>JAMJFZ010000982.1:0-577500 GCA_026225945.1 Cricetomys ansorgei
GGCCGACCAAAAACCCACCGTGTAGCCCTGGCGTGCCCTAAAGTAAGTTTTGCTCTGCCCGCTCCGGGTCCCTGCAAGGGCTAGTTGCCAGCCGCCAGGCCCCAGGCTGAGCTGGAAGGAGCTTCTTTCTTTTTCAAATGTGGGCTTGGGCCCGCGCGCATGCGCACAGGCGCTGGAGCAAAATGGTTCCCTAGCACCGAGCTGAGAGGGGTGTAACGCCAGCCTGCTGCAGCCTCTGGCTCAGGCTTCTCAGAAAGGCGCTGCCTGGGACTCCAGAGGCCGCCAGGACCACTCTCTTGGGTGCCAACGACCCCAGGACCACTGTGCACAGACAGGGGTCCGTTTGGGAAGACTTTCTTTGGCTCGGCCATGCCTTTTCAGATGGTTTTTTGGTGGTTTTGGAAAGTTCCCACGGTGAAGCCTGGCCTCTCCTAGACCTCCATTCACAGACCATGCGGGTCTGGATCCCCGAGGGAAGCCTCCGCCTCTGCCTCCGCCTCCGCCTCTGCTCCCCGGGCTTGCACACCGGGACCAAGCCCAGTGTGTGCTCTCATGTCGCCCCGGCTCACTGAAAGCCCCAACAAGGACCCAGGACGCTGCATCCTGGAGTCGTCCACAACCACCTCTGCCCTCTGGCTGCAGGGACTCTTGAGAAACCAAGTGCTGAGAAGGCATCTACTCTACTCTCGTTGACGAGTGCCGAGACAGTTAGGTGATGGGTAGAAGGAGTGGTTCTGCCCTGGGAGGCCACCCCTCTAGGCGCCCTACTCAGGGGCCGGGAGGGCACCTGCCAGGAGAGAGTTGCCCGTCCCGGATGGCCTGGACCCGCAGGCGAGCAGGCATCCTGGCCCTGCCCTGCCCCGTGATGGCTTGAACGTCTTATGCCACCGTGTCCGGCTCACCGCGCCTTCGAAAGGGCTCCTGGGATCCATCACCCCACGGGAAGGAGTTGGGTTCATCTTCTTTCCCTGGATGTTTCCCATGTGACCTCTGACCCAGCCTCCTGAGAAGTCAGCCTTTGATTAGCCTCAGAGAAGGCCACGGCTCAGGAGAGAGACGGGCCAAGCGGCCAGCTGGAAGAGGAAGGGCCTCGGAGACAGAGTGACAGGGAGACCCGTGCACCCGCAAGAGGCGACCCAAGCCAGCTTCCCAGAGGGGGCGTGGGTCTAGTCCACAAGGTGGGGATCTACTGGAATTTGGGAAGCACTCTGAGCTAGAGGCAGGCCAAGGTCTCAAGACTCCAGCTGGCTCACGCTGGCATGGCAATTTCCACCTCAGGGCATCATCCGGTCCTCAATTACAGGCGTGAAGAGGATGGGAGGCTGAGACTGTAGACCCCGACCGGCTGGCTTGGGGAAGACCCTCCCGAGTTGCTTAGGGCGACAGTCCACGGACAGAAAGGTCTCTAAGGGGTCATGGAGAGAGAGATAGAGAGAGAGAGAGAGACAGAGAGAGGGATAGAGTGGGGGGTGGAGAGGGAGAGAGCTAATCACAAAGGGCAGGGCTGGAAGGACCAGGAGAAGGTCTTTTGCCTGAAAAGCCCACAGGCGGCAGTGCGAAACAGGAGGCTCCAGGGCTCCAATGCCCACCCCCCCCACGGTGACCCGGGCAGGACCTCTTGCCTCCGCCCCGGAGAGAGTCCCAAAGTCCCGGGCGGGACCCGTGTCCCCATGGCAAGCCCGTGTCCCTTTTCCCAGCCCTCAACAGGAGGGACTTGCCTCTGGGGAAGTGCGTCGCCCTTGCCTGGGTCCCAGCGGACAGGGTCTCGCCGGGCTGGGCCGACCAAAAACCCACCGTGTAGCCCTGGCGTGCCCTAAAGTAAGTTTTGCCCTGCCCGCTCCGGTCCCTGCAAGGGCTAGTTGCCAGCCGCCAGGCCCCAGGCTGAGCTGGAAGGAGCTTCTTTCTTTTTCAAATGTGGGCTTGGGCCGCGCGCATGCGCACAGGCGCTGGAGCAAAATGGGTCCCCTAGCACCGAGCTGAGAGGGGTGTAACGCCAGCCTGCTGCAGCCTCTGGCTCAGGCTTCTCAGAAAGGCGCTGCCTGGGACTCCAGAGGCCGCCAGGACCACTCTCTTGGGTGCCAACGACCCCAGGACCACTGTGCACAGACAGGGGTCCGTTTGGGGAAGAATTTCTTTGGCTCGGCCATGCCTTTTTCAGATGGTTTTTTGGTGGGTTTTGGAAAGTTCCCACGGTGAAGCCTGGCCTCTCCTAGACCTCCATTCACAGACCATGCGGGTCTGGATCCCCGAGGGAAGCCTCCGCCTCTGCCTCCGCCTCCGCCTCTGCCTCCCCGGGGCTTGCACACCGGGACCAAGCCCAGTGTGTGCTCTCATGTCGCCCCGGCTCACTGAAAGCCCCAACAAGGACCCAGGACGCTGCATCCTGGAGTCGTCCACACCACCTCTGCCTCTGGCTGCAGGGACTCTGAGGAAACCAAGTGCTGAGAAGGCATCTACTCCGTTGACGAGTGCCGAGACAGTTAGGTGATGGGTAGAAGGAGTGGTTCTGGCCCTGGGAGGCCACCCCTCTAGGCGCCCTACTCAGGGGCCGGGAGGGCACACCTGCCAGGAGAGGAGTTGCCCGATCCCGGATGGCCTGGACCCGCAGGCGAGCAGGCATCCTGGCCCTGCCCTGCCCCGTGATGGCTTGACCGTCTTATGCCACCGTGTCCGGCTCACCGCGCCTTCGAAAGGGCTCCTGGGATCCATCACCCCACGGGAAGGAGTTTGGGTTCATCTTCTTTCCCTGGATGTTTCCCATGGGACCTCTGACCCAGCCTCCTGAGAAGTCAGCCTTTGATTAGCCTCAGAGAAGGCCACGGCTCAGGAGGAGAGACGGGCCAAGCGGCCAGCTGGAAGAGGAAGGGCCTCAGGAGACAGAGTGACAGGGAGAACCCGTGCACCCCGGCAGAGGTGACCCAAGCCAGCTTCCCAGAGGGGGCGTGGGTCTAGTCCACAAGGTGGGGATCTACTGGAATTTGGGAAGCACTCTGAGCTAGAGGCAGCCAAGGTCTCAAGACTCCAGCTGGCTCATGCTGGCACCGCCACGCCCTTTCCCTCGGGGCATCAGCCGGTCTTCACCACACCCCAGAGCTGCAGGATGACGGGTATGGGTTCCAGGCCCCGCACTCAGGGTTTCTTGTCCTGCTGAGCAAAGCACCATCCCTCTGAAGAAGCCAAGGGGAAGAAGCAGCACGAGAGGCTGTCTGGGTCCATTGGAAGACGGTCTCTTTGTCTGGCCCTTGCCCACGTGGGGCTGCTCCCCTGAAAAAGCGAATTGGGGGGGGCCGGGAGGCAAGGAAGGGACTCTGGGGTGGTCCAAGGCCTGAGCGGGTCCTGGGTAGGCTGACCCTGGGCCAGTTGTGCTGGCAAGCACTTGGGGTCATTCCATCGCTCAGCAAGGAGGGGACTCCGGAGGACTACCGAGGCCCGCCTCTCCTTGGGTTTGGCAGAAGGTAGGGGGAGAGGGAAGGACTCCGGTCGCACACTCTGATTTCGATATCCTCTGCAGAAGCCAACTCTCTTTTTCCAGAAACGGGAGGGTTGCCACCCGGGAAGGGTCATCATAGAGCAATCCTCTCCGAGGGGTCCGGGCCTCAGGGCAAGCCAGCCTACCTTCTAGTGAAGAATCCTCCCACTCCAAGGACCTAGCCCCTCCTTCAGAGCGTCCTTCTAGGGGAGTCGGGCCCTGGCCACCGTAATCCCAGTTTGGCTTGAGAGGCCAAGCCCTTCCAGCAATTAGAGCACCCGTCCTCGGACTGTTACTGCAGGTGGGAAATGGACGAGCTTGGTGCAAACCAGAGCAAAGGGAGAAACCGAGAGTGGAAAGGCGCGGAGGAGGCCTCTGAGGGCGAGGTCTTTTCCGTGGAGGCATGGACATGCTGTGGCCAAGGCAGGCCAGGCCAGCCTCAACATGCCTGTGTGATTCTTACCGATTACAGGCGTGAAGAGGTGGGGAGGCTGGGAAGACCCGGACGGACTGGCTTGGAGAAATACCTCCCGAGTTTTAATAGGGCGACAGTCCACGGACAGTAAGGTCTCTAGGGGTCATGGAGAGAGAGATAGAGAGAGAGAGATACAGAGAGAGGGATAGAGTGGGGGGGGTGGAGAGGGAGAGAGAGGGAGAGAGCTAATCACAAAGGGCAGGGCTGGAGGACCAGGGACAAGGTCTTTTGCTGAAAAGCCACAGGCGGGAAAGCAGTGCGAAACAGGAGGCTCCAGGGCTCAATGCCCCCCCCCCCACGGTGACCCGGGGCAGGACCTCTTGGCCTCCGCCCCGGAGAGAGTCCAAAAGCCCCCGTGCGGGACCCGTGTCCCCATGGCAGCCCGTGTCCCTTTCCCAGCCCTCAACAAGGAGGGACTTGCCTCTGGGGAGTGCGTCGCCCTTGCTGGGTCCCAGCGGACAGGGTCTCGCCGGGCTGGGCCGACCAAAAACCCCCGTGTAGCCCTGGCGTGCCCTAAAGTAAGTTTTGCCCTGCCCGCTCCGGGTCACCCTGCAAAGGCTAGTTGCCAGCCGCCAGGCCCCAGGCTGAGCTGGAAGGAGCTTCTTTCTTTTTTCAAATGTGGGCTTGGCCGCGCGCATGCGCACAGGCGCTTGGAGCAAAATGGGTCCCTAGCACCGAGCTGAGAGGTGTAACGCCAGCCTGCTGCAGCCTCTGGCTCAGGCTTCTCAGAAAGGCGCTGCCTGGGACTCAGAGGCCGCCAGGACCACTCTCTTGGGTGCCAACGACCCCCAGACCACTGTGCACAGACAGGGGTCCGTTTGGGAAGACTTTCTTTGGCTCGGCCATGCCTTTTCAGAATGGTTTTTTGGTGGGTTTTGGAAAGTTTCCACGGTGAAGCCTGGCCTCTCCTAGACCTCCATTCACAGACCATGCGGGTCTGATCCCCGAGGGAAGCCTTCCGCCTCTGCCTCCGCCTCCGCCTCTGCCTCCCCGGGCTTGCACACCGCCACCGGGACCAAGCCAGTGTGTGCTCTCATGTCGCCCCGGCTCACTGAAAGCCCCAACAAGGACCCAGGACGCTGCATCCTGGATCGTCCCCACCACCTCTGCCCTCTGGCTGCAGGGACTCTGAGGAAACCAAGAGCTGAGAAGGCATCTTACTCCGTTGACGAGTGCCGAGACAGTTAGGTGATGGGTAAAAAGGAGTGGTTCTGCCCTGGGAGGCCACCCCTCTAGGCGCCCTACTCAGGGCCGGGAGGGCACCTGCCAGAGGAGAGTTGCCCCTCCCGGAGGCCTGGACCCGGCAGGCGGAGCAGGCATCCTGGCCCTGCCCTGCCCCGTGATGGCTTGAACGTCTTATGCCACCGTGTCCGCTCACCGCGCCTTCGAAAGGGCTCCAGGGATCCATCACCCCACGGGAAGGAGTTGGGTTCATCTTCTTTCCCCCTGAATGTTTCCCATGGGACCTCTGACCCAGCCTCCTGAGAAGTCAGCCTTTGATTAGCCTCAGAGAAGGCCACGGCTCAGGAGGAGAGACGGGCCAAGCGGCCAGCTGGAAGAGGAAGGGCCTCGGAGACAGAGTGACAGGGAGACCCTGCACTCCGGCAGAGGCACCCAAGCCAGCTTCCCAGAGGGGGCGAGGGTCCTAGTCCACAAGGTGGGGATCTACTGGAATTTGGGAAGCACTCTGAGCTAGAGGCAGGCCAAGGTCTCAAGACTCCAGCTGGCTCAATGCTGGCATGGCCATTTCTCCCAGGGCACACCGGTCCTCATTACAGGCGTGAAGAGGATGGGAGGCTGAGACTGTAGACCCGAACGGGCTGGCTTGGAGGAAGACCCTCCCGAGTTGCTTAGGGCGACAGTCCACGGACAGTAAGGTCTCTAAGGGGTCATGGAGAGAGAGAGAGACAGAGAGAGAGGGATAGAGAGTGAGGGGGGTGGAGAGGGAGAGAGAGGGAGAGAGCTAATCACAAAGGGCAGGCTGGAAGGACCAGGGAGAGGTCTTTTGCCTGAAAAGCCCACAGGCGGCAGTGCGAAACAGAAGGCCCAGGGCTCAATGCCCCCCCACCCCACGGTGACCCGGGCAGGACCTCTTGGCCTCCGCCCCGGAGAGAGTCCAAAGCCCCGGGCGGGACCCGTGTCCCCATGGCAGCCCGTGTCCCTTTTCCCAGCCCTCAACAGGAGGGACTTGCCTCTGGGGAAGTGCGTCGCCCTTGCTGGGTCCCAGCGGACAGGGTCTCGCCGGGCTGGGCCGACCAAAAACCCACCGTGTAGCCCTGGCGTGCCCTAAAGTAAGTTTTGCCCTGCCCGCTCCGGGTCCCTGCAAGGGCTAGTTGCCAGCCGCCAGGCCCCAGGCTGAGCTGGAAGGAGCTTCTTTCTTTTTCAAATGTGGGCTTGGGCCGCGCGCATGCGCACAGGCGCTGGAGCAAAATGGGTCCCTAGCACCGAGCTGAGAGGGTGTAACGCCAGCCTGCTGCAGCCTCTGGCTCAGGCTTCTCAGAAAGGCGCTGCCTGGGACTCCAGAGGCCGCCAGGACCACTCTCTTGGGTGCCAACGACCCCAGGACCACTGTGCACAGACAGGGGTCCGTTTGGGAAGACTTTCTTTGGCTCGCCATGCCTTTTCAGATGGTTTTTTGGTGGGTTTTGGAAAGTTCCCACGGTGAAGCCTGGCCTCTCCTAGACCTCCATTCACAGACCATGCGGGTCTGGATCCCCGAGGGAAGCCTCCGCCTCTGCCTCCGCCTCCGCCTCTGCCTCCCCGGGCTTGCACACCGGGACCAAGCCCAGTGTGTGCTCTCATGTCGCCCCGGCTCACTGAAAGCCCCAACAAGGACCCAGGACGCTGCATCCTGGAGTCGTCCACACCACCTCTGCCCTCTGGCTGCAGGGACTCTTGAGGAAACCAAGTGCTGAGAAGGCATCTACTCTCGTTGACGAGTGCCGAGACAGTTAGGTGATGGGTAGAAGGAGTGGTTCTGCCCTGGGAGGCCACCCCTCTAGGCGCCCTACTCAGGGGCCGGGAGGGCACCTGCCAGGAGAGAGTTGCCCCGTCCCGGATGGCCTGGACCCGCAGGCGAGCAGGCATCCTGGCCCTGCCCTGCCCCGTGATGGCTTGACCGTCTTATGCCACCGTGTCCGGCTCACCGCGCCTTCGAAAGGGCTCCTGGGATCCATCACCCCACGGGAAGGAGTTGGGTTCATCTTCTTTCCCTGGATGTTTCCCATGGAACCTCTGACCCAGCCTCCTGAGAAGTCAGCCTTTGATTAGCCTCAGAGAAGGCCACGGCTCAGGAGGAGAGACGGGCCAAGCGGCCAGCTGGAAGAGGAAGGGCCTCGGAGACAGAGTGACAGGGAGACCCGTGCACCCGGCAGAGGCGACCCAAGCCAGCTTCCAAGGGGGGCGTGGGTCTAGTCCACAAGGTGGGGATCTACTGGAATTTGGGAAGCACTCTGAGCTAGAGGCAGGCCAAGGTCTCAAGACTCCAGCTGGCTCATGCTGGCACCGCCTTTCCACCTCGGGGCATCAGCCGGTCCTCACACACCCCAGAGCTGCAGGATGACGGGTATGGGTTCCAGGCCCCGGCACTCGGTTTTCTTGTCCTGCTGAGCAAAGCACCAGCCCTCTGAAGAAGCCAAGGGGAAGAAGCAGCACGAGAGGCTGTCTGGGTCCATTGGAGACGGTCTCTTTGTCTGGCCCTTTGCCCACGTGGGGCTGCTCCCCTGGAAAAACCGAATTGGGGGGGGCGGGAGGCAAGGAAGGGACTCTGGGGTGGTTCCAGAGGCCTGAGCGGGGTCTGGGTAGCTGACCCTGCGCCAGTTGTGCTGGCAGGCACTTGGGTCATTCCATCGCTCAGCAAGGAGGGGACTCCGGAGGGACTACAGGCCCCGGCCTCTCCTTGGGTTTGGCAGAAGGTAGGGGGAGAGGGAAGGCCTCCCGTCGCCACTCTGATTTCAGACATCCTCTGCAGAAGCCAACTCTCTTTTCCAGAAACGGGAGGGTTGCCACCCCGGGAAGGGTCATCATAGAGCATCTCTCCGAGGGTCCCGGGCCTCAGGGCAAGCCAGCCTTCCTTCTAGGTTGAAGAATCCTCCCACTCCAAGGCCCTAGCCCCTCCTGCAGCAGTCCTTCTAGGGGGAGTCGGCCCTGGCCACCGTAATCCCAGGGTTTGGCTTGGAGAGGCCAAGCCCTTCCAGCAATTAGGAGCACCGTCCTCGGACTGTTACTGCAGGGTGGGAAATGGACGAGCTTGGTGCAAACCAGAGCAAAGGGAGAAACCGAGAGTGGAAAGGCGCGCAGGAGGCTCGGTGAGGGCGAGGTCTTTCCGTGGAGGCATGACATGCTGTGGCCAGGCCAGGCCAGGCCAGCCCTCAACATGCCTGTGTGATTCTTACTCGATTACAGGCGTGAAGAGGGGGAGGCTGAGACTGGAGACCCGGACGACTGGCTTGGAGAAGACCTCCCGAGTTGCTTAGGGCGACAGTCCACGGACAGTAAGGTCTCTAGGGGTCATGGAGAGAGAGATAGAGAGAGAGAGAGACAGAGAGAGGGATAGAGTGGGGGGGTGGAGAGGAGAGAGAGGGAGAGAGCTAATCACAAAGGGCAGGGCTGGAAGGACCAGGGAGAAGGTCTTTTGCCTGAAAAGCCCACAGGCGGCAGTGCGAAACAGGAGGCTCCAGGGCTCAATGCCCCCCCCCCCACGGTGACCCGGGCAGGACCTCTTGGCCTCCGCCCGGAGAGAGTCCAAAGCCCCGGGCGGGACCCGTGTCCCCATGGCAGCCCGTGTCCCTTTTCCCAGCCCTCAACAGGAGGGACTTGCCTCTGGGGAAGTGCGTCGCCCTTGCTGGGTCCCAGCGGACAGGGTCTCGCCGGGCTGGGCCGACCAAAAACCCACCGTGTAGCCCTGGCGTGCCCTAAAGTAAGTTTTGCCCTGCCCGCTCCGGGTCCCTGCAAGGGCTAGTTGCCAGCCGCCAGGCCCCAGGCTGAGCTGGAAGGAGCTTCTTTCTTTTTCAAATGTGGGCTTGGGCCGCGCGCATGCGCACAGGCGCTGGAGCAAAATGGGTCCCTAGCACCGAGCTGAGAGGGGTGTAACGCCAGCCTGCTGCAGCCTCTGGCTCAGGCTTCTCAGAAAGGCGCTGCCTGGGACTCCAGAGGCCGCCAGGACCACTCTCTTGGGTGCCAACGACCCCAGGACCACTGTGCACAGACAGGGGTCCGTTTGGGAAGACTTTCTTTGGCTCGGCCATGCCTTTTCAGATGGTTTTTTGGTGGGTTTTGGAAAGTTCCCACGGTGAAGCCTGGCCTCTCCTAGACCTCCATTCACAGACCATGCGGGTCTGGATCCCCGAGGGAAGCCTCCGCCTCTGCCTCCGCCTCCGCCTCTGCCTCCCCGGGCTTGCACACCGGGACCAAGCCCAGTGTGTGCTCTCATGTCGCCCCGGCTCACTGAAAGCCCCAACAAGGACCCAGGACGCTGCATCCTGGAGTCGTCCACACCACCTCTGCCCTCTGGCTGCAGGGACTCTTGAGGAAACCAAGTGCTGAGAAGGCATCTACTCCGTTGACGAGTGCCGAGACAGTTAGGTGATGGGTAGAAGGAGTGGTTCTGCCCTGGGAGGCCACCCCTCTAGGCGCCCTACTCAGGGGCCGGGAGGGCACCTGCCAGGAGAGAGTTGCCCCGTCCCGGATGGCCTGGACCCGCAGGCGAGCAGGCATCCTGGCCCTGCCCTGCCCCGTGATGGCTTGACCGTCTTATGCCACCGTGTCCGGCTCACCGCGCCTTCGAAAGGGCTCCTGGGATCCATCACCCCACGGGAAGGAGTTGGGTTCATCTTCTTTCCCTGGATGTTTCCCATGGGACCTCTGACCCAGCCTCCTGAGAAGTCAGCCTTTGATTAGCCTCAGAGAAGGCCACGGCTCAGGAGGAGAGACGGGCCAAGCGGCCAGCTGGAAGAGGAAGGGCCTCGGAGACAGAGTGACAGGGAGACCCGTGCACCCGGCAGAGGCGACCCAAGCCAGCTTCCCAGAGGGGGCGTGGGTCTAGTCCACAAGGTGGGGATCTACTGGAATTTGGGAAGCACTCTGAGCTAGAGGCAGGCCAAGGTCTCAAGACTCCAGCTGGCTCACGCTGGCATGGCATTTCCTCCTCAGGGCATCATCCGGTCCTCAATTACAGGCGTGAGAAGAGGATGGGAGGCTGAGACTGTAGACCCGGACCGGGCTGGCTTGGAGAAGACCCTCCCGAGTTGCTTAGGGCGACAGTCCACGGACACTAAGGTCTCTCAGGGGTCATGGAGAGAGAGAGAGACAGAGAGAGGGATAGAGTGGGGGTGGGAGAGGAGAGAGAGGGAGAGAGCTAATCACAAAGGGCAGGGCTGGAAGGACCAGGGAGAAGGTCTTTTGCCTGAAAAGCCCACAGGCGGCAGTGCGAAACAGGAGGCTCCAGGGCTCAATGCCCCCCCCCCACGGTGACCCGGGCAGGACCTCTTGGCCTCCGCCCCGGAGAGAGTCCAAAGCCCCGGGCGGGACCCGTGTCCCCATGGCAGCCCGTGTCCCTTTTCCCAGCCCTCAACAGGAGGGACTTGCCTCTGGGGAAGTGCGTCGCCCTTGCTGGGTCCCAGCGGACAGGGTCTCGCCGGGCTGGGCCGACCAAAAACCCACCGTGTAGCCCTGGCGTGCCCTAAAGTAAGTTTTGCCCTGCCCGCTCCGGGTCCCTGCAAAGGGCTAGTTGCCAGCCGCCAGGCCCCAGGCTGAGCTGGAAGGAGCTTCTTTCTTTTTCAAATGTGGGCTTGGGCCGCGCGCATGCGCACAGGCGCTGGAGCAAAATGGGTTCCCTAGCACGGAGCTGAGAGGGGTGTAACGCCAGCCTGCTGCAGCCTCTGGCTCAGGCTTCTCAGAAAGGCGCTGCCTGGGACTCCAGAGGCCGCCAGGACCACTCTCTTGGGTGCCAACGACCCCAGGACCACTGTGCACAGACAGGGGTCCGTTTGGGAAGACTTTCTTTGGCTCGGCCATGCCTTTTCAGATGGTTTTTTGGTGGGTTTTGGAAAGTTCCCACGGTGAAGCCTGGCCTCTCCTAGACCTCCATTCACAGACCATGCGGGTCTGGATCCCCGAGGGAAGCCTCCGCCTCTGCCTCCGCCTCCGCCTCTGCCTCCCCGGGGCTTGCACACCGGGACCAAGCCCAGTGTGTGCTCTCATGTCGCCCCGGCTCACTGAAAGCCCCAACAAGGAACCCAGGACGCTGCATCCTGGAGTCGTCCACACCACCTCTGCCCTCTGGCTGCAGGGACTCTTGAGGAAACCAAGTGCTGAGAAGGCATCTACTCCGTTGACGAGTGCCGAGACAGTTAGGTGATGGGTAGAAGGAGTGGTTCTGCCCTGGGAGGCCACCCCTCTAGGCGCCCTACTCAGGGGCCGGGAGGGCACCTGCCAGGAGAGAGTTGCCCGGTCCCGGATGGCCTGGACCCGCAGGCGAGCAGGCATCCTGGCCCTGCCCTGCCCCGTGATGGCTTGAACGTCTTATGCCACCGTGTCCGTCCGGCTCACCGCGCCTTCGAAAAGGGCTCCTGGGATCCATCACCCCACGGGAAGGAGTTGGGTTCATCTTCTTTCCCTGGATGTTTCCCATGGTGACCTCTGACCCAGCCTCCTGAGAAGTCAGCCTTTGATTAGCCTCAGAGAAGGCCACGGCTCAGGAGGAGAGACGGGCCAAGCGGCCAGCTGGAAGAGGAAGGGCCTCGGAGACAGAGTGACAGGGAGACCCGTGCACCCGGCAGAGGCGACCCAAGCCAGCTTCCCAGAGGGGGCGTGGGTCTAGTCCACAAGGTGGGGATCTACTGGAATTTGGGAAGCACTCTGAGCTAGAGGCAGGCCAAGGTCTCAAGACTCCAGCTGGCTCATGCTGGCACCGCCTTTCCACCTCGGGGCATCAGCCGGTCCTCACACACCCCAGAGCTGCAGGATGACGGGTATGGGTTCCAGGCCCCGGCACTCGGGTTTCTTGTCCTGCTGAGCAAAGCACCAGCCCTCTGAAGAAGCCAAGGGGAAGAAGCAGCACGAGAGGCTGTCTGGGTCCATTGGAGACGGTCTCTTTGTCTGGCCCTTTGCCCACGTGGGGCTGCTCCCCTGGAAAAACCGAATTGGGGGGGGGCGGGAGGCAAGGAAGGGACTCTGGGGTGGTCCAGAGGCCTGAGCGGGGTCTGGGTAGCTGACCCTGCGCCAGTTGTGCTGGCAGGCACTTGGGTCATTCCATCGCTCAGCAAGGAGGGGACTCCGGAGGGACTACAGGCCCCGGCCTCTCCTTGGGTTTGGCAGAAGGTAGGGGGAGAGGGAAGGCCTCCCGTCGCCACTCTGATTTCAGACATCCTCTGCGGAAGCCAACTCTCTTTTCCAGAAACGGGAGGGTTGCCACCCCGGGAAGGGTCATCATAGAGCATCTCTCCGAGGGTCCGGGCCTCAGGGCAAGCCAGCCTTCCTTCTAGGTTGAAGAATCCTCCCACTCCAAGGCCCTAGCCCCTCCTGCAGCAGTCCTTCTAGGGGGAGTTCGGCCCTGGCCACCGTAATCCCAGGGTTTGGCTTGGAGAGGCCAAGCCCTTCCAGCAATTAGGAGCACCGTCCTCGGACTGTTACTGCAGGGTGGGAAATGGACGAGCTTGGTGCGAAACCAGAGCAAAGGGAGAAACCGAGAGTGGAAAGGCGCGGAGGAGGCTCGGTGAGGGCGAGGTCTTTCCGTGGAGGCATGACATGCTGTGGCCAGGCCAGGCCAGGCCAGCCCTCAACATGCCTGTGTGATTCTTCCTCAATTACAGGCGTGAAGAGGGTGGGAGGCTGAGACTGGAGACCCGGACGGGACTGGCTTGGAGAAATACCCTCCCGAGTTGCTTAGGGCGACAGTCCACGGACAGTAAGGTCTCTAAGGGGTCATGGAGAGAGAGATAGAGAGAGAGAGAGACAGAGAGAGGGATAGAGTGGGGGGGTGGAGAGGGAGAGAGAGGGAGAGAGCTAATCACAAAGGGCAGGGCTGGAAGGACCAGGGAGAAGGTCTTTTGCCTGAAAAGCCCACAGGCGGCAGTGCGAAACAGGAGGCTCCAGGGCTCAATGCCCCCCCCCCCACGGTGACCCGGGCAGGACCTCTTGGCCTCCGCCCCGGAGAGAGTCCAAAGCCCCGGGCGGGACCCGTGTCCCCATGGCAGCCCGTGTCCCTTTTCCCAGCCCTCAACAGGAGGGACTTGCCTCTGGGGAAGTGCGTCGCCCTTGCTGGGTCCCAGCGGACAGGGTCTCGCCGGGCTGGGCCGACCAAAAACCCACCGTGTAGCCCTGGCGTGCCCTAAAGTAAGTTTTGCCCTGCCCGCTCCGGGTCCCTGCAAGGGCTAGTTGCCAGCCGCCAGGCCCCAGGCTGAGCTGGAAGGAGCTTCTTTCTTTTTCAAATGTGGGCTTGGGCCGCGCGCATGCGCACAGGCGCTGGAGCAAAATGGGTCCCTAGCACCGAGCTGAGAGGGGTGTAACGCCAGCCTGCTGCAGCCTCTGGCTCAGGCTTCTCAGAAAGGCGCTGCCTGGGACTCCAGAGGCCGCCAGGACCACTCTCTTGGGTGCCAACGACCCCAGGACCACTGTGCACAGACAGGGGTCCGTTTGGGAAGACTTTCTTTGGCTCGGCCATGCCTTTTCAGATGGTTTTTTGGTGGGTTTTGGAAAGTTCCCACGGTGAAGCCTGGCCTCTCCTAGACCTCCATTCACAGACCATGCGGGTCTGGATCCCCGAGGGAAGCCTCCGCCTCTGCCTCCGCCTCCGCCTCTGCCTCCCCGGGGCTTGCACACCGGGACCAAGCCCAGTGTGTGCTCTCATGTCGCCCCGGCTCACTGAAAGCCCCAACAAGGACCCAGGACGCTGCATCCTGGAGTCGTCCACACCACCTCTGCCCTCTGGCTGCAGGGACTCTTGAGGAAACCAAGTGCTGAGAAGGCATCTACTCCGTTGACGAGTGCCGAGACAGTTAGGTGATGGGTAGAAGGAGTGGTTCTGCCCTGGGAGGCCACCCCTCTAGGCGCCCTACTCAGGGGCCGGGAGGGCACCTGCCAGGAGAGAGTTGCCCCGTCCCGGATGGCCTGGACCCGCAGGCGAGCAGGCATCCTGGCCCTGCCCTGCCCCGTGATGGCTTGACCGTCTTATGCCACCGTGTCCGGCTCACCGCGCCTTCGAAAGGGCTCCTGGGATCCATCACCCCACGGGAAGGAGTTGGGTTCATCTTCTTTCCCTGGATGTTTCCCATGGGACCTCTGACCCAGCCTCCTGAGAAGTCAGCCTTTGATTAGCCTCAGAGAAGGCCACGGCTCAGGAGGAGAGACGGGCCAAGCGGCCAGCTGGAAGAGGAAGGGCCTCGGAGACAGAGTGACAGGGAGACCCGTGCACCCGGCAGAGGCGACCCAAGCCAGCTTCCCAGAGGGGGCGTGGGTCTAGTCCACAAGGTGGGGATCTACTGGAATTTGGGAAGCACTCTGAGCTAGAGGCAGGCCAAGGTCTCAAGACTCCAGCTGGCTCACGCTGGCATGGCATTTCCTCCTCAGGGCATCATCCGGTCCTCAATTACAGGCGTGAAGAGGATGGGAGGCTGAGACTGTAGACCCCGACCGGCTGGCTTGGAGAAGACCCTCCCGAGTTGCTTAGGGCGACAGTCCACGGACAGTAAGGTCTCTAAGGGGTCATGGAGAGAGAGAGAGACAGAGAGAGGGATAGAGTGGGGGGTGGAGAGGGAGAGAGAGGGAGAGAGCTAATCACAAAGGGCAGGGCTGGAAGGACCAGGGAGAAGGTCTTTTGCCTGAAAAGCCCACAGGCGGCAGTGCGAAACAGGAGGCTCCAGGGCTCAATGCCCCCCCCCCCCACGGTGACCCGGGCAGGACCTCTTGGCCTCCGCCCGGGAGAGAGTCCAAAGCCCCGGGCGGGACCCGTGTCCCCATGGCAGCCCGTGTCCCTTTTCCCAGCCCTCAACAGGAGGGACTTGCCTCTGGGGAAGTGCGTCGCCCTTGCTGGGTCCCAGCGGACAGGGTCTCGCCGGGCTGGGCCGACCAAAAACCCACCGTGTAGCCCTGGCGTGCCCTAAAGTAAGTTTTGCCCTGCCCGCTCCGGGTCCCTGCAAGGGCTAGTTGCCAGCCGCCAGGCCCCAGGCTGAGCTGGAAGGAGCTTCTTTCTTTTTCAAATGTGGGCTTGGGCCGCGCGCATGCGCACAGGCGCTGGAGCAAAATGGGTCCCTAGCACCGAGCTGAGAGGGGTGTAACGCCAGCCTGCTGCAGCCTCTGGCTCAGGCTTCTCAGAAAGGCGCTGCCTGGGACTCCAGAGGCCGCCAGGACCACTCTCTTGGGTGCCAACGACCCCAGGACCACTGTGCACAGACAGGGGTCCGTTTGGGAAGACTTTCTTTGGCTCGGCCATGCCTTTTCAGATGGTTTTTTGGTGGGTTTTGGAAAGTTCCCACGGTGAAGCCTGGCCTCTCCTAGACCTCCATTCACAGACCATGCGGGTCTGGATCCCCGAGGGAAGCCTCCGCCTCTGCCTCCGCCTCCGCCTCTGCCTCCCCGGGGCTTGCACACCGGGACCAAGCCCAGTGTGTGCTCTCATGTCGCCCCGGCTCACTGAAAGCCCCAACAAGGACCCAGGACGCTGCATCCTGGAGTCGTCCACACCACCTCTGCCCTCTGGCTGCAGGGACTCTTGAGGAAACCAAGTGCTGAGAAGGCATCTACTCCGTTGACGAGTGCCGAGACAGTTAGGTGATGGGTAGAAGGAGTGGTTCTGCCCTGGGAGGCCACCCCTCTAGGCGCCCTACTCAGGGGCCGGGAGGGCACCTGCCAGGAGAGAGTTGCCCGGTCCCGGATGGCCTGGACCCGCAGGCGAGCAGGCATCCTGGCCCTGCCCTGCCCCGTGATGGCTTGACCGTCTTATGCCACCGTGTCCGGCTCACCGCGCCTTCGAAAGGGCTCCTGGGATCCATCACCCCACGGGAAGGAGTTGGGTTCATCTTCTTTCCCTGGATGTTTCCCATGTGACCTCTGACCCAGCCTCCTGAGAAGTCAGCCTTTGATTAGCCTCAGAGAAGGCCACGGCTCAGGAGGAGAGACGGGCCAAGCGGCCAGCTGGAAGAGGAAGGGCCTCGGAGACAGAGTGACAGGGAGACCCGTGCACCCGGCAGAGGCGACCCAAGCCAGCTTCCCAGAGGGGGCGTGGGTCTAGTCCACAAGGTGGGGATCTACTGGAATTTGGGAAGCACTCTGAGCTAGAGGCAGGCCAAGGTCTCAAGACTCCAGCTGGCTCATGCTGGCACCGCCTTTCCACCTCGGGGCATCAGCCGGTCCTCACACACCCCAGAGCTGCAGGATGACGGGTATGGGTTCCAGGCCCCGGCACTCGGGTTTCTTGTCCTGCTGAGCAAAGCACCAGCCCTCTGAAGAAGCCAAGGGGAAGAAGCAGCACGAGAGGCTGTCTGGGTCCATTGGAGACGGTCTCTTTGTCTGGCCCTTTGCCCACGTGGGGCTGCTCCCCTGGAAAAAACCGAATTGGGGGGGGGGCGTGAGGCAAGGAAGGGACTCTGGGGTGGTCCAGAGGCCTGAGCGGGGTCTGGGTAGCTGACCCTGCGCCAGTTTGTGCTGGCAGGCACTTGGGTCATTCCATCGCTCAGCAAGGAGGGGACTCCGGAGGGACTACAGGCCCCGGCCTCTCCTTGGGTTTGGCAGAAGGTAGGGGGAGAGGGAAGGCCTCCCGTCGCCACTCTGATTTCAGACATCCTCTGCAGAAGCCAACTCTCTCTTTTCCAGAAACGGGAGGGTTGCCACCCCGGAAGGGTCATCATAGAGCATCTCTCCGAGGGTCCGGGCCTCAGGGCAAGCCAGCCTTCCTTCTAGGTTGAAGAATCCTCCCACTCCAAGGCCCTAGCCCCTCCTGCAGCAGTCCTTCTAGGGGGAGTCGGCCCTGGCCACCGTAATCCCAGGGTTTGGCTTGGAGAGGCCAAGCCCTTCCAGCAATTAGGAGCACCGTCCTCGGACTGTTACTGCAGGGTGGGAAATGGACGAGCTTGGTGCGAAACCAGAGCAAAGGGAGAAACCGAGAGTGGAAAGGCGCGGAGGAGGCTCGGTGAGGGCGAGGTCTTTCCGTGGAGGCATGACATGCTGTGGCCAGGCCAGGCCAGGCCAGCCCTCAACATGCCTGTGTGATTCTTACTCGATTACAGGCGTGAAGAGGGTGGGAGGCTGAGACTGGAGACCCGGACGGACTGGCTTGGAGAAATACCTCCCGAGTTGCTTAGGGCGACAGTCCACGGACAGTAAGGTCTCTAAGGGGTCATGGAGAGAGAGATAGAGAGAGAGAGAGACAGAGAGAGGGATAGAGTGGGGGGGTGGAGAGGGAGAGAGAGGGAGAGAGCTAATCACAAAGGGCAGGGCTGGAAGGACCAGGGAGAAGGTCTTTTGCCTGAAAAGCCCACAGGCGGCAGTGCGAAACAGGAGGCTCCAGGGCTCAATGCCCCCCCCCCCACGGTGACCCGGGCAGGACCTCTTGGCCTCCGCCCGGGAGAGAGTCCAAAGCCCCGGGCGGGACCCGTGTCCCCATGGCAGCCCGTGTCCCTTTTCCCAGCCCTCAACAGGAGGGACTTGCCTCTGGGGAAGTGCGTCGCCCTTGCTGGGTCCCCCAGCGGACAGGGTCTCGCCGGGCTGGGCCGACCAAAAACCCACCGTGTAGCCCTGGCGTGCCCTAAAGTAAGTTTTGCCCTGCCCGCTCCGGGTCCCTGCAAGGGCTAGTTGCCAGCCGCCAGGCCCCAGGCTGAGCTGGAAGGAGCTTCTTTCTTTTTCAAATGTGGGCTTGGGCCGCGCGCATGCGCACAGGCGCTGGAGCAAAATGGGTCCCTAGCACCGAGCTGAGAGGGGTGTAACGCCAGCCTGCTGCAGCCTCTGGCTCAGGCTTCTCAGAAAGGCGCTGCCTGGGACTCCAGAGGCCGCCAGGACCACTCTCTTGGGTGCCAACGACCCCAGGACCACTGTGCACAGACAGGGGTCCGTTTGGGAAGACTTTCTTTGGCTCGGCCATGCCTTTTCAGATGGTTTTTTGGTGGGTTTTGGAAAGTTCCCACGGTGAAGCCTGGCCTCTCCTAGACCTCCATTCACAGACCATGCGGGTCTGGATCCCCGAGGGAAGCCTCCGCCTCTGCCTCCGCCTCCGCCTCTGCCTCCCCGGGGCTTGCACACCGGGACCAAGCCCAGTGTGTGCTCTCATGTCGCCCCGGCTCACTGAAAGCCCCAACAAGGACCCAGGACGCTGCATCCTGGAGTCGTCCACACCACCTCTGCCCTCTGGCTGCAGGGACTCTTGAGGAAACCAAGTGCTGAGAAGGCATCTACTCCGTTGACGAGTGCCGAGACAGTTAGGTGATGGGTAGAAGGAGTGGTTCTGCCCTGGGAGGCCACCCCTCTAGGCGCCCTACTCAGGGGCCGGGAGGGCACCTGCCAGGAGAGAGTTGCCCCGTCCCGGATGGCCTGGACCCGCAGGCGAGCAGGCATCCTGGCCCTGCCCTGCCCCGTGATGGCTTGAACCGTCTTATGCCACCGTGTCCGGCTCACCGCGCCTTCGAAAGGGCTCCTGGGATCCATCACCCCACGGGAAGGAGTTGGGTTCATCTTCTTTCCCTGGATGTTTCCCATGGGACCTCTGACCCAGCCTCCTGAGAAGTCAGCCTTTGATTAGCCTCAGAGAAGGCCACGGCTCAGGAGGAGAGACGGGCCAAGCGGCCAGCTGGAAGAGGAAGGGCCTCGGAGACAGAGTGACAGGGAGACCCGTGCACCTGGCAGAGGCGACCCAAGCCAGCTTCCCAGAGGGGGCGTGGGTCTAGTCCACAAGGTGGGGATCTACTGGAATTTGGGAAGCACTCTGAGCTAGAGGCAGGCCAAGGTCTCAAGACTCCAGCTGGCTCACGCTGGCATGGCATTTCCTCCTCAGGGCATCATCCGGTCCTCAATTACAGGCGTGAAGAGGATGGGAGGCTGAGACTGTAGACCCCGGACGGGCTGGCTTGGAGAAGACCCTCCCGAGTTGCTTAGGGCGACAGTCCACGGACACTAAGGTCTCTCAGGGGTCATGGAGAGAGAGAGAGAGACAGAGAGAGGGATAGAGTGGGGGGTGGAGAGGGAGAGAGAGGGAGAGAGCTAATCACAAAGGGCAGGGCTGGAAGGACCAGGGAGAAGGTCTTTTGCCTGAAAAGCCCACAGGCGGCAGTGCGAAACAGGAGGCTCCAGGGCTCAATGCCCACCCCCCCACGGTGACCCGGGCAGGACCTCTTGGCCTCCGCCCCGGAGAGAGTCCAAAGCCCCGGGCGGGACCCGTGTCCCCATGGCAGCCCGTGTCCCTTTTCCCAGCCCTCAACAGGAGGGACTTGCCTCTGGGGAAGTGCGTCGCCCTTGCTGGGTCCCAGCGGACAGGGTCTCGCCGGGCTGGGCCGACCAAAAACCCACCGTGTAGCCCTGGCGTGCCCTAAAGTAAGTTTTGCCCTGCCCGCTCCGGGTCCCTGCAAGGGCTAGTTGCCAGCCGCCAGGCCCCAGGCTGAGCTGGAAGGAGCTTCTTTCTTTTTCAAATGTGGGCTTGGGCCGCGCGCATGCGCACAGGCGCTGGAGCAAAATGGGTCCCTAGCACCGAGCTGAGAGGGGTGTAACGCCAGCCTGCTGCAGCCTCTGGCTCAGGCTTCTCAGAAAGGCGCTGCCTGGGACTCCAGAGGCCGCCAGGACCACTCTCTTGGGTGCCAACGACCCCAGGACCACTGTGCACAGACAGGGGTCCGTTTGGGAAGACTTTCTTTGGCTCGGCCATGCCTTTTCAGATGGTTTTTTGGTGGGTTTTGGAAAGTTCCCACGGTGAAGCCTGGCCTCTCCTAGACCTCCATTCACAGACCATGCGGGTCTGGATCCCCGAGGGAAGCCTCCGCCTCTGCCTCCGCCTCCGCCTCTGCCTCCCCGGGGCTTGCACACCGGGACCAAGCCCAGTGTGTGCTCTCATGTCGCCCCGGCTCACTGAAAGCCCCAACAAGGACCCAGGACGCTGCATCCTGGAGTCGTCCACACCACCTCTGCCCTCTGGCTGCAGGGACTCTTGAGGAAACCAAGTGCTGAGAAGGCATCTACTCCGTTGACGAGTGCCGAGACAGTTAGGTGATGGGTAGAAGGAGTGGTTCTGCCCTGGGAGGCCACCCCTCTAGGCGCCCTACTCAGGGGCCGGGAGGGCACCTGCCAGGAGAGAGTTGCCCCGTCCCGGATGGCCTGGACCCGCAGGCGAGCAGGCATCCTGGCCCTGCCCTGCCCCGTGATGGCTTGACCGTCTTATGCCACCGTGTCCGGCTCACCGCGCCTTCGAAAGGGCTCCTGGGATCCATCACCCCACGGGAAGGAGTTGGGTTCATCTTCTTTCCCTGGATGTTTCCCATGTGACCTCTGACCCAGCCTCCTGAGAAGTCAGCCTTTGATTAGCCTCAGAGAAGGCCACGGCTCAGGAGGAGAGACGGGCCAAGCGGCCAGCTGGAAGAGGAAGGGCCTCGGAGACAGAGTGACAGGGAGACCCGTGCACCCGGCAGAGGCGACCCAAGCCAGCTTCCCAGAGGGGGCGTGGGTCTAGTCCACAAGGTGGGGATCTACTGGAATTTGGGAAGCACTCTGAGCTAGAGGCAGGCCAAGGTCTCAAGACTCCAGCTGGCTCACGCTGGCATGGCATTTCCTCCTCAGGGCATCATCCGGTCCTCAATTACAGGCGTGAAGAGGATGGGAGGCTGAGACTGTAGACCCGGACGGGCTGGCTTGGAGAAGACCCTCCCGAGTTGCTTAGGGCGACAGTCCACGGACAGTAAGGTCTCTCAGGGGTCATGGAGAGAGAGAGAGAGACAGAGAGAGGGATAGAGTGGGGGGTGGAGAGGGAGAGAGAGGGAGAGAGCTAATCACAAAGGGCAGGGCTGGAAGGACCAGGGAGAAGGTCTTTTGCCTGAAAAGCCCACAGGCGGCAGTGCGAAACAGGAGGCTCCAGGGCTCAATGCCCCCCCCCCACGGTGACCCGGGCAGGACCTCTTGGCCTCCGCCCGGGAGAGAGTCCAAAGCCCCGGGCGGGACCCGTGTCCCCATGGCAGCCCGTGTCCCTTTTCCCAGCCCTCAACAGGAGGGACTTGCCTCTGGGGAAGTGCGTCGCCCTTGCTGGGTCCCAGCGGACAGGGTCTCGCCGGGCTGGGCCGACCAAAAACCCACCGTGTAGCCCTGGCGTGCCCTAAAGTAAGTTTTGCCCTGCCCGCTCCGGGTCCCTGCAAGGGCTAGTTGCCAGCCGCCAGGCCCCAGGCTGAGCTGGAAGGAGCTTCTTTCTTTTTCAAATGTGGGCTTGGGCCGCGCGCATGCGCACAGGCGCTGGAGCAAAATGGGTCCCTAGCACCGAGCTGAGAGGGGTGTAACGCCAGCCTGCTGCAGCCTCTGGCTCAGGCTTCTCAGAAAGGCGCTGCCTGGGACTCCAGAGGCCGCCAGGACCACTCTCTTGGGTGCCAACGACCCCAGGACCACTGTGCACAGACAGGGGTCCGTTTGGGAAGACTTTCTTTGGCTCGGCCATGCCTTTTCAGATGGTTTTTTGGTGGGTTTTGGAAAGTTCCCACGGTGAAGCCTGGCCTCTCCTAGACCTCCATTCACAGACCATGCGGGTCTGGATCCCCGAGGGAAGCCTCCGCCTCTGCCTCCGCCTCCGCCTCTGCCTCCCCGGGGCTTGCACACCGGGACCAAGCCCAGTGTGTGCTCTCATGTCGCCCCGGCTCACTGAAAGCCCCAACAAGGACCCAGGACGCTGCATCCTGGAGTCGTCCACACCACCTCTGCCCTCTGGCTGCAGGGACTCTTGAGGAAACCAAGTGCTGAGAAGGCATCTACTCCGTTGACGAGTGCCGAGACAGTTAGGTGATGGGTAGAAGGAGTGGTTCTGCCCTGGGAGGCCACCCCTCTAGGCGCCCTACTCAGGGGCCGGGAGGGCACCTGCCAGGAGAGAGTTGCCCCGTCCCGGATGGCCTGGACCCGCAGGCGAGCAGGCATCCTGGCCCTGCCCTGCCCCGTGATGGCTTGACCGTCTTATGCCACCGTGTCCGGCTCACCGCGCCTTCGAAAGGGCTCCTGGGATCCATCACCCCACGGGAAGGAGTTGGGTTCATCTTCTTTCCCTGGATGTTTCCCATGGACCTCTGACCCAGCCTCCTGAGAAGTCAGCCTTTGATTAGCCTCAGAGAAGGCCACGGCTCAGGAGGAGAGACGGGCCAAGCGGCCAGCTGGAAGAGGAAGGGCCTCGGAGACAGAGTGACAGGGAGACCCGTGCACCCGGCAGAGGCGACCCAAGCCAGCTTCCCAGAGGGGGCGTGGGTCTAGTCCACAAGGTGGGGATCTACTGGAATTTGGGAAGCACTCTGAGCTAGAGGCAGGCCAAGGTCTCAAGACTCCAGCTGGCTCATGCTGGCACCGCCTTTCCACCTCGGGGCATCAGCCGGTCCTCACACACCCCAGAGCTGCAGGATGACGGGTATGGGTTCCAGGCCCCGGCACTCGGGTTTCTTGTCCTGCTGAGCAAAGCACCAGCCCTCTGAAGAAGCCAAGGGGAAGAAGCAGCACGAGAGGCTGTCTGGGTCCATTGGAGACGGTCTCTTTGTCTGGCCCTTTGCCCACGTGGGGCTGCTCCCCTGGAAAAACCGAATTGGGGGGGGCGGGAGGCAAGGAAGGGACTCTGGGGTGGTCCAGAGGCCTGAGCGGGGTCTGGGTAGCTGACCCTGCGCCAGTTGTGCTGGCAGGCACTTGGGTCATTCCATCGCTCAGCAAGGAGGGGACTCCGGAGGGACTACAGGCCCCGGCCTCTCCTTGGGTTTGGCAGAAGGTAGGGGGAGAGGGAAGGCCTCCCGTCGCCACTCTGATTTCAGACATCCTCTGCAGAAGCCAACTCTCTTTTCCAGAAACGGGAGGGTTGCCACCCCGGGAAGGGTCATCATAGAGCATCTCTCCGAGGGTCCGGGCCTCAGGGCAAGCCAGCCTTCCTTCTAGGTTGAAGAATCCTCCCACTCCAAGGCCCTAGCCCCTCCTGCAGCAGTCCTTCTAGGGGGAGTCGGCCCTGGCCACCGTAATCCCAGGGTTTGGCTTGGAGAGGCCAAGCCCTTCCAGCAATTAGGAGCACCGTCCTCGGACTGTTACTGCAGGGTGGGAAATGGACGAGCTTGGTGCGAAACCAGAGCAAAGGGAGAAACCGAGAGTGGAAAGGCGCGGAGGAGGCTCGGTGAGGGCGAGGTCTTTCCGTGGAGGCATGACATGCTGTGGCCAGGCCAGGCCAGGCCAGCCCTCAACATGCCTGTGTGATTCTTACTCGATTACAGGCGTGAAGAGGGTGGGAGGCTGAGACTGGAGACCCGGACGGACTGGCTTGGAGAAATACCTCCCGAGTTGCTTAGGGCGACAGTCCACGGACAGTAAGGTCTCTAAGGGGTCATGGAGAGAGAGATAGAGAGAGAGAGAGACAGAGAGAGGGATAGAGTGGGGGGGTGGAGAGGGAGAGAGAGGGAGAGAGCTAATCACAAAGGGCAGGGCTGGAAGGACCAGGGAGAAGGTCTTTTGCCTGAAAAGCCCACAGGCGGCAGTGCGAAACAGGAGGCTCCAGGGCTCAATGCCCCCCCCCCCACGGTGACCCGGGCAGGACCTCTTGGCCTCCGCCCGGAGAGAGTCCAAAGCCCCGGGCGGGACCCGTGTCCCCATGGCAGCCCGTGTCCCTTTTCCCAGCCCTCAACAGGAGGGACTTGCCTCTGGGGAAGTGCGTCGCCCTTGCTGGGTCCCAGCGGACAGGGTCTCGCCGGGCTGGGCCGACCAAAAACCCACCGTGTAGCCCTGGCGTGCCCTAAAGTAAGTTTTGCCCTGCCCGCTCCGGGTCCCTGCAAGGGCTAGTTGCCAGCCGCCAGGCCCCAGGCTGAGCTGGAAGGAGCTTCTTTCTTTTTCAAATGTGGGCTTGGGCCGCGCGCATGCGCACAGGCGCTGGAGCAAAATGGGTCCCTAGCACCGAGCTGAGAGGGGTGTAACGCCAGCCTGCTGCAGCCTCTGGCTCAGGCTTCTCAGAAAGGCGCTGCCTGGGACTCCAGAGGCCGCCAGGACCACTCTCTTGGGTGCCAACGACCCCAGGACCACTGTGCACAGACAGGGGTCCGTTTGGGAAGACTTTCTTTGGCTCGGCCATGCCTTTTCAGATGGTTTTTTGGTGGGTTTTGGAAAGTTCCCACGGTGAAGCCTGGCCTCTCCTAGACCTCCATTCACAGACCATGCGGGTCTGGATCCCCGAGGGAAGCCTCCGCCTCTGCCTCCGCCTCCGCCTCTGCCTCCCCGGGGCTTGCACACCGGGACCAAGCCCAGTGTGTGCTCTCATGTCGCCCCGGCTCACTGAAAGCCCCAACAAGGACCCAGGACGCTGCATCCTGGAGTCGTCCACACCACCTCTGCCCTCTGGCTGCAGGGACTCTTGAGGAAACCAAGTGCTGAGAAGGCATCTACTCCGTTGACGAGTGCCGAGACAGTTAGGTGATGGGTAGAAGGAGTGGTTCTGCCCTGGGAGGCCACCCCTCTAGGCGCCCTACTCAGGGGCCGGGAGGGCACCTGCCAGGAGAGAGTTGCCCCGTCCCGGATGGCCTGGACCCGCAGGCGAGCAGGCATCCTGGCCCTGCCCTGCCCCGTGATGGCTTGACCGTCTTATGCCACCGTGTCCGGCTCACCGCGCCTTCGAAAGGGCTCCTGGGATCCATCACCCCACGGGAAGGAGTTGGGTTCATCTTCTTTCCCTGGATGTTTCCCATGGGACCTCTGACCCAGCCTCCTGAGAAGTCAGCCTTTGATTAGCCTCAGAGAAGGCCACGGCTCAGGAGGAGAGACGGGCCAAGCGGCCAGCTGGAAGAGGAAGGGCCTCGGAGACAGAGTGACAGGGAGACCCGTGCACCTGGCAGAGGCGACCCAAGCCAGCTTCCCAGAGGGGGCGTGGGTCTAGTCCACAAGGTGGGGATCTACTGGAATTTGGGAAGCACTCTGAGCTAGAGGCAGGCCAAGGTCTCAAGACTCCAGCTGGCTCACGCTGGCATGGCATTTCCTCCTCAGGGCATCATCCGGTCCTCAATTACAGGCGTGAAGAGGATGGGAGGCTGAGACTGTAGACCCGGACGGGCTGGCTTGGAGAAGACCCTCCCGAGTTGCTTAGGGCGACAGTCCACGGACACTAAGGTCTCTCAGGGGTCATGGAGAGAGAGAGAGACAGAGAGAGGGATAGAGTGGGGGGTGGAGAGGGAGAGAGAGGGAGAGAGCTAATCACAAAGGGCAGGGCTGGAAGGACCAGGGAGAAGGTCTTTTGCCTGAAAAGCCCACAGGCGGCAGTGCGAAACAGGAGGCTCCAGGGCTCAATGCCCACCCCCCCACGGTGACCCGGGCAGGACCTCTTGGCCTCCGCCCCGGAGAGAGTCCAAAGCCCCGGGCGGGACCCGTGTCCCCATGGCAGCCCGTGTCCCTTTTCCCAGCCCTCAACAGGAGGGACTTGCCTCTGGGGAAGTGCGTCGCCCTTGCTGGGTCCCAGCGGACAGGGTCTCGCCGGGCTGGGCCGACCAAAAACCCACCGTGTAGCCCTGGCGTGCCCTAAAGTAAGTTTTGCCCTGCCCGCTCCGGGTCCCTGCAAGGGCTAGTTGCCAGCCGCCAGGCCCCAGGCTGAGCTGGAAGGAGCTTCTTTCTTTTTCAAATGTGGGCTTGGGCCGCGCGCATGCGCACAGGCGCTGGAGCAAAATGGGTCCCTAGCACCGAGCTGAGAGGGGTGTAACGCCAGCCTGCTGCAGCCTCTGGCTCAGGCTTCTCAGAAAGGCGCTGCCTGGGACTCCAGAGGCCGCCAGGACCACTCTCTTGGGTGCCAACGACCCCAGGACCACTGTGCACAGACAGGGGTCCGTTTGGGAAGACTTTCTTTGGCTCGGCCATGCCTTTTCAGATGGTTTTTTGGTGGGTTTTGGAAAGTTCCCACGGTGAAGCCTGGCCTCTCCTAGACCTCCATTCACAGACCATGCGGGTCTGGATCCCCGAGGGAAGCCTCCGCCTCTGCCTCCGCCTCCGCCTCTGCCTCCCCGGGGCTTGCACACCGGGACCAAGCCCAGTGTGTGCTCTCATGTCGCCCCGGCTCACTGAAAGCCCCAACAAGGACCCAGGACGCTGCATCCTGGAGTCGTCCACACCACCTCTGCCCTCTGGCTGCAGGGACTCTTGAGGAAACCAAGTGCTGAGAAGGCATCTACTCCGTTGACGAGTGCCGAGACAGTTAGGTGATGGGTAGAAGGAGTGGTTCTGCCCTGGGAGGCCACCCCTCTAGGCGCCCTACTCAGGGGCCGGGAGGGCACCTGCCAGGAGAGAGTTGCCCCGTCCCGGATGGCCTGGACCCGCAGGCGAGCAGGCATCCTGGCCCTGCCCTGCCCCGTGATGGCTTGACCGTCTTATGCCACCGTGTCCGGCTCACCGCGCCTTCGAAAGGGCTCCTGGGATCCATCACCCCACGGGAAGGAGTTGGGTTCATCTTCTTTCCCTGGATGTTTCCCATGGGACCTCTGACCCAGCCTCCTGAGAAGTCAGCCTTTGATTAGCCTCAGAGAAGGCCACGGCTCAGGAGGAGAGACGGGCCAAGCGGCCAGCTGGAAGAGGAAGGGCCTCGGAGACAGAGTGACAGGGAGACCCGTGCACCTGGCAGAGGCGACCCAAGCCAGCTTCCCAGAGGGGGCGTGGGTCTAGTCCACAAGGTGGGGATCTACTGGAATTTGGGAAGCACTCTGAGCTAGAGGCAGGCCAAGGTCTCAAGACTCCAGCTGGCTCACGCTGGCATGGCATTTCCTCCTCAGGGCATCATCCGGTCCTCAATTACAGGCGTGAAGAGGATGGGAGGCTGAGACTGTAGACCCGGACGGGCTGGCTTGGAGAAGACCCTCCCGAGTTGCTTAGGGCGACAGTCCACGGACACTAAGGTCTCTCAGGGGTCATGGAGAGAGAGAGAGACAGAGAGAGGGATAGAGTGGGGGGTGGAGAGGGAGAGAGAGGGAGAGAGCTAATCACAAAGGGCAGGGCTGGAAGGACCAGGGAGAAGGTCTTTTGCCTGAAAAGCCCACAGGCGGCAGTGCGAAACAGGAGGCTCCAGGGCTCAATGCCCACCCCCCCACGGTGACCCGGGCAGGACCTCTTGGCCTCCGCCCCGGAGAGAGTCCAAAGCCCCGGGCGGGACCCGTGTCCCCATGGCAGCCCGTGTCCCTTTTCCCAGCCCTCAACAGGAGGGACTTGCCTCTGGGGAAGTGCGTCGCCCTTGCTGGGTCCCAGCGGACAGGGTCTCGCCGGGCTGGGCCGACCAAAAACCCACCGTGTAGCCCTGGCGTGCCCTAAAGTAAGTTTTGCCCTGCCCGCTCCGGGTCCCTGCAAGGGCTAGTTGCCAGCCGCCAGGCCCCAGGCTGAGCTGGAAGGAGCTTCTTTCTTTTTCAAATGTGGGCTTGGGCCGCGCGCATGCGCACAGGCGCTGGAGCAAAATGGGTCCCTAGCACCGAGCTGAGAGGGGTGTAACGCCAGCCTGCTGCAGCCTCTGGCTCAGGCTTCTCAGAAAGGCGCTGCCTGGGACTCCAGAGGCCGCCAGGACCACTCTCTTGGGTGCCAACGACCCCAGGACCACTGTGCACAGACAGGGGTCCGTTTGGGAAGACTTTCTTTGGCTCGGCCATGCCTTTTCAGATGGTTTTTTGGTGGGTTTTGGAAAGTTCCCACGGTGAAGCCTGGCCTCTCCTAGACCTCCATTCACAGACCATGCGGGTCTGGATCCCCGAGGGAAGCCTCCGCCTCTGCCTCCGCCTCCGCCTCCGCCTCTGCCTCCCCGGGGCTTGCACACCGGGACCAAGCCCAGTGTGTGCTCTCATGTCGCCCCGGCTCACTGAAAGCCCCAACAAGGACCCAGGACGCTGCATCCTGGAGTCGTCCACACCACCTCTGCCCTCTGGCTGCAGGGACTCTTGAGGAAACCAAGTGCTGAGAAGGCATCTACTCCGTTGACGAGTGCCGAGACAGTTAGGTGATGGGTAGAAGGAGTGGTTCTGCCCTGGGAGGCCACCCCTCTAGGCGCCCTACTCAGGGGCCGGGAGGGCACCTGCCAGGAGAGAGTTGCCCCGTCCCGGATGGCCTGGACCCGCAGGCGAGCAGGCATCCTGGCCCTGCCCTGCCCCGTGATGGCTTGACCGTCTTATGCCACCGTGTCCGGCTCACCGCGCCTTCGAAAGGGCTCCTGGGATCCATCACCCCACGGGAAGGAGTTGGGTTCATCTTCTTTCCCTGGATGTTTCCCATGGGACCTCTGACCCAGCCTCCTGAGAAGTCAGCCTTTGATTAGCCTCAGAGAAGGCCACGGCTCAGGAGGAGAGACGGGCCAAGCGGCCAGCTGGAAGAGGAAGGGCCTCGGAGACAGAGTGACAGGGAGACCCGTGCACCTGGCAGAGGCGACCCAAGCCAGCTTCCCAGAGGGGGCGTGGGTCTAGTCCACAAGGTGGGGATCTACTGGAATTTGGGAAGCACTCTGAGCTAGAGGCAGGCCAAGGTCTCAAGACTCCAGCTGGCTCACGCTGGCATGGCATTTCCTCCTCAGGGCATCATCCGGTCCTCAATTACAGGCGTGAAGAGGATGGGAGGCTGAGACTGTAGACCCGGACGGGCTGGCTTGGAGAAGACCCTCCCGAGTTGCTTAGGGCGACAGTCCACGGACACTAAGGTCTCTAAGGGGTCATGGAGAGAGAGAGAGAGAGAGAGAGAGATAGAGAGAGGGATAGAGTGGGGGGAGAGAGAGGGAGAGAGCTAATCACAAAGGGCAGGGCTGGAAGGACCAGGGAGAAGGTCTTTTGCCTGAAAAGCCCACAGGCGGCAGTGCGAAACAGGAGGCTCCAGGGCTCAATGCCCCCCCCCCACGGTGACCCGGGCAGGACCTCTTGGCCTCCGCCCCGGAGAGAGTCCAAAGCCCCGGGCGGGACCCGTGTCCCCATGGCAGCCCGTGTCCCTTTTCCCAGCCCTCAACAGGAGGGACTTGCCTCTGGGGAAGTGCGTCGCCCTTGCTGGGTCCCAGCGGACAGGGTCTCGCCGGGCTGGGCCGACCAAAAACCCACCGTGTAGCCCTGGCGTGCCCTAAAGTAAGTTTTGCCCTGCCCGCTCCGGGTCCCTGCAAGGGCTAGTTGCCAGCCGCCAGGCCCCAGGCTGAGCTGGAAGGAGCTTCTTTCTTTTTCAAATGTGGGCTTGGGCCGCGCGCATGCGCACAGGCGCTGGAGCAAAATGGGTCCCTAGCACCGAGCTGAGAGGGGTGTAACGCCAGCCTGCTGCAGCCTCTGGCTCAGGCTTCTCAGAAAGGCGCTGCCTGGGACTCCAGAGGCCGCCAGGACCACTCTCTTGGGTGCCAACGACCCCAGGACCACTGTGCACAGACAGGGGTCCGTTTGGGAAGACTTTCTTTGGCTCGGCCATGCCTTTTCAGATGGTTTTTTGGTGGGTTTTGGAAAGTTCCCACGGTGAAGCCTGGCCTCTCCTAGACCTCCATTCACAGACCATGCGGGTCTGGATCCCCGAGGGAAGCCTCCGCCTCTGCCTCCGCCTCCGCCTCTGCCTCCCCGGGGCTTGCACACCGGGACCAAGCCCAGTGTGTGCTCTCATGTCGCCCCGGCTCACTGAAAGCCCCAACAAGGACCCAGGACGCTGCATCCTGGAGTCGTCCACACCACCTCTGCCCTCTGGCTGCAGGGACTCTTGAGGAAACCAAGTGCTGAGAAGGCATCTACTCCGTTGACGAGTGCCGAGACAGTTAGGTGATGGGTAGAAGGAGTGGTTCTGCCCTGGGAGGCCACCCCTCTAGGCGCCCTACTCAGGGGCCGGGAGGGCACCTGCCAGGAGAGAGTTGCCCCGTCCCGGATGGCCTGGACCCGCAGGCGAGCAGGCATCCTGGCCCTGCCCTGCCCCGTGATGGCTTGACCGTCTTATGCCACCGTGTCCGGCTCACCGCGCCTTCGAAAGGGCTCCTGGGATCCATCACCCCACGGGAAGGAGTTGGGTTCATCTTCTTTCCCTGGATGTTTCCCATGGGACCTCTGACCCAGCCTCCTGAGAAGTCAGCCTTTGATTAGCCTCAGAGAAGGCCACGGCTCAGGAGGAGAGACGGGCCAAGCGGCCAGCTGGAAGAGGAAGGGCCTCGGAGACAGAGTGACAGGGAGACCCGTGCACCTGGCAGAGGCGACCCAAGCCAGCTTCCCAGAGGGGGCGTGGGTCTAGTCCACAAGGTGGGGATCTACTGGAATTTGGGAAGCACTCTGAGCTAGAGGCAGGCCAAGGTCTCAAGACTCCAGCTGGCTCACGCTGGCATGGCATTTCCTCCTCAGGGCATCATCCGGTCCTCAATTACAGGCGTGAAGAGGATGGGAGGCTGAGACTGTAGACCCGGACGGGCTGGCTTGGAGAAGACCCTCCCGAGTTGCTTAGGGCGACAGTCCACGGACACTAAGGTCTCTCAGGGGTCATGGAGAGAGAGAGAGACAGAGAGAGGGATAGAGTGGGGGGTGGAGAGGGAGAGAGAGGGAGAGAGCTAATCACAAAGGGCAGGGCTGGAAGGACCAGGGAGAAGGTCTTTTGCCTGAAAAGCCCACAGGCGGCAGTGCGAAACAGGAGGCTCCAGGGCTCAATGCCCACCCCCCCACGGTGACCCGGGCAGGACCTCTTGGCCTCCGCCCCGGAGAGAGTCCAAAGCCCCGGGCGGGACCCGTGTCCCCATGGCAGCCCGTGTCCCTTTTCCCAGCCCTCAACAGGAGGGACTTGCCTCTGGGGAAGTGCGTCGCCCTTGCTGGGTCCCAGCGGACAGGGTCTCGCCGGGCTGGGCCGACCAAAAACCCACCGTGTAGCCCTGGCGTGCCCTAAAGTAAGTTTTGCCCTGCCCGCTCCGGGTCCCTGCAAGGGCTAGTTGCCAGCCGCCAGGCCCCAGGCTGAGCTGGAAGGAGCTTCTTTCTTTTTCAAATGTGGGCTTGGGCCGCGCGCATGCGCACAGGCGCTGGAGCAAAATGGGTCCCTAGCACCGAGCTGAGAGGGGTGTAACGCCAGCCTGCTGCAGCCTCTGGCTCAGGCTTCTCAGAAAGGCGCTGCCTGGGACTCCAGAGGCCGCCAGGACCACTCTCTTGGGTGCCAACGACCCCAGGACCACTGTGCACAGACAGGGGTCCGTTTGGGAAGACTTTCTTTGGCTCGGCCATGCCTTTTCAGATGGTTTTTTGGTGGGTTTTGGAAAGTTCCCACGGTGAAGCCTGGCCTCTCCTAGACCTCCATTCACAGACCATGCGGGTCTGGATCCCCGAGGGAAGGGAAGCCTCCGCCTCCGCCTCCGCCTCCGCCTCTGCCTCCCCGGGGCTTGCACACCGGGACCAAGCCCAGTGTGTGCTCTCATGTCGCCCCGGCTCACTGAAAGCCCCAACAAGGACCCAGGACGCTGCATCCTGGAGTCGTCCACACCACCTCTGCCCTCTGGCTGCAGGGACTCTTGAGGAAACCAAGTGCTGAGAAGGCATCTACTCCGTTGACGAGTGCCGAGACAGTTAGGTGATGGGTAGAAGGAGTGGTTCTGCCCTGGGAGGCCACCCCTCTAGGCGCCCTACTCAGGGGCCGGGAGGGCACCTGCCAGGAGAGAGTTGCCCCGTCCCGGATGGCCTGGACCCGCAGGCGAGCAGGCATCCTGGCCCTGCCCTGCCCCGTGATGGCTTGACCGTCTTATGCCACCGTGTCCGGCTCACCGCGCCTTCGAAAGGGCTCCTGGGATCCATCACCCCACGGGAAGGAGTTGGGTTCATCTTCTTTCCCTGGATGTTTCCCATGGGACCTCTGACCCAGCCTCCTGAGAAGTCAGCCTTTGATTAGCCTCAGAGAAGGCCACGGCTCAGGAGGAGAGACGGGCCAAGCGGCCAGCTGGAAGAGGAAGGGCCTCGGAGACAGAGTGACAGGGAGACCCGTGCACCTGGCAGAGGCGACCCAAGCCAGCTTCCCAGAGGGGGCGTGGGTCTAGTCCACAAGGTGGGGATCTACTGGAATTTGGGAAGCACTCTGAGCTAGAGGCAGGCCAAGGTCTCAAGACTCCAGCTGGCTCACGCTGGCATGGCATTTCCTCCTCAGGGCATCATCCGGTCCTCAATTACAGGCGTGAAGAGGATGGGAGGCTGAGACTGTAGACCCGGACGGGCTGGCTTGGAGAAGACCCTCCCGAGTTGCTTAGGGCGACAGTCCACGGACACTAAGGTCTCTCAGGGGTCATGGAGAGAGAGAGAGACAGAGAGAGGGATAGAGTGGGGGGTGGAGAGGGAGAGAGAGGGAGAGAGCTAATCACAAAGGGCAGGGCTGGAAGGACCAGGGAGAAGGTCTTTTGCCTGAAAAGCCCACAGGCGGCAGTGCGAAACAGGAGGCTCCAGGGCTCAATGCCCACCCCCCCACGGTGACCCGGGCAGGACCTCTTGGCCTCCGCCCCGGAGAGAGTCCAAAGCCCCGGGCGGGACCCGTGTCCCCATGGCAGCCCGTGTCCCTTTTCCCAGCCCTCAACAGGAGGGACTTGCCTCTGGGGAAGTGCGTCGCCCTTGCTGGGTCCCAGCGGACAGGGTCTCGCCGGGCTGGGCCGACCAAAAACCCACCGTGTAGCCCTGGCGTGCCCTAAAGTAAGTTTTGCCCTGCCCGCTCCGGGTCCCTGCAAGGGCTAGTTGCCAGCCGCCAGGCCCCAGGCTGAGCTGGAAGGAGCTTCTTTCTTTTTCAAATGTGGGCTTGGGCCGCGCGCATGCGCACAGGCGCTGGAGCAAAATGGGTCCCTAGCACCGAGCTGAGAGGGGTGTAACGCCAGCCTGCTGCAGCCTCTGGCTCAGGCTTCTCAGAAAGGCGCTGCCTGGGACTCCAGAGGCCGCCAGGACCACTCTCTTGGGTGCCAACGACCCCAGGACCACTGTGCACAGACAGGGGTCCGTTTGGGAAGACTTTCTTTGGCTCGGCCATGCCTTTTCAGATGGTTTTTTGGTGGGTTTTGGAAAGTTCCCACGGTGAAGCCTGGCCTCTCCTAGACCTCCATTCACAGACCATGCGGGTCTGGATCCCCGAGGGAAGCCTCCGCCTCTGCCTCCGCCTCCGCCTCTGCCTCCCCGGGGCTTGCACACCGGGACCAAGCCCAGTGTGTGCTCTCATGTCGCCCCGGCTCACTGAAAGCCCCAACAAGGACCCAGGACGCTGCATCCTGGAGTCGTCCACACCACCTCTGCCCTCTGGCTGCAGGGACTCTTGAGGAAACCAAGTGCTGAGAAGGCATCTACTCCGTTGACGAGTGCCGAGACAGTTAGGTGATGGGTAGAAGGAGTGGTTCTGCCCTGGGAGGCCACCCCTCTAGGCGCCCTACTCAGGGGCCGGGAGGGCACCTGCCAGGAGAGAGTTGCCCCGTCCCGGATGGCCTGGACCCGCAGGCGAGCAGGCATCCTGGCCCTGCCCTGCCCCGTGATGGCTTGACCGTCTTATGCCACCGTGTCCGGCTCACCGCGCCTTCGAAAGGGCTCCTGGGATCCATCACCCCACGGGAAGGAGTTGGGTTCATCTTCTTTCCCTGGATGTTTCCCATGGGACCTCTGACCCAGCCTCCTGAGAAGTCAGCCTTTGATTAGCCTCAGAGAAGGCCACGGCTCAGGAGGAGAGACGGGCCAAGCGGCCAGCTGGAAGAGGAAGGGCCTCGGAGACAGAGTGACAGGGAGACCCGTGCACCTGGCAGAGGCGACCCAAGCCAGCTTCCCAGAGGGGGCGTGGGTCTAGTCCACAAGGTGGGGATCTACTGGAATTTGGGAAGCACTCTGAGCTAGAGGCAGGCCAAGGTCTCAAGACTCCAGCTGGCTCACGCTGGCATGGCATTTCCTCCTCAGGGCATCATCCGGTCCTCAATTACAGGCGTGAAGAGGATGGGAGGCTGAGACTGTAGACCCGGACGGGCTGGCTTGGAGAAGACCCTCCCGAGTTGCTTAGGGCGACAGTCCACGGACACTAAGGTCTCTCAGGGGTCATGGAGAGAGAGAGAGACAGAGAGAGGGATAGAGTGGGGGGTGGAGAGGGAGAGAGAGGGAGAGAGCTAATCACAAAGGGCAGGGCTGGAAGGACCAGGGAGAAGGTCTTTTGCCTGAAAAGCCCACAGGCGGCAGTGCGAAACAGGAGGCTCCAGGGCTCAATGCCCACCCCCCCACGGTGACCCGGGCAGGACCTCTTGGCCTCCGCCCCGGAGAGAGTCCAAAGCCCCGGGCGGGACCCGTGTCCCCATGGCAGCCCGTGTCCCTTTTCCCAGCCCTCAACAGGAGGGACTTGCCTCTGGGGAAGTGCGTCGCCCTTGCTGGGTCCCAGCGGACAGGGTCTCGCCGGGCTGGGCCGACCAAAAACCCACCGTGTAGCCCTGGCGTGCCCTAAAGTAAGTTTTGCCCTGCCCGCTCCGGGTCCCTGCAAGGGCTAGTTGCCAGCCGCCAGGCCCCAGGCTGAGCTGGAAGGAGCTTCTTTCTTTTTCAAATGTGGGCTTGGGCCGCGCGCATGCGCACAGGCGCTGGAGCAAAATGGGTCCCTAGCACCGAGCTGAGAGGGGTGTAACGCCAGCCTGCTGCAGCCTCTGGCTCAGGCTTCTCAGAAAGGCGCTGCCTGGGACTCCAGAGGCCGCCAGGACCACTCTCTTGGGTGCCAACGACCCCAGGACCACTGTGCACAGACAGGGGTCCGTTTGGGAAGACTTTCTTTGGCTCGGCCATGCCTTTTCAGATGGTTTTTTGGTGGGTTTTGGAAAGTTCCCACGGTGAAGCCTGGCCTCTCCTAGACCTCCATTCACAGACCATGCGGGTCTGGATCCCCGAGGGAAGCCTCCGCCTCTGCCTCCGCCTCCGCCTCTGCCTCCCCGGGGCTTGCACACCGGGACCAAGCCCAGTGTGTGCTCTCATGTCGCCCCGGCTCACTGAAAGCCCCAACAAGGACCCAGGACGCTGCATCCTGGAGTCGTCCACACCACCTCTGCCCTCTGGCTGCAGGGACTCTTGAGGAAACCAAGTGCTGAGAAGGCATCTACTCCGTTGACGAGTGCCGAGACAGTTAGGTGATGGGTAGAAGGAGTGGTTCTGCCCTGGGAGGCCACCCCTCTAGGCGCCCTACTCAGGGGCCGGGAGGGCACCTGCCAGGAGAGAGTTGCCCCGTCCCGGATGGCCTGGACCCGCAGGCGAGCAGGCATCCTGGCCCTGCCCTGCCCCGTGATGGCTTGACCGTCTTATGCCACCGTGTCCGGCTCACCGCGCCTTCGAAAGGGCTCCTGGGATCCATCACCCCACGGGAAGGAGTTGGGTTCATCTTCTTTCCCTGGATGTTTCCCATGGGACCTCTGACCCAGCCTCCTGAGAAGTCAGCCTTTGATTAGCCTCAGAGAAGGCCACGGCTCAGGAGGAGAGACGGGCCAAGCGGCCAGCTGGAAGAGGAAGGGCCTCGGAGACAGAGTGACAGGGAGACCCGTGCACCTGGCAGAGGCGACCCAAGCCAGCTTCCCAGAGGGGGCGTGGGTCTAGTCCACAAGGTGGGGATCTACTGGAATTTGGGAAGCACTCTGAGCTAGAGGCAGGCCAAGGTCTCAAGACTCCAGCTGGCTCACGCTGGCATGGCATTTCCTCCTCAGGGCATCATCCGGTCCTCAATTACAGGCGTGAAGAGGATGGGAGGCTGAGACTGTAGACCCGGACGGGCTGGCTTGGAGAAGACCCTCCCGAGTTGCTTAGGGCGACAGTCCACGGACACTAAGGTCTCTCAGGGGTCATGGAGAGAGAGAGAGACAGAGAGAGGGATAGAGTGGGGGGTGGAGAGGGAGAGAGAGGGAGAGAGCTAATCACAAAGGGCAGGGCTGGAAGGACCAGGGAGAAGGTCTTTTGCCTGAAAAGCCCACAGGCGGCAGTGCGAAACAGGAGGCTCCAGGGCTCAATGCCCACCCCCCCACGGTGACCCGGGCAGGACCTCTTGGCCTCCGCCCCGGAGAGAGTCCAAAGCCCCGGGCGGGACCCGTGTCCCCATGGCAGCCCGTGTCCCTTTTCCCAGCCCTCAACAGGAGGGACTTGCCTCTGGGGAAGTGCGTCGCCCTTGCTGGGTCCCAGCGGACAGGGTCTCGCCGGGCTGGGCCGACCAAAAACCCACCGTGTAGCCCTGGCGTGCCCTAAAGTAAGTTTTGCCCTGCCCGCTCCGGGTCCCTGCAAGGGCTAGTTGCCAGCCGCCAGGCCCCAGGCTGAGCTGGAAGGAGCTTCTTTCTTTTTCAAATGTGGGCTTGGGCCGCGCGCATGCGCACAGGCGCTGGAGCAAAATGGGTCCCTAGCACCGAGCTGAGAGGGGTGTAACGCCAGCCTGCTGCAGCCTCTGGCTCAGGCTTCTCAGAAAGGCGCTGCCTGGGACTCCAGAGGCCGCCAGGACCACTCTCTTGGGTGCCAACGACCCCAGGACCACTGTGCACAGACAGGGGTCCGTTTGGGAAGACTTTCTTTGGCTCGGCCATGCCTTTTCAGATGGTTTTTTGGTGGGTTTTGGAAAGTTCCCACGGTGAAGCCTGGCCTCTCCTAGACCTCCATTCACAGACCATGCGGGTCTGGATCCCCGAGGGAAGCCTCCGCCTCTGCCTCCGCCTCCGCCTCTGCCTCCCCGGGGCTTGCACACCGGGACCAAGCCCAGTGTGTGCTCTCATGTCGCCCCGGCTCACTGAAAGCCCCAACAAGGACCCAGGACGCTGCATCCTGGAGTCGTCCACACCACCTCTGCCCTCTGGCTGCAGGGACTCTTGAGGAAACCAAGTGCTGAGAAGGCATCTACTCCGTTGACGAGTGCCGAGACAGTTAGGTGATGGGTAGAAGGAGTGGTTCTGCCCTGGGAGGCCACCCCTCTAGGCGCCCTACTCAGGGGCCGGGAGGGCACCTGCCAGGAGAGAGTTGCCCCGTCCCGGATGGCCTGGACCCGCAGGCGAGCAGGCATCCTGGCCCTGCCCTGCCCCGTGATGGCTTGACCGTCTTATGCCACCGTGTCCGGCTCACCGCGCCTTCGAAAGGGCTCCTGGGATCCATCACCCCACGGGAAGGAGTTGGGTTCATCTTCTTTCCCTGGATGTTTCCCATGGGACCTCTGACCCAGCCTCCTGAGAAGTCAGCCTTTGATTAGCCTCAGAGAAGGCCACGGCTCAGGAGGAGAGACGGGCCAAGCGGCCAGCTGGAAGAGGAAGGGCCTCGGAGACAGAGTGACAGGGAGACCCGTGCACCTGGCAGAGGCGACCCAAGCCAGCTTCCCAGAGGGGGCGTGGGTCTAGTCCACAAGGTGGGGATCTACTGGAATTTGGGAAGCACTCTGAGCTAGAGGCAGGCCAAGGTCTCAAGACTCCAGCTGGCTCACGCTGGCATGGCATTTCCTCCTCAGGGCATCATCCGGTCCTCAATTACAGGCGTGAAGAGGATGGGAGGCTGAGACTGTAGACCCGGACGGGCTGGCTTGGAGAAGACCCTCCCGAGTTGCTTAGGGCGACAGTCCACGGACACTAAGGTCTCTCAGGGGTCATGGAGAGAGAGAGAGACAGAGAGAGGGATAGAGTGGGGGGTGGAGAGGGAGAGAGAGGGAGAGAGCTAATCACAAAGGGCAGGGCTGGAAGGACCAGGGAGAAGGTCTTTTGCCTGAAAAGCCCACAGGCGGCAGTGCGAAACAGGAGGCTCCAGGGCTCAATGCCCACCCCCCCACGGTGACCCGGGCAGGACCTCTTGGCCTCCGCCCCGGAGAGAGTCCAAAGCCCCGGGCGGGACCCGTGTCCCCATGGCAGCCCGTGTCCCTTTTCCCAGCCCTCAACAGGAGGGACTTGCCTCTGGGGAAGTGCGTCGCCCTTGCTGGGTCCCAGCGGACAGGGTCTCGCCGGGCTGGGCCGACCAAAAACCCACCGTGTAGCCCTGGCGTGCCCTAAAGTAAGTTTTGCCCTGCCCGCTCCGGGTCCCTGCAAGGGCTAGTTGCCAGCCGCCAGGCCCCAGGCTGAGCTGGAAGGAGCTTCTTTCTTTTTCAAATGTGGGCTTGGGCCGCGCGCATGCGCACAGGCGCTGGAGCAAAATGGGTCCCTAGCACCGAGCTGAGAGGGGTGTAACGCCAGCCTGCTGCAGCCTCTGGCTCAGGCTTCTCAGAAAGGCGCTGCCTGGGACTCCAGAGGCCGCCAGGACCACTCTCTTGGGTGCCAACGACCCCAGGACCACTGTGCACAGACAGGGGTCCGTTTGGGAAGACTTTCTTTGGCTCGGCCATGCCTTTTCAGATGGTTTTTTGGTGGGTTTTGGAAAGTTCCCACGGTGAAGCCTGGCCTCTCCTAGACCTCCATTCACAGACCATGCGGGTCTGGATCCCCGAGGGAAGCCTCCGCCTCTGCCTCCGCCTCCGCCTCTGCCTCCCCGGGGCTTGCACACCGGGACCAAGCCCAGTGTGTGCTCTCATGTCGCCCCGGCTCACTGAAAGCCCCAACAAGGACCCAGGACGCTGCATCCTGGAGTCGTCCACACCACCTCTGCCCTCTGGCTGCAGGGACTCTTGAGGAAACCAAGTGCTGAGAAGGCATCTACTCCGTTGACGAGTGCCGAGACAGTTAGGTGATGGGTAGAAGGAGTGGTTCTGCCCTGGGAGGCCACCCCTCTAGGCGCCCTACTCAGGGGCCGGGAGGGCACCTGCCAGGAGAGAGTTGCCCCGTCCCGGATGGCCTGGACCCGCAGGCGAGCAGGCATCCTGGCCCTGCCCTGCCCCGTGATGGCTTGACCGTCTTATGCCACCGTGTCCGGCTCACCGCGCCTTCGAAAGGGCTCCTGGGATCCATCACCCCACGGGAAGGAGTTGGGTTCATCTTCTTTCCCTGGATGTTTCCCATGGGACCTCTGACCCAGCCTCCTGAGAAGTCAGCCTTTGATTAGCCTCAGAGAAGGCCACGGCTATCAGGAGGAGAGACGGGCCAAGCGGCCAGCTGGAAGAGGAAGGGCCTCGGAGACAGAGTGACAGGGAGACCCGTGCACCTGGCAGAGGCGACCCAAGCCAGCTTCCCAGAGGGGGCGTGGGTCTAGTCCACAAGGTGGGGATCTACTGGAATTTGGGAAGCACTCTGAGCTAGAGGCAGGCCAAGGTCTCAAGACTCCAGCTGGCTCACGCTGGCATGGCATTTCCTCCTCAGGGCATCATCCGGTCCTCAATTACAGGCGTGAAGAGGATGGGAGGCTGAGACTGTAGACCCGGACGGGCTGGCTTGGAGAAGACCCTCCCGAGTTGCTTAGGGCGACAGTCCACGGACACTAAGGTCTCTCAGGGGTCATGGAGAGAGAGAGAGACAGAGAGAGGGATAGAGTGGGGGGTGGAGAGGGAGAGAGAGGGAGAGAGCTAATCACAAAGGGCAGGGCTGGAAGGACCAGGGAGAAGGTCTTTTGCCTGAAAAGCCCACAGGCGGCAGTGCGAAACAGGAGGCTCCAGGGCTCAATGCCCACCCCCCCACGGTGACCCGGGCAGGACCTCTTGGCCTCCGCCCCGGAGAGAGTCCAAAGCCCCGGGCGGGACCCGTGTCCCCATGGCAGCCCGTGTCCCTTTTCCCAGCCCTCAACAGGAGGGACTTGCCTCTGGGGAAGTGCGTCGCCCTTGCTGGGTCCCAGCGGACAGGGTCTCGCCGGGCTGGGCCGACCAAAAACCCACCGTGTAGCCCTGGCGTGCCCTAAAGTAAGTTTTGCCCTGCCCGCTCCGGGTCCCTGCAAGGGCTAGTTGCCAGCCGCCAGGCCCCAGGCTGAGCTGGAAGGAGCTTCTTTCTTTTTCAAATGTGGGCTTGGGCCGCGCGCATGCGCACAGGCGCTGGAGCAAAATGGGTCCCTAGCACCGAGCTGAGAGGGGTGTAACGCCAGCCTGCTGCAGCCTCTGGCTCAGGCTTCTCAGAAAGGCGCTGCCTGGGACTCCAGAGGCCGCCAGGACCACTCTCTTGGGTGCCAACGACCCCAGGACCACTGTGCACAGACAGGGGTCCGTTTGGGAAGACTTTCTTTGGCTCGGCCATGCCTTTTCAGATGGTTTTTTGGTGGGTTTTGGAAAGTTCCCACGGTGAAGCCTGGCCTCTCCTAGACCTCCATTCACAGACCATGCGGGTCTGGATCCCCGAGGGAAGCCTCCGCCTCTGCCTCCGCCTCCGCCTCTGCCTCCCCGGGGCTTGCACACCGGGACCAAGCCCAGTGTGTGCTCTCATGTCGCCCCGGCTCACTGAAAGCCCCAACAAGGACCCAGGACGCTGCATCCTGGAGTCGTCCACACCACCTCTGCCCTCTGGCTGCAGGGACTCTTGAGGAAACCAAGTGCTGAGAAGGCATCTACTCCGTTGACGAGTGCCGAGACAGTTAGGTGATGGGTAGAAGGAGTGGTTCTGCCCTGGGAGGCCACCCCTCTAGGCGCCCTACTCAGGGGCCGGGAGGGCACCTGCCAGGAGAGAGTTGCCCCGTCCCGGATGGCCTGGACCCGCAGGCGAGCAGGCATCCTGGCCCTGCCCTGCCCCGTGATGGCTTGACCGTCTTATGCCACCGTGTCCGGCTCACCGCGCCTTCGAAAGGGCTCCTGGGATCCATCACCCCACGGGAAGGAGTTGGGTTCATCTTCTTTCCCTGGATGTTTCCCATGGGACCTCTGACCCAGCCTCCTGAGAAGTCAGCCTTTGATTAGCCTCAGAGAAGGCCACGGCTCAGGAGGAGAGACGGGCCAAGCGGCCAGCTGGAAGAGGAAGGGCCTCGGAGACAGAGTGACAGGGAGACCCGTGCACCTGGCAGAGGCGACCCAAGCCAGCTTCCCAGAGGGGGCGTGGGTCTAGTCCACAAGGTGGGGATCTACTGGAATTTGGGAAGCACTCTGAGCTAGAGGCAGGCCAAGGTCTCAAGACTCCAGCTGGCTCACGCTGGCATGGCATTTCCTCCTCAGGGCATCATCCGGTCCTCAATTACAGGCGTGAAGAGGATGGGAGGCTGAGACTGTAGACCCGGACGGGCTGGCTTGGAGAAGACCCTCCCGAGTTGCTTAGGGCGACAGTCCACGGACACTAAGGTCTCTCAGGGGTCATGGAGAGAGAGAGAGACAGAGAGAGGGATAGAGTGGGGGGTGGAGAGGGAGAGAGAGGGAGAGAGCTAATCACAAAGGGCAGGGCTGGAAGGACCAGGGAGAAGGTCTTTTGCCTGAAAAGCCCACAGGCGGCAGTGCGAAACAGGAGGCTCCAGGGCTCAATGCCCACCCCCCCACGGTGACCCGGGCAGGACCTCTTGGCCTCCGCCCCGGAGAGAGTCCAAAGCCCCGGGCGGGACCCGTGTCCCCATGGCAGCCCGTGTCCCTTTTCCCAGCCCTCAACAGGAGGGACTTGCCTCTGGGGAAGTGCGTCGCCCTTGCTGGGTCCCAGCGGACAGGGTCTCGCCGGGCTGGGCCGACCAAAAACCCACCGTGTAGCCCTGGCGTGCCCTAAAGTAAGTTTTGCCCTGCCCGCTCCGGGTCCCTGCAAGGGCTAGTTGCCAGCCGCCAGGCCCCAGGCTGAGCTGGAAGGAGCTTCTTTCTTTTTCAAATGTGGGCTTGGGCCGCGCGCATGCGCACAGGCGCTGGAGCAAAATGGGTCCCTAGCACCGAGCTGAGAGGGGTGTAACGCCAGCCTGCTGCAGCCTCTGGCTCAGGCTTCTCAGAAAGGCGCTGCCTGGGACTCCAGAGGCCGCCAGGACCACTCTCTTGGGTGCCAACGACCCCAGGACCACTGTGCACAGACAGGGGTCCGTTTGGGAAGACTTTCTTTGGCTCGGCCATGCCTTTTCAGATGGTTTTTTGGTGGGTTTTGGAAAGTTCCCACGGTGAAGCCTGGCCTCTCCTAGACCTCCATTCACAGACCATGCGGGTCTGGATCCCCGAGGGAAGCCTCCGCCTCTGCCTCCGCCTCCGCCTCTGCCTCCCCGGGGCTTGCACACCGGGACCAAGCCCAGTGTGTGCTCTCATGTCGCCCCGGCTCACTGAAAGCCCCAACAAGGACCCAGGACGCTGCATCCTGGAGTCGTCCACACCACCTCTGCCCTCTGGCTGCAGGGACTCTTGAGGAAACCAAGTGCTGAGAAGGCATCTACTCCGTTGACGAGTGCCGAGACAGTTAGGTGATGGGTAGAAGGAGTGGTTCTGCCCTGGGAGGCCACCCCTCTAGGCGCCCTACTCAGGGGCCGGGAGGGCACCTGCCAGGAGAGAGTTGCCCCGTCCCGGATGGCCTGGACCCGCAGGCGAGCAGGCATCCTGGCCCTGCCCTGCCCCGTGATGGCTTGACCGTCTTATGCCACCGTGTCCGGCTCACCGCGCCTTCGAAAGGGCTCCTGGGATCCATCACCCCACGGGAAGGAGTTGGGTTCATCTTCTTTCCCTGGATGTTTCCCATGGGACCTCTGACCCAGCCTCCTGAGAAGTCAGCCTTTGATTAGCCTCAGAGAAGGCCACGGCTCAGGAGGAGAGACGGGCCAAGCGGCCAGCTGGAAGAGGAAGGGCCTCGGAGACAGAGTGACAGGGAGACCCGTGCACCTGGCAGAGGCGACCCAAGCCAGCTTCCCAGAGGGGGCGTGGGTCTAGTCCACAAGGTGGGGATCTACTGGAATTTGGGAAGCACTCTGAGCTAGAGGCAGGCCAAGGTCTCAAGACTCCAGCTGGCTCACGCTGGCATGGCATTTCCTCCTCAGGGCATCATCCGGTCCTCAATTACAGGCGTGAAGAGGATGGGAGGCTGAGACTGTAGACCCGGACGGGCTGGCTTGGAGAAGACCCTCCCGAGTTGCTTAGGGCGACAGTCCACGGACACTAAGGTCTCTCAGGGGTCATGGAGAGAGAGAGAGACAGAGAGAGGGATAGAGTGGGGGGTGGAGAGGGAGAGAGAGGGAGAGAGCTAATCACAAAGGGCAGGGCTGGAAGGACCAGGGAGAAGGTCTTTTGCCTGAAAAGCCCACAGGCGGCAGTGCGAAACAGGAGGCTCCAGGGCTCAATGCCCACCCCCCCACGGTGACCCGGGCAGGACCTCTTGGCCTCCGCCCCGGAGAGAGTCCAAAGCCCCGGGCGGGACCCGTGTCCCCATGGCAGCCCGTGTCCCTTTTCCCAGCCCTCAACAGGAGGGACTTGCCTCTGGGGAAGTGCGTCGCCCTTGCTGGGTCCCAGCGGACAGGGTCTCGCCGGGCTGGGCCGACCAAAAACCCACCGTGTAGCCCTGGCGTGCCCTAAAGTAAGTTTTGCCCTGCCCGCTCCGGGTCCCTGCAAGGGCTAGTTGCCAGCCGCCAGGCCCCAGGCTGAGCTGGAAGGAGCTTCTTTCTTTTTCAAATGTGGGCTTGGGCCGCGCGCATGCGCACAGGCGCTGGAGCAAAATGGGTCCCTAGCACCGAGCTGAGAGGGGTGTAACGCCAGCCTGCTGCAGCCTCTGGCTCAGGCTTCTCAGAAAGGCGCTGCCTGGGACTCCAGAGGCCGCCAGGACCACTCTCTTGGGTGCCAACGACCCCAGGACCACTGTGCACAGACAGGGGTCCGTTTGGGAAGACTTTCTTTGGCTCGGCCATGCCTTTTCAGATGGTTTTTTGGTGGGTTTTGGAAAGTTCCCACGGTGAAGCCTGGCCTCTCCTAGACCTCCATTCACAGACCATGCGGGTCTGGATCCCCGAGGGAAGCCTCCGCCTCTGCCTCCGCCTCCGCCTCTGCCTCCCCGGGGCTTGCACACCGGGACCAAGCCCAGTGTGTGCTCTCATGTCGCCCCGGCTCACTGAAAGCCCCAACAAGGACCCAGGACGCTGCATCCTGGAGTCGTCCACACCACCTCTGCCCTCTGGCTGCAGGGACTCTTGAGGAAACCAAGTGCTGAGAAGGCATCTACTCCGTTGACGAGTGCCGAGACAGTTAGGTGATGGGTAGAAGGAGTGGTTCTGCCCTGGGAGGCCACCCCTCTAGGCGCCCTACTCAGGGGCCGGGAGGGCACCTGCCAGGAGAGAGTTGCCCCGTCCCGGATGGCCTGGACCCGCAGGCGAGCAGGCATCCTGGCCCTGCCCTGCCCCGTGATGGCTTGACCGTCTTATGCCACCGTGTCCGGCTCACCGCGCCTTCGAAAGGGCTCCTGGGATCCATCACCCCACGGGAAGGAGTTGGGTTCATCTTCTTTCCCTGGATGTTTCCCATGGGACCTCTGACCCAGCCTCCTGAGAAGTCAGCCTTTGATTAGCCTCAGAGAAGGCCACGGCTCAGGAGGAGAGACGGGCCAAGCGGCCAGCTGGAAGAGGAAGGGCCTCGGAGACAGAGTGACAGGGAGACCCGTGCACCTGGCAGAGGCGACCCAAGCCAGCTTCCCAGAGGGGGCGTGGGTCTAGTCCACAAGGTGGGGATCTACTGGAATTTGGGAAGCACTCTGAGCTAGAGGCAGGCCAAGGTCTCAAGACTCCAGCTGGCTCACGCTGGCATGGCATTTCCTCCTCAGGGCATCATCCGGTCCTCAATTACAGGCGTGAAGAGGATGGGAGGCTGAGACTGTAGACCCGGACGGGCTGGCTTGGAGAAGACCCTCCCGAGTTGCTTAGGGCGACAGTCCACGGACACTAAGGTCTCTCAGGGGTCATGGAGAGAGAGAGAGACAGAGAGAGGGATAGAGTGGGGGGTGGAGAGGGAGAGAGAGGGAGAGAGCTAATCACAAAGGGCAGGGCTGGAAGGACCAGGGAGAAGGTCTTTTGCCTGAAAAGCCCACAGGCGGCAGTGCGAAACAGGAGGCTCCAGGGCTCAATGCCCACCCCCCCACGGTGACCCGGGCAGGACCTCTTGGCCTCCGCCCCGGAGAGAGTCCAAAGCCCCGGGCGGGACCCGTGTCCCCATGGCAGCCCGTGTCCCTTTTCCCAGCCCTCAACAGGAGGGACTTGCCTCTGGGGAAGTGCGTCGCCCTTGCTGGGTCCCAGCGGACAGGGTCTCGCCGGGCTGGGCCGACCAAAAACCCACCGTGTAGCCCTGGCGTGCCCTAAAGTAAGTTTTGCCCTGCCCGCTCCGGGTCCCTGCAAGGGCTAGTTGCCAGCCGCCAGGCCCCAGGCTGAGCTGGAAGGAGCTTCTTTCTTTTTCAAATGTGGGCTTGGGCCGCGCGCATGCGCACAGGCGCTGGAGCAAAATGGGTCCCTAGCACCGAGCTGAGAGGGGTGTAACGCCAGCCTGCTGCAGCCTCTGGCTCAGGCTTCTCAGAAAGGCGCTGCCTGGGACTCCAGAGGCCGCCAGGACCACTCTCTTGGGTGCCAACGACCCCAGGACCACTGTGCACAGACAGGGGTCCGTTTGGGAAGACTTTCTTTGGCTCGGCCATGCCTTTTCAGATGGTTTTTTGGTGGGTTTTGGAAAGTTCCCACGGTGAAGCCTGGCCTCTCCTAGACCTCCATTCACAGACCATGCGGGTCTGGATCCCCGAGGGAAGCCTCCGCCTCTGCCTCCGCCTCCGCCTCTGCCTCCCCGGGGCTTGCACACCGGGACCAAGCCCAGTGTGTGCTCTCATGTCGCCCCGGCTCACTGAAAGCCCCAACAAGGACCCAGGACGCTGCATCCTGGAGTCGTCCACACCACCTCTGCCCTCTGGCTGCAGGGACTCTTGAGGAAACCAAGTGCTGAGAAGGCATCTACTCCGTTGACGAGTGCCGAGACAGTTAGGTGATGGGTAGAAGGAGTGGTTCTGCCCTGGGAGGCCACCCCTCTAGGCGCCCTACTCAGGGGCCGGGAGGGCACCTGCCAGGAGAGAGTTGCCCCGTCCCGGATGGCCTGGACCCGCAGGCGAGCAGGCATCCTGGCCCTGCCCTGCCCCGTGATGGCTTGACCGTCTTATGCCACCGTGTCCGGCTCACCGCGCCTTCGAAAGGGCTCCTGGGATCCATCACCCCACGGGAAGGAGTTGGGTTCATCTTCTTTCCCTGGATGTTTCCCATGGGACCTCTGACCCAGCCTCCTGAGAAGTCAGCCTTTGATTAGCCTCAGAGAAGGCCACGGCTCAGGAGGAGAGACGGGCCAAGCGGCCAGCTGGAAGAGGAAGGGCCTCGGAGACAGAGTGACAGGGAGACCCGTGCACCTGGCAGAGGCGACCCAAGCCAGCTTCCCAGAGGGGGCGTGGGTCTAGTCCACAAGGTGGGGATCTACTGGAATTTGGGAAGCACTCTGAGCTAGAGGCAGGCCAAGGTCTCAAGACTCCAGCTGGCTCACGCTGGCATGGCATTTCCTCCTCAGGGCATCATCCGGTCCTCAATTACAGGCGTGAAGAGGATGGGAGGCTGAGACTGTAGACCCGGACGGGCTGGCTTGGAGAAGACCCTCCCGAGTTGCTTAGGGCGACAGTCCACGGACACTAAGGTCTCTCAGGGGTCATGGAGAGAGAGAGAGACAGAGAGAGGGATAGAGTGGGGGGTGGAGAGGGAGAGAGAGGGAGAGAGCTAATCACAAAGGGCAGGGCTGGAAGGACCAGGGAGAAGGTCTTTTGCCTGAAAAGCCCACAGGCGGCAGTGCGAAACAGGAGGCTCCAGGGCTCAATGCCCACCCCCCCACGGTGACCCGGGCAGGACCTCTTGGCCTCCGCCCCGGAGAGAGTCCAAAGCCCCGGGCGGGACCCGTGTCCCCATGGCAGCCCGTGTCCCTTTTCCCAGCCCTCAACAGGAGGGACTTGCCTCTGGGGAAGTGCGTCGCCCTTGCTGGGTCCCAGCGGACAGGGTCTCGCCGGGCTGGGCCGACCAAAAACCCACCGTGTAGCCCTGGCGTGCCCTAAAGTAAGTTTTGCCCTGCCCGCTCCGGGTCCCTGCAAGGGCTAGTTGCCAGCCGCCAGGCCCCAGGCTGAGCTGGAAGGAGCTTCTTTCTTTTTCAAATGTGGGCTTGGGCCGCGCGCATGCGCACAGGCGCTGGAGCAAAATGGGTCCCTAGCACCGAGCTGAGAGGGGTGTAACGCCAGCCTGCTGCAGCCTCTGGCTCAGGCTTCTCAGAAAGGCGCTGCCTGGGACTCCAGAGGCCGCCAGGACCACTCTCTTGGGTGCCAACGACCCCAGGACCACTGTGCACAGACAGGGGTCCGTTTGGGAAGACTTTCTTTGGCTCGGCCATGCCTTTTCAGATGGTTTTTTGGTGGGTTTTGGAAAGTTCCCACGGTGAAGCCTGGCCTCTCCTAGACCTCCATTCACAGACCATGCGGGTCTGGATCCCCGAGGGAAGCCTCCGCCTCTGCCTCCGCCTCCGCCTCTGCCTCCCCGGGGCTTGCACACCGGGACCAAGCCCAGTGTGTGCTCTCATGTCGCCCCGGCTCACTGAAAGCCCCAACAAGGACCCAGGACGCTGCATCCTGGAGTCGTCCACACCACCTCTGCCCTCTGGCTGCAGGGACTCTTGAGGAAACCAAGTGCTGAGAAGGCATCTACTCCGTTGACGAGTGCCGAGACAGTTAGGTGATGGGTAGAAGGAGTGGTTCTGCCCTGGGAGGCCACCCCTCTAGGCGCCCTACTCAGGGGCCGGGAGGGCACCTGCCAGGAGAGAGTTGCCCCGTCCCGGATGGCCTGGACCCGCAGGCGAGCAGGCATCCTGGCCCTGCCCTGCCCCGTGATGGCTTGACCGTCTTATGCCACCGTGTCCGGCTCACCGCGCCTTCGAAAGGGCTCCTGGGATCCATCACCCCACGGGAAGGAGTTGGGTTCATCTTCTTTCCCTGGATGTTTCCCATGGGACCTCTGACCCAGCCTCCTGAGAAGTCAGCCTTTGATTAGCCTCAGAGAAGGCCACGGCTCAGGAGGAGAGACGGGCCAAGCGGCCAGCTGGAAGAGGAAGGGCCTCGGAGACAGAGTGACAGGGAGACCCGTGCACCTGGCAGAGGCGACCCAAGCCAGCTTCCCAGAGGGGGCGTGGGTCTAGTCCACAAGGTGGGGATCTACTGGAATTTGGGAAGCACTCTGAGCTAGAGGCAGGCCAAGGTCTCAAGACTCCAGCTGGCTCACGCTGGCATGGCATTTCCTCCTCAGGGCATCATCCGGTCCTCAATTACAGGCGTGAAGAGGATGGGAGGCTGAGACTGTAGACCCGGACGGGCTGGCTTGGAGAAGACCCTCCCGAGTTGCTTAGGGCGACAGTCCACGGACACTAAGGTCTCTCAGGGGTCATGGAGAGAGAGAGAGACAGAGAGAGGGATAGAGTGGGGGGTGGAGAGGGAGAGAGAGGGAGAGAGCTAATCACAAAGGGCAGGGCTGGAAGGACCAGGGAGAAGGTCTTTTGCCTGAAAAGCCCACAGGCGGCAGTGCGAAACAGGAGGCTCCAGGGCTCAATGCCCACCCCCCCACGGTGACCCGGGCAGGACCTCTTGGCCTCCGCCCCGGAGAGAGTCCAAAGCCCCGGGCGGGACCCGTGTCCCCATGGCAGCCCGTGTCCCTTTTCCCAGCCCTCAACAGGAGGGACTTGCCTCTGGGGAAGTGCGTCGCCCTTGCTGGGTCCCAGCGGACAGGGTCTCGCCGGGCTGGGCCGACCAAAAACCCACCGTGTAGCCCTGGCGTGCCCTAAAGTAAGTTTTGCCCTGCCCGCTCCGGGTCCCTGCAAGGGCTAGTTGCCAGCCGCCAGGCCCCAGGCTGAGCTGGAAGGAGCTTCTTTCTTTTTCAAATGTGGGCTTGGGCCGCGCGCATGCGCACAGGCGCTGGAGCAAAATGGGTCCCTAGCACCGAGCTGAGAGGGGTGTAACGCCAGCCTGCTGCAGCCTCTGGCTCAGGCTTCTCAGAAAGGCGCTGCCTGGGACTCCAGAGGCCGCCAGGACCACTCTCTTGGGTGCCAACGACCCCAGGACCACTGTGCACAGACAGGGGTCCGTTTGGGAAGACTTTCTTTGGCTCGGCCATGCCTTTTCAGATGGTTTTTTGGTGGGTTTTGGAAAGTTCCCACGGTGAAGCCTGGCCTCTCCTAGACCTCCATTCACAGACCATGCGGGTCTGGATCCCCGAGGGAAGCCTCCGCCTCTGCCTCCGCCTCCGCCTCTGCCTCCCCGGGGCTTGCACACCGGGACCAAGCCCAGTGTGTGCTCTCATGTCGCCCCGGCTCACTGAAAGCCCCAACAAGGACCCAGGACGCTGCATCCTGGAGTCGTCCACACCACCTCTGCCCTCTGGCTGCAGGGACTCTTGAGGAAACCAAGTGCTGAGAAGGCATCTACTCCGTTGACGAGTGCCGAGACAGTTAGGTGATGGGTAGAAGGAGTGGTTCTGCCCTGGGAGGCCACCCCTCTAGGCGCCCTACTCAGGGGCCGGGAGGGCACCTGCCAGGAGAGAGTTGCCCCGTCCCGGATGGCCTGGACCCGCAGGCGAGCAGGCATCCTGGCCCTGCCCTGCCCCGTGATGGCTTGACCGTCTTATGCCACCGTGTCCGGCTCACCGCGCCTTCGAAAGGGCTCCTGGGATCCATCACCCCACGGGAAGGAGTTGGGTTCATCTTCTTTCCCTGGATGTTTCCCATGGGACCTCTGACCCAGCCTCCTGAGAAGTCAGCCTTTGATTAGCCTCAGAGAAGGCCACGGCTCAGGAGGAGAGACGGGCCAAGCGGCCAGCTGGAAGAGGAAGGGCCTCGGAGACAGAGTGACAGGGAGACCCGTGCACCTGGCAGAGGCGACCCAAGCCAGCTTCCCAGAGGGGGCGTGGGTCTAGTCCACAAGGTGGGGATCTACTGGAATTTGGGAAGCACTCTGAGCTAGAGGCAGGCCAAGGTCTCAAGACTCCAGCTGGCTCACGCTGGCATGGCATTTCCTCCTCAGGGCATCATCCGGTCCTCAATTACAGGCGTGAAGAGGATGGGAGGCTGAGACTGTAGACCCGGACGGGCTGGCTTGGAGAAGACCCTCCCGAGTTGCTTAGGGCGACAGTCCACGGACACTAAGGTCTCTCAGGGGTCATGGAGAGAGAGAGAGACAGAGAGAGGGATAGAGTGGGGGGTGGAGAGGGAGAGAGAGGGAGAGAGCTAATCACAAAGGGCAGGGCTGGAAGGACCAGGGAGAAGGTCTTTTGCCTGAAAAGCCCACAGGCGGCAGTGCGAAACAGGAGGCTCCAGGGCTCAATGCCCACCCCCCCACGGTGACCCGGGCAGGACCTCTTGGCCTCCGCCCCGGAGAGAGTCCAAAGCCCCGGGCGGGACCCGTGTCCCCATGGCAGCCCGTGTCCCTTTTCCCAGCCCTCAACAGGAGGGACTTGCCTCTGGGGAAGTGCGTCGCCCTTGCTGGGTCCCAGCGGACAGGGTCTCGCCGGGCTGGGCCGACCAAAAACCCACCGTGTAGCCCTGGCGTGCCCTAAAGTAAGTTTTGCCCTGCCCGCTCCGGGTCCCTGCAAGGGCTAGTTGCCAGCCGCCAGGCCCCAGGCTGAGCTGGAAGGAGCTTCTTTCTTTTTCAAATGTGGGCTTGGGCCGCGCGCATGCGCACAGGCGCTGGAGCAAAATGGGTCCCTAGCACCGAGCTGAGAGGGGTGTAACGCCAGCCTGCTGCAGCCTCTGGCTCAGGCTTCTCAGAAAGGCGCTGCCTGGGACTCCAGAGGCCGCCAGGACCACTCTCTTGGGTGCCAACGACCCCAGGACCACTGTGCACAGACAGGGGTCCGTTTGGGAAGACTTTCTTTGGCTCGGCCATGCCTTTTCAGATGGTTTTTTGGTGGGTTTTGGAAAGTTCCCACGGTGAAGCCTGGCCTCTCCTAGACCTCCATTCACAGACCATGCGGGTCTGGATCCCCGAGGGAAGCCTCCGCCTCTGCCTCCGCCTCCGCCTCTGCCTCCCCGGGGCTTGCACACCGGGACCAAGCCCAGTGTGTGCTCTCATGTCGCCCCGGCTCACTGAAAGCCCCAACAAGGACCCAGGACGCTGCATCCTGGAGTCGTCCACACCACCTCTGCCCTCTGGCTGCAGGGACTCTTGAGGAAACCAAGTGCTGAGAAGGCATCTACTCCGTTGACGAGTGCCGAGACAGTTAGGTGATGGGTAGAAGGAGTGGTTCTGCCCTGGGAGGCCACCCCTCTAGGCGCCCTACTCAGGGGCCGGGAGGGCACCTGCCAGGAGAGAGTTGCCCCGTCCCGGATGGCCTGGACCCGCAGGCGAGCAGGCATCCTGGCCCTGCCCTGCCCCGTGATGGCTTGACCGTCTTATGCCACCGTGTCCGGCTCACCGCGCCTTCGAAAGGGCTCCTGGGATCCATCACCCCACGGGAAGGAGTTGGGTTCATCTTCTTTCCCTGGATGTTTCCCATGGGACCTCTGACCCAGCCTCCTGAGAAGTCAGCCTTTGATTAGCCTCAGAGAAGGCCACGGCTCAGGAGGAGAGACGGGCCAAGCGGCCAGCTGGAAGAGGAAGGGCCTCGGAGACAGAGTGACAGGGAGACCCGTGCACCTGGCAGAGGCGACCCAAGCCAGCTTCCCAGAGGGGGCGTGGGTCTAGTCCACAAGGTGGGGATCTACTGGAATTTGGGAAGCACTCTGAGCTAGAGGCAGGCCAAGGTCTCAAGACTCCAGCTGGCTCACGCTGGCATGGCATTTCCTCCTCAGGGCATCATCCGGTCCTCAATTACAGGCGTGAAGAGGATGGGAGGCTGAGACTGTAGACCCGGACGGGCTGGCTTGGAGAAGACCCTCCCGAGTTGCTTAGGGCGACAGTCCACGGACACTAAGGTCTCTCAGGGGTCATGGAGAGAGAGAGAGACAGAGAGAGGGATAGAGTGGGGGGTGGAGAGGGAGAGAGAGGGAGAGAGCTAATCACAAAGGGCAGGGCTGGAAGGACCAGGGAGAAGGTCTTTTGCCTGAAAAGCCCACAGGCGGCAGTGCGAAACAGGAGGCTCCAGGGCTCAATGCCCACCCCCCCACGGTGACCCGGGCAGGACCTCTTGGCCTCCGCCCCGGAGAGAGTCCAAAGCCCCGGGCGGGACCCGTGTCCCCATGGCAGCCCGTGTCCCTTTTCCCAGCCCTCAACAGGAGGGACTTGCCTCTGGGGAAGTGCGTCGCCCTTGCTGGGTCCCAGCGGACAGGGTCTCGCCGGGCTGGGCCGACCAAAAACCCACCGTGTAGCCCTGGCGTGCCCTAAAGTAAGTTTTGCCCTGCCCGCTCCGGGTCCCTGCAAGGGCTAGTTGCCAGCCGCCAGGCCCCAGGCTGAGCTGGAAGGAGCTTCTTTCTTTTTCAAATGTGGGCTTGGGCCGCGCGCATGCGCACAGGCGCTGGAGCAAAATGGGTCCCTAGCACCGAGCTGAGAGGGGTGTAACGCCAGCCTGCTGCAGCCTCTGGCTCAGGCTTCTCAGAAAGGCGCTGCCTGGGACTCCAGAGGCCGCCAGGACCACTCTCTTGGGTGCCAACGACCCCAGGACCACTGTGCACAGACAGGGGTCCGTTTGGGAAGACTTTCTTTGGCTCGGCCATGCCTTTTCAGATGGTTTTTTGGTGGGTTTTGGAAAGTTCCCACGGTGAAGCCTGGCCTCTCCTAGACCTCCATTCACAGACCATGCGGGTCTGGATCCCCGAGGGAAGCCTCCGCCTCTGCCTCCGCCTCCGCCTCTGCCTCCCCGGGGCTTGCACACCGGGACCAAGCCCAGTGTGTGCTCTCATGTCGCCCCGGCTCACTGAAAGCCCCAACAAGGACCCAGGACGCTGCATCCTGGAGTCGTCCACACCACCTCTGCCCTCTGGCTGCAGGGACTCTTGAGGAAACCAAGTGCTGAGAAGGCATCTACTCCGTTGACGAGTGCCGAGACAGTTAGGTGATGGGTAGAAGGAGTGGTTCTGCCCTGGGAGGCCACCCCTCTAGGCGCCCTACTCAGGGGCCGGGAGGGCACCTGCCAGGAGAGAGTTGCCCCGTCCCGGATGGCCTGGACCCGCAGGCGAGCAGGCATCCTGGCCCTGCCCTGCCCCGTGATGGCTTGACCGTCTTATGCCACCGTGTCCGGCTCACCGCGCCTTCGAAAGGGCTCCTGGGATCCATCACCCCACGGGAAGGAGTTGGGTTCATCTTCTTTCCCTGGATGTTTCCCATGGGACCTCTGACCCAGCCTCCTGAGAAGTCAGCCTTTGATTAGCCTCAGAGAAGGCCACGGCTCAGGAGGAGAGACGGGCCAAGCGGCCAGCTGGAAGAGGAAGGGCCTCGGAGACAGAGTGACAGGGAGACCCGTGCACCTGGCAGAGGCGACCCAAGCCAGCTTCCCAGAGGGGGCGTGGGTCTAGTCCACAAGGTGGGGATCTACTGGAATTTGGGAAGCACTCTGAGCTAGAGGCAGGCCAAGGTCTCAAGACTCCAGCTGGCTCACGCTGGCATGGCATTTCCTCCTCAGGGCATCATCCGGTCCTCAATTACAGGCGTGAAGAGGATGGGAGGCTGAGACTGTAGACCCGGACGGGCTGGCTTGGAGAAGACCCTCCCGAGTTGCTTAGGGCGACAGTCCACGGACACTAAGGTCTCTCAGGGGTCATGGGAGGAGAGAGAGAGAGACAGAGAGAGGGATAGAGTGGGGGGTGGAGAGGGAGAGAGAGGGAGAGAGCTAATCACAAAGGGCAGGGCTGGAAGGACCAGGGAGAAGGTCTTTTGCCTGAAAAGCCCACAGGCGGCAGTGCGAAACAGGAGGCTCCAGGGCTCAATGCCCACCCCCCCACGGTGACCCGGGCAGGACCTCTTGGCCTCCGCCCCGGAGAGAGTCCAAAGCCCCGGGCGGGACCCGTGTCCCCATGGCAGCCCGTGTCCCTTTTCCCAGCCCTCAACAGGAGGGACTTGCCTCTGGGGAAGTGCGTCGCCCTTGCTGGGTCCCAGCGGACAGGGTCTCGCCGGGCTGGGCCGACCAAAAACCCACCGTGTAGCCCTGGCGTGCCCTAAAGTAAGTTTTGCCCTGCCCGCTCCGGGTCCCTGCAAGGGCTAGTTGCCAGCCGCCAGGCCCCAGGCTGAGCTGGAAGGAGCTTCTTTCTTTTTCAAATGTGGGCTTGGGCCGCGCGCATGCGCACAGGCGCTGGAGCAAAATGGGTCCCTAGCACCGAGCTGAGAGGGGTGTAACGCCAGCCTGCTGCAGCCTCTGGCTCAGGCTTCTCAGAAAGGCGCTGCCTGGGACTCCAGAGGCCGCCAGGACCACTCTCTTGGGTGCCAACGACCCCAGGACCACTGTGCACAGACAGGGGTCCGTTTGGGAAGACTTTCTTTGGCTCGGCCATGCCTTTTCAGATGGTTTTTTGGTGGGTTTTGGAAAGTTCCCACGGTGAAGCCTGGCCTCTCCTAGACCTCCATTCACAGACCATGCGGGTCTGGATCCCCGAGGGAAGCCTCCGCCTCTGCCTCCGCCTCCGCCTCCGCCTCTGCCTCCCCGGGGCTTGCACACCGGGACCAAGCCCAGTGTGTGCTCTCATGTCGCCCCGGCTCACTGAAAGCCCCAACAAGGACCCAGGACGCTGCATCCTGGAGTCGTCCACACCACCTCTGCCCTCTGGCTGCAGGGACTCTTGAGGAAACCAAGTGCTGAGAAGGCATCTACTCCGTTGACGAGTGCCGAGACAGTTAGGTGATGGGTAGAAGGAGTGGTTCTGCCCTGGGAGGCCACCCCTCTAGGCGCCCTACTCAGGGGCCGGGAGGGCACCTGCCAGGAGAGAGTTGCCCCGTCCCGGATGGCCTGGACCCGCAGGCGAGCAGGCATCCTGGCCCTGCCCTGCCCCGTGATGGCTTGACCGTCTTATGCCACCGTGTCCGGCTCACCGCGCCTTCGAAAGGGCTCCTGGGATCCATCACCCCACGGGAAGGAGTTGGGTTCATCTTCTTTCCCTGGATGTTTCCCATGTGACCTCTGACCCAGCCTCCTGAGAAGTCAGCCTTTGATTAGCCTCAGAGAAGGCCACGGCTCAGGAGGAGAGACGGGCCAAGCGGCCAGCTGGAAGAGGAAGGGCCTCGGAGACAGAGTGACAGGGAGACCCGTGCACCCGGCAGAGGCGACCCAAGCCAGCTTCCCAGAGGGGGCGTGGGTCTAGTCCACAAGGTGGGGATCTACTGGAATTTGGGAAGCACTCTGAGCTAGAGGCAGGCCAAGGTCTCAAGACTCCAGCTGGCTCACGCTGGCATGGCATTTCCTCCTCAGGGCATCATCCGGTCCTCAATTACAGGCGTGAAGAGGATGGGAGGCTGAGACTGTAGTCCCCGACCAGCTGGCTTGGGGAAGACCCTCCCGAGTTGCTTAGGGCGACAGTCCACGGACAGTAAGGTCTCTAAGGGGTCATGGAGAGAGAGATAGAGAGAGAGAGAGACAGAGAGAGGGATAGAGTGGGGGGTGGAGAGGGAGAGAGCTAATCACAAAGGGCAGGGCTGGAAGGACCAGGGAGAAGGTCTTTTGCCTGAAAAGCCCACAGGCGGCAGTGCGAAACAGGAGGCTCCAGGGCTCAATGCCCACCCCCCCACGGTGACCCGGGCAGGACCTCTTGGCCTCCGCCCCGGAGAGAGTCCAAAGCCCCGGGCGGGACCCGTGTCCCCATGGCAGCCCGTGTCCCTTTTCCCAGCCCTCAACAGGAGGGACTTGCCTCTGGGGAAGTGCGTCGCCCTTGCTGGGTCCCAGCGGACAGGGTCTCGCCGGGCTGGGCCGACCAAAAACCCACCGTGTAGCCCTGGCGTGCCCTAAAGTAAGTTTTGCCCTGCCCGCTCCGGGTCCCTGCAAGGGCTAGTTGCCAGCCGCCAGGCCCCAGGCTGAGCTGGAAGGAGCTTCTTTCTTTTTCAAATGTGGGCTTGGGCCGCGCGCATGCGCACAGGCGCTGGAGCAAAATGGGTCCCTAGCACCGAGCTGAGAGGGGTGTAACGCCAGCCTGCTGCAGCCTCTGGCTCAGGCTTCTCAGAAAGGCGCTGCCTGGGACTCCAGAGGCCGCCAGGACCACTCTCTTGGGTGCCAACGACCCCAGGACCACTGTGCACAGACAGGGGTCCGTTTGGGAAGACTTTCTTTGGCTCGGCCATGCCTTTTCAGATGGTTTTTTGGTGGGTTTTGGAAAGTTCCCACGGTGAAGCCTGGCCTCTCCTAGACCTCCATTCACAGACCATGCGGGTCTGGATCCCCGAGGGAAGCCTCCGCCTCTGCCTCCGCCTCCGCCTCCGCCTCCGCCTCTGCCTCCCCGGGGCTTGCACACCGGGACCAAGCCCAGTGTGTGCTCTCATGTCGCCCCGGCTCACTGAAAGCCCCAACAAGGACCCAGGACGCTGCATCCTGGAGTCGTCCACACCACCTCTGCCCTCTGGCTGCAGGGACTCTTGAGGAAACCAAGTGCTGAGAAGGCATCTACTCCGTTGACGAGTGCCGAGACAGTTAGGTGATGGGTAGAAGGAGTGGTTCTGCCCTGGGAGGCCACCCCTCTAGGCGCCCTACTCAGGGGCCGGGAGGGCACCTGCCAGGAGAGAGTTGCCCCGTCCCGGATGGCCTGGACCCGCAGGCGAGCAGGCATCCTGGCCCTGCCCTGCCCCGTGATGGCTTGACCGTCTTATGCCACCGTGTCCGGCTCACCGCGCCTTCGAAAGGGCTCCTGGGATCCATCACCCCACGGGAAGGAGTTGGGTTCATCTTCTTTCCCTGGATGTTTCCCATGGGACCTCTGACCCAGCCTCCTGAGAAGTCAGCCTTTGATTAGCCTCAGAGAAGGCCACGGCTCAGGAGGAGAGACGGGCCAAGCGGCCAGCTGGAAGAGGAAGGGCCTCGGAGACAGAGTGACAGGGAGACCCGTGCACCTGGCAGAGGCGACCCAAGCCAGCTTCCCAGAGGGGGCGTGGGTCTAGTCCACAAGGTGGGGATCTACTGGAATTTGGGAAGCACTCTGAGCTAGAGGCAGGCCAAGGTCTCAAGACTCCAGCTGGCTCACGCTGGCATGGCATTTCCTCCTCAGGGCATCATCCGGTCCTCAATTACAGGCGTGAAGAGGATGGGAGGCTGAGACTGTAGACCCGGACCGGCTGGCTTGGGGAAGACCCTCCCGAGTTGCTTAGGGCGACAGTCCACGGACAGTAAGGTCTCTAAGGGGTCATGGAGAGAGAGATAGAGAGAGAGAGAGACAGAGAGAGGGATAGAGTGGGGGGTGGAGAGGGAGAGAGCTAATCACAAAGGGCAGGGCTGGAAGGACCAGGGAGAAGGTCTTTTGCCTGAAAAGCCCACAGGCGGCAGTGCGAAACAGGAGGCTCCAGGGCTCAATGCCCCCCCCCCACGGTGACCCGGGCAGGACCTCTTGGCCTCCGCCCCGGAGAGAGTCCAAAGCCCCGGGCGGGACCCGTGTCCCCATGGCAGCCCGTGTCCCTTTTCCCAGCCCTCAACAGGAGGGACTTGCCTCTGGGGAAGTGCGTCGCCCTTGCTGGGTCCCAGCGGACAGGGTCTCGCCGGGCTGGGCCGACCAAAAACCCACCGTGTAGCCCTGGCGTGCCCTAAAGTAAGTTTTGCCCTGCCCGCTCCGGGTCCCTGCAAGGGCTAGTTGCCAGCCGCCAGGCCCCAGGCTGAGCTGGAAGGAGCTTCTTTCTTTTTCAAATGTGGGCTTGGGCCGCGCGCATGCGCACAGGCGCTGGAGCAAAATGGGTCCCTAGCACCGAGCTGAGAGGGGTGTAACGCCAGCCTGCTGCAGCCTCTGGCTCAGGCTTCTCAGAAAGGCGCTGCCTGGGACTCCAGAGGCCGCCAGGACCACTCTCTTGGGTGCCAACGACCCCAGGACCACTGTGCACAGACAGGGGTCCGTTTGGGAAGACTTTCTTTGGCTCGGCCATGCCTTTTCAGATGGTTTTTTGGTGGGTTTTGGAAAGTTCCCACGGTGAAGCCTGGCCTCTCCTAGACCTCCATTCACAGACCATGCGGGTCTGGATCCCCGAGGGAAGCCTCCGCCTCTGCCTCCGCCTCCGCCTCTGCCTCCCCGGGGCTTGCACACCGGGACCAAGCCCAGTGTGTGCTCTCATGTCGCCCCGGCTCACTGAAAGCCCCAACAAGGACCCAGGACGCTGCATCCTGGAGTCGTCCACACCACCTCTGCCCTCTGGCTGCAGGGACTCTTGAGGAAACCAAGTGCTGAGAAGGCATCTACTCCGTTGACGAGTGCCGAGACAGTTAGGTGATGGGTAGAAGGAGTGGTTCTGCCCTGGGAGGCCACCCCTCTAGGCGCCCTACTCAGGGGCCGGGAGGGCACCTGCCAGGAGAGAGTTGCCCGGTCCCGGATGGCCTGGACCCGCAGGCGAGCAGGCATCCTTGCCCTGCCCTGCCCCGTGATGGCTTGAACGTCTTATGCCACCGTGTCCGGCTCACCGCGCCTTCGAAAGGGCTCCTGGGATCCATCACCCCACGGGAAGGAGTTGGGTTCATCTTCTTTCCCTGGATGTTTCCCATGGGACCTCTGACCCAGCCTCCTGAGAAGTCAGCCTTTGATTAGCCTCAGAGAAGGCCACGGCTCAGGAGGAGAGACGGGCCAAGCGGCCAGCTGGAAGAGGAAGGGCCTCGGAGACAGAGTGACAGGGAGACCCGTGCACCTGGCAGAGGCGACCCAAGCCAGCTTCCCAGAGGGGGCGTGGGTCTAGTCCACAAGGTGGGGATCTACTGGAATTTGGGAAGCACTCTGAGCTAGAGGCAGGCCAAGGTCTCAAGACTCCAGCTGGCTCACGCTGGCATGGCATTTCCTCCTCAGGGCATCATCCGGTCCTCAATTACAGGCGTGAAGAGGATGGGAGGCTGAGACTGTAGACCCGGACGGGCTGGCTTGGAGAAGACCCTCCCGAGTTGCTTAGGGCGACAGTCCACGGACACTAAGGTCTCTCAGGGGTCATGGAGAGAGAGAGAGACAGAGAGAGAGACAGAGAGAGGGATAGAGTGGGGGGTGGAGAGGGAGAGAGAGGGAGAGAGCTAATCACAAAGGGCAGGGCTGGAAGGACCAGGGAGAAGGTCTTTTGCCTGAAAAGCCCACAGGCGGCAGTGCGAAACAGGAGGCTCCAGGGCTCAATGCCCACCCCCCCACGGTGACCCGGGCAGGACCTCTTGGCCTCCGCCCCGGAGAGAGTCCAAAGCCCCGGGCGGGACCCGTGTCCCCATGGCAGCCCGTGTCCCTTTTCCCAGCCCTCAACAGGAGGGACTTGCCTCTGGGGAAGTGCGTCGCCCTTGCTGGGTCCCAGCGGACAGGGTCTCGCCGGGCTGGGCCGACCAAAAACCCACCGTGTAGCCCTGGCGTGCCCTAAAGTAAGTTTTGCCCTGCCCGCTCCGGGTCCCTGCAAGGGCTAGTTGCCAGCCGCCAGGCCCCAGGCTGAGCTGGAAGGAGCTTCTTTCTTTTTCAAATGTGGGCTTGGGCCGCGCGCATGCGCACAGGCGCTGGAGCAAAATGGGTCCCTAGCACCGAGCTGAGAGGGGTGTAACGCCAGCCTGCTGCAGCCTCTGGCTCAGGCTTCTCAGAAAGGCGCTGCCTGGGACTCCAGAGGCCGCCAGGACCACTCTCTTGGGTGCCAACGACCCCAGGACCACTGTGCACAGACAGGGGTCCGTTTGGGAAGACTTTCTTTGGCTCGGCCATGCCTTTTCAGATGGTTTTTTGGTGGGTTTTGGAAAGTTCCCACGGTGAAGCCTGGCCTCTCCTAGACCTCCATTCACAGACCATGCGGGTCTGGATCCCCGAGGGAAGCCTCCGCCTCTGCCTCCGCCTCCGCCTCCGCCTCCGCCTCTGCCTCCCCGGGGCTTGCACACCGGGACCAAGCCCAGTGTGTGCTCTCATGTCGCCCCGGCTCACTGAAAGCCCCAACAAGGACCCAGGACGCTGCATCCTGGAGTCGTCCACACCACCTCTGCCCTCTGGCTGCAGGGACTCTTGAGGAAACCAAGTGCTGAGAAGGCATCTACTCCGTTGACGAGTGCCGAGACAGTTAGGTGATGGGTAGAAGGAGTGGTTCTGCCCTGGGAGGCCACCCCTCTAGGCGCCCTACTCAGGGGCCGGGAGGGCACCTGCCAGGAGAGAGTTGCCCCGTCCCGGATGGCCTGGACCCGCAGGCGAGCAGGCATCCTGGCCCTGCCCTGCCCCGTGATGGCTTGACCGTCTTATGCCACCGTGTCCGGCTCACCGCGCCTTCGAAAGGGCTCCTGGGATCCATCACCCCACGGGAAGGAGTTGGGTTCATCTTCTTTCCCTGGATGTTTCCCATGGGACCTCTGACCCAGCCTCCTGAGAAGTCAGCCTTTGATTAGCCTCAGAGAAGGCCACGGCTCAGGAGGAGAGACGGGCCAAGCGGCCAGCTGGAAGAGGAAGGGCCTCGGAGACAGAGTGACAGGGAGACCCGTGCACCCGGCAGAGGCGACCCAAGCCAGCTTCCCAGAGGGGGCGTGGGTCTAGTCCACAAGGTGGGGATCTACTGGAATTTGGGAAGCACTCTGAGCTAGAGGCAGGCCAAGGTCTCAAGACTCCAGCTGGCTCACGCTGGCATGGCATTTCCTCCTCAGGGCATCATCCGGTCCTCAATTACAGGCGTGAAGAGGATGGGAGGCTGAGACTGTAGACCCGGACGGGCTGGCTTGGAGAAGACCCTCCCGAGTTGCTTAGGGCGACAGTCCACGGACACTAAGGTCTCTCAGGGGTCATGGAGAGAGAGAGAGACAGAGAGAGGGATAGAGTGGGGGGTGGAGAGGGAGAGAGAGGGAGAGAGCTAATCACAAAGGGCAGGGCTGGAAGGACCAGGGAGAAGGTCTTTTGCCTGAAAAGCCCACAGGCGGCAGTGCGAAACAGGAGGCTCCAGGGCTCAATGCCCACCCCCCCACGGTGACCCGGGCAGGACCTCTTGGCCTCCGCCCCGGAGAGAGTCCAAAGCCCCGGGCGGGACCCGTGTCCCCATGGCAGCCCGTGTCCCTTTTCCCAGCCCTCAACAGGAGGGACTTGCCTCTGGGGAAGTGCGTCGCCCTTGCTGGGTCCCAGCGGACAGGGTCTCGCCGGGCTGGGCCGACCAAAAACCCACCGTGTAGCCCTGGCGTGCCCTAAAGTAAGTTTTGCCCTGCCCGCTCCGGGTCCCTGCAAGGGCTAGTTGCCAGCCGCCAGGCCCCAGGCTGAGCTGGAAGGAGCTTCTTTCTTTTTCAAATGTGGGCTTGGGCCGCGCGCATGCGCACAGGCGCTGGAGCAAAATGGGTCCCTAGCACCGAGCTGAGAGGGGTGTAACGCCAGCCTGCTGCAGCCTCTGGCTCAGGCTTCTCAGAAAGGCGCTGCCTGGGACTCCAGAGGCCGCCAGGACCACTCTCTTGGGTGCCAACGACCCCAGGACCACTGTGCACAGACAGGGGTCCGTTTGGGAAGACTTTCTTTGGCTCGGCCATGCCTTTTCAGATGGTTTTTTGGTGGGTTTTGGAAAGTTCCCACGGTGAAGCCTGGCCTCTCCTAGACCTCCATTCACAGACCATGCGGGTCTGGATCCCCGAGGGAAGCCTCCGCCTCTGCCTCCGCCTCCGCCTCTGCCTCCCCGGGGCTTGCACACCGGGACCAAGCCCAGTGTGTGCTCTCATGTCGCCCCGGCTCACTGAAAGCCCCAACAAGGACCCAGGACGCTGCATCCTGGAGTCGTCCACACCACCTCTGCCCTCTGGCTGCAGGGACTCTTGAGGAAACCAAGTGCTGAGAAGGCATCTACTCCGTTGACGAGTGCCGAGACAGTTAGGTGATGGGTAGAAGGAGTGGTTCTGCCCTGGGAGGCCACCCCTCTAGGCGCCCTACTCAGGGGCCGGGAGGGCACCTGCCAGGAGAGAGTTGCCCCGTCCCGGATGGCCTGGACCCGCAGGCGAGCAAGCATCCTTGCCCTGCCCTGCCCCGTGATGGCTTGACCGTCTTATGCCACCGTGTCCGGCTCACCGCGCCTTCGAAAGGGCTCCTGGGATCCATCACCCCACGGGAAGGAGTTGGGTTCATCTTCTTTCCCTGGATGTTTCCCATGGGACCTCTGACCCAGCCTCCTGAGAAGTCAGCCTTTGATTAGCCTCAGAGAAGGCCACGGCTCAGGAGGAGAGACGGGCCAAGCGGCCAGCTGGAAGAGGAAGGGCCTCGGAGACAGAGTGACAGGGAGACCCGTGCACCCGGCAGAGGCGACCCAAGCCAGCTTCCCAGAGGGGGCGTGGGTCTAGTCCACAAGGTGGGGATCTACTGGAATTTGGGAAGCACTCTGAGCTAGAGGCAGGCCAAGGTCTCAAGACTCCAGCTGGCTCACGCTGGCATGGCATTTCCTCCTCAGGGCATCATCCGGTCCTCAATTACAGGCGTGAAGAGGATGGGAGGCTGAGACTGTAGACCCGGACGGGCTGGCTTGGAGAAGACCCTCCCGAGTTGCTTAGGGCGACAGTCCACGGACACTAAGGTCTCTCAGGGGTCATGGAGAGAGAGAGAGACAGAGAGAGGGATAGAGTGGGGGGTGGAGAGGGAGAGAGAGGGAGAGAGCTAATCACAAAGGGCAGGGCTGGAAGGACCAGGGAGAAGGTCTTTTGCCTGAAAAGCCCACAGGCGGCAGTGCGAAACAGGAGGCTCCAGGGCTCAATGCCCACCCCCCCACGGTGACCCGGGCAGGACCTCTTGGCCTCCGCCCCGGAGAGAGTCCAAAGCCCCGGGCGGGACCCGTGTCCCCATGGCAGCCCGTGTCCCTTTTCCCAGCCCTCAACAGGAGGGACTTGCCTCTGGGGAAGTGCGTCGCCCTTGCTGGGTCCCAGCGGACAGGGTCTCGCCGGGCTGGGCCGACCAAAAACCCACCGTGTAGCCCTGGCGTGCCCTAAAGTAAGTTTTGCCCTGCCCGCTCCGGGTCCCTGCAAGGGCTAGTTGCCAGCCGCCAGGCCCCAGGCTGAGCTGGAAGGAGCTTCTTTCTTTTTCAAATGTGGGCTTGGGCCGCGCGCATGCGCACAGGCGCTGGAGCAAAATGGGTCCCTAGCACCGAGCTGAGAGGGGTGTAACGCCAGCCTGCTGCAGCCTCTGGCTCAGGCTTCTCAGAAAGGCGCTGCCTGGGACTCCAGAGGCCGCCAGGACCACTCTCTTGGGTGCCAACGACCCCAGGACCACTGTGCACAGACAGGGGTCCGTTTGGGAAGACTTTCTTTGGCTCGGCCATGCCTTTTCAGATGGTTTTTTTGGTGGGTTTTGGAAAGTTCCCACGGTGAAGCCTGGCCTCTCCTAGACCTCCATTCACAGACCATGCGGGTCTGGATCCCCGAGGGAAGCCTCCGCCTCTGCCTCCGCCTCCGCCTCTGCCTCCCCGGGGCTTGCACACCGGGACCAAGCCCAGTGTGTGCTCTCATGTCGCCCCGGCTCACTGAAAGCCCCAACAAGGACCCAGGACGCTGCATCCTGGAGTCGTCCACACCACCTCTGCCCTCTGGCTGCAGGGACTCTTGAGGAAACCAAGTGCTGAGAAGGCATCTACTCCGTTGACGAGTGCCGAGACAGTTAGGTGATGGGTAGAAGGAGTGGTTCTGCCCTGGGAGGCCACCCCTCTAGGCGCCCTACTCAGGGGCCGGGAGGGCACCTGCCAGGAGAGAGTTGCCCGGTCCCGGATGGCCTGGACCCGCAGGCGAGCAGGCATCCTTGCCCTGCCCTGCCCCGTGATGGCTTGACCGTCTTATGCCACCGTGTCCGGCTCACCGCGCCTTCGAAAGGGCTCCTGGGATCCATCACCCCACGGGAAGGAGTTGGGTTCATCTTCTTTCCCTGGATGTTTCCCATGGGACCTCTGACCCAGCCTCCTGAGAAGTCAGCCTTTGATTAGCCTCAGAGAAGGCCACGGCTCAGGAGGAGAGACGGGCCAAGCGGCCAGCTGGAAGAGGAAGGGCCTCGGAGACAGAGTGACAGGGAGACCCGTGCACCCGGCAGAGGCGACCCAAGCCAGCTTCCCAGAGGGGGCGTGGGTCTAGTCCACAAGGTGGGGATCTACTGGAATTTGGGAAGCACTCTGAGCTAGAGGCAGGCCAAGGTCTCAAGACTCCAGCTGGCTCATGCTGGCACCGCCTTTCCACCTCGGGGCATCAGCCGGTCCTCACACACCCCAGAGCTGCAGGATGACGGGTATGGGTTCCAGGCCCCGGCACTCGGGTTTCTTGTCCTGCTGAGCAAAGCACCAGCCCTCTGAAGAAGCCAAGGGGAAGAAGCAGCACGAGAGGCTGTCTGGGTCCATTGGAGACGGTCTCTTTGTCTGGCCCTTTGCCCACGTGGGGCTGCTCCCCTGGAAAAACCGAATTGGGGGGGGCGGGAGGCAAGGAAGGGACTCTGGGGTGGTCCAGAGGCCTGAGCGGGGTCTGGGTAGCTGACCCTGAGCCAGTTGTGCTGGCAGGCACTTGGGTCATTCCATCGCTCAGCAAGGAGGGGACTCCGGAGGGACTACAGGCCCCGGCCTCTCCTTGGGTTTGGCAGAAGGTAGGGGGAGAGGGAAGGACTCCGGTCGCCACTCTGATTTCAGATATCCTCTGCAGAAGCCAACTCTCTCTTTTCCAGAAACGGGAGGGTTGCCACCCCGGGAAGGGTCATCATAGAGCATCTCTCCGAGGGTCCGGGCCTCAGGGCAAGCCAGCCTTCCTTCTAGGTTGAAGAATCCTCCCACTCCAAGGCCCTAGCCCCTCCTGCAGCAGTCCTTCTAGGGGGAGTCGGCCCTGGCCACCGTAATCCCAGGGTTTGGCTTGGAGAGGCCAAGCCCTTCCAGCAATTAGGAGCACCGTCCTCGGACTGTTACTGCAGGGTGGGAAATGGACGAGCTTGGTGCGAAACCAGAGCAAAGGGAGAAACCGAGAGTGGAAAGGCTCGGAGGAGGCTCGGTGAGGGCGAGGTCTTTCCGTGGAGGCATGACATGCTGTGGCCAGGCCAGGCCAGGCCAGCCCTCAACATGCCTGTGTGATTCTTACTCGATTACAGGTGTGAAGAAGGTGGGAGGCTGAGACTGGAGACCCGGACGGACTGGCTTGGAGAAATACCTCCCGAGTTGCTTAGGGCGACAGTCCACGGACAGTAAGGTCTCTAAGGGGTCATGGAGAGAGAGATAGAGAGAGAGAGAGACAGAGAGAGGGATAGAGTGGGGGGGTGGAGAGGGAGAGAGAGGGAGAGAGCTAATCACAAAGGGCAGGGCTGGAAGGACCAGGGAGAAGGTCTTTTGCCTGAAAAGCCCACAGGCGGCAGTGCGAAACAGGAGGCTCCAGGGCTCAATGCCCCCCCCCACGGTGACCCGGGCAGGACCTCTTGGCCTCCGCCCGGGACAGAGTCCAAAGCCCCGGGCGGGACCCGTGTCCCCATGGCAGCCCGTGTCCCTTTTCCCAGCCCTCAACAGGAGGGACTTGCCTCTGGGGAAGTGCGTCGCCCTTGCTGGGTCCCAGCGGACAGGGTCTCGCCGGGCTGGGCCGACCAAAAACCCACCGTGTAGCCCTGGCGTGCCCTAAAGTAAGTTTTGCCCTGCCCGCTCCGGGTCCCTGCAAGGGCTAGTTGCCAGCCGCCAGGCCCCAGGCTGAGCTGGAAGGAGCTTCTTTCTTTTTCAAATGTGGGCTTGGGCCGCGCGCATGCGCACAGGCGCTGGAGCAAAATGGGTCCCTAGCACCGAGCTGAGAGGGGTGTAACGCCAGCCTGCTGCAGCCTCTGGCTCAGGCTTCTCAGAAAGGCGCTGCCTGGGACTCCAGAGGCCGCCAGGACCACTCTCTTGGGTGCCAACGACCCCAGGACCACTGTGCACAGACAGGGGTCCGTTTGGGAAGACTTTCTTTGGCTCGGCCATGCCTTTTCAGATGGTTTTTTGGTGGGTTTTGGAAAGTTCCCACGGTGAAGCCTGGCCTCTCCTAGACCTCCATTCACAGACCATGCGGGTCTGGATCCCCGAGGGAAGCCTCCGCCTCTGCCTCCGCCTCCGCCTCTGCCTCCCCGGGGCTTGCACACCGGGACCAAGCCCAGTGTGTGCTCTCATGTCGCCCCGGCTCACTGAAAGCCCCAACAAGGACCCAGGACGCTGCATCCTGGAGTCGTCCACACCACCTCTGCCCTCTGGCTGCAGGGACTCTTGAGGAAACCAAGTGCTGAGAAGGCATCTACTCCGTTGACGAGTGCCGAGACAGTTAGGTGATGGGTAGAAGGAGTGGTTCTGCCCTGGGAGGCCACCCCTCTAGGCGCCCTACTCAGGGGCCGGGAGGGCACCTGCCAGGAGAGAGTTGCCCCGTCCCGGATGGCCTGGACCCGCAGGCGAGCAGGCATCCTGGCCCTGCCCTGCCCCGTGATGGCTTGACCGTCTTATGCCACCGTGTCCGGCTCACCGTGCCTTCGAAAGGGCTCCTGGGATCCATCACCCCACGGGAAGGAGTTGGGTTCATCTTCTTTCCCTGGATGTTTCCCATGGGACCTCTGACCCAGCCTCCTGAGAAGTCAGCCTTTGATTAGCCTCAGAGAAGGCCACGGCTCAGGAGGAGAGACCGGCCAAGCGGCCAGCTGGAAGAGGAAGGGCCTCGGAGACAGAGTGACAGGGAGACCCGTGCACCTGGCAGAGGCGACCCAAGCCAGCTTCCCAGAGGGGGCGTGGGTCTAGTCCACAAGGTGGGGATCTACTGGAATTTGGGAAGCACTCTGAGCTAGAGGCAGGCCAAGGTCTCAAGACTCCAGCTGGCTCACGCTGGCATGGCATTTCCTCCTCAGGGCATCATCCGGTCCTCAATTACAGGCGTGAAGAGGATGGGAGGCTGAGACTGTAGACCCGGACGGGCTGGCTTGGAGAAGACCCTCCCGAGTTGCTTAGGGCGACAGTCCACGGACACTAAGGTCTCTCAGGGGTCATGGAGAGAGAGACAGAGAGAGAGACAGAGAGAGGGATAGAGTGGGGGGTGGAGAGGGAGAGAGAGGGAGAGAGCTAATCACAAAGGGCAGGGCTGGAAGGACCAGGGAGAAGGTCTTTTGCCTGAAAAGCCCACAGGCGGCAGTGCGAAACAGGAGGCTCCAGGGCTCAATGCCCACCCCCCCACGGTGACCCGGGCAGGACCTCTTGGCCTCCGCCCCGGAGAGAGTCCAAAGCCCCGGGCGGGACCCGTGTCCCCATGGCAGCCCGTGTCCCTTTTCCCAGCCCTCAACAGGAGGGACTTGCCTCTGGGGAAGTGCGTCGCCCTTGCTGGGTCCCAGCGGACAGGGTCTCGCCGGGCTGGGCCGACCAAAAACCCACCGTGTAGCCCTGGCGTGCCCTAAAGTAAGTTTTGCCCTGCCCGCTCCGGGTCCCTGCAAGGGCTAGTTGCCAGCCGCCAGGCCCCAGGCTGAGCTGGAAGGAGCTTCTTTCTTTTTCAAATGTGGGCTTGGGCCGCGCGCATGCGCACAGGCGCTGGAGCAAAATGGGTCCCTAGCACCGAGCTGAGAGGGGTGTAATGCCAGCCTGCTGCAGCCTCTGGCTCAGGCTTCTCAGAAAGGCGCTGCCTGGGACTCCAGAGGCCGCCAGGACCACTCTCTTGGGTGCCAACGACCCCAGGACCACTGTGCACAGACAGGGGTCCGTTTGGGAAGACTTTCTTTGGCTCGGCCATGCCTTTTCAGATGGTTTTTGGGAGGGTTTTGGAAAGTTCCCACGGTGAAGCCTGGCCTCTCCTAGACCTCCATTCACAGACCATGCGGGTCTGGATCCCCGAGGGAAGCCTCCGCCTCTGCCTCCGCCTCCGCCTCTGCCTCCCCGGGGCTTGCACACCGGGACCAAGCCCAGTGTGTGCTCTCATGTCGCCCCGGCTCACTGAAAGCCCCAACAAGGACCCAGGACGCTGCATCCTGGAGTCGTCCACACCACCTCTGCCCTCTGGCTGCAGGGACTCTTGAGGAAACCAAGTGCTGAGAAGGCATCTACTCCGTTGACGAGTGCCGAGACAGTTAGGTGATGGGTAGAAGGAGTGGTTCTGCCCTGGGAGGCCACCCCTCTAGGCGCCCTACTCAGGGGCCGGGAGGGCACCTGCCAGGAGAGAGTTGCCCCGTCCCGGATGGCCTGGACCCGCAGGCGAGCAGGCATCCTGGCCCTGCCCTGCCCCGTGATGGCTTGACCGTCTTATGCCACCGTGTCCGGCTCACCGCGCCTTCGAAAGGGCTCCTGGGATCCATCACCCCACGGGAAGGAGTTGGATTCATCTTCTTTCCCTGAATGTTTCCCATGTGACCTCTGACCCAGCCTCCTGAGAAGTCAGCCTTTGATTAGCCTCAGAGAAGGCCACGGCTCAGGAGGAGAGACGGGCCAAGCGGCCAGCTGGAAGAGGAAGGGCCTCGGAGACAGAGTGACAGGGAGACCCGTGCACCCGGCAGAGGCGACCCAAGCCAGCTTCCCAGAGGGGGCGTGGGTCTAGTCCACAAGGTGGGGATCTACTGGAATTTGGGAAGCACTCTGAGCTAGAGGCAGGCCAAGGTCTCAAGACTCCAGCTGGCTCACGCTGGCATGACATTTCCTCCTCAGGGCATCATCCGGTCCTCAATTACAGGCGTGAAGAGGATGGGAGGCTGAGACTGTAGACCCCGACCAGCTGGCTTGGGGAAGACCCTCCCGAGTTGCTTAGGGCGACAGTCCACGGACAGTAAGGTCTCTAAGGGGTCATGGAGAGAGAGATAGAGAGAGAGAGAGACAGAGAGAGGGATAGAGTGGGGGGTGGAGAGGGAGAGAGCTAATCACAAAGGGCAGGGCTGGAAGGACCAGGGAGAAGGTCTTTTGCCTGAAAAGCCCACAGGCGGCAGTGCGAAACAGGAGGCTCCAGGGCTCAATGCCCACCCCCCCACGGTGACCCGGGCAGGACCTCTTGGCCTCCGCCCCGGAGAGAGTCCAAAGCCCCGGGCGGGACCCGTGTCCCCATGGCAGCCCGTGTCCCTTTTCCCAGCCCTCAACAGGAGGGACTTGCCTCTGGGGAAGTGCGTCGCCCTTGCTGGGTCCCAGCGGACAGGGTCTCGCCGGGCTGGGCCGACCAAAAACCCACCGTGTAGCCCTGGCGTGCCCTAAAGTAAGTTTTGCCCTGCCCGCTCCGGGTCCCTGCAAGGGCTAGTTGCCAGCCGCCAGGCCCCAGGCTGAGCTGGAAGGAGCTTCTTTCTTTTTCAAATGTGGGCTTGGGCCGCGCGCATGCGCACAGGCGCTGGAGCAAAATGGGTCCCTAGCACCGAGCTGAGAGGGGTGTAACGCCAGCCTGCTGCAGCCTCTGGCTCAGGCTTCTCAGAAAGGCGCTGCCTGGGACTCCAGAGGCCGCCAGGACCACTCTCTTGGGTGCCAACGACCCCAGGACCACTGTGCACAGACAGGGGTCCGTTTGGGAAGACTTTCTTTGGCTCGGCCATGCCTTTTCAGATGGTTTTTTGGTGGGTTTTGGAAAGTTCCCACGGTGAAGCCTGGCCTCTCCTAGACCTCCATTCACAGACCATGCGGGTCTGGATCCCCGAGGGAAGCCTCCGCCTCTGCCTCCGCCTCCGCCTCTGCCTCCCCGGGGCTTGCACACCGGGACCAAGCCCAGTGTGTGCTCTCATGTCGCCCCGGCTCACTGAAAGCCCCAACAAGGACCCAGGACGCTGCATCCTGGAGTCGTCCACACCACCTCTGCCCTCTGGCTGCAGGGACTCTTGAGGAAACCAAGTGCTGAGAAGGCATCTACTCCGTTGACGAGTGCCGAGACAGTTAGGTGATGGGTAGAAGGAGTGGTTCTGCCCTGGGAGGCCACCCCTCTAGGCGCCCTACTCAGGGGCCGGGAGGGCACCTGCCAGGAGAGAGTTGCCCGGTCCCGGATGGCCAGGACCCGCAGGCCAGCAGGCATCCTTGCCCTGCCCTGCCCCGTGATGGCTTGACCGTCTTATGCCACCGTGTCCGGCACACCGCGCCTTCGAAAGGGCTCCTGGGATCCATCACCCCACGGGAAGGAGTTGGGTTCATCTTCTTTCCCTGGATGTTTCCCATGGGACCTCTGACCCAGCCTCCTGAGAAGTCAGCCTTTGATTAGCCTCAGAGAAGGCCACGGCTCAGGAGGAGAGACGGGCCAAGCGGCCAGCTGGAAGAGGAAGGGCCTCGGAGACAGAGTGACAGGGAGACCCGTGCACCCGGCAGAGGTGACCCAAGCCAGCTTCCCAGAGGGGGCGTGGGTCTAGTCCACAAGGTGGGGATCTACTGGAATTTGGGAAGCACTCTGAGCTAGAGGCAGGCCAAGGTCTCAAGACTCCAGCTGGCTCATGCTGGCACCGCCTTTCCACCTCGGGGCATCAGCCGGTCCTCACACACCCCAGAGCTGCAGGATGACGGGTATGGGTTCCAGGCCCCTGCACTCGGGTTTCTTGTCCTGCTGAGCAAAGCACCAGCCCTCTGAAGAAGCCAAGGGGAAGAAGCAGCACGAGAGGCTGTCTGGGTCCATTGGAGACGGTCTCTTTGTCTGGCCCTTTGCCCACGTGGGGCTGCTCCCCTGGAAAAACCGAATTGGGGGGGGGCGGGAGGCAAGGAAGGGACTCTGGGGTGGTCCAGAGGCCTGAGCGGGGTCTGGGTAGCTGACCCTGAGCCAGTTGTGCTGGCAGGCACTTGGGTCATTCCATCGCTCAGCAAGGAGGGGACTCCGGAGGGACTACAGGCCCCGGCCTCTCCTTGGGTTTGGCAGAAGGTAGGGGGAGAGGGAAGGACTATGGTCGCCACTCTGATTTCAGATATCCTCTGCAGAAGCCAACTCTCTCTTTTCCAGAAACGGGAGGGTTGCCACCCCGGGAAGGGTCATCATAGAGCATCTCTCCGAGGGTCCGGGCCTCAGGGCAAGCCAGCCTTCCTTCTAGGTTGAAGAATCCTCCCACTCCAAGGCCCTAGCCCCTCCTGCAGCAGTCCTTCTAGGGGGAGTCGGCCCTGGCCACCGTAATCCCAGGGTTTGGCTTGGAGAGGCCAAGCCCTTCCAGCAATTAGGAGCACCGTCCTCGGACTGTTACTGCAGGGTGGGAAATGGACGAGCTTGGTGCGAAACCAGAGCAAAGGGAGAAACCGAGAGTGGAAAGGCTCGGAGGAGGCTCGGTGAGGGCGAGGTCTTTCCGTGGAGGCATGACATGCTGTGGCCAGGCCAGGCCAGGCCAGCCCTCAACATGCCTGTGTGATTCTTACTCGATTACAGGTGTGAAGAAGGTGGGAGGCTGAGACTGGAGACCCGGACGGACTGGCTTGGAGAAATACCTCCCGAGTTGCTTAGGGCGACAGTCCACGGACAGTAAGGTCTCTAAGGGGTCATGGAGAGAGAGATAGAGAGAGAGAGAGACAGAGAGAGGGATAGAGTGGGGGGGTGGAGAGGGAGAGAGAGGGAGAGAGCTAATCACAAAGGGCAGGGCTGGAAGGACCAGGGAGAAGGTCTTTTGCCTGAAAAGCCCACAGGCGGCAGTGCGAAACAGGAGGCTCCAGGGCTCAATGCCCCCCCCCCACGGGTGACCCGGGCAGGACCTCTTGGCCTCCGCCCCGGAGAGAGTCCAAAGCCCCGGGCGGGACCCGTGTCCCCATGGCAGCCCGTGTCCCTTTTCCCAGCCCTCAACAGGAGGGACTTGCCTCTGGGGAAGTGCGTCGCCCTTGCTGGGTCCCAGCGGACAGGGTCTCGCCGGGCTGGGCCGACCAAAAACCCACCGTGTAGCCCTGGCGTGCCCTAAAGTAAGTTTTGCCCTGCCCGCTCCGGGTCCCTGCAAGGGCTAGTTGCCAGCCGCCAGGCCCCAGGCTGAGCTGGAAGGAGCTTCTTTCTTTTTCAAATGTGGGCTTGGGCCGCGCGCATGCGCACAGGCGCTGGAGCAAAATGGGTCCCTAGCACCGAGCTGAGAGGGGTGTAACGCCAGCCTGCTGCAGCCTCTGGCTCAGGCTTCTCAGAAAGGCGCTGCCTGGGACTCCAGAGGCCGCCAGGACCACTCTCTTGGGTGCCAACGACCCCAGGACCACTGTGCACAGACAGGGGTCCGTTTGGGAAGACTTTCTTTGGCTCGGCCATGCCTTTTCAGATGGTTTTTTGGTGGGTTTTGGAAAGTTCCCACGGTGAAGCCTGGCCTCTCCTAGACCTCCATTCACAGACCATGCGGGTCTGGATCCCCGAGGGAAGCCTCCGCCTCTGCCTCCGCCTCCGCCTCTGCCTCCCCGGGGCTTGCACACCGGGACCAAGCCCAGTGTGTGCTCTCATGTCGCCCCGGCTCACTGAAAGCCCCAACAAGGACCCAGGACGCTGCATCCTGGAGTCGTCCACACCACCTCTGCCCTCTGGCTGCAGGGACTCTTGAGGAAACCAAGTGCTGAGAAGGCATCTACTCCGTTGACGAGTGCCGAGACAGTTAGGTGATGGGTAGAAGGAGTGGTTCTGCCCTGGGAGGCCACCCCTCTAGGCGCCCTACTCAGGGGCCGGGAGGGCACCTGCCAGGAGAGAGTTGCCCCGTCCCGGATGGCCTGGACCCGCAGGCGAGCAGGCATCCTGGCCCTGCCCTGCCCCGTGATGGCTTGACCGTCTTATGCCACCGTGTCCGGCTCACCGCGCCTTCGAAAGGGCTCCTGGGATCCATCACCCCACGGGAAGGAGTTGGGTTCATCTTCTTTCCCTGGATGTTTCCCATGGGACCTCTGACCCAGCCTCCTGAGAAGTCAGCCTTTGATTAGCCTCAGAGAAGGCCACGGCTCAGGAGGAGAGACGGGCCAAGCGGCCAGCTGGAAGAGGAAGGGCCTCGGAGACAGAGTGACAGGGAGACCCGTGCACCTGGCAGAGGCGACCCAAGCCAGCTTCCCAGAGGGGGCGTGGGTCTAGTCCACAAGGTGGGGATCTACTGGAATTTGGGAAGCACTCTGAGCTAGAGGCAGGCCAAGGTCTCAAGACTCCAGCTGGCTCACGCTGGCATGGCATTTCCTCCTCAGGGCATCATCCGGTCCTCAATTACAGGCGTGAAGAGGATGGGAGGCTGAGACTGTAGACCCGGACGGGCTGGCTTGGAGAAGACCCTCCCGAGTTGCTTAGGGCGACAGTCCACGGACACTAAGGTCTCTCAGGGGTCATGGAGAGAGAGAGAGACAGAGAGAGGGATAGAGTGGGGGGTGGAGAGGGAGAGAGAGGGAGAGAGCTAATCACAAAGGGCAGGGCTGGAAGGACCAGGGAGAAGGTCTTTTGCCTGAAAAGCCCACAGGCGGCAGTGCGAAACAGGAGGCTCCAGGGCTCAATGCCCACCCCCCCACGGTGACCCGGGCAGGACCTCTTGGCCTCCGCCCCGGAGAGAGTCCAAAGCCCCGGGCGGGACCCGTGTCCCCATGGCAGCCCGTGTCCCTTTTCCCAGCCCTCAACAGGAGGGACTTGCCTCTGGGGAAGTGCGTCGCCCTTGCTGGGTCCCAGCGGACAGGGTCTCGCCGGGCTGGGCCGACCAAAAACCCACCGTGTAGCCCTGGCGTGCCCTAAAGTAAGTTTTGCCCTGCCCGCTCCGGGTCCCTGCAAGGGCTAGTTGCCAGCCGCCAGGCCCCAGGCTGAGCTGGAAGGAGCTTCTTTCTTTTTCAAATGTGGGCTTGGGCCGCGCGCATGCGCACAGGCGCTGGAGCAAAATGGGTCCCTAGCACCGAGTTGAGAGGGGTGTAACGCCAGCCTGCTGCAGCCTCTGGCTCAGGCTTCTCAGAAAGGCGCTGCCTGGGACTCCAGAGGCCGCCAGGACCACTCTCTTGGGTGCCAACGACCCCAGGACCACTGTGCACAGACAGGGGTCCGTTTGGGAAGACTTTCTTTGGCTCGGCCATGCCTTTTCAGATGGTTTTTTGGTGGGTTTTGGAAAGTTCCCACGGTGAAGCCTGGCCTCTCCTAGACCTCCATTCACAGACCATGCGGGTCTGGATCCCCGAGGGAAGCCTCCGCCTCTGCCTCCGCCTCCGCCTCTGCCTCCCCGGGGCTTGCACACCGGGACCAAGCCCAGTGTGTGCTCTCATGTCGCCCCGGCTCACTGAAAGCCCCAACAAGGACCCAGGACGCTGCATCCTGGAGTCGTCCACACCACCTCTGCCCTCTGGCTGCAGGGACTCTTGAGGAAACCAAGTGCTGAGAAGGCATCTACTCCGTTGACGAGTGCCGAGACAGTTAGGTGATGGGTAGAAGGAGTGGTTCTGCCCTGGGAGGCCACCCCTCTAGGCGCCCTACTCAGGGGCCGGGAGGGCACCTGCCAGGAGAGAGTTGCCCCGTCCCGGATGGCCTGGACCCGCAGGCGAGCAGGCATCCTGGCCCTGCCCTGCCCCGTGATGGCTTGACCGTCTTATGCCACCGTGTCCGGCTCACCGCGCCTTCGAAAGGGCTCCTGGGATCCATCACCCCACGGGAAGGAGTTGGGTTCATCTTCTTTCCCTGGATGTTTCCCATGGGACCTCTGACCCAGCCTCCTGAGAAGTCAGCCTTTGATTAGCCTCAGAGAAGGCCACGGCTCAGGAGGAGAGACGGGCCAAGCGGCCAGCTGGAAGAGGAAGGGCCTCGGAGACAGAGTGACAGGGAGACCCGTGCACCTGGCAGAGGCGACCCAAGCCAGCTTCCCAGAGGGGGCGTGGGTCTAGTCCACAAGGTGGGGATCTACTGGAATTTGGGAAGCACTCTGAGCTAGAGGCAGGCCAAGGTCTCAAGACTCCAGCTGGCTCACGCTGGCATGGCATTTCCTCCTCAGGGCATCATCCGGTCCTCAATTACAGGCGTGAAGAGGATGGGAGGCTGAGACTGTAGACCCGGACGGGCTGGCTTGGAGAAGACCCTCCCGAGTTGCTTAGGGCGACAGTCCACGGACACTAAGGTCTCTCAGGGGTCATGGAGAGAGAGAGAGACAGAGAGAGGGATAGAGTGGGGGGTGGAGAGGGAGAGAGAGGGAGAGAGCTAATCACAAAGGGCAGGGCTGGAAGGACCAGGGAGAAGGTCTTTTGCCTGAAAAGCCCACAGGCGGCAGTGCGAAACAGGAGGCTCCAGGGCTCAATGCCCACCCCCCCACGGTGACCCGGGCAGGACCTCTTGGCCTCCGCCCCGGAGAGAGTCCAAAGCCCCGGGCGGGACCCGTGTCCCCATGGCAGCCCGTGTCCCTTTTCCCAGCCCTCAACAGGAGGGACTTGCCTCTGGGGAAGTGCGTCGCCCTTGCTGGGTCCCAGCGGACAGGGTCTCGCCGGGCTGGGCCGACCAAAAACCCACCGTGTAGCCCTGGCGTGCCCTAAAGTAAGTTTTGCCCTGCCCGCTCCGGGTCCCTGCAAGGGCTAGTTGCCAGCCGCCAGGCCCCAGGCTGAGCTGGAAGGAGCTTCTTTCTTTTTCAAATGTGGGCTTGGGCCGCGCGCATGCGCACAGGCGCAGGAGAAAAATGGAGCTGAATCTCAAATACCCTGTAATATCTGGATGACTGATATGTGCTCCAGGCACATGTCTCCTGGTGTCTTGGCCTAAGGAGCAAAGCACTATCCCTGAAAGAAGCCAATATAAGCCAGAAGTATGAAAGTATGTCTGGGTCCCATGGCAGAGGGTCTGTTTGTTTGGCCCTTCTGCCCCTTTGCGATGCTTTCTTGGGCAAAACCGAATTGGGTCCACGGAATAGATGCTCGGGCAGTTCATAGGCCTAAGCAGAGTCTGGGTAGCTGACCTTGACTTAATTGTCCAGGCAGACTCTTGGATCATTCCATCACTCAGCAAGAATGGGACTTCGGAAGGACTACTGGCCCTGGCCTTTCCTTGAGCCTTGCAGAAGTCTGGGTGAGAGTGAAGGCCTCCTATTGCCAGTGCGATTTCGGACATCCTCTGCAGAACCCACCTGTCTTTTCAAGAAACGAGAGGGTTGCCACCCCAGGAAGGGTCACCATAGAGCATCTCTCTGAGGATATGGGCCTTAGGGCAACCCAGCCTTCCTTCTAGGTTGAGGATTCCTCCCACTCCATGGCGCTAGCCCATCCTGCAGTGGTCCTTCTAGACGGAGTCTGCCCTGGCCACCCTAATCCCAGTTTTTTGTACTTCCTCCCTCTTGATGAGTCGGTCAAAACACCAAGGTATATCCTGAATCTAGACATGAGAGAGAGTAGTGTAGTGTGACTACACAGAACTTCAGCTACATATGAAATCGATACTTCCATATGTGTCCAAGATACAGGGGACATCTGTGTGGTCTACAAAGGGGCAAGATGAGGCCTCTATATCTTCTGGTCAAGTCCTACATCTTCAGTGAGGAAGAGTTGTAGTGAATGTGTACTTCGACTGAATCACCAAACACCCTAGGGTGGTGTGTTCCAGACTACAGTAGTAGCAGCCTTTGGCATAGAAATAAACATTCATTCCCTGGGAAGGGACAGAGAGAGGGAGCTTCAGACTGGCCTGTGCTCCCAGAAACAGTGTCCTTAAACAGTAACCAAAGAGAGAAAGGGCCAACAAGCTTGCAAAGTACAAACAGAAAAGAAAGCTTGCAGCATGGTACGGCCAGACCAGCCGTCAGCATTCCTGTGCGATGCTGTCCATGATGACAGGCTTGCTTGTAAGACAGGACTGTGGGAGGCTGAGACTGGAGACCCAGAAGAGCTTGCTTGGAGCAGTGTCTCCTGTGTTGCCTAAGGACAGTCCCAAGTATCTAAGGGCACTAAGGGGTCAGGTAGAGAGTGAATGAGCAGGACGCCCAACAACCTCTTTTGCCAGCTCTAGACACACCAGCAGCAGCCACCCGTTCACCAACACCCACCCCAGCCACGGCAACACACACAGGTAGCATTTAGGCTGCTTTTGCATCTCATCCAGGACAAGAAGGAGGGCTATTCGTAGATGTATTCCCTCTCAGGACTGAGCAGAGGGAACCACCATTCTTGCTAATGGCATCCTGGACAGTGAAACCCACAGCATCTTATCTCTGTTGTTTTTATTGATACAGAATTCCTTAAGTGTTTTGCTGTTAGCACATGTAATTCATTACCAATCAATCATGTTTCATATGAATGCATCACCTGCAGATAATACAAAATGGAAAGGCCTATAGGTAGGCCTTTCCTCGACAGTATAAAAGCAGTTATTTTATACATAACCAAAAATAAATTTCCATAACAATTTCCGTTTTGTATAATCCAATCCAAATTATGCTTTATCTTTATGACATTATATAACATTCTACCAGTTACCAATTTAGAAGAGGAACAAACTCACAGTTTGCTTATGTGTAGGATAGGACCAAATGAATCCAAACATCTATCAAGGTTTTCACAATATCTTTGGAGAGCAGAAAAACATTATCAGTGTCCAACTATCACAAATGTACTCAACATCTTCTGGGCTCTTCCAAAGTGCTTGGATCTGACTCTGCCTTCTGCAGCACACACAGTTTGTCCTCCAGGTTCCAGCTGGCTCCCCTTCATGCTGCTGCTATTCTTGGTCATCATAGCTAGTACTGGCATCTTCAGAACTCTGAGGTCCTCTATTGCAACTGTGCTGTACTTTCACCAATAGCCTCTCCTGGACTTTCTTCATGGTGCCGAGTGTCACCTTCTTTACATGAATCTGAGCTTTTAACTGCCACTCAGGCTGCACCTTCACCAATGGCCTCTCCCAGCCCCTCATAGTGCTGAATCTCAGCCTCTTCCTTAATGATCCCTTCGTGCCTTCAAAACCAGCACCGCCTGGGTGACTCTCACAGTATCAAGTTCAGTTACCAACATGAGATACCACCTTGGCCAGTTCTGGAAAATAGCTTCTGTGTGCTGACCCTGAGGAAGCACTTTGCAGATTTTAAGATAGAGTCTGGTTTGTAGGAAAAACAACTTGTAACCTTTTCTGCAGGAAGAGTTCTCTCATGGGGTGGCATTCTCATCACCACAGCAGATGTTTCTTGTCAGGACTGCCTCCTCACCAGTATGTACAGATGTTTGCACAAAAGAAAACAAAGCAAAACGGACTCTGTGAGGCCTGGAGTTTCTTTTTCTTCTTCCTTGTCTTCATGTTGGATGGGCTAGCATGATGTCTTGCCCTTCTTTACTTTCTGCCTACACATTGCGCACCATTTGTAGCTGTTAGAGAGTTGTGGCATCTCACCAAGGACAACAAGGAGGCATATTCATAGATGTAATCCCTGCCAGACCTCAGCAGAGGAAACCATCATCCTGGCCAGTGCCAGACTGGACAGTGGAACCCTGAGCATCTGAGCTTAGGTGTTATTACTGATACACAACTCCTTAGGTGTTCTACTGATAGCACATGCAGATCATTAGCAATCAAACATCTCTCACATAAATCAAATACCTGCAGAGAATCCAAAATGCCAAAGCCTAGGTAGACCTCCCCAACAGTGCACAAAACAATTATTTTATACACAACTAAAAATAACTTTCTACAACACACCTTCACACATAGCAGGAAGGGCCAGGGAAATGGTCAAAGGAGGAAGGCTAGCAAGCAATCAAACAAGATCAGGACACCGATCGTGGACTTCAGCCCACTTTGACACATGAGCAGCAGCCACCCATCCACCAAAACTCACTCACCCACCATAACACACACCTATCTACCCAGTGCATTACTGGTCCTATAGGTTCACTCTGTCATTTTTTTCTAGTCCTTTGCAGTAGACAGTCATAGTCTTTCTTGCTCCATGGTAGCCAGGAGAACACAATGCATCCCATCTAACTCCTTCCAAACAAATTTTGAAAACTTGGCTACAACCTTGAAGCCTAAGTTAAAGCTTATTTTAATTTAGGCTAAATTTAATTAAAATTTAATTTAACTTAATTTTAGCAGTTTAACACTGCCGTGCATGTCTTATCCTGTCTGGAATCCATTTTGTATTCCATGATGTTTTCTCCTCATGGTCTTGTTGCTGAGACTGTAGGTAAGAGGCACCACATCTTGCAGTAACTTATTTTTTCTAGTAATATTTTATCTTTTTTGCCACAAAGTCAGCCCATTCTTTAATACTTGATTCTGTGGTAGAGGTTGTTGATTTTCTAAGAGCTGTCGTTTGTAGCCAGTCTGATCTCATAGTATGTTCCAAGACAGCCAGGGATACATACAGATGTCGTAGGATATTTTATAGTTACAGATACTATTCCTGTAAGCTGTCCTTGTAGCATGTAAGGGATTCACTTCCTACGTGTAAACAATGGAGTGGCCACCCAGTTCTCCATACAAATAGGCCACTGTTAACCTTAAGGAAGATGAAGGTTAGGCTCCATTCATTTGTAGATTGGAGGGCTGGGTGGAGACAGGGAGGATTTGGAATGAAAAAGCACCTAGGGCTGGGGCAGGGAGGAGAAGCAGAGGATAGGAGAAGAATCTAGGGAGAACAGAATGAGAGAAACATGAAGTCTCTGCCTAGCTGCCGGGTATTGAATCCCTGAGAACTGACATGGCTTGCAATTAATAAAGAGCATTGAGAGAAACCAACGATGGATTCTTTTTAAGCGATTAAAAATATATTAACATGGAGATCCCATGTATTGAGGCATTTTTATAGATTTTATTCATTTGGCTCTTTTTCCATACTGCATGCTGCATGAGTGTATGTCTCCTTGGAAACCAAAAGGTGTCAGTTACCATGAAAATGAATTACAAAGATAATGGGAATCTGTGTGCATTTTGAAAATCATAGAAAAATCCTTCTCAGGAACAATAACTTTTTAACTGCTGTGTCATCTAGTCTGCCCTGAAATTAGTGTTTTATATTTATTTTATGTATCTAGTGTGTGAACATGAAACTGCTCACCCACGATCTTATAGGCACATGTGTGTGATGTGGGGTGTGTTGGGATAGGTGTATTCTGCTATTACCCCAGTCCCCCAGTCTGCATCAATTCTGTGTAGTTTGACTTGGTCTTCTTGGCAGAGAAAATACACTAAATGGGTGGAGCCTGACACCACAGAAGATTCCTTATACCTAGCCATTGTTCCCAAACACCCTATTGGGAGCTATGAACCAAAGGAGACATTTCAATGAAAGTGATCCATGTGTTGCCAGAGTGGATGTGTTTGAGGTATCTTCAAATATAAAATCTTTTCCCTACCTGCCATAAGAGCTCCAAGATGCTTCTGAGTGAGGAGACTGAAATGTAAATGTTATATTCATCATTGTTGGATTTTCTGATTATATTTGTCTGTAGTTAGACAGTCTACTACTTCTGCCATATCTGACCCTGACATTGACCCAGTTTCACATCTATCACAATCTTCTTAAGCTACATTGTGTGTGTATGTGTGTGTGTAACTTCAGGTCCAGAGGATCTGCTGCCACCTTCTGGTCTTAACAGATATTGCACAAATTATATGCACATACAGTGCTCAGACACACACACACTAAAGATAGTTTTAAAAGGAGAAAGGATTTTTAAAGGTCCAAACTAATTAATTAATTAAAATAAATAAACTATTTCCATTCCGGGCTGTAAGTTACAATAAATACATTTGGAGGTTGTAGCCATTTCAGTTAGAATACCTAGGTATTTTAAAAGTTGGTCTCCACATTGGTGGCATTGTTTGAGAGGTTTAGGGGGTGTAGTCTGCTGGAGGAAGTATGTCGCCGAGATGGACTTTGAGAGCTAAAGTGCCCCTCTTCCAATTTCACTCACTTCTTTCTGTCTGTGGTTCAGGAGGTGGTCTCTCAGCTTCCTGTACCTTCTGCCACACTTCTCCACCAGGACAGACTCTTATCCCTCTGGAACTACAAACCTAAATAAACCCTTCTTTCTGTAAGTTGCCTTGGTTGTGGTGTTTATCACAGGTAAGCACTATAAACTCCAAGCTCCACTGGCTCAGTAGACACAGGACATTCTTAACCCTGACTCTGGCCATTTAAATGGAAGGCCCTAAAGCTGAGACAAGAAGTAGCTGCTAAGGTTCCACGGCAATTCTTCCAGAGGGAATTTCCTGCAAATCTTACTCAGCTTGGCTCAGCTCTTCCTTAAGCAAGGTCACAGAAGCCTTACCAGATTGCCTTAAGCACCCCAGGTGTCTGTTGAATTTTGTCCCTCCAAACTTCTTGTTGCAATTTAACTGCTGCCTGGTGGCAGAGCATGTGCTGAGCTTTCACAGTCAGGGGCATGCACATGTGCAGCACATACACAGACATAGCTGTATATGCTGCCATGGCAGCCGATTTAAATCCTCACCAGAGTAGCATGCTGGGGTGCATTCTGTTCCTCAGAAGTCAAGGATGGCTTGTCTTCTGTGTTTGACTTTTGGATACACCAGTGAATGGATCCATACTCCTGTGTGTGGAGTTTCTTTTTTTCTAAGATTTAATTTTTATTGTGTTTAATTTTGTATATTTGTCGGTGAGTTTGCGCATGTGAGCGACAGTGCCCGTGGAAGCTCCAGTCTTCGGCCCCCTGGAGCTGGACGTAGAAGCAGCTGTGAGCTGCCTGACATGCACTAGGAATTCAACTCAGGTCGTCTGCAAGAGGTCTCTCCAGCTCCTGTGTGGGGTTTTCTTGAGTACATCAATATTGCCCTTTCTCTCCCTAACTGTCCTGCCTTTCCTCTTTTGCCCCCATCCCATGCCTCAATTTCTCCTTTTGTCTCCCCATTTTGTCCCTTAGTTGTCCCCAGTGTTGCCCTTTATTGTCACCTGCAGCTTCCCTTGTCTGCTTCGTAACGTCTCCATCTTTTCCCTTTACTCCCTCCTCTGTCTCCCTCTCTATGCAGTCTTCTGCATGGCCCAGATGTGCCTCAAACTCTAAGTTATGATCCTTCTGCTTCTGCCTCAAGAGAGCTAGGATTCCAGGCACAGCCTCAGTAAGCTGGCAGGTTTCTTTTTTTAAATCAGTTCTAGGTCTGGAGAGAGAGCTCAGCGGGTTGAGGACACCAGCTGCTCTTCCAGAGGACTGAGTCCAGTTCCCAGCACCCACAGCAGGCAGCTTACAACTTCCTGTAACTCCAGCTCTGTGGGAATCTATACCCTCTTCTGACCTCCATGGGTATCAGATCCCACTGGCCAAATGTGGTGCACAGAAATGTATACGATAGGCAAACACCTATCACATAAAATAAAATTTAAAATATCAATTATTATAACATCACAACAACTGTCAGGAGCCATTACTAAGAAAATTGTATGTGGTGTCATAGTGTGGGCCTTTCATCCCAGCATTGGAGAGACAGAGGCATCTGGACTCCATGTGCGTTTCGGGCCAGCCAGGGCTACATAATATTGCATAAAAAGGAAATCTTTATCTCATATAATTTATTATAAATTTCCATGGTTCAAATATGGTCTTTCTCTGAATTTATGCAGGAATTTAACCCCCAAAGTTTTATGTTAAAGGAATTAAGGGGGTGAAAAATGAATCCTACTGTGAATGGAGGTAGGGGCCTTTGGGAAGTGGTTAGAGTAGGTAAAGATCAGTCTGATGGGGCTCAATGGCCAAATCCTGAAGGCTTTATAAGAATAAGGGAAAAGGCCAGACAGACAGACGGGCATCATGATGTAACGCAGCCTAGGAGAGTCCTCAACAGAGGACTGCGCCATGCTTTTGATCCTGAACCTCCAGAACTATAAACTAACATACACCTCTGCTTCTTAGAAAGGAGCCTGCCTCATGTATTTTGTTATAGCAGCAAAACCCAAACTAATTCATAACCCTTGCACATAGCTATGCAGAATCAGCCCATGAGAGAATCCTGAAAGAGTTGGAGAGTCTGCAGACTCCGTGAAGGGCTTTTTTATTTTTATCTAGACAAAAAAGCCTGGCTTCTTGAATTTGTGCAAACCACCCACTGACTCCTTCCAAAGCCTCAGACTATGGCTTTTCATAATCCCAAGATGAATTCAACTGTCTAGACAGGAGAAGCAGCAGCTGGTAGAACAGAGAAGAAGTGCATCCCAGACCTGCACAGTGGACTCCATGCTTCTCAACCTCTCTATGCTTCCATTTGCCTGTTTATGAAAATGAGGAGGGCCTAGTATACTCTTAGATAGTAGTGGTAAGACACGAATCCTGGCTGTTGGCATAGGCTCATGGTGGTGGAGATGTTGGTGGTGGTATGTATATATATACCTGTGTGTGGTATCCAGAAGTCAATTTCGGGTGTCTTCCTTCTCTTGGTTTTTAAGACAGGGCCTCTTGCTGAACCTGGTCCCTGCTGATTCATCTTTGAGCTGGCCAGCGACTACCAAGGACCCCAGTCTCTGTCTCCCCAGAGCAATCCTCCTGAGCGTCCTTTCATCTCAAGGCACTTTGGGAAGGAGCTTACTCACAAGCTTCTCCAAGCTTCTGGAAATGGCAGCCTCTAAACCCAGCAGTAAAGACCCTCAGAGCCTGAGCATGAAGAGTGTCCCAGGATGCAAGGTGGAGTGAGAAGGGAATGTTTAAGAAAACAGAAGCCATTTTAAAGGACATTTACAAATTTGAGCAGAAACCACAGAAACCTCTGTCAGGCTTTCATGTCCCCCTGCTCCCTCAGTCCACGAGACTCAGAAAACCAGACACAGAGCAGTCTTGTGAGTATCCTTCCAAATGGCATGTTTTAAGTAAGTGAAAATATCTCATTGGGACAGATCATGCAAACAGGAACATAGACACAAAAGATCAGCCTTTACAAGGGTTCCTACTTGCAACACACACTGATGTTTAACATTACATCTTAAAATACAAACCACAACCACAGTAAAACTGGACACTCCCATGCCTTCAACGAAAGGATTCACTTAGTCACTTAGCGTGCGACTGGAAAGCACACAGTCTCACAGATAGAAAACCACATGGTCCCTTCCAAGAGTCACCCCCACAGATGTGCTCCCCATCAGCTACTTGAAAAACTGTCACCTCTCTCGGGGAATGCTGAGTACTTGACTGAATGTTTTGTTTTGTTTTGTTTCCCTCTTTGGAGAAAACCAGTGAAAGGAGCTGGGACTGCATGGGGTTCTCACCCTAAGTTTCTCACGCGGGTGTCAAATGATCTCAGGAACCTCGTTTCTCCTGGCTGTTTACCCAGCTTGTCTTTCTGCAGATGGGACCTGCTCATGCTTTCTGTCACGTCGGGAGCCTTGAGTGAGCGCCCCCTAGTGGAGCTTCTGAGAAACAGGGCTCTCTTGCTTTTTCTTGCTTTGCTTTGAAGATTTCCAGAGAACCACTGACTCCTCCTCTTGACTTTTGAGGGCAGTTTTTGTCACGTTTTGTTGTTGTTGTTGTTGCCGTTTTATGAGCCAAAGGAATTAGGAGTTGAAAATGATGGACTCACAAGCTGTCTAATCTCCTAGCAGGTTCCAGGGTGGGGAAGACAGCTGTAAAAGAGGCTCAGAAGCGCTGTGTTCTGAGAAGTGTTGGTTGTAGTGGAATAGCTGCCACGCCTCTCCACGTGACCCCTGGAAGGGGGCAGCATCTGCGTGCATGTCTCTACAGTCACAGAGCTCTTGTACGGGAAGTCTCAGAGTCTCCAGGCCAACCCTCCGGAACTCTAGCCGCACGTTCCCACTTCAGTTCCTAAGGAACTCAAGTCAGAGAACCTGACTTCCGGTGAGCATCCGAGTTGCCTGCAGTCCCTGAGGGCCAGGTGTGCTCTGCCCAGGTCTCTTCTTTCAAATACTCTGATTTCTGCCCAAGGTGTGCTCTTTCTCCCAACCATAGCCACCTACTCTTCTTCCGACAGTCCCTGGGAATGCCCCCATACCGCTCAGCCCAAGACCTTAGCTTCTAGGGGCCTAGTGATGCCCATGCTTTCTTCCTCTGGTTCCCTTTTGGACATCAGACGCTGTCCATCTACTACAAGGCATCCATCCTCTTGGCGTGCCTTTAGGAGCGAATGTGCAGAATTTTCTTGAACGTCTTCTTGAAGTTCTCATTGCACAGTGGGTAGATGAGGGGGTTCAGCGTGGAGTTGATGTAGCCCAACCAGATGGTGAACATGTGCACGGGTTCACTGCAGCAGCTCTTGCAGAAGGCGATGACCATGAAGAAGATGAAGTAGGGAATCCAGCAGAGGATGAAGGCTGCCATGATAAAACCCAACTGCTTAGCTGCTTTCCGCTCTCGGTTCAAGTGTAGCCCAGACACATACTGTCTGGAATGTGAGCGGAGCCTCTTCCAGGTGATTTTGATGTAATCCAGGCCACTGTTAGACCGGCTTCTTGGTTTGCCTTTGCCTAGCCCTGGCTCTATGCTGGTGTCTGAGTCTGTGGTCCGGGAGAAGGACTGTCGATCCACCAGCTGGCCCTCTGATGTCTCACTGATCCGACGACAAGTATTCAGGTTCTGCTCATCCATTTTGGGCTGGCTCAGGGCCTGGTCATTGGCATCTGAGCCCCTGCCACCTCCCTCAGTCACAGTCTGCGTCTGCATGATGTCAAGACAGACACAGTGGTTTGTGACTGTTTCCCTATCCTCCTCTTGGCTGAAAACAGTTGGAGAGTTCATCTTCTTGGGCTCTTCCGGTGTTGACTTCAGGCCCAGTCCTCCACTAGGGTCTCTGGATGGCCTTTTCAGAACCCCCCAGGGAGACTCTTTCCCAGGTTTCTTGGCATCCTCCTTGGCATCCTCTGACTTCAGCTTGATTTCTGAGAAGGATGGGAGGGACCCGTTGGTGAGCTGGCGGTGCTGGCAGTGTCGCCGCACGGCTTTGTAGATCTTCACATAGAACCACAGCATGAGCAAGGTGGGGAGGTAGAAGTTGATGATGGCTGTCATGACCTTGAACCAAGTGACATTGTAGAAGTCCGTCTCACACTTGTCTTCCCGGAGCTCCGGGGCTGAGGCCATAAAGTGATGCCAGCCAAGAATGGGTATAACCCACAGGAAGGAGAGAAACCAGGCACCTAGGATGGTGGCTGATGCACGGGTCTTGGTTCGATATCTCAGGTACCGGAGGGGTTGCTGGACAGAGCGGTAGCGATCGATACACAGGATGAAGACGCTGAAGATGGATGCTGTGCTGGCCACATAATCCATGGAGAGCCAAAAGAGGCAGAGGGGGCGGCCCAGGGACCACTTGGTCATGAGGAGATAGAGGATGTTCATGGGCATGACAACTGCACCAACAATCAGGTCTGCTACCGACAGGCTGACAATGTACAGGTTGCCCACGGTGTGCAGCTTGCGCTCACTGCGCACAGCATACAGCACCAGCAGGTTGAGCCCCACCGTGACCAGGGAGATGCTACTTAGAACCACCACCAGGGGCAGCAACTGAGGACTGGCCATAGCGGTCCTGTTCCCCTCGCACATCTTGTCTTCGAAGGCAGAGGAAGTGTTGGGAAAGCTCATTGGCACAAGGGCAGCCTCCAGCAATGGCTCCCTCCCTAGGAGAAAAGACCCAAGGTCAAAGTCAGAGGTCAAAAAGATCAGAGGTCACCTATAAGCAGCATGCTGGTCAGCCTGGGACTGGAAGCTGCTGGGAGCAGTGGACACCCACTCCACCATCAGGACCCAGTGTTCACTCATGCATCCCTTCTGTCCTCACATTCTGCCAGTGACTAGTTCGTCGTTGGGTTCCTGGCATTGTTCTAAATATCAGAGATACCAGTGAATAAACTGGAATAAACTCTGCTTTTTGGAGTCTGCATACCAAAGTTTAACCAGAACAGCACCATGTGCAAGTCTTATTTGAACATGTTCTGATTGACCTGAGCTTTGTGTCCTCTTTGCTGGTTGCTGGTCCTGGGACAAACTGTGACCAGAAAGAGGCAGTATAGCTAACAAAGCATTCTTCTTCTGTGACAAAGATGCCAAGCTATGAGAAACACACTTGGCCCTCTACCCTCTGCCAGAGAAGGGATGTCTGGGGTATGGCAGTTGTTTAGTTGCTGTCATAGAACACCTGAGAGGCTCCAGTTCAGGGTTCTGTTGTTACTCGGCTGCTGAAGTGACCCTGGAATCTTGCTGCACATTTGATAGCATAGTAGCTAAATGCTTTCTTTGCTTAAGTCCCTGCCCAGGGAGAACTGACTTGAAGCTAAAGGTATCCATGACTGATTGGAGAGAGATCCATAGGGGATAAAGAGGTACAGAGACATGAACTGAATCTAGCATACCCCAAGAAGGAAGGTTCTTACATTGTGGATATAGATGGGGATAGAGGCCTGATTACATTAGCAAGGCCCTGGCTTACAGCCCAGCAAGCAAACACAATATTTGTTCATTTGTTTTTGTCTGTCTGTGTTTTGGAGACAAGCTCTTGGTACAGGCCCAAATGTCATGGACCTCTCTACATGGACCAGGCTGGCCCTGAACTGGCAGCGATCCCCCTGCTTCTTTCTCCCAGTGCTGAATTGCAGGTATGACTCACCACATCTGGCTTCAAAATATTAATTTGCTTATTATTGTATGTTCAATACAATTTTTAAAAAGGGTCTCATGTAGCCCAGGCTGGCCTCAACTCACTAGGTAGCTGAAGATGACCTTGAACTCCTGTCCCTCCTGCCTCCATCTCTTGAGTGCTGGGATTACAGATGTACACTATGTCTGGCTATTGTTCCTCCTCTTTCCTTCTTCACATCTGTGAAATGTCTTTTGTGCAAAGATAAGAACAAAAGCTGCATGCTCGGAGGCCTCAGTTCCACCCTTAGCACCAAAACCAAAATGAAAACAAACCCCATAAACTGATAAATGAATGTGCTACAGTCAACTGTCAACTTGCAAGACTCTAGAACCCCGGAGAGACAGGCCTCTGAGCATGCTTATGAAGGACGAGCTTGATTAGACTAATGGATGCAGGAAACCAGCTCAACTGGAGGTGGCACCATGCCCCAGGTAGGGTCCCTGGGCTGTGTAAAGTAGAGAAAGCCATCTGAATATGCATTCATTCGTTGCTCTAGGCTTCTGGCTATGGATGCAAAGCTCTCAGCTTCAAGTTCCTGCTGCTACGAGTTCCCCACCATGATGGACTGAAACCAAGAGCTTTTTCTGTTGTAAATTGCTTTTGTCACAGTATTTTATCACTGAAACAGAAAAAGAAATTAAAAAGACAAATAACTACATGTTAGATGAATGAACAAATGAATGAATGAATGAATGAGGGTAAGGTCTGGCTTAGTGGCAGTACACTTGCCTGGCATGTACAAGTCCCTGGGTTCTATCCTCATCACCATCAAAAATAAATAACTAGGTCTAGAGAGGTGGGTCATGGTTAAAAGTGTGTGCTGCTCTTCCAGAGGACCAGCAACTACACTGAGTGGGTCACAACCCCCTGTAACTAGCTTCAAGGTATCCCGTGCCCTCTTCAGGCCTCTGAGGGCAGCACGCATGTGCACATACCACCCTCCATATACAATTTAAAAAACAAAATCCTTAAAAACTATTAAACAAAACAAACGTGCACGAAGAGGCGCGTGCTATGAAGCATTGTAGCTCTGAGAGCGTCTTCATTCGCCAAGTATTTGCTGCTGTAAAGCTCCTTTAAGTCCTCCTGCTGATCTATCCCAAAACGAAGAGGGATGCTTTGCCATGCAAAGCTGCAGGCCTGGGAGTGGAAGCCTTTCAGAGCTGAGTTTTTGGTGGAGAAGCTGTTGAGGGGAAGTTGGAAGGAGCTGCTGGGAGGAGCTGTTGGGAGCACTTGCAGAGAAACCCCTGTGCTCAGCTCACACAGCAGGCCTGAGGAATGCCTACAGTTCCATGGAAGTGAGAAAACCTTGGGGAACTCTGTGAGTGGCTGTGAGCCCAGAAAAACTGGCCACCCATGGAGTAAAGCCAACAGTGCTGACCTGAGAAGGACTGGGACAATTCCAGGGAAGGAAGGGGAGCCTTGGGGACAGGCTGGAGGTATTCTAAGACTTCTCAGGAAAAGGAGACACTTGAGGGATGCTCACCTTCCCAGCCTGGAGCCTGTGGTTACACAGGGAGGGCCACAGAGGGCCCACAAGAGAGACTTCCTCCACTCCATGCCCCAACCAGGACATGCTGTTTATTGGAGGCTTAATAAAATCAAAGAAAACAAACAAATGTTTTCAATCCTGGGATCAAACCTAGAGCTTCAGCCTTCCCAGGCAAGCGCTCTGCCATGACTCACTGCCTTAATAAAAATGTTCAAATGATCAGGAACTTGGTGACAAAAGGTGCAGAACATCCCAGCATCAGGGGACCCTTCTGAATGTGTGGATAGCCGCAGGATTTCAGGGTCACAGTGTCTGGGAAGCATCTGTGCTCTACCCAACCCTTAGACGGGATCTAGCTGGGGAATAACAAACCAGTTCTTCTCCCTCCTTCTGGATCAGCAGTTTGAAGAACAGATCCACAAGTAGTTTCTAAAATAGGATCAAATGCTTGTGGCAAGAGGGGGAGACATGCCAACACAGACCCCATCTGGCCTCACAGCCCACGAAGACTGCAGAGAAGGTGGGGGACACAGAGACAGGGATCCCATCCAGCCTTACAGCTCGCACGGGACTGAAGAAAACGTGGGGAACATACAGGGACAGGGCCCATTGGGCCTGAGGGCCCACAGGGAACTGCAGAGATGATGGGGGAGGGGCAGGGATTCCCTTCAGTTTTATATACCCTGCTCCCTTCCTCCACTGATAGGAATGGTGGGGAAGGCTGGAGCTGATCAGATGGCCGTGGGCTGTGCCGGCTGAGCAATGAGGACCAGTTAAAAGGCAGCGGTGGGCCCTTCTTCCACAACAGGTGCAGTGGATAGGCTGACATCCTTCTGAATCACGTGGTGGCTACAGACCAAAGTAGCAGGAGCAGGCTCTTTAACTACTGATTGCAAACAGTCCATTCTAATCAAGTTCAAGTACCATGAAACAAGACCGAGGTCACTGCTCCTTCCACATTTTAGACTACAGGCAGTGAGAAGCCAAACCCCTGGGCACCTCTCACACATCAGTTATATCTGAGCACACCAAGCTCAGAGAGGTCAAGTAACTTACCCAAAGCCATACAGCTTCTGGGACACCAGTAGCAGATACCTCCCAGTGTGACTACCACATAAGTGATGTCAGATATTCCCTGGGAACAGAAGAAATTGTGCCCAGAGCTATGGCACATTTGTCTAGCTAGGACACAACATCTCATAGTAAGGGGGACATGCTTGTGTTGTGGGTTTAAAAGGTGTGTGTGTGTGTGTGTGTCATGTGCAGGTATTCTCAGAAACTAGAAGAATGCATTGGATCCTCTGGAGCTGGCATTACAGGTAGTCATGTACTGTCAGACCTGGGTGTAGGATCCTCTGCAAGAACATTTTGTGCTCTTTGCCACCGAGTCATGTCTCCAGCTTTTTGTTGTTGTTTTTTTTTTTTTTTTTTTTTGAGACAGGCACTCGTGTAACCTAGTCACCAATTCAAACTCCCTCACAGTTGAGGATGACTCTGGACTTCTGACCCTCCTGTCTCAATATCCTGAGTGCTGGGATAATGGGCATGTGCCACCATGCCCAGTTTTATGCAGTCCTGGGGACAGAACCCAGAGCTTCCGGAAAGCTAGGTGAGGACTCTGCCAACTGAGCCAAACAGGAAGCACATAATAAGAGGGACCTTCCATCCAAATTAAGTACAGACCATCAGTCTTTTTCAGGGTGATATTGGTTTCAGATGTAGCAGCCAAGGCACCTAGTACTGTGCGTGGCACACAGGAGGTGCTCAATTATTGCAACCACTATATTTTCCAACAGCCATCGCTGCCCCAATCTAGCTAAAGGGACCACCTTCTCATCTTATTACTGCTTTGGCTTTTTTTAATTAATTGATTTTATTTTTATTTATTTATTTTTGGTTTTTTGAGATAGGGTTTCTCTGTTGTAACTCTGGCTGTCCTGGAACTCACTCTGTAGACCAGGCTGGCCTTGAACTGACAGCAATGTGCCCAAGTGCTAGGATTAAAGATACATACCAGCACTAACTTGAACTTTAGATATGATTTACCTTATTGATGAACATTGTTCCATACCTCTTAGACAACCTGTCTAGCCTTCCCTGGAAGCTTCAGAGTTAGAAATATCTTCATGGTAATCATAAACCTGAAGGAAGATGTAGGCCCAAGATGTGTAATCTCAACAGCTTCAAGATAGAGACAAGAAGGAGTTAAAGGTCACCATTAGCTATTACATGACCTCAAAACAAACAAAAAACCCAAACCAAAACAAATAAGCAACAGTGAAGGCTCCGAGCTGATCCTACACTAGTCCCAGGAAGTACTGACCCGTGGCTGTGTTTGGATATGGATGGAGAACATTCCATAAGAGTTCCTAGTAGTCAACATGGGAGGAGCCTAGTGGGGCTTCCAGTCACCCATGGGGACTACTCACAGTAGGGATCAAGGTAACTCCCCTGGAACCTTCAAATCTTGGAAGAACAGGTTGGCACTGAAGCCTAAACCTGACTCTGGGCTCTCTCTGGCTTCCAGTTTCTCAGTGTGGCCTTTGCCTTTAGCCTGTCCAAAACCACCCTCACCAGAGGCCTCCAAACTGGCCTTGATCTTTTGGTCACCTTAACTCTAAGCTGCATCGATCTTTTTCCTTTACAGTTAGCTTGCCTTGGGCATTTTGTTACAGTAACAGAGAGTGGGGGTCATTACAGAAAAGAATATCACACAGTCACTGATCCCCAATCTAAGAATATTCATGACAATATGGGAAAGTTTTAGGACAAATTTAAATCTGCAAGATATTGTTTGTACAGGCTGGTACTAGTTCTGCTAACCACCCTGAGAGAGGGTGGATCCTGGCTGTGCTCACAGCTTTCTCTGGGTTGTGGAAATCATTATCTTTAATATTTCCCAAGGTATCAAGGATGAGATTAGTCTTAATTTTATAATAGGAAAAATAAGAACTCATCAACCACATTTGGTTTTAAAAACACAATAATACAAACTTCATTAAGAAGTAATAAAACAATGTTTTCACAGGTTTATTTTCTCTACAAGAAAGGAGAATTCAAGATTCCATTTTGGCACATTCCAAACCGCTCCCCATTCCAGCCTGCTCTCTTCATTTGCATAGATGACACTTCTAGTTGAGTAAGTCAAAACATTAATTTTCTGGCTCTAATTCCAAGAAAAAAGTACCACAGGAGAGGGTGTGCCAAGGACAGAACAGCCTCATCAAGCCTGGGAGGGCATAACTTCTACGAAGCCCAAGCTTGGCAAAGCTACCTTCTGTGTGCACAGAGCAGATGCTTAGGATCTAACTGCAGGTTGAGCTCTGCTGCAAGACTCAGACTCAGTGACCTTGAGCTTGGGCAGAGGCTTGGGATCTTCTGAGAGTACAGGTCTACATGCTGGTGTCTGGGCATTGGAGAAATGGCTCAGTAGTTACGAGTGTCTACTGCTCTCGAAGAGAACCTTGGTTCAGTTCCCAGAACCCACATGGCAGCTTAAACCATCTCTAACTCCAGTTCCAGAGAATCCAACACCCACTTCTGCCTATGACAGCACCAGGCACACATATGGTGCACATCCAAACATGAAGGCAAAACAGCCATACACATAAAATTAAATAAATCTTAAAATAAAACATAACACTCACTGGATATGGTACTGATGGTTCAAGCCTGAAAGAAGAAATTGGCAAACTGGACTTAGAGCCCAGCATAGAGCCAGACATGGTGTGGGATGTAATCCAGCACTCATGAGACTGAGGTATGAGGGTCATCATGAGCTCAAGGTCAGCCTGAACTACATAGTGAGTGTCAGACTAGCCTCGGAAACATAAGGAGAGCCTGTCTTAAACAATCGTGGGAAACCTTTGTGTTTCAAAAGTAAGTGTAAGGCTGCAGAAAGGGAGAGGATACTCGAGTCTAATTTGATCTGTATGCGATGTATCCAGGATATGCCCACAATGCATTGTACCTGTGACTGGTCATTTAGGAGTGTGTAGACAAGTGGTGGCAATGACTACTTTGATGAACATACTCTACCACGCTCACATGAATGAAACGACCTGATGAAGCCTTTCTCAGACCTAACATCATCAGGAAGGGACATGTGACTACAAAAAGGACACTTCCAACCCAACCATGAGAAGATAAGAAATGATCATATTTAAAAACCAGGAAAGGATCTGAACAGGGATCTCACCAAAAAGACCAAAATGATAGGAAATGCCTTACAACCATATGAAAATTTGTGCAATCATGTGAGTCTCTAGGGAAATGCAAAGCAAAACCACATTGACACACCACCCCATGTCTACCGGGCTGACTGATAATGAAGAAAGAACAATAGCAGGTGCTGGATGTGGACAAATCAGCCTCGAAGGCTGCAGGGAAAGCATGAAGTGGCACAAGGACTGCGGAAGGCAGCTCAGGTCCCCCAGATGGCTAAATATGGTCACCTGTAGAGCTGCAGTCGCATGCCTAGATGCTACACACACCCCGGGACATATCCACAGGAAACACGCATGCAAACGCTCACGGTGTTATTCAGACACCCAGGGCCAGCAGCTGGTCACTGCATCCCAACAACATTCTATTACTAAAAGGGTCACTATATGTCAACCAATGAGAAGGAGCGAACAAGTGACAGCTAGAACATAGTAGTGCGTGCCTTCAATACCAGCACTTTGACGACAGAAGTGGGCAGGTCTGTTTGTGAGTTTGAGGACACACGGATCTCTATACAGCCAGTTCCAAAAAAAAGAAAAAAACTAACAACAACAAAAACAAAAACCCCACACGGTGACTCGCAAAGGCAGTGATCGTCCAGAATTAGCAAACCAGAGAGGGAGACAGAGACAGAAAGAAAGTCTGTAACCACTCAGAGTGGTTCAGGAACAAGAGGGATCTTTGGGGAAATGACAGGATGTGCTGCAACTGACTCTGCTAATGAGTAACTGTAAGTTTAGTAATTGCATTTTTATTTTTAGATTAATTTTAATTTTACACATATGAGTGTTTTGCCTGCATGTATATATGTGCAGCGGGTATGTGCCTGGTGCCTGGAAAGGTCAGAAAAGCGTATCAGTTCTCCTGGGAGTAGATTTAAGGATGGTTGTCAGGTGTCATGTGGGTGCTGAGAACTGAACCTGGGTCCTCTGCAAGATCACCCAGCAATCCTAACTGCTTAGCCATCTCTCCAGCCCCTAGTATTTAAACTGTAGGACACACTACATGAATAAGAGGATTTTATAGATGAATTATACATCCATAAAGTTTTTGAAGAAAATACTTGCAATTCCTCCAAAGCAGAAGGATTACAAGTTCAAGTTCAGCTTGGGCTATGTAGTAAGACCCTACTTTAAAATCAGAACCCAAGCCAGAGAAAGAAATTAAAATTTCAGTGCTGAAGAGTGTGAAAGGCCAGGCACAGGCGCATGTGCCTGTAACCCAGCCCTCAGGGGCACCAGGCCCTGGATCTACGCATCTATTAAAATCGTCTTAGTACCAGTGTGGGAAACAGGATAGATTCAAAGATTCTTAGAACCATTAGTTTATTTATCTATTTAAGAATTTTAATTTGCATCCCATGTGTGAGCGCCTGCAATGTGTATGTGTACCACGCGCGTGCCAGACCTGGGAAGGTCAGAAGAGGTCAGATGTCGGGTCCCCTGGTGTTGTAGATCACTATGAGTTTCCATGTGAGTGCTGGGAACCATATCTGAATCCTCGGAAGAGCAGACAGTGCTCTTAACTGCTGAGCCATCCCTTGAGCCCCTCAGTGCCATTTACATGACAGCCAGCTAGTTGGTTAACAGAATGACAGCTTCAGCCACTACCAAGACTTAAGTGTTTCATGGGTAGTGGTTAGAGCACATGCCTGGCACCTGTGAGACTCTGGGTTCAATCAAACAAATAAAGCCTCTGTATACATACACACACACACACACACACACATGCACACACCATTAATCTCATGGCTTCTTGGTAAGGGGACACAGTGAGATGTCACAGCTAACTTCTGAGTTAAGTCATCAGAACTTCCCAGTCCACCCATGTCACCATGGTATAAGGGTTTAGGGTGCCACGATTGTTTGACAGTTTGACCCACCCCCACAGTGATAGCTGAACGCAGGAAAGGGGTGCAGAGGGATCATGGTCCCTCAAAAGAAACATATGGAAAGCTCAATTCAGCTATTTCTTCCCCTTGACTTTGGAGATCAGTGATAGGAAGGCATATAAACCCACCAAGCTGAGACAGCGCACCAGTCTATCAACCCTCAGTGCTAGTGGAATCCCCTAAATCAAAGACGTAGAAGTTGTGGCTTATTGAGCTTTACACCAATACTAAGAGACCCAAGGTGGTGTGACTCGGTGACAGAGTACTTATCGAGAATTAGGGGCCACGGGTTTCAGCCTCAGGCTTCATAAACAAAAAAGTCCAGCAGCCATGAGATTAAGTCTCACTTGAATGGCCATACCGAAGCACACCCACCTCCTCAGACCTCTCCGTGACCTCGCACCCCCCCCCCCACTCCCAATCTTCTCTTTCATTGGAAGACAGGGAAGGAAATAGATATTTTAAGTAAAAATACCAGGGAATGGAAAATATGAGCATCTGTGCTAAGGTTAAATAGGACCAGTGAATGCAACACCAGACCCGGCACGTAAGCATCATTTCAGGATGCGAGGCACGAGGTTTTCTTTTTTTTTCTCAAATTCCTGAAGATTCAGCTTTAAGAAAAACATTTCCAAACCAAAGCTACCCAGGATACTTTCTGCTACAGAGGGGCTTACAAAGTCTTACAAAACTGCAGAAAACAAGAGAAAAGAGGTGGGTGTGGTAATTATGAGAGTGCCTTGGAATTAGGTGTTCCCTTGAATCTGTCTCCCTCAGCCAAGTAACCTGGGGCCCAGCAGGCTGGCTGTCACCCTGCTCCCACACTTGGGGGTCTTGGGACCACTACGTTCAGCTCAGGACCAAGAGCATGCAGAGGTAAGAACCAGTGTGATGTGGATGCCACCTAATGTTCGTTCGCTCAGTTTTGCGTTCATCCATTTGTCCATTCATCCTGCCTTCACCTATTCATTCATTCACAAAACCATTACTGAAGGAAATTTTCCTTGTGACAAGAGAGAATGGCATCTGAAATCGGATCCAGTTCCTGCTGTCCTGCAGTGGGCAGCTCTTACCAGTAGCTCTCACCCCTGCCTTCACAGATTGCATCTCAGTATTTTGAACCTTCTACTTCCTGGTGATGGGGTGGACATATCTCTCATTATTCCTTACTAAGCATAATTAGAACCCCTGCAATGCTCCTGTAGTGCCAGCTACCTGGAAAGCTGAGGCAGGGGGATCACTTGAGCCCAGAAGTGTGAGAACAGCTTGGACAACATCATGAGAACCCGTTTCAAAATCAAATGAGCAAGCAAACCAATCCCCAGAAATTACTCTATATTTTTATTCTTAATTACGTGTACAAGTATGTCGGGGTATATGGAGTTGCTCAAGGGGGCACTGAATTCCCTGGAGCTGGAGTTACATGTGGTTGTGAGTCACCTGGTTTAGGTGCTAGGAACAGAACTGCAAGAACAATATGTATGAGCAAAAGCTATGTTTTACATTTTAATAACTGCCTAAGACAGCTATAAAACAAAGACAGCTTCCTGGAATGCTGGGTGAGGCTGGGCTGTTCATGGGCGATACAGAAAGACATGATCCTGTAATCCCACTTGCTCAAGGACAGATAACCTCCTGGAATGTGGGGTGGGACTTATGTAGATTCCACTTAGTTAATCCAAATGCACCAGGTGTGCTCCAAATACACCTGACATATATAGTCACTTGTAGGTGGGAGATAACCCAGACAGGAAGTACATCAGGCTATATGCTTGCCGCTGGTTGGAGTCAGTGGGAAATATGTAGTCTTATGGGTTCTGCCTTTTAACATGACTCAGTGCCATTTCTTGGGAACTCCATACTGGAGAAACTTAGAATGGCCCTGGTCAGAGTCCATCTTCCTGGCCAGTGTTTAATTAGTTTAATTAAAGCTTGCTTCAAATTTGGCTCAATTGTGGTGATAGCTGACTGGTTGGATTTACAAATACTCATTCAGACCTAGCTCCTGCTGTCCTTCAGTGGGCAGCTCTTACCAGTAGCTCTCACCACCTCTCCAGCTCTAAGGCACTGTATGTTAAAGACAGGGTCTCACTATTTTGCTCTGGCTGTCCGAAAACTTGCTATGTAGAACAAGCTGTCCTTGGACTCGCAAAGATCTGCCTGCCTCTGCCTCCAGAGTACTTAGATTAAAGGCATGCAACAGTACACCTAGACCAGACATTAGTCTTAAGATAAGTACAAGGCTGACAGGTAATAGGGTTGAAGAGGCCAACTAACCAATGAAACTTGGAAGCCCAAGAATGACCTGAGGATGAGTTCCCTGGACCCTTGCCTTGCCACACAAATCAAAGTGTGAGATACAGTCGGGAACTGGGGTGCAGACAGAATAAAAATCCCCAAGCAAAGCCCACTATGTCTAGTCAAAAGCCCTAGAAAGGGTCAGTCTGGAAAAATGGAAATCTTTCTATCATAAATGGCTCTACTCCAGCCAAGCCCTGCAGAAGACCCTGAAGGACATGCTCATTCTTGCCAGCAAAGATACAACCCTGCTCAGGATGTACCAACACAACCTAGCCCTTCCACATGGTTCCCTCCTGTGGTGTTTTGAATAGTAGTGGCCCCCATTGGCTCACATATTTGCATATTTAGTTATCTGGGAATGGTATTACTTTAGAGGGGTTGGGAGGTGTGGCCTTGTTGGAGAAAGTATGTCTCTGGGGATGGGCTTTGAGGTTTCAAAAGCCCAAGACAGGGCCAGAGTCTCTCTCTTCCTGCTGTCTGAGGATCTGGATGTAGTACTCTCAGCTACTTCTCCAGTACATATCTGCCTGCTCCCCACCATGGACTTAAGCTGTGAAACTGTAAGCAAGTCCCAATGAAATGTGTTCCTTGGTAAGAGTTGATATGGTGATTGTATTTCTTTACAGCAATAGAACACTGACTAAGATACCTACTAGTAAGACACCACTAGATAACAGGACTCTCATCTCCATCAGGGAGACAACCCTGAAGTGACAACCCTGTACTCCCACAGCAGTGGCACTTGGAGAACAGGAGCCCCCAGACCCTTCTAGTGTCAGTAGAAGCTGAGTGGGATGCCATGATTCCACTCCCATCTGGAGCTATGGCTGCAACACCTCTCCCCATAATGGCTCCTTCTGCCCTAGCAGGGCCATCTGAGACCAGATTCAACAGAAGCCTGAAATGTGACCAAGGGTCTCCTAACATCGTCTGGAACAGTGCCCATGTTTCCATCAGAAGTCACTCGTGGTATTATAAAGTGGGAAGACTACAAATAAAATTTAAAAGATAGGGGCTGGGGCTGGAGAGACGGCTCAGATGGTGAAGAGTATTTGCTGCTCTTGCAGAGGACCCAAGCTTGGTTTCCGTAACCCACATTGGACATATTACAAAGGGCTGTAATTCCCGTTCTAGGGATCTGGTACCCTCTGTTGGCTTCTGGGTACCAAGCATGTACATAATGCAAATATATACATACAGGCAAAACTCACACACATAAAATAAAAACAAAGAGATCTTTCTATTTTTTTAAAGACATGGGCTGGGAATGTAACTTAGTTGTTAGAGTGCGTGCCTAGCATTCAACATCTGGGTTTGATCTTGGCACTGTATAAACCAGGCTCGGTGGTGCAGGATGGTAATCCCAGCATTCCAGAGGTGGAGGCAGGAGGATAAATGTGAATTTCAAGGTCATCCTCGACTACAAAGTAAGTTCAAGACCAGCCTGCAATACAAGAGACTCTCTCTCAAAAAAGAAAAATGGGGGCTAGAAAGATGGACCCATCACTGGTTTAGAGTGTTTGCTATTCTTTCAGAGGACCTGAGTTCCTTTTCTAGCACTCATGTGGGACAGCATGCAACTCCAGTTCCAGGGGATCTGACACCTTCTTTCAACTCCATATCCCTTCTGGAAACATGCATACATGTACACACACACACACACACACACACTTAAAAATAAAGAATTAAAAGCTTAAACAGAGACAATAAACACAAAATAGTGGAAAGATACAAAGGTCTCCCAATAGTCTGATTTTTTTGAAGAATTGTCATAAAGTGTTTCAGTGTTCAAATGTGAGCATATTTGAGATAAATGAGAAAAAATCAAAAGTCTCAGGAATAACAGAAGGTATAAGGAAGAGCTGAATGGAAATTTTAGGATAAAAATAAGAATTGAAATGAAAACTCTATAGATGAGCTCAATAGCAGAGCAGGGAGACCAGAGTAAAGACAAGTTAACTGTAGCCATGTCTATAAACCCAACACTCAAGAATCAGAGGCAGGAGGATTGCCACAAGTTCAGAGCCAGTCTAATTTACCTCACTGAACAAAAGTCAAACCAAAAGGAGTGAGTCAACTGGAAGATTAATTAATAGAAATTACTCAATTTCAACATCAGAAAGGAATAGTCTACATTTCAAATAATAAAGCAAGCCCCATGAAGCTATAGGACTAATAAAATAGATTTAATATCCATGTAATCATAGCATAAGGATACAAGACAGCAAGGATGAAACCTACTGAAAAAAATTCACCAGAGAAGATGTGGAATTTGTTACTTTTATTATTGCTATGACCCAACGCCTGACAGAAGCAACCAATGGGAACAAAGGTTTATTCTCGCTCACAGTTTCAGAGGGATTTCAGTCCATCAGGATGTGTGTGTGTATGGGGGCGGGTGAGACAGATCCCTGGAGGTGGATTGCTCAGGGTCATTGGCATGGTGATAGACCAGTGGTCTCTTTCCACCAGTTAGGCTTCATCTCTGAAGGGTTCTAGTGCTGCAACTGGGGAACAGGCACTCATTCCATAAGTTCTTGGAAGACATTTTTACGATATGAGCCTGTGAGGGACACTTCAAATTCAAACCATCACACAGTAGACCTAGCGAATCCAGAACCGATAGAAATTTAGACAGAATACAACTCTGGCAAATCCTCACCAAGACATGATAATTAAATACCTATAGCTAAGGACAAAGAAGAATTATGGAAAGCAGCCCAAGGGAACAACATCTAACCATCATGAGAACATCACTTCTCATCAGGGAAATGCAGACTGAGAAGAGAGTGTGGGTAGTGCTTCTCAGAGGCTGAAGGACAGCAGCAGCGAGCCCGGAATCTTAGAGAGAGAAAGAAACCTATGTTCTTAGATAAAGAACTTAAGCAAGACTTCCATGCTGGAAATGGCTCCGCATCAATGACAAAAGAAATGCGGTAAATGAATGGAGATAGCCAGAGCTCGCAGATCGGGAGGCTCAGCAGAGTGCATAGCTCTCCAAGGGGGTAGACTTAACATAGACTTAACTAGACTTAATATAGTTGTCCTTGGTTCACAGGAAGAAGCCTTCCACATGTGGATAAGATTGCTGTAAGGCTGGAGAAAAGGTTCAGTGGTTAAGAGTGCACGCTGCTCTTCCAGAGGATGGGGATTTGGTGCCCAGCACTCAGGTCTTTGTCTCATGGCTTTGAACTCACTATGTAGCTGAGCTGACCTTGAACTCCTCATCTTTTCCAAGTGCTGGGATTACAGGAGTATGTGCTACCACATCTGACTTGAATGGATCAGTCTAAAAAAATACAATAAAATAAAACAAGAGCAACCTGCTCACAGGGTCAGAGCATCACAACTCTAGCATGGGTGTGGGAGCCACGAACAGCAAAGTAGAATAGAGACCAGCAGGCAGATCCCAGACATGGCAGAGGTGCTGAGGCACTTTAAGGAAGAGCAGAAAAGCTTCCAGCTAAGGTTACTGAAGCATCCCTGAGCCCTCACACAAAGCAGCAGGAACCTTGAGCTAAGCCTCATGCTGGTTTACAGACTAAACTGTGATATATGAAACTATAAAACTTCTACAAACCTCCAAGTTCCAGGGCTAGACCAGAATACCTTAGACTTGACGCCAAAATCAGGGTGCAAGAGGGGAAAATAAAAGACAAAGTGGATCTCATCAAAATGCTGAACTTTGCAAAAAACCCTGCTAAGAGGAGGAAAAGCCAAGAAGACCTTGGCTGCCAAGGGCATTTAGAATACATAAAGAACTCTTGCTAGGCACTGTGGCTCATACCTGCTAGGCCAGCACTAGGGAAATAGAGGCAGAAGGATCAGAAGTTCAAGGTCACTGTGAGTTTGAGGTTAGTCTGGGTTAGATGAGACCCTGCCTCATAAACCAAACCAGATAAAAACCAAAGCCAAAACCAAACAAACTCTCAAAACTCAACAGTAAAGACCAAACAATCAAGAGAAAGGAAAATACCATGAAGAGACATTTCTCCAAGAGATAAAAAGAGGACAGACAGAAAGACAGACAGACACACACACAACACAGTCAACACCACTGGCCACAAGGGAAATGCAAATAGAAGACACAGGAGACACTTTTTAGTAGTTTTAGCCTACTGTGTGAGCTCAGCCAGGAAGACAATGTAGTATTTTCATACGTGCAGACTCTGCCAGACCTCCTCAGAGGGAACCACCATCATGGCCAATGGCACACTCAACAGTGTACCCCCGAGAGTGTCTTCACTCAGGTGTTTTATTGATTCAGAACTCCTCAGGTGTTCTACTGATACCATGTACAGATCATGAGCAATTAAAGACACACACCCCCCAACACACAGAAATCCAACACCTGCAGTCAATACAAAACACCAAGACCTAGGACAGCCCCTCACCCAACAATGCATAAAACAATTTCAAACACAACTAAAAATAAACTTCCCCAACAAGACACCACTGCACACCCATCGAATGGCTGAAATAAAGAACAGTGCAAAACGCTGAGGAGGGCACAGAGAACTGTACCATGCTCGCCACAGTCCCAGTGGGAACAGGAAACCATGCAGGCACATAGAAGAGAGTATAGCTGTGACTTAGAGCCCTAAACATGTGGCTGGCTCTCTGCGGCCAGCAATGCATCCTCAGAATGTATCCCAGAGAAAAGAAAGTGCTCACACAAAAACCAACTCATGAATCACCCAGTGGCTGTATTGCAATAACCCTCAAAAGTAGCCCAGGACAGAATACTATTCAGCAATAAAAAAGGAGAGAGCTAGGGGCTTTGGGTGTAGCTCAGGGGTAGATGGTTGCTTAGCCTCCAGGAAGCCCTGGTTTCTATCACCTCTGCACAAGAGACCCGCTGCCAATAGGCCAGCAATGTGAACAGAGCCACAGAGCAGCTTGTTGAGAGAAGCCAATTTCAAAAGGCAGCTTACTGTAAATTTCTGTGTATACAGAAAGTATCAAATTGAAGAAGCAGACAACAGTTGAGTGGTCTCCAGAGGCAAGGGATGGAGGAAAGGAGTCGGAAAGCAGAGAGAGGCTGAAGGATCCGGGCACACTGCACCCTGATGCAGCGTGCTGGTTGTGATACCAGGCAAGAGTTTTGCAGCTGCTCCCATGGAAGGAAACTGAGGAAAAAGACATGGGACCATTCTTCATGCTTTCTTTGTGCTGTATTATTAATTAATTAATTAATCAATCAATATATTTATTGGATATTGGGTCTCATGTAGCCGAGACTGACCTCAAATTAATTATGCAGCTGAGGATGACTTCTGAACTTCTGAGCCTCCTGTCACCACCTCCCAAGTGCACTAGCAGCCTGGCTTAAGCTACTGCTTCCTGGGTTTTACCACACACATACATTTTTCTGGGGCTCAACTTAAAATGTCTCCCTAAGTCTGAGGCAGCACCTGGGGTGCTGCATTGTGGAAGGCTCCTCCCTGACACCCCTGCTGCTGGCTCACCTTGCAGCCAGGGCTTCTGCACAATGCTTGTATTTAGATTGAGGTCATAAAAATTGTCATGGCAACATCAGTGGACGGAGAGATGGACAGAGAAGAGGCAATGTGTATGTACAGTGGACTAGTCTTCAGCAATAAAAAGAACAATGTCGTATGGATTATTGTAACAGGATGGGGCCGGAGGACGGCATGTGAGGGAAATAACCCAGAAACAAAAGCACCAGCACTGAGTGCTGTCAGGGAGTACTCTGGGAGGGGTGGGAGAGAGGGGGACGGGGTGGTTGCACACTGGGTTGTGAGCCACAGTGTTCCAGGGCAGCTTAGGAGGGAGACTGGCTCACAGTGACTGATGCTCTACTTTAAGAGCCTGAAGGAGGAAGAGGGATGGAAGGAAGAGCAAGAAGAGGAAGCAGGGATGACATGTTAGGGCACATGGTGGAACGCCACCCTGTGTGGTGTGTGTAGTTACTTACTACATGCTAATCGGAAAGGCTTAGAACTCAACTTAGAGTTCCCTCATTGGGAACTGGGAGTGCTCACTGACCCGACTCCGTGTCCAGTGGACGCTTTCCCTAGGCCTGAGCATGGTGACAACAGGAGAACGTGACTGACTCTAGCGAGTTCTAGCTAGCAACTGTGAGGAAGGCCCCGCCTTGAGGAGGAAAAGAGGAGCCTGGGTAAGAAGGGTGTTGGAGCCTCTCCCCACTCCTATCCTACAGCTATATTTTGATGCTCTTGGAAGTAAAGGGAAGGGATGAGATACAATGTAAAGCTGAGTCAATATTAATCACCCCCTTGGTCACAGATGTAGTGGTGGTTTCATGTGGTAAGGCAGAGACTCAAAAATTTTTTTAAAAATTCATTTATTTTATTTTATGTGTATGAGTGTTCTGCGTGCATGGGTGTTTGGGCACTGTTTGCATGCAGCACCCACAGAGGCAAGAAGAGGGTGTCAGATCCCTTGGAATTAGAATTCCAGTTGGTTGTGAGAAGCAATGTGGATGCTGAGGATTGAACCCGAATCCTCTGCAAGAGCAGCCAGCTCTCTTAACCACTGAGTCGTATTCTCCAGTTTGCAAAATAAAACATTTTTAAAAAGGTTGGGAGCACTTTGCCAGTATGCACAAAGCCCTAGTGCTGAACCCCAGTGCTGAAAGAAAAAGGGAGGAGGAAAGACGAGAAAAGAGAAAAAGAAAAGACAGGACAGTCCTTTATCAGGCTGGGGAGAGGGCTCAGAGGGAGGGGTGCTTGCTGCTTCAGCATGAGGACCTGAGTTCAGATCCCAAACGCCCATGTTAAAAAGCTCGGTGTGGCCATGCAACTTCAGTACTGAGAGCAGGAAAGCTGAGACAGGGGGATTGCTGGGCCTTACTGGCTAGCTAGCCTAGTGTGTGGGGGGGTGAGTGAGCTCCAAGTTAGTGACAGACTATCTCAAGGGGACAAGGTAGAAAGTTATGAACAGGACACTTGACATCCTCCTTTGGCCTCTGCACAGGTACACACGTATGGGCTCACCTCCACACACATGTGCATACACACACGGGTGCACACACACTCGCATGCCTCTTCACAGAACAGTAACAGCAACTCAAATAGTATTAATAATAAAGGGTTCAAGAAGAGCTTAATAGAAGAATGCGTGCCAAGCATCATTAAGACCCTGTTTTGCAACGCTGAAAGGAAAAGACGGCAAGAACAGAGAGAAACGGAGAAGACATTGATGGGCTTCTATTATATCTTACAAAACCTATCTTAAAAATTGTTCGCCGTTCATTTATTTGGTGAATATGTGTGTCTCTGTGTGTGTGTGTGTGTGTGTGTGTGTGTGCTACACAGCACACGTGTGGTCAGAGGACAACTTATGTGACTCAGTTCTTTCTTTCTACCATGAGGTCCCAGGGATTGAACTGAAGGCCCAGCAGCAAGTGCCTTTACCCACTGAGCCACCCTGACAGCCTGCCCACAAAGCCCATCTTCAACTCTTCAAAGTTTTCCTGTGTCCGTCTCTGAAGCAAGCTCAGAAGGTGACAGCAGTAAGCGACCGGGGGAAGCATTCCTCTCTGGGGGTTCTCGGGGTACCCATTCTCACAAATCAAGTCAGAGTCCTGGGTGCTAACCATGCTGCGATGGAATTTCAATTCTCTGTTGAGGCTTTTAACACTGGGCTCTGCTTTACGGATTGAGGCATGAGTCCTACCTTGGACACAATTCTGAGTCAACTGGCCTAGGGCACAATCTAGGACTTGAGGCCCTCGGCCACCCTCTGGATGGCTATGATCTGCTACCCTAGCCCTAATCCAGCAGGCAGAGCATTCAATAGATGGAGACTCCTGCCCTTGACTCATCCAGCTCTGACCCAGCACCATCTGCAGGGTTTCATGTTGTGCTAATTCATTAATATATTCAGGAACTATTAATTAAGCGGTAACATGGTAGCAGGTGCTATGTTTGGCTGAGCTGCTGGAGATGGGGCCATAAACAAGACGCCCACCTATGTCCCTGGTCCATTGAGCCTTAGGGAGTATGAGGGCCTTGTGCCACCCAGCTCTTCCAAGAACTTTCCGTCCTGCTGGTTAATTGGCTAGGCTCACCAGCCATCATTTCTCTGGCTTCAGGCAGCTGACTTCACTCACTTTGAGCTGTTTGCTCTCACAGAGGCTATGTGAGGAAAGATGGTATTCACCTCAGGAGAGAGGAAGTTCCTGGATGCTGGACCAAACACAGAGTGGCCTCACCTAGACAGCCCCACATACAAGTCGGGTGGCCCACTGCGGCTGTGTGCAGCCAAGGGATATTTCTCTCTGGGTGTAGGTTTACACAAAGAAATGTAAAGGCCCCAGCAAAAGACCCAGATCTTAATCCACAGGTCGAAGGACATTCCCGGCAGCTACTGTCTCAGCGCTCAGCCTTACTTGAAAACACGTAAGCTGGGTGTGGCATACACCCGTGACCCCAGAATGCCAGAGAAAGGTGGAGCCAAAGGCATTTCAACTTCCAAAACAGTCTGGGCTCTGTAGGGAGACCTTGCCTCAAAAAACAAAACAAAACAAAGCAAAACAAAATCATACACAGTGTGCCCAGGTGTCTGGAGGACAGAGAGGCAGGCATCTGGCCATCTCCACTGGCCAAGAGTGAAGCGAGGCCTCCCCTCAGATCCTCAGCTGCTTCTTCACTGGATTGCCAACCCATCCAGCCTCCATACGGAAGCCAGATAATGTCCTTACAGCCATGGCTCTAGTCACCTCTGTCCCCTGCTCCAAGCTCTTCTGACTTTTATTGTGGGGTTATAATGGAACCCCAGCTCTATGTAAATGAAGGTGAGGCAAAGTGATGGTTTGCATCCACTTCCCACCCAGGGCATCCCAGTCAGAAGCCATTCAAGTCCAATATCAAGTTAGAAACATGACCAGAGAGAGAGAGAAAGAGAGGGATTTGTAAGAATATATACAGATACACATGCATATACAAGAAGTCATTACTAAAATCTCTGCCGCAGGGGCTGAAGAGATGCTCGGCAGTTAAGGGTATATACTGCTCTTGCAGATGACCCAAGGTCAGTTCCTAGCATTTAAGTCTGGTGGCTCACAACTACCTGTAACTCCAGCTCCAGGGGATCCAATACCCATTTTCTGCCCTGAGCAAGTACCTGCATTCACACATGCATCTACTACCCCCACCACAGACTAGCACATATTCATATAATTAAAATAAAAACGTAAATCTAAAAGCTATTAGAAGAAAACCCTTCTGAGGATTCTTGAGGAGGTGGGACCCTGGTGTTCAGTAGCAGACCCCTCCATGGAGCCACTCTGTCATTTGCTTGCCCTCAAATCTCCCTCCTTTCTCTTAAAACCATCAGCCTGCCTCAGTGCTCCCTTTTCTCATCTTTCTCTTCCCCTCCCCACTTCAGTCATTCTGGTCCTTGGAACGGCACCAAGTCGTTTGTGACATGGATCAACCTGGCTTCCCCCCCAGGAGTCTCCTTCCAGTTCTCTACTCCCATCAGCAACGTCAAGCCTGAAAGACAAACACACAGACTCTACTCTGTGGAGGGGTCAAGGGTCACAAGGGTCACAAAGGGCTGTTTCCCCCACAAACTCCTTAGGATACCTAAGCTTCTACGTCCAGTCCCTTCAAGTGCACCTCACCACCTACCTGCATCTACGCTGCCAGGTGCACCAAAGTCTTCCTTGGTTCCTACCCCCAGCTCTGACATCACTTCCTGTTGGGCATTCCTTGACTTCATAGGCCAGGTTCACCTACTTCCCTCTCTAGGGTTTTCTCAGTTCTGTACACTTTGGTTCTAAGCCGTGTCAAGCTGAGTTGTAATTGCTTAATTGCCAAGCAGACTAGCACAGACTGTGGGTGTTGCCTGGAAGGCTGAGTCATGTCTGGGTCCTCAGTGCCAGGATCCTAGGAGGCTCTCCTTGGGGACTTCTGTGCTCCCCAATGATGGCTTCAGAAGCTTCCTGTACCCTGCAAGAGCGTTCCTGTCCTCCCTTCACTGCTTGTCCTCTGGAGAGGCCTGTCCTAACTCTGGGGCCTCTCAGAACTGCTTCTTGGGCAGTTCTGAGCAGTGGGCCACCCTGGGAAGAAAAGGCACTTTCCAGGAAGGAAGGGCAGAGGTTAAGCCATCCTCGCACAGCACTGATTCTGCCCATGACTCACGGAACCCTATAACCTTGCTAGCGCTAACCAAGTGAGCTCTGGGGTCCTGGCCCTGGGGCAGCCCTCAAAGTCGTCGGAGGCACAGATATGGCTCCGGACAACATTTTTAAGTACTGCATCCTTCATATGGTTCTGAGCACCAGCAGCAGCAGGGCCCTTCGACTCCATCCTCACCTCATCTCCAAGGTCTGTAACAGTGGTTCTCAACCTTGCTAATGTTGCGACCCTTTAATACAGTTCCTTATGTTCCTTGTGGCGACCCCCAACCATAAAATTATTATCATTGCTACTTTATAACTGTAATTTTGCTACTGTTACCGAATTGTAATGTAAATATCTGGTATGCAGATGGTCTTAGGTGACCCCTGTGTAAAACAGATTGTTCATCCCCACAAGTGTCCCGACCCACAGGTTGAGAACCATTAGTCTACTATGAACAGTCACCTCTAAGAAGGCAAAGAGTTGGACAGCTGTGCTCTCTTGCTTCCTTTGGTGTTGAAGATGGAAGTCGGGGCCTTCTGACCAGTAAGGTGAGCACCCTGCCTCTGAACCTCACCCTCAGCTGAACCTAACCTTGTCCTGTCTCTTACTTAACTGTCAGCCACATTCCCAGAGGGGGTCTGGCTCCTTGCCTCTGCTCACAGTCACATGTGGAGCCTCTCTGAACTAAAGCAGGGGCCACAGACACCTCTGTACCTTTGCCTCTGACACACCCTTACCCCAAAACTAGACCAGAGAAGCTGAGCCTGTGCTCTCCCCACCTCAGGTAAGATGAGCCTGAGATGAGCTTGTGTTCCCGACTGGGTGAGATGCCTCCTCTCTTTCTGACCTAATCTTCAGGACAGCAAGAAAGTAGCGGTCCCTGACCATGGGCCAGACTAATTCTTACCAGCTCACAGCTCATACGCATGGCTGCACTGGCCTTGCTCAGTTAGAAGGGCCCAGCACTCCATAGACTCCCACACTGCAGTGACTCAGAAAAGAGGAAACCAGATAGCAGAGGGTCTGTTTCCTTTGGCCTCCACTTGAATAAGGATGAGCAGGTGGGGGTACTTCTCAGTCTTTGCTCACAGAGCCTCATGTGCCCCACAAGGCTGCAGAGGCACCAGCTCATAATTTTATCCCCTTCTTCCAAGTCTCTTTGTCAAACAAGGCTAGACTTTTCCACTCTCCCTCCCCTTCATCTTGACAGTGCTACTGCTGGTTCATATCAACGTCTATCTAAAACAGATGAACAAGGATTGCCATGCTCAGAGGGCAAGCTTCAGAGCCCCATGTTCTGCTTTTTCCCCACCTTCCTTGCCCTCTGCTCCCCAGTGACCATGTGGGACAGTTTAGTAGCAGGGAGTTAGAGGAGCCCCCACAGTCCTCAGCCAAAGGATGGCTCCTGGGGACATCTGCACTTCAGAGGGCAGCCCTAGAAATGGCAGTTCTTCCAGACACATTTGGACAACAGTGATCTACAGTGCCTGAAGGGAGACAGGCAAGGCAGCTTGCTGAGAAAGAAGAGGCTGGGCGGATTCGGGATGGAAGGCGGATTTTCCCAGTGCCTTCAGACCGCAAGTAGGCAGAGGACCTCTTGCATGTCTCAAGTGGCATCTGGCTATGGAACACGTTTGCGGTCAGCAGCGTGGGCCACTGGACCTTCCCGCTGGCAGCTTTTTGAAACAGGCACCCAAACTCTTCATCATTCCCCCTGCCTGCTGCTTTCTAGAACTCATGGAAACCTCCGCTGGCTGAGGGCAGTTTGAATCAGTGAACTCCCTGGGAGAGGTCAGTCACTGGATAGATAGATGTGTGATAGGCCAACAGCCCTTATTTGGATGTTTTAGTTACAACCCAACAGGACACTGCGCTGCCCAACCACACAGAAGCTTTTCTGCTTCTTAAGGAAGTGACTGCAGATGCTGGGAAGTGAAGAATAATCACCCTCTCCACAAACAGCTCTGGGAGAACCTCCCAGTGCAGCGAGGTTACCACTTCCAGACTGTTATCACTCCTTGTCCCAGCCCAGCGCTGCCACACCCACCCACGCCCTGCCTCCTGCTAGCTTGGAACTTTCTTGTCTCCAAGCCAGGGGCAGGGCTTAGAGAAGCTGCCAGATGACTACAGTGCCATCAGGTTACATAAGGATTATGGGGTGTTTTGGGGGGGCATGTATGGAACACCCCATGAAAAACCACGTGCACTGAAGCACCATTCACAGCAGCCAGACAGAGAGACCACCCATGAGTCCAAGACAGACAGGTGAGGTCATGGCATGGTTCCTAAATACAGGATGTGATGGACAACATTGATTGTCACCTCACAGGACCCAGAATCACCTAGGAGGCAAACATCTGGGCACATCTGTCAGGGAGTTTCTTGATGAGGTTACTGGAGGTAGGAAGACCCCCATCCTTAGTGTGCATGTCTCTACTATGGGCTGGAGCCCCGGGTTGGATAAAAAGGGGACAGACACCTGGGCACCAGCACTCACTTCTCTCTGCTTCCTGACTGCAGATGCAATGCAACCAGCTGCTTCCCATTCCTGTGCCTTCACTGCCATGATGTGCTATATCCTCGAGTCAAAAATTAAGCCTCCCTCCTCTCCTTGAGCTGTATTTACAGATGGTGAGTCTCAGGAAAAGTGACTAATCCACAGTGGAATCCTACTTGGTCTTATAAAAGGAAAGCTATTCTGCTTCATGTTACAACACAGAGGCCCTTGGTCACGCCATGCAGGGCCAGTTTCACACACAGCTTGGTGGCAGAGAACCTGCTTAGCACATTCAAGGCCCTGAGTTTGATCCCTTACATTGACAAAAGGGGGGGAGGACTAGATGAATACATTTTAATTAAAATTTTATGTGTGTGTCTGTGTGAATGTATACCAGGTACCTGCAGAGGCCAGAAGAACCAGATACCCTGGAACTGGAGTTACAGATAGTTGTGAGCCATCATGTGGGTGCTGGGACTCAGGTTCTCTGTAAGAACAGCAAGTGTTCTTGCCCACTGAGCCATCTCCCCAGACTAATGAATCCCCAGAGAGAAAGAAGGGTGGATGAAGACAGCCTCAGGTTTAATGTCCAAATTAGAAAAGAGGGTGGAGGAATGGGGAGCTAGCCTTGAAGGGGACAGAGTTCAAACGTGAAAAGGCAAAAGCATTCTAGTGATAGCCAGGTGAGGCAGCTGCAAGTGAACACAGCTGTCACTGACCCATGCTACTGAAGTCCTCTGAACCAACCGTAAGTTTTGTTACTCACACTGGACCACAGCTGTAGAGTCAGGAGAGACCCCACAGCACCGGAATGGGGCCTCCCACTAATGAGTTCACCAAGGCGAGGAAAATTCCTAGATCTAGAGTAGCAGAGTGCCAGGACTCAAATGGACCCTATATCACTCACTATGCATGAAGTCACACTCCCTGAACTCTGCAGACACAGAACTCACCTCAACCATCCCCATATACCCCGTCTCTCCTCTGCATCCAGGACCCAAGGACTAGAAAGCAGTCTCCCTGGGAGAGGGGGCATGCTAAATGAAATCCCAGTGTAAAATGCAATTTTTTTTTTTGTTTAATAACTGACATGGAGCTTGCTTTAAAATACAGCCCACAGGGCTGGGATATGGCTCCAGGGTAAAGGACTTGCTTCACACAAGGTCCCAAGTTCCATGCCCGAAGAGGACAGACCCCAAAATAACACATACAGACAGGGAATAACACATACAGAAATGCAAGGAAAGTGGGATAGGAGCAGCAGGTAGCCATTCCCAAGTTGCTATAGTAACCTTAAATTGTCTGTCCTGAGCTTGCTGTGGTGACCTTGAACTCACCTATTCCTTGGAGTTTGGCTCAGGCTATGGGAGGGCAGACCGGGTTTGCAGCTTAAGATTAGGAGGGAAAAGCCAGCTTGAGGTTGACACACAGGGTGATAGAAACCAATTTACTGTCTCCGCTGTGTGCTGAGCACACATTTTCACCCGTAGGTGCCTACAGGAGGCTGCGCCATGCTGCACCCTCACCTGTCACCGCTTCCCAGCGAGCACCAGCCCAAGGACTATTCCTATATGCTCCCGTTGTAGTGAGCAGGTCACTCAAACTCAGTATCTATTTTCATGCTGGGACTGGGGTCAGCAATTCAGAGGCCACTTTACCAGAAGCACACAGCATGTCACAGGCCAGGGCTGGGCTGAAGTGGTGTTGGTGACTGAGTCCTCTTCGCGCTACCTAATTAGCGGTGCTCACTTGTGGTCGGGCATGGGGCCTGAAGATTTCTCTGCATTGTCTTATTAAGTTCCTGCCACAATGCCAAGAGGTCAATTACTGTCATAATTACTCTTCCAGACAGGAAGGCAAGGCATGGAGAGGTTAAGCAGCTTGCTGAAGGTCACTGAGCCAACCAGAAGCCAAATGCGTATTTGGATCCAAGTCCTCGTAATGACTGTTTGTATCCAACAATTCCTTCTTTACTCCAGAGGTTGCTTTTTTACTTTGTTTTTATTTTTTGCTTTTAATAAAATATAAATACCACACAAATGTAACATATGAATTCATAGGTTATTTTAAGATGAATACCTTGAAAGAAATGTTTGGCATCCATTCCCACCCTCTACAGCTCCCAAAAGTGGCAGTTATTCTGACTTTAAGAACTCTTAATGTCTGCAAGAATGCATCTCAAGGGACTGGAGAGATGGCTCAGTGCATAAAGAGCTTGTTGTGCAAACACAGGGACCCAGTACCCCATAAAAGCTAGCTGGGTCAGTATGCACCTGTGACCCTAGTGCTGGGAAGGAGGAAGCAGGTGGGTGCCCAGGGCTGTCTGGCTAGCCAGTCTAGTCGATGGCGAGCTCCAGGTTCAGGGAAAGAGCTTGCTCAAAAAATAAAGTTGGAAGCAATAGAGGAAGACACCCAACCTAAACCTCTGGCTTCCATACATGCCTGTGCACACACATGACCATGCACCTCACACACAGAAAGGGGGAGAAGGAGGGAGGGAGGGAACCCCAAGACTTTACATTCTTGCCCATTTAAAAGACTTGATATGCCTTTTTAGTTTTTGAGGTGCCAAGATAAAACCCAGGGCAGTGTTCATGATGACAAGGCACGTCCTCTCCTGCCAAACCACACCTCAGCCTCTGAATTTTAAGTCAGATTTTTTTTAAAAGCTTAATTTTATGAGTGTGTCCCTGTATGTATGTACATCACATGTGTGCAGTGCCCTTGGAGACCAGAAGAAGGAGTTACAGATGATTCTGAGCAGCCATGTGGTTGCTGGGAATTGAACTTAGGTTCTTTGGGAGAGCAGCAAGTGCCCTTAGCCCTGGAGCCTTCTCTCCAGCTCCTTTCCAGTCTGTTTTAACTTGTGGGTTCCTCTTCCATATATTTTACTTCCTTATTCTTTCTGTATGGAATATGGTGGGGTCTGGTGTGCAGGCTGAACACCTGGATCACTGTCACATACTGCCCATCCCCTGAGTGTTCTGCAGGTCAGATCTAGACTCGGCTCAGCCTCAGTCAGATTTGACACCGTGGATAGGAGTTTGCCTTCTCTAGGAGGCACAAGATGCCCGGTTGTCTTATATTCCCATGCTCTTAGAAGTGGTTGGCACCTCATACAGTTGCCTTTCTTTGTTCCCTTAAAAACTTAAAAAAAAAATTGTAAAATGCCCAGCATGAAACTTGCCCTCCTCATCCTGCAAATGCTACATTCAGCAATGTTACATATTCATATTGTGCTGTCAGTTTTGAGAACCCTCCACCCTGAAGAATTAAAATTTCACATTTATTAAACAACTCCCCAACGCCTGGCAGCCCCATTCTACTCTCCATTTCTATGAACATGACCACCTCACGTATGTGGAGTCACAAATCTTGATCTCTTGTGACCCACTGGTTTTATTATTTTATGTGTGTGTGTGTGTGTGTGTGTGTGTGTGCGCACGCGCGCGTGCATGCGCATGTGCAGGCGAGACTCCATGCCACAGCATGTATGGAGGTCATAGGACAACTTGCCAGAGTCAGTTCTGTCCTTCCACCACGTGAGCCTCAGGGAGTGAATTCAGGTGGTCAGGCTGAGCAGCCCGTGCCTTTACCAGCTGATCAGTCTCACGGGCTGATTCTACAGTCTACCCACTTGGCTGCATGTGGCAGGGTTTTCTTCCATTTCCAGGCTGAGGACTGACTTTTTTTTTTTTTTTTTTACTACATCTAATACAAGAAGACTATAATCTTAGCACTCAGGAGGTCAAGGCCAACCTGGGCTACCTAGCAAAGGCCCTGGCTCAAAAACGTCCCAAACAACACAGAAATCAATAAGTATAAGCAAACAAAGAGAAACAGAAATGTGAGTCTGGGGATCTTGAGAGTGAGGCTGATGCTGGGGACAGGTAATAAACAAGTGGATGGGAGAAGGAGCCAACTGTGAAGCCTGGGAACAGCACCTCCTTGAAGGGCCCAGCTCATCACATTCTCACTCTGAGACATCCATTCTCATTGCTTTTACTGTTCTGAGTTTTCACAGCTCTCTGCGGTGTGTTATTAGCCTCATCACACATGCCAACTGCGTGGCGTTAGGAGAGTCTGCTCTGCGATATTGCTGGCAGGGAGGCAGCCCGGTGCAGGCAGAGGCCAGCTCACTGAGCAGGGGAGGGGGTGCCACTGGCTCCCTGTCCTGCCTAATGACAAAGCAGCCATTACTAAGCCACCAGATTCCTTCCCTCTGGGTCTGCGTCGTGGGCTCAGAAACCTCCTTTGGGTCACTCAAACCAACTGGAACAGACGCAAGGCCAGGACCTGCCGAAAGTCTCTTCAGTTAGAGAATTTTTCCCTCCAAGTAGAAAACGAAATGCAGACACTGAGGCTGGAGTGCTGAGCCCGGGCTGCCCACCTGAACACACTGTTTTGGACACAGTAAGGTGCTCAGTATTTGTTGAGTGGCTAAATGAATGAACAAGTGGGTGGCAAACACAGAGAGCCTTCATTCTTCTTGATGTCCTCATGGACTGGTCTCCCAGGCTACAGAACAGCGGCATTCCTGATGCCCAGAAATACCTCCACCACCAACTGGTTTCTTCTAGGTATAAGACCCCACTCAAGGCTACTTGCAGGCAAAACAACAAGCCTGTAATATGTTCATTCTCCCCTCTGCTCTGAGCAGGCTCAGAACCACTCTGTCCCCTTTCAGTTGACTATGCTTCCCAGAAGGCACTGGTGACCTCTCTTTTCCCACAGAGGAAAAGCATTCCCCCCTTCATGTTCTGCTCTCCCTGCTCCTCACGTTCTGGAAGTATTTCTGCACAGCCCCATAACACTGCCCCTTCAAAACCCCTTGGTTCTCATGGTGTCATCCCCTATACCACCATCCCACATGCCCCAAAGGCCCAGCTCAAATGTCCTGCCTGCCCAGAGGAGCCTTCCATTTGAGCAGCAGGGCTAGACCTCTGCCATCTCTCAACAGGACAGTCCTTTGAAAGCCTCTTTCATTTTCCTTAACGTAGTCTGTCTTAGTTTGCTGGTCTTGGTAATGATCTAATGAAAGCTGGCATTCACTGGGACTGAACATCCTGGGTGCCATGTAAATTGCTAGGACGTGTGTGTGGCTATGATTTGAGTGTCTGCGTCCCTCCAGGCAGCCCAGCTGGAACTTAAACCCCAAAGCAATGGCATTAAGAAGTGGGTCCAGGCTGGGATGTGGCTCAGTGGCAGAGCACATGCTTGGTGTGTTTGAGGCCCTCGGTTGGAGTCGCAGCACAGATAATAATGTTGGTAGTGGCAGGAAGAAGACATGGCACCTTAGGGAGGCGAGGAGACCACCCCAGCTCTGCCCTTGGAAACAGGATCACTAACTTTACAAACAGGGCTCCAGACAGCTACTCAGCCCTTCCATCTCCTGTGCCACATGAAGGCCCTCAGTGTCATCTCTGAGGAAGGAGCCCTCACCAGATATTGAACATGCCAACACCTTAATCCTAAACTCGCCAGCTCTGTTCAGTGAGAAATAAACTTCTGCTCTTTATAAATTTCCCAGCCTCAGGCATTTTGTGATAGCTATTCATAAAAACTAGAGAGATAGATGCACTATCTAGCCTGCAAACCCCTCCATCCATGCCCATTTTATGAATGTACAAACTGAGGATCGGAGATGCTAACGAGTGAGCCATAGTCACACAGACAGTCAAAAACAGAGCCGGGTATCCATTCATTCATTCGTCAGTCAAGCAATCTTATTACAGTTCTACAGTGCATTAGACATAGGGAAAAATAGGAACGGTCCTATCTATAAATGCCATTATTCTAGTGGGGAGACACAGGCCCGAAAGAAACACACAGGTCAGTAAGTACCATGTCAGGTGGTGATAAATGATATGGGACATTTTTCATAGATTAAAGTGGTCAAGGTAGCATTCGAACTCAGACTTGAAAAATGAAGGAATTAATGATGCTGACTCTTTGGGAAAGAACATCCCATAAAGAGGACACAGTGGGTGAAAAGGGGTGGGCACGCCCTGGTATGTCAGACATGTTGGAACAGCAAGGATTAGGTGTGGCTAGAGCTGAGAGCGCTGGAGTGGAGACACAAAGGAACTTTGGTTTTGACCAGAGTGAAGGCGCTCTGGAGGACGATTTCCAGGATCCACGCTTTGACTGCTCCTCTGCTGCTGACCAACTATGCACATGGAGGTCAGAAGGAGCCCGAGGCCTCTTCTCAGCAACACCAGCAGGCTGACACCCTGAAAACAACTCCAGAGAAGCTGGATCTGAGCAAGGACCCCTCCCCTCGGACGCAGGGGAGTCTCTGCTGACCTCCCCACAGGGCCAGGTGGGGTTCTCAGTGGCCTTTGAGAGTCCTCTCACTGATTAGCAGGGAATCAATTCCTCAGGACTGTCCCTGGGATGTGTTCTGTGAAATCTGCTAAGAGAGGCAGTGAGAAAAAGCAACATCTGGTGAGTCACCAGAGAGGGAGAAGGACTGAGTCCAAGCTGGGGAAGGATCCATTTGAAAGTGACACATTTGCCTCCGAATAAATAAAATGGAAGCCTTTTCTTTTTCCTCATTGGAAGGAAGGCAGAGTCCTGCAGCCGACCTGCTCACAGTAGGAGGAAACTGGCTTCTGAGATTCCTGTTGCAAGTCTCTCTGAGGCAAAAGTGTAACTGTGGGTTCATGGCTGCCACCAGGATCACAATGAAGTGGGTTTAATGGCAGGATGCAAGCACACCCTGGTATTCGTCCTCAGGACAAATTCCACTGCAAGTGTTCTGATTGGCTGTCCACTTGACCTAGCCCTTCTCGGAGTTTGTAGTGTGCCAGAACCCACTGAAGTGGACATCAGAGTCAGGAGGCCTGTGGAAACTCAGAAGCTATGTGGGTGAGCACACATGCTAATCAGAGGCATCTCCTTCAACCCCTGTACACCTCAGCTTTTGAGAGAGGGTCTCTCACAGAACCTGGAGGTTGCCAGTTTGGCTCGACTGCTGGCCGGCAAGCCCAAGATCCTCCTGAGATGATGCTGGGTGCACACTCAGCTTTTATGTCAGTGCTGGGGACTGAACTCAGGTCCCAGCAAGCACTCTACCATCAGGCTCTCCCCAGAGCCTGCTGCCCTTTACATTTTTTCCAGTGTGGAGGATGGAACCCAGGGCTCACACATGTGAGACGAGTGCTTACCACTGAGCTAACTCAGCTCAGCATTGTTACATAAGCAGCCTCGGGTTGTCTGAGGAACACTCCCCAAATCCCAACAGCCCCAGGAACAGGAGGTTAGGGGTGTTCTGTATTCCACATGCTTTTGGTTTCTGTTTCTCTGCTTCTGAGGGAAGTCAGATGTGTCACACTGCACAGGCACTCAGTTAATGTTTACTGACTGACTAAGAGAGTCATGTGCTCTGAGAGTGCAGAGCCACCTCTGTCTCCATGGTACTGTGCTCACTGGATCCAGAGTTTTCTGCCCTCTAAGAGGATGGGACAAGGATAATGGCAGGTGCTTTAGCTTATTGTTTAATACATACAAGCAATGTTATCTTGGTTTGTCCCGATGGCAGCTTGGCAAGGCAGAAATTAGCCTCACAGAAACAGGAAGAAGGGGACTGGGGAGATGGCTCAGCAGCTACGAATACTTGCTGCTTTTGCAGAGGTCCTGGGTTTGGTTCCCAGCACCTACATGGCAGTTCACAACTATCTGTAACTTCCATTCCAGGGGATCCGTTGCCCTCTTCTAGCCTCTGTGGGCACCAGGCACACATAGGGCACACAAACATACATGCATAATCTTGGGGGGCGGTGGTTGAGCGCGCTTGCTGTTCTTACAGAGGACCTGAGGCAGGTTCCCACAGCCCACGTCAGGAGGCTCACAACCACCTGTGACTCCAGCTCCAGAAGATCCAAGGCCCCTGACTTCCACAGGCACCCACATGCTCATATGGGTGCATGTCTACATGCAGACACACCTACACTTACGCAGAATTGAAAATAATAAATCTGAGAGCAAGAGAATGAGAGAGGAGGGGAGTGAGGAGAAAGAGAGTGTTGGGCCTTATGGCTGGGCGAGGGGCCTGTGGTCCAAACTCAAACCCAGCTCGAGTTTAGAGACCTGTCTTGGCGCCTCTAGTTCTGCCTAACGGTGACGAAGCATAGCCTATTCTGGTGGTGACTCTGCCTAGTAACTGGTACGTGTAAAAATCTTACTGGCTCTCCCCCCTCACTCCACTTTACCTCACACCCTACGTCACCTCTCCTCATCTCCTAGACCCTCCCATTTACCCTCAGCCTATAAAAAGGCAGCTTGTAATAATAAAAGCCAGTTCCTGCTTTGATAGTTCTCCTGGCTCATGGGTGTCTTTTCTCCCGGTGGGGGAGTGGTTGGGCCGTCAATACTCAGCATCTCGCTCAGCCCCAAGGGGGACAGGCTGGTCCCGCTCCCCCTCAACGACTTGTTCTATCGGGACGCTGACAAGAGAGCACGTGCAAAGATAAAGACAGTAAGAGGCAGAGGTTCCTTCCTAACTCACTAGAACTTCTTCCTTGGCCCTGTGAGGACATAGCAGGAAGGAGGCCACTCAAGAGGGCCTTTCCAGATCCCAACCAGGTTGGCACCTGACCCTGGACTCCCAGCCTCCGGAAGTGTGACAAGTGTCTGCTACGTCACTCCAGTGATGGCACTTTGTTACAGCATCCCAACAGACCAAGGTGGAAGAAAGTCTGGGAGTTGTGGGGTAGCGGCTGGATGCTGGGAAGTGCAGACATACTCAGTTCTAGCCTTCACAGTTTTAGCCTGTGAAGCAGTTCTGTTGTCAAACTCACAAAGGAGCAAAGATTCTCTAGGCAATTAAAAATACCATCATAGCCAAATTACTCCCAAATCCCTGTTAATAAGTACTTCCGAACTGGTTATTTTAAATTTTAGCATTTGGATGAGCAACACAAGGCTTCCGCTATTCCCTGCAGGGTGGCAGTTGGTGACTTTTATTTCAGCATTTAAAACACGTCTGCCCTTTAGCCCAGCAAGCTATCTTCTGAGAACCCCTCATGCCACATGGCACAAAAAGGTATTCACCAGAGTGCCAGGTTGAGAGTCTTACCTGAAGTCCTGGGGCCAGGAACATTCTGGATTTTAGACGTTTTTGGATTTTGCATTATTTTTATAGTGAAATATCTTGGGGATGGGATCCAGGTCTAAATCTAAGACTAACATGTATCTCCCATGCACCTGTAGGCAGAGACTGAAGTATGTCTCCCATACAATATACCTATCAGCAGAAGATAGTTGTGTACAATACCGAAACCGGCCCGCATTGTTACTGCAACCTGAGAACAAGGTTGGTCCTAGCTTTTGAGAGAAGCTTTGTGTTTTGGAGTGCTTCAGGCTTACAGATTGGAAACAGTATAGACAACAGCCATCACGGGACTGGGTGAACAGCAGAATGGGGTCAGGACTTAACTAGGTATCTGTGTGGCTTCTCTGGTGACACAGGAAGGTGTTCGTGACAGTGTGACTGTCAACCTGACAGGAATCTCCTAGGAGACCAGCCCCAGGGCATGCCTGGGAGGGATCATTTAGATGAGGCTGAGGCAGGAGGACTTCCCTGAATGTGAGTGGCACCATCTGTGGACCAAAGCCCTAGTCTGAATAACAAAGAGAAAGAGAGCCAAGCACAGGTGTTCATCTCCTTCTGCTTCCTGGCCATGAACACAATGTGATGAAGCAGGCTTCAGCTGCCATAGTATCCCCATGATGAACAGCTGGTACTGTAAGCAAATAAACCCTCTCTTACATTGGTCTTGTCGGCCATTTTGTCACCAGGAAGACAACTAACGCACATCATTTCTGTGCAGTTGCATGGGTGTGCCTGCCTGCAAAAAGCCTACAGAATGTTCCCTAAAATATTCACAGTGGCTTTGTTTTGGTGGAAATATTTCAAGTGCCTTCCCCCAAAACTTTTGATATGTTGGGTAAAAAAAAGCTAAGCAAGAAAATGAAGCAAGTGAACTTAAACCGATGTAAAAGAAAAGGTTAAGGAAATACTAGAACAGACAGGAGATGTGCTAAAACCAGGACAAGTTTACCAGGCACAGCTTTCAAAGCTACACCCTGCTCTTGCAAATATTCCTCTTGCAAAGAGTGGGAACTCAGTGAGAAAGCGTCTAGTTTAGCATGGTCTAGCTCTGGATGACCCATGACACCCACCCTTCCTGACAGCTCTCAGGTCCTGGGCCAGACCCATTTGTGAGGATGGCCATGCTCTCTCTTTGCATCTTAAAAAAAAAAAGTTTTGTGTGTGTGTGTGTGTGTGTGTGTGTGTGTGTGTGTGTGTGTGTGTGTGTGTGTGTGTCTACACAGGAGTGCAATGTCTGCAGATCTCAGAAGGCATTAGAGGCCCTAGAGCTGGGATTACAGGTAATTGTGAGCTGCCTGACATGGTTCTGGGAACCAAATTCACACCTTCTGCAAGAGCAGGAAACACTCTTACTGGCTGAGCCAACTCTCTAGCCCCGTTCATTTTATTTCTGAGATAAGCTCAGGCAGCCTCAAACTTACTATGTAGTCCAGGATAACCTCCAGCTCCTGATCCTCAGGCCTTGGGTTCCTTTAACTTTTAAATAGATTTTCTTGTGTGCATTTGGATTTACAACATAACCTCACAGGATGTGTGTAGACAATAACATGGTTACTATAGTGACAGAGATTAATATATTCATCATTTCATAGTTATATCTTTTTCTTAACAAGAACGACTAAAAAATCTGCTTGCAGAAAAGCCCCTAACCCAGTGCGCCTTTACATCATGCTATGGAGGAGGCTCTGGCCCTACTCATCTGTGTCCTGCTGTTTACCTCCTCTGCTCTCCCCACCCACTGCCTGTGGTAACTAAAGTGTCCTCTGTCACCTCTGTGCATCTCTCTCCCTCTCTCTCCGATGTAGGTTTTTACTTCATGTGCAAGTAAGACCATGCAATGTCTGTCCTTCTGTGCCTGGCTTATTTCACTCAGCGTAATGATGGGATACCTCTTCTCACCTTTTAGGAAGGTGAGACGGGCATGCGTGTCTCTGAACAGCCACCAACAGAGTTCTCATTTCATCTGTTCGTCTCTCCTTAGGCTGCTCTCGTAGTTTGGCTCACAGTTTTGCGGTCACAGTGCAATGAGCCTGGAGTACAGGTGTCTTCCCAAAATGGCGGTCTTGCCCCCTTTGGTTCTCAGTCCTCAAGAGGGATCACCAAAGCCTAGCTCTGCCAGTCCCTTCCATGCCTGACCGCCCTCCAAACCCCTGGGAAGACAAGGGTCCCTCAGTGCTCCCCCCGCCTAGGCTCCCCTCCCAGGCACTTGCAGCCTTTCTGTTCCCTCCTGCATGTCTGCATGCTTCTCCTTTGCTCCCAGACACAGGCCTCTGGAGACAGCACCTCTGGAGAGCTGCTACTGAACAACAGGCTCCTGGGAAGCAGAAAACACGTTGACTAGAAGGCTTGAACACATATCTGGAATCCAAACAAGCCTGGTGTAAATTTCGGCTTGGCATCTTCCAAGCTGTGTGACTCCGGGGGAGCCACTCCACCTCTCTGAGCCTTAGCCTTGGCAAACCCTGAGGATCAAATAACATCACAGGTGAAGAACTTGGCACCGTGAATATGCCACAAGTACTGGCTGTGACAACAACAGTGCTAGTTAAGCGATTTACTTGGAAACAAAAATAGCCATTGAGGCAATGGGAACAAGACGCTGTGTCAGGTGCTGGAAGAGATTCTGGCCAGAGGGTGAGTTCAGTACTAAAAACTATGAGAAACTATCTCAGTGGCAACTACATAGACGTCAGCTCCTGGATGCATCAGGCAGCACAGCCAGGCACACCACAGGGACATCGAGAGGACCACGTCCAGATGTCAGGCTTCTGGTAGTGAGAGGAGACTACGAGCCTGAGGAAGGTGGCACCCGTCTTGGGGATGCAGATGCCTGGCAGAGCTAATGACAATGACCCCCTTCACACACACACCGGACCGCCGCTAAGTGCTCTACACGCATGATCATGTCATATCCACATCGACCTTCTCAGGAACCATACTGTTATCCTGTTTCACAGAGAAGGAAACTGAGGCCCAGAGAGGTTCATAAACTTGCCTGAGGAAGCACAGCTAGAATGTGGTGGGACTGGGATTTGGGTTCAGGGCTTCTGATTCCAGAGACTGCTTATTCCATGTTGGAGGTCTGGGGCAGGCAGACTCTGCAGGTGGGTATGAAGAGGCCAGAGCTTGGTGAGCCCCACCCCAGGAGTGGTGTGAATGGGCTGTTTCTGCACAGTGTCCTCCTCTGATATGAAGAATTCCTCCCTAGAGGCAGGCCAGATGTGGCCTGTGGATGGCTACGCACTCATCTCCCAACCTCCCCACAGAGAAGTTGATGAGAGACCTGGCCTGGCCAAATTGCCTCCAAATTGCTTCCTTCATTCACTGTACAAATCTGCATCTTAATTAGGCTTAATGGAATCCAATTACCAGACCCCACATTTCCCTCTGGGATTCTAAGCAAGGATGCCACAGAGATAGTCCAGAGGCCAAGAGAATGGGTTGGAAGGGCAGGGCGGGCCTGGCCCTGCAGGCTACTTCATACCTGGGGAGGGAGGGGCAGGAACAGCATCAAGGACTGCAGCTGGTGCTGTGGGGTCCCCAGCCATGCTTTGGCCAGGTACAGGCAGGAAGCCGTCCTGCTGCTGATCGTCACCTCTGAGCCTCTGGCTTCTTATGTGTTGGTGACTGAGATGGTGGTCACCATGGGGTGCCGATGGAGACTGCTCTTGTGCACAGGCATCCCATGAGGCATCTAGCATGAACTTTGTTCTCTTTCTCCACACACTCCCTCTATGTCCTCAATTCCACAAGGCCATGCAGAGCTAAGTCCACATCCTCCCACTGATATGCAAAGGCCCCATCTTGTCCATCCTTCCTCCAGTGCTCTGCCCTTCCCCCAAGTCCTGGAAAGCTCTGAACTCCTCCCAGTCCCAAGGGCTCTGCTGGGAGCCCCAGCCCCTTTCCATCTGGTCCACGTCAACCCATCTGAGCTTAACAGTGCCACCTGCAGGCAGGCTCCAGATGAAACACTCCACATCCTCATTAATGGCTCTCTGCCTTCTACACAGTAAGCTCTGAGAGCATAGGGAACAACTTGAGGCACACAGAGACTCTTGATAGACAGCTTCCCCCTTCCCTCTTTACTTTTGCATATGGAGAGTTGGAAACAGGAGTGTAGCCAGTTTGAAAGGCAGCTCTGATCCTAGCCAATGCAGCTCCACATTCACAGAGAGAAATCACAGTTGTCTTAGAATACCAGTTGTTCACAATGCAATCTATAGATGTAATGAAACTCCACTCATAATTGTAACAAGCTGCAATATGAATTTATACAAACTGACCCTAAAATTCCTATGAGGAAGGAAATCCCCAGAAGAGTCAACATGTCATTGAAGGGCAGAGTTCCCACCCATGGAGTTGCTCTTCCATGAATTTCTGTCTACTATAGACTGAGATCTGTTGAAACTGTGAGCCAAAACAAATCCTGCCTCCCATAAATAGTTTCTATGAGGTGTTTTGGTTACAGCAATACAAAGGTGACTGCTACAGAAAAATCACTACCAGGAGTGGGGTTGTTACTGGAACTAAACTTTATTATGTAGTTCTTAGGGCTCCAACTGTTTTACAGGAGAAATGTGGGAGAGTTTTGTGTGTGCTAGAGAGGCCCCAGAATGCTGTTATCTCTGGGGTGATAATTGTAATGAAAAAAGAAAATTTGGATGATACATAGCGTATTCAGAAGGTTCTGGATGAAAACAAGGATTCTCCTGGGAACTGGACTAGAGGCCGCATGCATGGCAGGTGGCAGGGCTGGGGACATGGGCTGCCCATCACAATACCACACACCCATAAAACTTCATGTTTGCTGGGCTTCAGTTGTGTGTGGGTCCAGTTTCAAAATAGATTTTGAATTTTGAATTTTTTTAAAGATTTATTTTTATTTTATGTACATAGGTGTTTTGTCTACAGGAATGTATGTGAACCATGTGCATTCATACCCACAGAGGCCAACAGAGGTTGGATCCCCTGGAACTGGAGTTACAGAAGTTGTGAGCTGCCGTGTGGGTGCTAGGAACCAAACCTGGGTCCTCTGGAAGAATAGCAAGGGAGACATTGAGCAACCTCTCCAGGCCCCTGAATTTTGAAATTTTGAACAGTGTTGAGATTTGGGGGACTCAATGTTGAACTGACTGCATCCTGCAGCATGAGTCCCTGGCCATGAGTCTCCCAGTGACCAGAGTGGAATGTGATAGTTTGAATCTGAAATGTCACCACAGGCTCCAGTCTGAAATGCTTTCTTATTATTTCAGGAGTGCTACTCCTTGGGGAGGCTGTGGACCCTAAGAGGGAAAGGCCTAAGTGGAAGAAACGGGCCACTGGAGATATAGCTTTGAAGGTTACAGCAGAGCCCCTGGTTCAAGACCTCTCTGCTCCCTGGCCTGCCATGACTCGAGGAAGCCACATACTCCTGTAGCTCCAGGCCCTCTGTGGTCTCCTGCCCCTCAGATGGAGCCGCTCTGCCATGGGTCCCTGCCATGACGGACCAAAACATCTTCAGAATGTGGGAAAACAAACAGAAATGAATGCAGAGTGTGACTGAGGCATCAGGACTGTAGACCTGCTATACTTCAGCCCCTCCCTGCTGCTCAGGCTGGAGGCTGCCTGCCCCTTGACTGCCTTACTTTCTGTCTGCAGCCTGTCCTCAGATGGATCCTGTGCTCAGTGAACTACACTAGTGACAAGTAGCATCATCGACAGAAGTGGGGGAGGAGAGAGTGAAGACACACTTGGTGATGGGCCTGTGTCTGTGACCTGAGTCCCGAGGAAACGGCTCAGCAGCAGAACCGGTGGTGATGTGACCGGGTGAAGAGAAATGAACATGAAGACATGACCCCCTCCTCCCCTCCCAGGGCACAGAGCTCACAGAAAGCTGGACATCAGCCATCTGACTCGTGACATCTGAGATGGAAGCCTCAGTGCCTGGGCCTCCACCAATCCAAGCTGCCTCTATCCCTGTAGTGAAGGCTACTGGCACTCAGCCAGCTACCCTGGCCTGTAGGGAGACAGTAGTACATTGCAGGGCCTCTTCTATCCTGAGACCCGGGTGGGCCGCAGGCCTGAGGCGTTCGCGCCTGAGGAACGCTCCCCTAGCTGTGGCGGGTCAGTCCTCGGGAATGGCCCACACTTTCCTCCACGGTCAGCAGCATACCATGGCCCAGCTACCCAGTCAACAACACCAGTCCCCTGAGGACCCAGGGACTTTCTGAGTGTCTAATTCCCTCTCTACTCTCAGACCACATGCCCCAGTTTCCAGTGACCTCGGGTCACAAAGTAGTCAATGGCTTTTGAGTCTTCTACCCTAAAGAGACTGAAATGCTCTCTAGTAAGCCCACACCCACAAGGCCAAGGAAGGGACTGTATACCCTCGTCCTTCCTGCCCTCCTTTGCCCTGCAGCCTGGCCATTTCTGCACAGTGTGAAGGTTGTGGGTCCTTCAGAGCTTTGTGGTGCCCCGGCATGAGCACAAGTCTTTGGGTTTTACTACCCACTCCCTTCAGCAGCCTCCTCCATGGGGACAGGAGCACGACTGTTTAGTATCTGGTGCAGAGCAAGTGTCCTCCATGGTGGCAGAGCTAATGTGGAGCCTTTTGTGCAGTCGCCTCTCAGAACCTTCCGAGCTCACACAAGACACCGGGACTGCGGCCCTTGCAGTGATGCATGCTGGCTCCACATGCATTTGGCACTCAGCTTCCTGGAAACAAGGGCTACCACACATACACACACTCTGAGCGTGACCCACAGGCAAGCATCCCCACAGCTGTTAGAAATGCAGAAACTTAGCTGGGCAGTGATGGTGCACGCCTTCAATCCCAGCACTCGGGAGGTAGAGGCAGGTGGATCTCTGTGAGTTTGAGGTCAGAGTCTACAGAGTGAGTTCCAGGAGAGCCAGAGTTACAGCAGAGAAACCCTGTAAAAAAGGAAAGAAAGAAAGAAAAGGAAAAAAGAAAAAGAAAAGAAACGCAGGAACCTCAAGCCCAATCACAGCCCGCCTCTCCTGGACCCTGCTCAAGTGGTGTGTGCAAGTTTTAGCCTTTGTCAAGCTGCAGACCAGGACAATCCTGCCTGTGCTCCTTTCCACTTTGCCTATCTCTTTAGCTCCTTTCTTCTAGGCTGCAGGCTTCCAGAAGGCTTGGCCTGGGATGTGTTCCCCAAATTCTGCAACCCCAACACCTGTCAAATAAAGGCAAAGATTCATTTTGCTCTAAAATTATTCCCTAGGAAAGGGTCAACCCCATCTTTCATAACACGCAAAGCCCACAAAGCAGGGAGCTACGGTATTAGACGTGGCATTCGATGCACAAAAGGGGTCACGTGTGAAGGGGGCCTAGTCCGGCAGCTGGCTGCAAGTGGGCAGCAGGCCGAAGGTGTGGCTCAGAGGGTAAATCCTCCTGGGGCCTCTTCAGAAGTTTTCAAGGAGGGTGGTGGGACATGGGGCATGCACGAGGGTGACGCCGAGACTGACAGACTGCCTCCTGGAACCCACCCCCTGTGGAACCCCCTTCTGTTAGTGTGAGCTGGACACATGGCTGTCTTCTGCTAATCAAGACATAGCAATGGTGGCAGGATGTCACTTGTGCTTATATCACATGTGCTCTTTCCCTTGCTGGCTTTGACGATGGTAGCTGTGGCAGAGAGTCCCAAGACCTTAAGTCCATCCCTGCCAATCTCACAGAAGAACTGAGGCTCTCATTTAACAATCCACCAGAACAATGTCCTGCTGTCAACCTGACCCTTAGAAGCAAGCCATTGCTCAGGAGGGTCCAGCCCTAGCCACTACCTTGACCCCAGCTCTGTGTGAGAGGCTAGCAAATAGTACCCTCCCCAGAAGCTGTGCCCAGGACTCCGCACCCACAGAAACCCACATTGCAAATGGGCATGAGCTAAGTCACTACAAACACATTAATATGTTTAATTAAAACTTAAAAGTTGGGGTTGGGGACACAGCTCAGTAGGAGAACATTTGTCCAGCATGCGTGAGGCCTTGGTTCAGTCTCCAGCTCCAGAAGAACCAAACACATTAATCTGGTAAGGAGCTCAGCAACGGTTTGGACGTTTACTGGTTCCACAATAGACACAGTAAGTAAATGGATGCAGTTCAATTTAGAAGCACGTCTAGAGATGTGACGTCACAGCTCTTGGCCGGAGGTCACTATAAACACAGCCTGGCCTGAGGATCACTCATAAGACCATTACAATACATTCTTGCTCTGGGGGTTCTGAAACCCATCACAGAATGGACTTTAGAAAGGAGACAGCTCATCAGAGTTCCCTGGCCTGCGTGCTCTCCTGATACCACAGGAGTCACCTGGGAGCCTGTTGAGAAGCCACAGTCCGCAGCTCCATGGCTGGGAAGTCCCTGCCCTGCTCATGGTGTTAGGCCAAACATCTGGGGAGATGCTGGAACAGACTCCCACAGTGGGGGCAGTGGGACATCCTGAGCCTTGTACCAGCTGCTGACTGCCATGTGCCTCTCAGCTCTGCTCTGCTCTTTCCTCGCCTGCAAAAGAAGTCTCAGATCGCCGACTCTGCTGGTCTCTGGATATGACTTATTCCACCGCCTACTAAGGTGCCCAGTGACCTGTGGCCTCTCCTGGGCCACAGTACCCTCTGCCATTCTCACCTTCTTATTTTTTAATTCCTGCAGTGGCTTCATGTCAGGCTTCTGCGGAGCCCCAGCACAGTGACACCTGCAGCCATGCCTCTCCCAGCCTTTATGCTTCCTGGGTCTGCACACTTTCCACTCAGCCCACAGGCTTCATTCTTGTGTGCTTTCCCTCCCCTACCTACAGTCCAGCCAGCTTCCAGTTCCAGCCTTCCTCCCAATTCCCATGCTCCACACATTTTTTCCCTTTACTCTCCAATTGCATCTCCCCAAGGCTCAGCTGCCAGGATTTTCTTTACTGAAGGAACAAAGGGAAAGGAGCATGGGAATGGCCAAGAAACCCATCTCTCATTGTTCGGATAATTGCTGCTATTTATGAACAACTGTTTTGGGGTTGGATTGAACTTACAAGTGGGTGGTGGGGTATAGAGGAACACTTGGAATTTTTATGTTAAGAAAGCTTTTTGGTTTAACTGACTAGTCACTAGAGGTTTGCTCTCCCACCCCAGGTGTGGTAGATGTTTACGAGTTGGAATTGGAATGCTTGATGCAGGTGGCTATAATTTGGTTGGGTGCAGTTGTTCTGGCACCTGTAGCTTATCTTTGGGATTGAATGCTGCATGGGTTTATGGGAACTTACGGCTTGGGGCATAAAAGGTCTGAAGGCCCAAAAGCGGGTGGGTGGGTTGCTTGGTTGATGTTGTTAATTAGTGAGATAATTCCTAAAGAGAACAAGGGTTGGAGAGATCCGAGCTTAGGACAGCCCAAAAAGAGGCTGGGAAGATTTCTACCTTTATCTCTTTCTGTATTAAGGCCGCTTGTAAAAGTGGTGAAAATTTCTATCTTTCCTTTCTCCTTCCATAAATTGAGGGTAAAAGATTGTAGTGTACTGCTACTAGTGGCGTACCAATGTGGGGCTTGGGAGAAGGGAATCAAAAAGAAAAAATGGGAAATTTGAATTCAAATATCAAAGAAGGAAAGGGGGAAGATGAAGGTGCAGATACTTTGGTTTAAGGAGCTAGAAAGCTCTTCATGGTGGCTATGACTCCAAGGACCAATCCTAATTTGTTCCTAGTGGTATTTTTTTTTAACTTTTGTCTGCTTTTCTCAAAGGTTAAGGAAATGGCTCAGCAACTAGAAGAGTTGTAGGAGAAAATGGGGGGTGCTGAGAGAGGGAAAACAGCCAAAGGGAGCACGAAAACCCAACTTTTTTCTTCCTCTCTGGAGAAAGTTAAGCAATTGGCAATATTACTAAGGAAGTCCATCGGGAATTTGAAAAGAGAATTGGGTGTCTTTTAGAAAGCATGGGGTGGATTTAGCAAAACCTCTGCTCCAAGTGCAGGATGAGGATCCTGTTAAGAAAAAGGGGGTGTCTGGGCAGAGGTAGACCGAGCCTCCCTGTATAACCCTGGTGTAGGTTGAGCCTGGAAGCCTGTTTCCCACACCTGCGGGTGCAATTCACAGGCAAAAGACCCTCTCCGCGGCCCTTCCCGCCCTGCCCTGTGTGATTAGCTCTCTCCCTCTCTCTCCCTCTCCACCCCCCACTCTCTCTCTCTCTCTGTCTCTATCTCTCCATGACCCCTTAGAGACCTTACTGTCTGTGGATTGTCGCCCTAAGCAACTCGGGAGGGTCTTCTCCAAGCCAGCCCGTCCGGGTCTCCAGTCTCAGCCTCCCACCTTCTTCACGCCTGTAATCGAGTAAGAATCACACAGGCATGTTGAGGGCTGGCCTGGCCTGGCCACAGCATGTCATGCCTCCACGGAAAGACCTCGACCTCACCGAGCCTCCTCCCTCCGCGCCTTTCCACTCTTGGTTTCTCCCTCTGCTCTGGTTTTGCACCAAGCTCGTCCATTTCCCATCCGGCAGTAACAGTTGGAGGTTGGTGGTCCTACTTTTCTAGATGGATTTGGTGTAGAGGAACACTTAGAATTTTTATGATAAGAAAAGTTTTGGTTTAACTGAATAAGTCACTAGAGGTTCATATTCCCACCCCAGCTGTGATATAGTTTGAGTTGGATTTGGAATGCCCGATGCAGGTGGTTAGTTTGGTTGGTTGCAGTTCTGGCACCTGTGTCTTGTCTTTGGGATTGAATGCCCCATGGGTTTATGGGAACTTATGACTTAGGGCATAAAAGGTCTGAAGCCTTGAGAGGCAGTGTGGACATTGGTTGGGTTGCTGTTAAGTGTGAGAACAAAGGTTGGAGAAATTCGAGCTTAGGACAACCTAAAAAGAGGCTGGGAAGATTTCTACCTTTATCTCTTTCTGTATTAAGGCCGCTTGTAAAAGTGGTGAAGATTTCTATCTTTCCTTTCTCCTTCCATAAATTGAGGGTAAAAGATTGTAGTGTACTGCTACTAGTGGCGTACCAATGTGTGGGGCTTGGGAGAAGGGAATCAAAAAGAAAAATGGGAAATTTGAATTCAAATATCAAAGAAGGAAAGGGGGAAGATGAAGGTGCAGATACTTTGGTTTAAGGAGCTAGAAAGCTCTTCATGGTGGCTATGACTCCAAGGACCAATCCTAATTTGTTCCTAGTGGTATTTTTTTTTAACTTTTGTCTGCTTTTCTCAAAAAAAGGTTAAGGAAATGGCTCAGCAACTAGAAGAGTTGTAGGAGAAAATGGGGGGTGCTGAGAGAGGGAAAACGGAGCCAAAGGGAGCACGAAAACCCACTTTTTTCTTCCACTTCAGAAAAGGTTAAGCAATTGGCAATACTACTAGAGGAAATACAGGGAGGGGGAATTGGGAAAGAAAGAATTGGGCGTCTTTAGCGAAAGTTAAGGGGAGGTGGATTTAGCAAAGCCTCTGCTCCAGGTGCAGGATGAGGATCCTGTTAAGAAAAAGGGGGTGTCTGGAAGGGAAAACGAGCAGACAAGGCACCCAAACCCAAGCGGGGTGTCTAATCGTGAACCCTCAGCACTGCCTGAGCTGGAAGAAACTCAGCCTCGGGTTACAAAATGCCCATCGTGTATCCTGTGGAAATTCAGCAAATCCCAGCAGATAGAGATAACCCGCAAGGACAGAATGAAATGAGATGGCAGCCGACAGAAATGTGATTGAAAGAGATGAAAAGCTGTGGTAGCGTACGGCACGCAGCCGCCTAATGCCGAGCGGGTGCTGAGTTAGTGGATGTTAGAGCCTGGGATGATCCATGCGATTGGAAAGGGTTAATCACCGCCACATTAGAGGCAGGGCCTCAGCTCCAGCTGTTTAGTTGGTGGAGAGAAGAGGCAACAAATATGGAACAGTAGAACTGAGCAAGGGGAATAAATATAACCGGAAACCAGCTACTTGGTGAGGGTCCTTATGCGGATCTACAAGAGCAGGCTCGGTTTGATGACGTGACCATAAACCAATGTCGTTTGGCAGCTTTAAGGGCTCGGGAAAAGGTAGAACCAGGCAAAAAAGATCAACTTTCTTTACCAAGATCATTCAAGCCTCAATGGGGGGTCCTTTACAGATTTTCTTGCAAAGACTAACTGCAGCCATAAATAGGGCTACCTCAGTCCTCGAAGAACAACAGGTGCTGACTGAGAATGTGGCATTTGAAAATTCGAACGCCAAGTGTAATGAGGTTTTTATGGCCTCTAAAGGCAAACTCTGTACCCAGGGAGCAGTGGATTCGAGCTACTGCCGATATCTGTTCAAGACTTATACGGCTGCTGTGATAGGAGAAGCAATAGTTAAGGGGCTGAAATATCACAATACCCGCTGTTCTAACTGTGGGAGATATGGGCACTGGCAAAGGGATTGTAACCGACCTGCTTCCATAGACCATGGTTTCGTTAAACATCAGAAAAGGAGCGCATTGCCTGGGGTTGGCAGAGTGTGGAGAGGGTCGACACTGAACGAATGAGTGTCGATCCCAGAGAGACACAAACAGGAATCCTTTGCTTTGCTGTCGGGAAATGCCGCAGCTGGCCTAGCTCAAGCCCAGGACAAAAAGTGAGCAAGCATATTCATGCCAGAACTGAAGTAGCATGCAGACCAAGAAACCCAAACTCGGTACTGGAGATCGGACTCCTGCTACGGAAGGCAGTGCTGCATTAGATGTGGCCATAAGTGAACAACATCTTATCCCCAAACGTTGACTGTTACAAGATCTCAACTGAGTTTATGGTCCACTGCCCTCAAGAACAGTAGGAATGAATCTGAGTAGGGGCAGTTTGACATTAAAGGGGTTTCACGTAACACCCTGGAGTTGACAGATTATAAAGGAGAAATAAAAATCATAGCATGTAACCAGAGACCTGGAGTTTAAAGCAGGGGACAGGATTGCACAGCTGCTACTGTTTCCCTATGTCAAAGGGAAAGGCACACCTGTAGAGAGACTCGGGTGGATTCTGGAGCACTGGGAAACAGGTTTTCTGGCAAGCAGTAATTAATGACAAAAGGCTAAAACTCTAAGTGGAAACCAATGGCATCCAATGATACACATGCAGATGTAACAATTTCCCAAGAGTCAGGGGATCTGAAGTTGCCCCTTCAGGAGGTGTCCACACAGCTTATAGGAACTGGGAAACTATCCCATGTAAAGCAAAGCAAAAAATTGATTACAGGTGTGGGACTTGAAGGCCAAATAGGAAAGATAAGGCCTTACATGGCTGATACTACTCTAGATTTGTGGGGAAGAGATTTATTGAAGCAATGGGGAACACAAGTAATATCCCTTCTATCCCAGAAACACCTAATATAAGGCCTCAAAGGGAAGAAGCTCTTAATGAGGGAGCCGCACGGGCTGAACAAGCTGTTCAAAAGCCAGACACAAAAGGTATTGAATTTCCAAATTTATAAAGTGGGCCACTGCTGAAGCTCTATACCAAATGTCCTGCCCTTAAAATGGTTAACAAATAAGCCTCTGGGTGGAGCAGTGGCCCCTAAAACTAAACAGAAGTTGAGGCTTTAGAAAACTGGTACAAGAGCAACTGAAAGCTCAGCATATAGAAGACTCTACCAGCCCGTGGAACTCACCTGTATTTGTGATTTAAAAAAAAAAAAACAAAACAAAACTGGGAAATGGAGTATGCTAACCGATTTGAGAGCAGTAAACTAATTTATTTGGCCAATGGGTCAGTTACAGTCTGGAATTCTTTGCTTTCATTATTTACCAAAGTCCTGGCATCTGATAGTAATGGATTTGAAAGATTGCTTTTTCTTATAATTCCCCTGAAAGAGCAGGACAAGGAAAAGTTTGTATTTCTGTTACCCAGCTATAATAATGCTGAACCTGTCAAGATATGAGTCCTTCCCCAGGGAATGTTAAATAGTCTAACATTGTGCCAATATTTTATGAACCGACTCTTGGAAATTTAAACATTTCCCAATCTATAATCTATCACTATATATGGATATTTTGTGAGCTGATTCTAATGAAGATACTTTTGAAAAATTATTTGAAAATAATCTCACCCTGTTGGTTACAAATAGCTCCTGGAAAAAATACAAATAGGATATCCTATTAACTATCGAGGTTATAAGTAAACAAAATTTCACCCACAAAAGGTACAAATCAGAGATAAGTTGTAAACTCTTAATGACTTCCAAAAATTGTTGGGAGACATTAGTTGGATAAAGACCCATGATTGGATTAACTGCACAACAGTTAGCAGTTTATTTCAAATGTTACATGGAGACTCCAACCTAGGGAGTCTAAGGCATTAAACCACTGCAGCAGAGCAAGAGTTAACTCTAGCAGAAAAACTGAGGCATTTGTAGATCGTGTAGATCTGTACCTGAATTGTATTTTGGCTATTCATTCCAAACAACTCTCCTACTGGAATTATGCAGTGAAAGGATAGCATCTGAGAATGGATATTTATCCACATAAGGAAGAGTTTAAAAAAAATGCTGATTTAGTCATAAGAGGAAGGAATAAGACTTCATCTGTCAGGAGCAGATCCAGTAGAAATAGTGGTGCCTTATACAAATGCTGAGATTATGTCATTATGGGTAATCAATGAAGTCTGGCAAAGAGCTTGTAGCAACTATTTGGGAGAAATAACAAATATCCTAAAAGCAAATGAATTGAGTTTATCAAAAGACTAGTTGGCTACTCCCCACATTATGAAAGAATCACCTATTTCCGGAACACCTACATTTTATACTGAAACCAATAAATCAGGAATGGCAGGCTACAAGTCAGAAAAGGGAAGCAAAGTCAAAGCCTAAATGATTCAGGTCAGAAGTTGGAGTTGCATGCCATCCTAATGGTACTGTAGGACTTCCTGAATCTAACATCGTCACTGATTCTCAGTATCCTGAAAGAGTTGTGTTGCATATTGAAATGGCAGGATTCATTCTGGATAATTCGGAGTTAACATCTTTATTCAATTACAAGTAACTAGAGGCAGAAGTTGTCCGTTATATATTACTAATATGAGATCTCACAATGGGTTACCAGGCCCAATGGCACAAGGTAATGATGAAATTGATCAGCTACTGATCATCAATGTGTTAGAAGCTTCAAAATTTCATGAAAAGCTCCATGTAAAAAGCAGAGGGTTAAAAAAAAAAATTACTTGGAGACGGGCTAAGGATATCATAAAGAACTGCCCCACATGTTCCTTGTATAACCAAGCCCTGAGAGTTGGGGTGGGTGTTGGTTGGGTTGCTGTCATTAGTGAGAGAATTCCTAAGAGAACAAAGGTTAGAGAGATTTCGAACTTAGGATGCCTAAAAAGAGGCTGTGAAGATTTCTACCTTTCTGTATTAAGGCCACTGTAAAAACTGACAATTTCTATTCTCCTTCCCTATATTGAGGGTAAAAGCTTGTAGTGTACTGTATAGTGTGGCTGCTTTCTGAGACAGAATAGGACAGTGAGATCTAGGCACGATGACTGACCTAGGGGCAGGAGCTGTGGTTCACTGGAGGAGCACCTGCCCAGTATCTAAGAGGCTCTGGGTTCCATCTTTAGCACTGTATAAAAGTAAGGAGTAGGCAGGTTTATACAGGAGATGCCCTAGCCCCGAGCCCACTCTAACATCTTGGGGGGGGGGCTAAGGCACGATGAAGCATGAATGTAGTGTGATGTCAGTGTTTTAGGGGAGCCTGGAACTGAGGCTGTGGAACACAGCCAGTAAGGAGTTTGGGGGGAGATGGAAGGATCTGACGGGCATCCTGTGCAAATCCCTTCAACAAGACAAAGTGGCAGTGACTGAGACCAGGGACAGGCGAGGCAGTTGAGTTGGGGGAAAAATATGTTGGTACCCCCATGGGAATAACGCAGAGAAATGAGAAAGTCAGGATGGATGTGGGAGAAGTCCCTAAACAAGGTGAGATGGCAGCTAGAGAACACTTGGGGCGGCTCCCTGTGTTCCAGGCAACGCGGCTGAGGTGGGGGACCCATCACCAGCATGGGAGGGAAGCGGTCTAGCTAGACTGCAGCCATGTTGCTTTTAGAAAACATTTTAGTTTCTTGCAGTTCCTAGGAACTAGTCCATGCAGGTTAAGTTACTTGAGTTACAGGGACATGTGACGCTTCCTACAGAGAAGATTCTCTACCCCTGGCAATTGTGTTTGTATCAAGAAGCGTGTTCGGTTACCCTGGTCCTTTGCTCACCTGTTAGATGTCCAAGTTCTGTATACGCCCAAGGATTTACTATTAACCATAAGGAAGCATACTGGTGACTATTACTTAAGGGGCTGGAAAAAGTTTCTAGAGTGGCTTTGAGCCCTCTCAATTTTCAGACTTTTGTCTTTAATCCTCACTCTCAATTTTGGGGGAACCTGTTCATTTACTTCTGGCTGGCTCTGGCAGATTGGCACCCATACCCTGAAAATTGGAGAGCAAGCGAAGGACACTGCGGATAAAGTGAGCGCTAGGATAAAGTGAAGTTGTGTGATTGAGTCTTAAAAAAAAAAAAAAAACCATAAAATGGGAAATAACAGCCAATTGCTTTTTGTATATATGCTTAAAAACATGCTTAAAAATATGCTTCAGGTTTGTGGAGCAAAAGTAGGAAGATTTGTTGAAAAGGGTCCCTGGTTCCCTGAAGAAACTGTAAATTTGACTACTGGGGGGGAAAAAAGTTGGGAACTGACTACAGGATTATGATGTACATAGCAAAGTGCCTACGGATGCCTCTAGCTTGCGGTCAATGGTCAGGGTTGGTCTAGATCCTAGGCATAAGAGATAAGAGTAAGGAGTAGCCCTTAGATTTTCATATTTAAAAAAGGGCCCGAATTCTCTGGGGGACACCCCGGTGGTTGAGAAAGTGAAATTAACCCCCTACCCCGCTTTGCTCCATGGTGCTCGTGCCTGCGGGGCATGGGGCATGGGGAGGGTGCTTGCTCCAACCACCGCTGCAGATAGTGTCATGTCAGGGAGCTGGGTTCTACCAGCAGGAGCTGTATGAGAGGTGCCATAGTGGCTACAGGGCCTCCGCCTAGCCGAGGATCTGGTGGGAGCTGGGCAGAAAAGTGTGTGCAACCCTCTGGCACCTGTGAGGTTCCTGGCACGGGGAAGAGCCTGCCCCAGGCCCAGCCACATTATGGAGTACCCCACTAAGTTACATTCCGTAGCAAAGAAATCATCTAAAATGGTAAAAGGAATCTCCTTGCTCCTCACAAGAAACAGACTTAAAGAAAAGGATGAGAAGTGGGCTATACAAACCAAACCCTGGTTCAGAGAGTAATAGTAATTGCTTGTGGTCACACTGGTTTCACAATTTTTCTTTGCTGAACTAATTAGCAAACGGATTTATGGTCACCTTTCTTACAGCTAAAGAAGCTACACTTTTAGTTTCCTTCCAAGGCAATTATTCAAACTAAAAACTCATGTCTCTAGTCAATGATAGATTATAAAGTTTTCGGTCTAAGGAAAAAAGCATGAGGCTTTAGAAACGTTGAGGTTTAAAATGCAAAGGTTTAAAGGTCTGATATGAAAGCCTAAGTGGTAAGGGTCTGAAGTGATTTTAAAATGTATAGATAAAAGTTAAAAAAGGTATAAGAATACTTTAAAGATTTCAAAGGTTCAGAGTTATAACGCTAATGGAATTCTGGATACATGTTTTTGTAAAGTTCTAAGCTGATCCTGCTATTAACAAGTACAAGCTGAAGATTTAAAATTCCATTTTGTCTGAATATAGATTTTTTTTTTTTCTGGACAAAAGAAAATGCTTCCAGTTTCACTTCCAATACAATCGTTAAAAACTAAAGGTTAGACTTTATTAACGCTGGCCCCCAGGAGAGGGAATATTTATTTTCTTTTCACAGGACACTGGCATGCTACCCTGAGCTCCAGATCCTCTGATACACCCATGTGGAGAGCTCATGCAGAGAGCCTGCACACTGCAGAGTGCTGGGGAGGAAGGCCCCATACCTTTGCCTGGTACAGAGATGGTCAGGCTGCAGGGCCAAGAAGGGCAGGGAGGACGAGTGTGTACAGCCTTCTGTGAGCTTGCGGGTGTGGGTTTGCTAGAGCATTTTAGTCTCCTGGGGGCAGGAGACTTGAAAGCCATTAAGTACTTTGTGACACAAAGTCATTGGAAACTGGGGCATATGATCAGAGCAGAGAGGAAATTAGACACTCTACACATCCCTGCTGCCTTGATTTCCTTGTGACTCCTTCTCACCCTTTAGAGTGCCTAGTGCCTCAGATAAGGTGGTTTCTTGCCTCTCAGAGAATCCTGGGGAACTCTTCAGTATCCTGAACTGCCTGCTGCTTTAATACTGTTAAAGTTCTAGAAAGGCAAGCTGCAGGAACAAGATCAGAACCTCTAGACACCCTTCAATGCAAGCCATCACCAAGGTAGTCACTTGGCTCTGAGCCACAGCAGGAGGTTGCTGTCCTTGCCTTGGGCGGGATGGGGCAGAGTTTCTAGCCTAAGCAGGGAGGGGAGGAATGGGCAATGGGTGGTCAGGAGAGCACATGATAAGGCAGGCCTACCCACGGACCACTTTGATCGTCTAACTTTTCCTATACAGAGCTGTTGATGCACACGTCATGGAAGGGTCAGGCCTTGGATTTGATCTACAAATAGCTCAAGCAAATGAGACTATGCAGAAAGGAAATCCAGATGGGGGAGATGGCTTAGGAGATGAAGTCACTTAGTTCAAGCCCATTCCGTATAGTGGAAGGACAGAACTGACGCCCAAAAGTTGTCCACTGACCTCCACACGTGTGTGGCGGCACACATTCGAACACATATGAAACACAAAAAACATAATGTCAAAAGGTAGAAAAACACATGCCCTGCTCAGAAGCCACTTGTTCTGGGAAGCACTTACGATGCCATTTTCCTCACTTTTGGCTACAGGCACGATGAGGATTCAGAGAACCAAAGACTTCTCTTCAAAAGAAATGGTCTCAGAATGTCAAAGTGACCTCACTGAGGTTCCAGCTAGAAGGGCAGTATTGGCCAGAAAACCCACTGCAGATGCTTTGTGGGGGCAGGGCACCCCTGCACAGAGCTGCCCATCAGGATGAGGGTGGAGGCCAAACCAGGCACTACAGCAGTTCTTCTACCGAGTTATGTTTTAAGAGGCATAGAGTGATTCAAGACTTATTGCTGAGAGGAGAGAGACTCCCACATATATCACTGTGAAAACCTGTCTTAAAAAAAAAAAGCCAAAATAAGCATATCAAACTAGTAATTTTGAAGCTCTTAGTGCTCAGCGTGAAACCTATATAAAAGAGTTGGCTTAGAAAGTTACTAAGGAAGTCAGTGTGGTGAGAGTTAAACACTGGCGATGAAGTCCTACAGTTTGGACCTGGGGTGTCCTGCGAAGGCTCTTGTGCTAAGCTCTGGTCCCAGCTTGTCACTGTCACAGGGTGTGGGGGTATAATGGAACCTTTAAGAGGTGGGGCCTCATGGGAGGTCTTCAGGCCATGGAGAACAGGGCATGGAAGGGAATGTGGGGGTCCTGGTCTCTCCCCCCCCCACTCGTTTGCTTCCTGACCACAAGGTGAGTAGCTTTGCTCTTGCACACTCCACCACAGTGCTCTGCAGCATCGCAGCTGTAAAGCAACAAACTGACGGACCCTGAACAGAAAGCGCCAAAGCTGAGAGACCAAATAACCCTTTTCTCCTGGTGAGACGGTTAGTGTGGTATTCAGAAAGCTGACCACACAGTAGGTATCTGGCAGAGCATGGAACAGTTGGAGCCCAGTGTGATGGCCACCGTTTAATGCATGCTTCAATTATCTTTAATTATTCCAGTAAGCTGAGAAGGATTTACCATTGCCATATTAAAGCTAAACAGGCATGGAGCCTGGGGAGATGGTTCTGGGTAGGGGAACCTCTGTGTAAGCATGCAGCCCTGAGTTAGAATCCTCAAACGCGTGTTTGCCAGGTGGGGCTATGTGTGCATGTCACTGGAATGTTGGGGGTTGGAAATGGGTCAATCTTGGGGCGCACCAGTAAGCCTAGTCAAAACAGCATCAGTGAGAGACCTTGTCCAAAAGCAGTAAGTAAGGTTGAGAATGAGAGAAGACATACAGCAATACACACATGTCTGCATAAATGCATATAAGGGGCTAGGCAGGGGGGACTTGCTCAAATGCACAGAATTAGGTCAAATTAGAATTTGAACATAGGTCTGTTTCCCTTTGCTCTTCTGATTCTTTAACTGTACCATGCTCTCCTCAGCACAAAACACCCCTCTAGAAAAATGTCCTTCACCAGGACACTTCCCCTCCCCCCAGTTTGGGAACAGCCATTTTTTTCCCTGAGTGTACTGTATATGCACGTGTTTGCATGTGTACATGGACAAGCTAGTGACCCAACCGAGAAGTCCAAGACCAGCCATGTTGGCACCTCATCATAAAGTGATCAGGAAGAATGTCTCTGCTAAGCAGAAAACTCTCCATTGTAGTCAGCAGAGCGGATACCTGAAGAAACCGCCCTGAGCCCCTCCCTCTTGCTCTCACCCTGCTGCTGTGGCCTGAGTATGTGTCTCCTATAGTCCTATGTTGAAATCCCTCTGCTAAAGTATTTGGAGGTCAGATCTTAGAGTGAAGCCCTCGGTAATAGAATGAGTGCCTGTGGTGGTTTGAATGACAAAGTCTCCCATAGATTCATGTCTTTGAACCTTTGGTCACCAGTTTGTGGTGCTGTTTGGGGAGGTCTAGGAGGTGTGGCCTTGTTGGAGGAAGTCTGTCACTGAGGGTGGGCTTTGCAGTTTCAAAGCCTTGTGCCATTCCTTGTGTGTGACTACACTGTGTCACACTCCTATCCCCTTCCTCCTCTTCTCCCCTTTCTCCTTCCCCATGCTCTGCTTCATGCTTCGGCTTTAATGTGAGTTTGCAGCTTGCTGCTCTGGCCATCATGTCGTTGCCACACTTCTGCTATGATGGTGATGGATTCTTAGCTTTCTGGAACAACAAGTGCAAATAAACGCTTCTATAAGTTGCCTTGGTTGTGGTGTTTGTCCTTGTGAAGAGGTTCAAGAGAAGCTGTTTTATTTCTGCTATGTAGGGACACAGGAAGAAAGAATCCTCTGAACACCAAACATGCCACCACCTTTAACTCAGAGTTCTTAGCCTCTAGAAGTGTGGCAAAGAAATCTCTCATTTTTAAAACACATCAAGCTTACAGTGTTATAGCAGCCTGAATAAATTAAGAAACCTACTTAAAAAGTACAGAACTCCAGACATTAGCAGGATATCGGAGTAGATTACCAGTACCTTGCAAACTGCTGCCAGCAACACTGCCATGCAAACCAGAGTTTAAAATTCTCTTTGTATGCTAGGCATGTGGTGTACGCCTTTAATCCCAGCACTCTGGAGTCAGAACCAGGCAGATCTGTTAGTTCAAGGCCAGCCTGATTTACATAGCAAGTTCCAGGCAAGCCAGGGATCCATAGGGAAACCTTGCCTAATAAATGAATACAATTAAATATTATGTAATCATTTTCACCTAATAGAAGGGGAAAAGAACACATCAACTAATACACAGGAAACTTCTAAGGATTTTGTTATTAGCTAGCCCTCAGGAAGAGTAAGTTGTGGGTCACACAAACATTAATGTTTTACATGTTGACTTCTTAGCCTTTAATATGTAAGTTGGGAAAAACTGTACTAGTCAAACCGTCAATCAAGAGATAGGCTTGTTCTACCTCATCTTCATGGCAGGCTTATAAAACACCATCGGTAACACTGTGTAGCCAGTAACAGAGCCATGGCTTCTCTAGCTAGTCTAAGAACCAAGCTAATGGAAAATCGGCTCCGACCTCTAACAGCCTTCGGAGAAAACACAGGCAAGCAAGGACCAATTGGGATGCAGAAGGGGACAGAAATCAAGAGTGTCCCCTGAAGAGCAGTCCACTTCCTGAGGACCACATCACTGCTCAGCCAATGGCAGGAGACCTGACTGGACCACTGATTTCTCCCCCCAAACTACACAAAACCAATTGCCTACCACCCAACAAAGAGGTGTATGCACCATCACCTAAAGACCCAGAATGTTCTGGTAGCTCCACTGACCATAGCCACATCTCACTCAGCAACTGGAGAAAGCACAGTTCGGTCCACTGCCATCAACCGGAGACGGCGTCAACAGCTACACAGATGAACAGCACAGGGACAGATGGAACCAAAAGAGGCGAACCCCACAGCGGCAGGCTGAGCAAACCCATGGTGTTACACAATGGTGCAGGAACAGAAGGGGACTCCCCAGAGCTGGCAGTGTTCCTCTTCCTCATGTATGCTAGCTAGATGCAGTGTGCATCACTGGTTAAAATTCATCCAGCAGTGTACTGAGCCTGCATATGGATGCCTTTATGCGTGTCACACTCAATAGTGTCAACGCTATGATGAAAGGTCCACGAACAGGGAGCTCACAACAGCCAACAGGATTCTGGGTAGTGATGGTTGAGATGGCAGCTGAGGGAACAGGAAGGTCCAAACACTTATCTTTGTTCGCAGCCACTGCTGAGCTGGCTTCTTCTCCCTGCAGGAGAGTCTAGCAGTGTACTCACTGTGGACCCTGTAGGGGGGACATCTGGGGGTCATTTGTGACTGTCTAGTACTGCTGTCATATGCAGTGGGGATGCCACCGATCAGCAGGCCTCTGGGGCTCCTTGAGTAAAAGATGTCTCAAACCCAGGCAAGTCTGAGGTGAGTTTTCAAACCAGCCCTGTTTCTTGACTTCTGCTCTAACCCACCAGCCCATGATCTGCTTCTGCAGTATTTTGGGAAAGGGCGCAGAGACAGGGAGCTGTCAGAGACTCTCTGTTAGAAACTCGTGTGGCTCATCTTTGACACAAGATTATCAAATACCTGCTCCCAGCTTGCCCTGCTCCCTGGTCTTCCATAGACTTGGACCTTAGAACAATTTCACTGAATTAAAAAATACTCCTAGTGTGCACAATCCAGACACAGACATTTCTACGCCTTGCAAATCCTCTAAGTCACACAAAGCACCAGAAGCAGGAGACAGCTCAGGGGCTAGAGTGCTTACCATTTGAGCTGGAGGAACTTATCTGGGATCCTCCTACCCTCTTAAAACCTAGGAGTGGTGTGTGCCAGTCATTTCTGCCCTGTTAGGTCAGGGCGAAGTGGGGTGCAGACATGAGAATCCCTGGAGCTTGCTGCCAGCTACCCTAGCCCAACTGGTGAGTTTCAAATTAGGAGATGGAACCTTGTCTGAGAAGATAAAAGTAAAATAAGATGGAGAGTAAAAGATGCCCATGTTCTTCTAGCTCGTTGTCATAGCTCGAGTCATCTGGGGAAAGGGAACCTCCGCTAAGGAACTGGCCGTCTTCTTGATTAATGATTAATGTGAGAGGGCTCAATCCATTGTGGGTGGTGCCACCCTGGGGGCAGGTGGTGCCAGGTTCTTTAAGGAAGCAGGCTGAGTGAGCCATGGGGAGCAAGCCAGCAACAGTGTTCAAGGTCTCTGCTTCACTCCTGCCTCCAGGTTCTTACCTTGAGCTCCTGTCCTAACTTCCCTCAGTGATATGAAAGTATTAAGCCAAATAAACCCCTTCCTTCCCAGCCAGCCTTGGATGTTTCTTATCACAGCAATAGAAAACAAACTGACCGTGTTTTCTGGCTTGTACACGTATGCACACACGTATATGTACTCCCTCCCATGCATGTGCACACACGAACACACACACATGCATATGCCACACACACCAATTCTTTGAAGTGCTTTGGAGTTTGAACTCATTCCACTGCCCTCATTAGCTACTGGGGCTAGGGGTGGAGCATGGGCTGTTAGTGAACACTGCTCTTTACATAATGTCTGCCCAGTTTAGCTACTGTGGATCCCCACATGCATTCTCTATGGCACCATACCAAGTGTACTGGAGAAAGGAAGACTAGAAGAAAGCTCCCCTGGTGATGTTAGGATGTCCCAGCCAATTCTCCTGCCCCCTTTTGTTTTTCCCGCATTTAACTTTAAGAAGCTATTTCCTTTATACATCTGAAATCTTTAACCACTATAAATATTTCAGACCTTAGTGAGCCCATCATGGTTTCAAGGAAATCTGCAACATGCTCTGGGACACTCCAGGCCATGTTTAGACCACACTTGGAAAGAGGACAAAGAGCAGGCAAGAAGGGGTCTGCCAAGGACAAGATAACCAAGATGTTTCCATCTTTGGACTCCATGTCTCCACTCCTTAAGAGCCACATGTCAGCTGTGGGTAGGTGGGTGGCTCATGGCTGTGGATATCAATGGAGGAGAATGGTGTGGTGACTTAAGGATCCCAAATCAATCAAGTGCAGTTCAGCATCCTTTGTATACTTCCTACCCAGATCTGGCATTCCGCCCACACTTTTTCTCTTTGCCTATATTAAGAAAATTCCCTGGAAGGCACCACATCTTTTGTACATCTGCCCCAGAGAAGATGGTCCCTTGAGCCCTGGGTGTGGAAAGCAAAGGTCCAGAGGCATAGCCTGTGGCCACATGTTCATAAGAGCTTACAGATGTGCTCTGCCCTGGCTTTTGCCACTGTGTCACATCTTAGCACCTCCTACGGACTTAACTAGCTGCTTGTTGAGCATCTGAAGGGTGAGTTGAGTTAAATGTGCAGAGAAACAGCACTGGACTTGGCTTTGAGCTGTAGGGGGTAGGGCAGGGATGGCAGGTCCTACTTGAGGGATCTGAAATCCTCAGGGGAAGTGTTGCAAGTTCTCTAGGGAATTTTGTATACCCAGAAGCATCTTTGGAATGGAATCCAAGTCTAAACTCAGATTCCTATGCAGTGTTTACACATGGGACAAAGGTAATTGATTCTGTGCCTTGTTCTTGATGCATCCGCAATGGGGCTAGACCTTTGACACAAGGCCAGGCATGGAGCTTCACACTGGTGGCATCATGAAGGTTGTGATGTTCTGGATTTGGGGGTTCTAGCATCTTCAGATGCCCTGCACTCTAATGCCAGCTGGTTGCAAACAGACGGGGAACAGTGGGAACGGTCAACCTCGGGAACATGGCAACCAGCGGGGCAGCTGCCTCCAGCATTGTCAAGTGTGCCAAAGGGATGCGCACCCACTGCTGGAAATCACTATTCTGTGTGTGCGGTTTTCAAGAGAATAAGAAGTAAAATCTCTTGTGAAATTTGAGCAGTCAGGCCAAGTACTTCTATCCTGTTCCTCTGGGCAAGGAGTGTCGTTTGCAACTCCAGGTTGAGAGTCCATGGTGCAAGGCATCATCAAGCGATTAAAAACCACAGTGTTGTATTTGGTCTGACAATTTGGCTATTTGAAAAACATAACCAGGCTTTTAAAAGCACGTATTTTACTCTAATGCAAGTATTGTTATGGAAAAGAGAAATCATAAATCAGAAAATTAAAATCTTGAAATACTGACCTTATTTTCTGAAGCAAACATTTGAATACACTTTGAGTTTCCTTCTGGAATACCTATGTTCCTCATAGAAATAACATTTTCTGTGTGTGTAGCTGTCTAAACACATGTAAACGTGGCTGTGGCACTCTCTCTGGCTTTGGCAGTCTAGATTTTACATCCTCTTTCCATTCAATGGCACTGTGACCTTTCCCCCACGTTAAGGAACATTCTGAAACACCCCACTCTTCTCAGAGTTATATCAAAATGCCATGTAGATTATCACAATGTACATAAACACTTCACTGTTGAGTGCTTAAAGATAATATTATAATCATTGAGTCAGGGTCTCTACATAGCCCATGCTGGCCTAGAACCTCTCAGGGTCTTCTGACCTCAGCCTCCCCAAGAGCTAGGAACACACTCAGGACAGGTGTTCAGAGAAATAGCCAGGAGACCAAAAGTTCCCCACATTCCTGTGTTTGGAACCAAAGGCAGCAGGGGTGGGGTTGGGGCTGGGAATGTAGAAATGCTTCTGCTTCCTTTCCCCGTAGAATGCTTCTGAATTCTATTATATAGCCTTTGTTAAAGGATACGCAAAGGGTATGTTTTTCAGTTTACTTTCCAATGGGCCATCCCAGTTTCTCAGGAGCCCTCTTATCCTTTACAGAAACATCCAAGAAGACTAAAAATTTCTTTTGCTCAAGCCATTCCATTCAGCAGAGAAGATGTTTAGGTCATCAGTAAGAAGTGGAGACCAGAGACTGGGTTACTTCAGACCTGCCCCTACCCCAAAGATTGGGAAGAAAACAGACTTGGAGTTAGATAAACCTGACTGAAATCTGCAGTCTCAAGAGGCTCCCAGCAGACAGGGGAGGGTTGGGAGATCATTGTAAGAACAAGCAGGGTCAGGAATCACCCAACACTAGACCAGATGACCCATTTACAGATGACGAATTGAGGCCCAGACAGACAGAAACCTTATTAGGACAAGAGGCTGGGCCTGTAGGATATCACACAACATTATGGAGACATCTCATCCTGGATAAGCAAATATTCCTGAACTAGAGAATTCTGAAATGTAAAACACCTCACAATATTTGAGGTGAGGGATCCTTGCCACCAGGAGACATGAGTCTGTCGGCACATTATATTCTCTGACTATGGCCCTTGATCTTCACTGTGACCTGGAAAAGGAGAGCAGGGTCAGGATCCAGCATGTAAAAGGAGAAACTGAGGCTAGCAAAGGTGGGAGGGAATCGATACAGTAAGCATATCCCATATGTCTGCTTTGTTCGTTTTTTTTTTTTTTTTTTACTTTTTTTTTCCCCCCCAAGACAGTTTATATGTAATTCTGGCTGTACTGGATCTCACTTTGTAGACCAGGCTGGCCTTGAACTCAGATCTGTCCGCCTCTGCCTCCTGAGCACTGGGATGAAAGGCATATGCCACCACCACCTGGCTTGCCTTGTTCTCTGACCCATCAGTTGAGGCACAGGGTTAGATTCCCCAGTCAGGAGCATCTGATTCCTGCATGTATCTGTGACTACTGTCTACTGTCTTCTTCCTGGGCCATCACTTCCCCCACCCAAGTACATGAACCCCAATAAATTCTTCCACCCCTTCACTCCATCTTGCTTCCTCTTTCCTTACTCCTGTTTTTTCTCCCCTTTCCCTCGCCTTCCTTCTAAGGAAGGCATTTCCTCATGCATCTGTTCTTGCTGACTTCGTCTCATTCCACAGCTGCACAGTGGCGCTCACAAAGATAAAACAGATCTTTGCTGAATCCTCAATGCATACTCAATGGCGTCTCCCTATATACCATCGCCAGGTCACACTCACGGGTTACCTGCAGGAGTAGGGAACTCCTGGGTCAAAGGTCTTGTGTTTTCAAGACTGTGAGTTTCAGTGCCCGCTATGACCAAGGCTGTACTATTTTTGCTACACTGGCATTTACAACAGTGATCAGAATGTCTCATCTAGGTTTTGATCTTTCTCCACCCCTGAAGGTTAGCATCCCGCCTCCCTGTCCTCTAGCTTCCGCTCCTTAGAACAAGAGAGGTGATATCCTTCACTTCTCTGTCCCGGTTCTTAGATCATTTTCCCTATGGGAATAGGGAAGGTCTTTCTTCATTGATAGGCAGAGACCATTTACATATTAAGGAATTTAGCTCAGGGGTGTGATCTGTGTTTGATTACTTTCTAAGTTCAGCTCATTAGTCTTTTGACCTTGCTAACAGTATGTGATGAAGATACTTAAATGCTCCTGTGTTCACACATGTAAACACATGGCTTGTCTATCATTAAAAGAGAACCACCATTCCCATGGCCCTTAGTAGCCAAATTCCTCCTCTTGCACCCAAAGGAAGCCCTAAAGGAAGCTCTAAACAATAACCAGGGCCCTTGAGTCCCCTCACTCATGGGTCCCCACCAATCTTGACAGTGTATCTCTAATCTGTACTATTGCTTGGCTCAGAACAATGTTATCTCGCTTCTTTGCAAATCTGGGTAAGCCCTTATTTTCTTTGGTTAAGAGGCCAAGAGCCTAGAAAAAGCCTGCCCAGACCTGACCATGGTTACATCCTTACAAGGCTTCCTCCTTCCAGGTTACTGCGGGAATCCATACCCTGGCCCACCGATGGCTTGCCATCCCGTTTGAACTCTAGTTCACTGAAGGGCTTTAACTTAACTGTCAGGAGCCCCTGCAGCAGCTCCCGACGACGTCCACTGAGCACCTCACCTACAGGGGTGTTTGTTTTCGCCTGTCTGCCCTCTCAAGCTCAGGGCCAGGCACAATCACAATGACCATATTAACCCACAACAAGCCTGTGGCAGAGGAGAGACCAAAACACTCTCCTTGTAAAAGTGGCCATGAGCTCCTAGTTCTGGGTGTGAAATGGAGAGGTATTTTCCTGCCTTCTCCCCAGGCCAGGAAGAACCACACTTACAAGCAGTAAAACCTGGGCCCTTTCTCCTTCCCTCGGAGTCGGGGGTTGGTGGTGGTGGGGTACAGCCCACTCTTGAGCTAGACCCAGGTCTCCAGACTGAAAGATTTTATGCTTAACTAACTCAGTTCCTCTGTGCCTCAGTTTCTCCAACTATGAAATAGTAATGATAGTGATACTGCCATATTCCAAGCATTTAGTCCATAACACCGGGCAGGGGTGATGGTAAGTCACAGTTACAATGTTTAAGGGTACAGGCACGGTGGCCTGATGGCCTCCCTCATGCTGCGGCAAATAATGTCTACTCCTTCAGCTATACTTGGCAGGGAATAAGCTATCCGGCTCCTTGACAGCACTAATAAATCTAAAGTCCTAGTTGCCACACCCCAAGTATACATAGCTCCAGTGACAGGAGAAGGAAAGCCTGCTAGACCTCAGAGCCTTAGGGCAGAACAGGCCTTAGGATAGGGCTGGGTCTTGTGTGGGAGGAGTCAGGACCCAGGCTCCACAGACCTGGAAGCTGCAGGGAACCTGGGCAGAGAGGGAAACCTCAGAAGGTGGCTGGAGCATGCTACACAGCACTGAACAGATCAGATCCTAGACCAGGTACACCATGCAGGGCTGAGTGTCCGTCTTAGTATTCAGCGGACACTCTGGGGGTGCCAGCTTCACATGCAGCAGGGTCACAGCAGGTGCTAGGGACCGCGAAGCAGATGAGATGGTTATTGCTCCAAAGGTCCCATGATACAAATTGTCTGTAGTGCCCAGTGTGGTAGCAGGTGAAGATATTAACCCCTTTGGAGAGCCAGAGAAAGCTTCTGGGAGAAAGTGTTGATAGGGCAGAGCCTGAATGGCACTGCCAGGGCCAGTGATGCATAGAGACTCCATAGTGCACATCCCAGCACTGTATCCAGGCTCCTGCCTCTCTGCTGAACTCTGGGATGTCCAGACAGCTGTGGTCCCAGGCACTAGACTGTTTTCCCAACTCCCAGGATATCTGAGGTGGGTATTCAGGCTGATGGGCTTAATAGCCTTAGCAAGTGTTGACTTGTTTGATTCTTTAGTGAGCTCTGTTTCCTTGGATAAAAACTCATACAACAGAGAAAGCAATGTCAGAAGTCCCAGGAAGAAGTCTCATGCCATTGGCCTGTGACACTGAGTCCAGTTGGAGGCTATGACCTGGGCTCACTGGGAACTGTGCCCCTCTTACTACTCATGTCTAATGCTATGGAGAAGAGATGGTGTTCTGGGTACCATGTGTGCCCATCTAGAGGAAACTGGCCTCAGACACAGGCAAGGCAGGAAGCACTTCACCTGCCTGTTCTGCAAAATGTCAACCCCTTTCCTAAACAGTTTGTGTTGAGAGTGAGCTGATGCTACTTCTGAGTTCTGTGACTAGAAGTTATTCAATAGCTCTGTGCCTCAATTTCATCTGAACAACGGAGACAGTAACAGTATCTGTCTTCTAGATTGTGTGAGGACCGTTGGATTCACACATGAGATACAGTACTTGAAGTGCTGGTCAGGAATGTGCCTGTGGGACTGCTTCCATTATGTTGGCCTGTGAGTTACAGGAACCTGGTGGGAGGCTGGCTGTGGCTAGGGATGTGTTGGATTTTATCTTCAACTGATTGATGTAATTTATCCTCCTTGTTCTGGGATGGAACACAAGCTAGGCTGCTAGGAAACTGGTCTGTCACTGCGGTATGCCCCACACTCTCTCCCCTCGGTTCTAATCTCTGCACCCCAGCCGCCCACCCGGGTTCTGATAATCTCTGCACCCCAGCCGCCCACCCGGGTTCTGATAATCTCTGCACCCCAGCCGCCCACCCGGGTTCTGATAATCTCTGCACCCCAGCCCCCACCCTGGGTTCTGATAATCTCTGCACCCCAGCCGCTCACCCGGGTTCTGATAACCTCTGCACCCCAGCCCCCACCCTGGGTTGTAATCTCTGCACCCCAGCCTCTCATGATCTAACGTCTGCGCCCTAGCTCCCCCACCGCTGGCTTCTAACCACAGCACTCCAGCCCCTCCACATTCTAACCTCTGAGCCCCAGCCCCCAAGGTTCTACTTTCTGTGCCCCAGCCCTTGGGGATTCTAATCTCCATACTCCAGCACTCTTGATTCTAACCTCTGTGCCCCAGACCCCACACCCCACCCCAGGTTCTAATCTCTGCTCCCCAGCTCCTCCAGGTTCTAATCTCTGCACCCCAATGGTCCGCTTTCTAATTTTTGCGCCCCACCCCCTCGGGTTCTTAACTCTGCTCCAGCCCCCTGACTTAATCTCTGCACCCCGGACGTCCAGGATCGAATCTCTGCACCCCAGCATCCTAGGTGCTAATCTCTGCACCCAAGGTGCCAGCTTCTAACCTCTGTGCCCCAGACCCAGGCTTCTAACCTTCAATAAGCTTCAGTACTCTGCACATCAGCCCCCTCCCCCGACCTTGTTCCCGTCCTCCGGACCCTAGCCCAACCCCCAGCCACCTCCTCCCTCCGGGCTCCTGTCCTCTGGACCCCCGCTCCCTGGCTTCGCTCCTCTGGATCCCAGTCCCCCCTTCCCCCCCCCCCCCGGCTTGTAATCTCCACCCCAGCCATCCAGGATCGAATCTCTGCACCTAGCATCCCAGGTGCATAGCTCTGTACTCCAGGTCCCGGCTTCTAACCTGTGCACCCCACCCCCAGGCTTCTAACCTTTGTGCCCCCTGCAACACAGCTTCTACCTCTGCACCCCTTCAATAACCTTCAGTACTCTGTACTCCAGCCCCCTGGCTCCTATCCCGGCTTCTACACCCTGGACCCCAGTCCCCTGGGTTCTAGTCTCTGCCTCCCTCGGGTTCTATCACTGCACCCCAATCCCCTGTGATCTAACCTCGGTGCCCCAGCTCCCCCACCACTGGCTTCTAAACTCTGCACCCTGCCCCGCCCCATATTCTAATCTCTGAGCTCCAGCCCCCAAGGCTACACTACCACCCCCTTTTCTACTCCCTGTGCCCCAGCCCTATGGGGTTCTAATCTCCATACTTCAGCCCTCTCTATTCTAACCTCTGAGTCCCCACATCCGACCCTGGGTTCTAATCTCTGCAATCAGACCCCTGGGTTCCAATCTCTGCCCCCCAGGATCCTGGATTCTAATCACCATGCCCCAGGACCCTGGGTTCTAATCTCTATGCTTCACATCTGTGCATTCTACCTGTGCATTCAGCATCCAGCACTCCAGGTTCTAATCTCTATTTGGAAGCCCTATGGCTTCCAATCTCCATAAACTAATTTCTGTGTTCTAATCTCTGCTCCTGAGCCTTCCAGCTTCTAATCTCTGTGGAAGCCCTATGGGTTCTAAGGTCTTTGCCTCAATTATCTGGGTTCTAATTTATGCACATCAGCCCTCCAGGTTCTAATGTCTGAGCCCCAGGCCCCGTTTCTAAACTCTGCACCCATGACCCTATTTTCTAATCTCTGCACCCCAGCGCGCCCCCGGGTTCTAATCTCTGCACCCCAGCGCGCCCCGGGTTCTAATCTCTGCACCCCAGCGCGCCCCCGGGTTCTAATCTCTGCACCCCAGCGCGGCCCCCCGGGTTCTAATCTCTGCACCCCAGCGCGGCCCCCCCGGGTTCTAATCTCTGCACCCCAGCGCGGCCCCCCCGGGTTCTAATCTCTGCACCCCAGCGCGGCCCCCCCGGGTTCTAATCTCTGCACCCCAGCGCGGCCCCCCCGGGTTCTAATCTCTGCACCCCAGCGCGGCCCCCCCCGGGTTCTAATCTCTGCACCCCAGCGCGGCCCCCCCCGGGTTCTAATCTCTGCACCCCAGCGCGGCCCCCCCGGGTTCTAATCTCTGCACCCCAGCGCGGCCCCCCCGGGTTCTAATCTCTGCACCCCAGCGCGGCCCCCCCGGGTTCTAATCTCTGCACCCCAGCGCGGCCCCCCGGGTTCTAATCTCTGCACCCCAGCGCGGCCCCCCCCGGGTTCTAATCTCTGCACCCCAGCGCGGCCCCCCCGGGTTCTAATCTCTGCACCCCAGCGCGGCCCCCCCGGGTTCTAATCTCTGCACCCCAGCGCGGCCCCCCCGGGTTCTAATCTCTGCACCCCAGCGCGGCCCCCCCGGGTTCTAATCTCTGCACCCCAGCGCGGCCCCCCCGGGTTCTAATCTCTGCACCCCAGCGCGGCCCCCCGGGTTCTAATCTCTGCACCCCAGCGCGGCCCCCCCGGGTTCTAATCTCTGCACCCCAGCGCGGCCCCCCCGGGTTCTAATCTCTGCACCCCAGCGCGGCCCCCCCCCCGGGTTCTAATCTCTGCACCCCAGCGCGGCCCCCCCCCCGGGTTCTAATCTCTGCACCCCAGCGCGGCCCCCCCCGGGTTCTAATATCTGCACCCCAGCGCGGCCCCCCCCCGGGTTCTAATCTCTGCACCCCAGCGCGGCCCCCCCCCTGGGTTCTAATCTCTGCACCCCAGCGCGGCCCCCCCCCTGGGTTCTAATCTCTGTATGCCCAGTGCTCTAGCTTCTAACCTCTGGAACCCAGCCCCTGGATTCTAATCTAATCTAATCTAATCCCCGGTTCTACTCTCTGTGCCCCAGCCCTCAGGGGTTCTAATCTCCATACTCCAGCCCTCTCGATTCTAATCTCTGTGCCCGAGATCCCACCCCCACCCCCCACCCTGGGGTCTAACCTCTGCGCCCCAGCAGCCCGGGGTCTAACCTCTATACCTCACACCTATGCATTCTAATCTCAGCAATTTAGCACTCCAGGTTCTAATCTCTATGCGGAAGTCCTATGGATTCCAATCTCTGTAACCCAATTATCTGGCTTCTAATTTCTACTCCGGAGCCTGCTGGCTTCTAATTTCTACTCCGGAGCCTGCTGGCTTCTAATTTCTACTCCGGAGCCTGCTGGCTTCTAATTTCTACTCCGGAGCCTGCTGGCTTCTAATTTCTACTCCGGAGCCTGCTGGCTTCTAATTTCTACTCCGGAGCCTGCTGGCTTCTAATCTCTATGTGGAAGCCCTATGGGTTCTAATGTCTGTACCCCAGGCCCCCAGATTCTAATCTGGGCACCTTTGCCTTCAGGTTCTAATTTCTCACCCCAGGTGCCTAAATTCCAATCTCTGGACCCCAGCATCCCGGTTCTAATCACTGCACCTCAGCACCGCAGGTTCTATTCTCTGCACCCCGGTACTCCGAGTTCTAATCTCTGCAGATGGGGCAACCCCAGCAACCTGTGTTCTAATCTCTGCACCCCAGCCCTCCGGGTTCTAATCTCTGCACCCCAGCCCTCCGGGTTCTAATCTCTGCACCCCAGCCCTCCGGGTTCTAATCTCTGCACCCCAGCCCTCCGGGTTCTAATCTCTGCACCCCAGCCCTCGGGTTCTAATCTCTGCACCCCAGCCCTCGGGTTCTAAACTCTGCACCCCAGCCTCCTCGGGTTCTAAACTCTGCACCCCAGCCTCCTCGGGTTCTAAACTCTGCACCCCAGCCTCCTCGGGTTCTAAACTCTGCACCCCAGCCTCCTCGGGTTCTAAACTCTGCACCCCAGCCTCCTCGGGTTCTAAACTCTGCACCCCAGCCTCCTCGGGTTCTAAACTCTGCACCCCAGCCTCCTCGGGTTCTAAACTCTGCACCCAGCCTCCTCGGGTTCTAAACTCTGCACCCCAGCCTCCTCGGGTTCTAAACTCTGCACCCCAGCCTCCTCGGGTTCTAAACTCTGCACCCCAGCCTCCTCGGGTTCTAAGCTATAGAAAGTCAAGTATCTTTTCACTCAGCATCCTGGCAGGAGCATGGCCACACCCTCACTCAGCCCTGGAGAATATTTTCCTTAGGATCTACCCAGGACTGTCCAGACTTATTAGCTCTGTTAAATGCATGATCCATTGTCACCTCTCATCCTCTTTGAGTTGGCTGGGTGCATGCTTCTCCTTGGTTTCATCAGATCTTTGAAATCTCTAGCACTGGAAACAAGAGGGGGGAGCAGAGTACCCAGGAAGCCTTGTGAGTTGGGTGAGGGAGTATTCTGCCTGTACATGCGCACACACACACCCCTCTAGCTGGTCTAGCCTAGGTCTCTCTTCCTGTGTGTCTGGAACTCTTGGGCCAGGTAAGTCTGCTCAGGAAAGGCTTTGGGCACAGAAGGAAGTGCAGAAACCCTCAGCCTAAGTTTACCTAGGGGTCAGGTACTGCAAGCTGGGGCAATACCGCCCCCCCCCACATCCAGACACTGTCCAGTGTCCCATTTCTGCTGGAAGATGGTTTTGGAATTAGGCTAGCTCTCCCCAACCCCATCTTGAAAGTGAAGATACGCTGACCTCCATAACTTTTGTCAAAGATCCAAGGGACCTCAGACTCAGAGCTCAGCTCACTCAGCCTCCCACACCTGTCACTGTGTGCAAAGGTGGGCTGGGCTGGGTGTGGTGGTAAGAGCTTTCTGACGGGTGGAGACAGTGGGAACATCAGGGATGCAGAGTGGGGTTGGACCTTCCTACTTTCTCAGATTTCCTCGGAAGAACAGTGATAAACATTGGAAGAATGTAAGAGAAAAGTGCTCAGCTGGGATGTCCGAGGATGGGTGTGCCTTGGAACACAGGGAGTGGCAGCAAGAAGACAAACAACAGGGGCTGGGGCTGCAAGGCTCTCACATCTCAGGCATGAGCATGGGAAAGAACTGCAGCTTACATCTCCGTCTCCACACCTAAGCAAAGGGCAGACAGGAGCACCTAGACAAGGGCGGAAGGCAGAACAGAAAGTGGAAGGTGGTACTTCCACCTCCACCTGCAGCAGAAGGGCTCCACCAGGCTGGCCAGGTGATGAACTCCCCAGTTTAGAAAGAGGGAAGCCTCTGAGGTGAACAGCCAGTTCAGATCTCTTCCAACCATTTCTGAACCATTTCTGAACCCTGGGAGTCACTAACTCTTCTCCGTAGCCTAAACTGCTTCACCTCTGAAATGGGCAGGTAGTAGAGGGCCAAACTGGGTGACATGTAACAGCTGATCCAGCCTGGAAGTTCTGAGAATTAAAGAATGTATCAGCGACAGACAGCTGCTACTGAGTCAGGATCTTCACTCTACGGGACACAGAAAGGTACAGATAAGGGAACGGAGGTGTCACAACATAGAAACAGGAAGTCACATCAACCATTAAAGGACACACAGCCCAGCTATGGGGTAAGCTGAAGAACTGAATAGACACTTCTCCATCCAGAACCCTGTGAAAAGATACCCTGTATTGCTAGCAACCACTATGAATTGGCACTGCATCCATAAGGAGACCAACATCAGACCAATAGCAAGCAGGGTACACGCGGAGATACATGGAACCTTCAGGCAGTGTGAGTAGAACTGCAAAATGGCATGGCCACCTTGGAATACTTTGCCATCCCATGAAAACATGAATTATGCTAAGCATAGGCAGCCCAGAAATTCCAGAGAAAAACACAAGCTTGTACCAAAACTTGTTCATAGCAGCAACTGTCCATGCTAACCAAGTGGGGATGATCCAAATGACCATCAGTTGATGGATGGCCTGAATGATGGATGGCCATGTGATGTTATTCCATCGTAAAGGAATGTTCTGGACTATGCTATAATGGATGGGCCTCCAAAAAAAAAAAAAGGCACTAAGACTGTACAAAACCCACTCCATCAATATTCCAACATATGTGTGGGTGGAGTTCATAAGGCTCCGCCCTCCCTCCCTGAGAACTGACAGCTAATGGTTGCTGGGGAAGGTGTCATACTCCTGGTGGTGCAGCCACAGGTAGGTTGCCCTTGCTTAAGTAAATGACCCTCCCCGACCCAGGCTCATGCAACTCTAAGTGCACTGGAAACCAAACGGACATGGAAGAGGGGCGCTTAGGAAGGGGTTCAGCAGGAGGGGGGACATCAAGGATAACTGGGAGGGGGTGTGATCAAAGTACATATTATATAGAACTGAGAGAATACAATACATGAATACAAATTAAAAATAAAACAGGACACTGGGCCAAGTGCCTGAAGCCATGGGTCAGGAAGCACCTTGTGCTGTACGGTTCTGTCTATGTGACGTGTTCAGAGCAGGCAAATCTGTCCCGATGTATGGCACAGGTTGGCAGCTGCCGTGAAGGGCAGAGTGGTACGGGAGGTAGGGGTAGCTGTAGTAAATAGGAGATATCTTTTGGGAGTGATGAACGTATCCTAAATTAGGTTACATATCACTGAACAAATTGGGAAAAAAAAAATCACACCTTAAATGGACGAGTAGTTGGGTGTACAAACTACACCTAAAAACAGCTGCTCAGAAAGTTTAGGGAGTTGAGACTTTAATAGGATTATGACCCCTAATTATGCTTAGGATGATGACACCATCGCCATAGTATCTCATTGGCTGGTCTCTAACTAGTAGCAATCTTATCCTCCTAGAGTGTCCTGGAGTATTAGGATCTTGAGCACGAGCCGCCATACCTGGCTAAGTCCCTTTCAAGTCAGCTGGCCCTGTAGAATTGAGGCATCACTGCCACACGACCTTGGGCCCAGAGGAGGGCAGACACTCATGCCTCTTCTCCCTTCCCAGCCCCAATGAGATGCTGGTGCTTTCAGCTCAGGGAAGGAAGTATAGTCACAGGCTGGCCAGCACTGATCCTTCCTGTCAGCCTCGCAGTCAGCTCATGGGGCTCAATGCCGCCTTGGGGGTGGGTCTGTAAATGGCCAGAGGAGGGTTTGTTTTGAAGTTTTTGTTTTTTTTCAAGATAGTGAGTTCCAAACAGAGAAACCCTGTGTAGACCAGGTTGGCCTTGAGCTCCCAGAGATCCACCTGCCTATGCCTCCCAAGTGCTAAGATTAAAGGCATGTGCCACCACTGCCTGGCCAAAGGAGGTATTTTGAATTGCCACAATGATTGGGAGTTACAGATGTCCCCAGTGAATTTCTACATGACAGAACTGTGTGTCCACCGAAGCCTGGCCATATGTAGCTACAACTATCAACCTGTAGTTTGAGTCCAGAACCCCAAGTCTATTTATATGGAGCCACAGACCCTGCTGCATAGCTGAACCTGCTCAAAACATCTGAGCTAGCCCTTGCTGTGTGAGTGGTTGGAAGCTGGGTGTGGGTTGGGTTGCTTGGTGTGGGCTGTGTGTGCCCCATCTGTAAGTGGGGATCCCTGGCTCTGCTAGGCCTCAAGCCTCAGTTGCAGAGTGAGGTGTGGGCATGCCACCATCCATGTAGTGAAACAGGGTGACTTCATGTCGGGTGATTTCCTCCTGCCCTCCTTCACCACTGGGCACCATACCACAGTTCTGCAGGGTTTGTCTGCAAAAGTAGCTGGGAAAGTTTCACTCCCGAGATCCAATGACATGATAGAATTGAAATTCAAAGCCAGACACTGTCCAACCAAGTCTGAACACTTAATGGGGGTTGGAGGACACTGAGAAAGGAGTATTTTCAGAGTACTGAACAGCAAGCCCCTGTCCATTCGGGTTCAGAGCAGCTGTGGGAACCCTTGCTCCAGGTCACTTCTAGAAGACTCTCTGAAAGCTACAAAGGTACCTCAGGGCCCTGCCTCTTTCTTCTCCACTTGTGCCTGTAATCAATGACCTACCAACACAGGAAGGTGACTTGGGATCATAGCTTTGAAGTCCAGTAAGAACCAGTCACATTGTTGCTTTGGGCCTGAAGTGGCGGTAAAGGCTGCCACAAGTAGCAACATAAAGACCCTTGCCCAGGAAGGAAAACAGAGAGAAGGGGAAGTTGCCAAGGTCCCTCAGTCATCCCTCCCCCCAGGGAAAGGTTCCAAATGGCCTACAGACGTCCCACTAGGCCCCACCTCTTAAAGGTCCTGCCACTTTCCAAAGGCACCATGGTATGCAGACCAAGTTTTCAAGATACAGGCCTTGGGGGAAGAATCCTTACCCAAAGCTTAGCACCAGATGGCTCCCAAACTCACTGCAATGGTGAGATCACAGGTTCAACCAGGACGAGGGGACGCGCACAGCCTTAATTCCAACCCGGCAGCAGCAGGTCCCAACTTGTCTCTCCAGGTTTGCTCCCCTGCACCCTTTGCCTTCAACCTTGACTCCAGCCCCCAGCACAACCTCCTTTCTTCTGATGTCTTGGACACACCTTCCTGCCACTGTGCTCCTCTCACCTTCTACAACCCGCCATATCCTCCAGGGAGTGTGCCCAGGTTCCTCAGACTGAGTTACATGCCCCCAGACTCTGTGCACCATAGCCCCATGTTCCCCCCGACTGTAACAAAAGCTTGTCATGTGGCGACACGTTTCAAGTTGTGTCTGTCTCACCAGCAAGCCCCAAACCACGAATCACACATGTTCCCTTTGTCCCTGCCAAGTGCCTAGAAAGAGCTGGAGGGAGACTTGACAAACCGAGATAAGGCTTAAAGGTGAAACATCTCCCCAAAGGAAAGGGAGATTAAATTTAGAAGATCCATTCCACCTAACAAAGCCCATGGTGGAGCTTCCCTTCCCCGCCTCCATCTTGTGGAGTTTTGAAAGGTGAGCGTGATGATCTTGACTGTCAAACTGGACAGATTGAGTTGCCTAGGAGACACTTATCAGTAAGTGTCTGTGAGGATGTTTCCAGAGAGGTCTGGCGGAGGCAGTGATGTGAGTGGCGCCATCCCATGGACTGAGATCTGGGTCCGAGTAAAACTGAAGGACAGCACAGTGACACTTCTTGGGGTGACTTGTTCTCCTAGTTTCTCTCTGCTTCCTGATTGTCTTAGGTTTTTCCCCTGTTGCTGTGATAATCCTTCTGACAAAAGCAACTTAAGGAAGAGAGGCTTTATTTCAGTTCCCAGACCAAGTGCGGTCCGCCATGGCATAGTCAAGGCGGCAGGACCAGAGTCGGAAGCAGAGGGAGTCAGATGCTGTCACTCAGACCCTTTCACCTTTTTACTCAGTCCAGGACCTGGCCCAGAAACAATGCTACTCGCATCTCAGGTGAGTCTTTCCACAACAATGAATGCAATTACAAACATTTCTCAGGGCTACTGAGATTCAACCAGTAAAAGTACTTCCTGCCAAGCACAGGGGAAGAAAGGGTTTATTTGGCTTATTTTCAGCTCACAGTCAAACTGAAGAAAGTCAGGGCAGAAACCCAAGCAGAAGCCATGGAGGACGCTGTTTGCTGGCTCACTCAGGCTCATACTCGGCTACCTTTGGTACCCAGCCTAGAACTACCTACCTAGGGATGTTTCTGCCCATGGTGGGCTGGGCCCTCCTACATCCCTAATAATCAAGACATCCCCCTAGACCTACTCACAGAAAAATCTGATCTAGGCAATTTCTCAATTGAGACTTTTTCCTCAGATGACTCGAGGATGTGTAAGGTTGACAATTAAGACAGACAGATGCACACACATGTGCACACACGTACGCACACTAAGTAAACAAACATACATATATTAATCTTAAAGAAAAATCCCTCATAGACACACCCACAGGCCAACTTCATCTAGACAATACCTTCCAGAGACTCATCGGTCTGCCTGAGTCCTGGGGAGCCTACCACAACGCTGTCTGGCCTCACCGTGGCTGCCCTGATGCCTCTACTCTCCATGTTTCTCAATGTTCCAAATCCTGCAAAGTGAACAATGGAAACTAACCTCACACTGGCTAAGGCTGGGATATGTGACCAGCCCCACACTCCTGCTGCCATGTCTGCCCACCCGATGGACTGTATTCCTCTGAATCAGGAGCCAGAAGAAAACTTCCTTCCTTAAATGAATTCTTGTGAGGAATTTTTGTCTTGATAATGAGGAAAATAACACACAGCAAGTATCAAGAACACAGTGCTGTACCTATGTGAACTCATGGAATCCCTCCAGGCTAATCTAAGAACCAATCCATTGAACAGATCAGAAAACTGAGGCTCAGAGTCCACTCCTTTGCCCCACAACTCAGGGCTCCAACACTGTCTTGAAGGGACTTAAAGCACAGGTATCCTTCTGAGTTCTGAGCCCTACAGAGCTTGAAGCTGACTCCTTAAATGGGGCAGGGGAAGCTAAACAATGGACACACAGGAGGGATGCAGCAAATGCTATGGTATGGGCTGGGGTAGAGGAGAGAGAACACTCTTCTAGAATGAGGCGCCAGAAAAGGACAAGGTACAGAAGGACGTCTGGCTGAGGGGACCAGGCAACAGCATAGAGACGCTCCTGTCTGCGCACCGTGACAAGGGCACTGGAGATAAGAAACTTTGACTTGGGATGACATGTTGAAGGTATCCAAGGGAAGTGACTGCATAGGCTCTTACCGAGTACAGGGGCAAAGGAAGATGAGCAAGGGTCACCAGATGAGTCATAGCCTGGCGCCAGTCTGCCTGAGTCTTGGGGAGGCTTCAACAACGCTATGCCTGGCCTCACGGGTGGTTGCCCTGGCCCTATGCTCCCTAGTTCATACAGTGGCCTTTGTCTTCATCACTCCATCTTCCTGCCCCTACTTGGCTCCTGAGCTGTCACTTGGTGTAATGAGCTGGCAAGAGTAGGCCACAGGGTGAGCAAGGGAATGACGTCCCTCCCACCCCCATCCTTCCTCCGGGCCTCTCCTGTTTCCCCATCTCTTCGTTTCCATGACAGCATCTGGCAATGAGATGTCTACTTCAGAACACTGGCAGGGATGACACACAGGAGTGGAGGCACAGGCTATGGAAGGGAAGGCAGCCCTTACCTGCCGGACACCCACTGTGTGGGCAGGACCTGAGACTTCACAGCCAACATCCCCATCCTTTACTCCAGCCAGGAAAAGGCAGGTATCTCAGAAAGGCACCCATGCTACCCAGTTCTGTCTCTAGGACATGCCAGGAGACCTCCACTTCTGTCTCTGGTGACATCCTGGTCTTCGTACCATACAGCTTAGGGAACAGCCCTAGCCCGACAGAGTCAATCTGCTGCTCTTTGTTTCCCTCCTTTGTAGTTCCAGATGAATGCAGCCAGAGTGATGGTTGTCATACCGCGTTTGGTCCTGTTGCTGGTGGCCCAGAGTTCCCCAGACCTCAGCGTCATTTGAACAAAAGTCAAGACAACACAATGGCCAGGAACATCCTCCATAGCAGGCCTGATCTCTCCACAGTCACCCTTACACACAGTGTGTATTCACACAGGTCTTACGCTCTTTAGAGCATTCCAAACTACTCCCTCCCCAAGGGCTTTCTGATGCCTCTTTCCAGAATATTCTTGAGGAGTATACCTCCAGGCTTTACTCGATCCAAATACCCACCTCTCATTCTCTGGGTAAAGGGACCCTTCTGTCCACACATCTACCATTTTGACAACAATCTCCATGTTTCTGGTTCCCTAGAAATGTCTCTGTGCTCAAGAATCACAGGATCCTGGACAGGCAGGTGGGACTAGACTCAGAGGGTGAGGAGGGGACTTCCCAAGCCTGCTGACTACTTTTAAAAGACCTCTGACCCTTTATTATCTCTCAGGGTCCTTGGCGGCTGTTCACTTCTTGCAAGATCAAGTAAGACACAGGAACTTGCCTTTCTTAATGACTCCCTGAAGGAAACTCATCCATGCTGCTTTTTGAACAGTCTCTAGAGAAAGGCTGTTTGGGCAGGAGCTAGGGAGAAGCTCCTTGATACTCTCAGTGAGATGGTCATTTCTCAGGACAGGGACCTAAGACCTTGGTGTCATGCCCTACGCAGGCAGTACCTCTTATTTAGTCTGTTCTCATACCTCATCATCCAGAATGGTCCCCAACACTGAGAACATGAAACAGTCTCTACTGCTGAATAAATCTATGAGGCCTGTGGGTCAGGAGACTCTTCTGGAGGACAGCTGAGCATGTGGTACTGTCACCCTAGTCACTGGGAACAGGATTCATCAGTCATCCGTTGGCTGGGTTAAACTGTATGTCCAAGTGGTTCCTGGCTGGCTAAACCAAACTGATGGGAAAACCAGACCACAGATACAAAGCTATTGGGCTGCAGGGCCGCAGGGCCGCAGACCATGAGCAAGAGACATCACAGCCAGCAGATGTCCAAGCTGAAAAATGTCATGAGCCACCAGGGGATGAGGACAAAGGATAGCGAGGGCCAAAGAGGGAAAGGACTAAAGATGTCAAGGCCTGTAAAAGCCAGGGGGCAATGGGAACCATGGGACAAGAGAAGTCACAGAGCAGCAGTGACAGTGGGCTAGAATCTGGCCTGGGTAGAGCTTTCCCACCTCTTGCACGAAGCCCAGGAGCCAGCACAGGAGCAGACAGCAGGGCAGCAGACAGGTGTAAAGTGATGGAGAGACATGACAGGAGCCGAGGGCTGGACAGCCAGTGATCATTTCATCCATACCCTGGCACTGGAGAGGGAAGCAACGCCTTGCTGCAGAGAGGGGCATCGGGACAAAAAGTCCCAGGGCCTGCCTGGCTATAAATGAACCTTTAGCTCGCCGTGGGGTCTGCCAAGTACGGTGATGCTGTGTTTTCTCTTGTCCCCGCACCTGGGCAACCAGCCCTTACCCAAGCTGAATGCATGCTTGTGGTGATTCCCAGCCCCAGCAAGCAGAATCAGCCTGCCTGGCAGGGCCATGGCAGGGAACATCTGGCAGGAGTCTGTGCTTTTCGTTGGTTTTAAACAGCTTTGGTTAGATATAAATCAAACCCCCATAACATTTACCACCTTTCTTTTTTAACTGGGGAGGGTCATCTTGTTAATCTACTATAAGCTTGCCTTAAATTCATGATCTTTCTGCTTCAGCCTCCTGAGTGTTGGAAGTACAGGTATGGACCACTTGCCAGCATTCACTCCTTTATAAACTTTATCACAATAAAAACCTTTTAAGAATCACTACTTGAAGTACGTGGTGCAGTTGGAACATGGGATGTGAGTAGGTAGAGAAGGTGGGAAGCCATCAAGCAACAAAGTCATGGAGTTAAGGATGGAGTGTCGCCACAAGCAGGGGAGAACTGGCTGTCCAATGTGGACCAGCAAGTAAACAGTACCCAGCTAGGACTGCACAGAGCCTGTGTTCTGAACACTGCAAACTTCACTTGTCACACCTGGGAGAGAGAGCACAAGAGCAGCTTTAGAGGTGGTCAGGAGACCTGGGCTACAGAGTTAACACTGCCACCAATAGATGACACCCCATCTCAACATGGGATGTTTTGGCTTGCATAGGTTTTACTTCATGGTCATTTGCCCAGGTTGCTTTGGGTCTGTGTCACATTACGTCATGACAGGAGCATGTCCTGTCACTTTAAGTCATTGTCTATACACCTCGTAGCAGCCAGGAAGTGGGGAGGGGGCCACAGGGAAAGGAGGAGTTGGAGCACTATTTTTCAAGGTCATGTCGCCTGATGGCTAAGGGATTCTGGTAGCAGGAGAGAAAGACAGGCATCAGCGCCTGTGCCAGGGCAGGTATTTTAGCCCATGGCATATTGTGTGTCCTTTAAAATGGTGGATCCTGGTATGCTAGTTGAGCCCCAAGATAGGAAAGCCTGCCAGGGCAGTGCCTGCTTCCCCCATCTTGATGGAGACCTTGTTCACCAATATTGGCAAAATGGATAGGCTAAGAGCTTAAACTACAAGCCTAAAGATGACTGGACCTTTCCCGACCTTGCCGACTCCTCCCCACTACAGCAAGCTTTATGTAGGCTGACTGAAGTATCTAATAAGCATGGACCAAAATGATCGGACCTTTTCCCTTATGCCAAAAAAAAAAAAAAAAAAAAAAAAAACCCTGCTTTTTTTGCAATAAAGTAGATCTGCACCACAAGGCTGGTCTTTGAAGACTGAGTTTCTTGGGCTACTGACTCCGTTGACATTCACCCACGTAGGGATTCCCTCTGCTTCCACAAAAGACTACAACGGCCTAAATTCCACTTAGAGACTCCAATGCCCAAAGGTTCTAAAGCTCCCAACAGCAACACAGGCTGGGTCCAAAAGTCTTAACCCACAAGCCTCTGAGGGTAACACGTGCTGAGGATGCAACTCCTTCAGCCCCCAGCTCATCTCAAAGATGCAGATAACAGCCACACCAACCTCACAATCACTCAGAAGATGGACTGAGGCCAAACTCCCGTGCTCAGCATCACATCCAACTCCCAGCAGATGTTTGGAGCACACCATTACCACCCCGCACTGGGTCAGGTAATGCTGGCCAGACTGATGAGGGCAATTTCCCCAGGAAGCACGGATGTGGAGATGCTCAACTTGAAAACAAGTGTTCTTGGAGTGGCTTTCAGAGTCCAACGCACAGCTCTGCATCTGAGATAAAAAGGAACAGGTTGCATTCAGCAAAAAGGCTCACTTCTGTGGGACCTTCTCCTCAAACTGATCACAGAAGCATGGGCTGGCATCTGAGGTCACCCTCAGCTCGAACACCAGAGTGAGCCAGCCCAGTGTCAGTCCTGAACCTGTTACCTGTGTCTGTATGACCTACTCGGAGGCTACACTTCCATCTAGTGCTCAGAATTTGGTTTTTCTTGTCTGTGCAGGCTTTTCCCCCTGCCTGCCTACCTGCAACAGAGGTATCAGGGAACAACCAACATCAGGATCCCCCAGAATCACTTCTCCAGCTTGTAGCTCAGAGGATGGGGTTCATGCACAGCTCCTGCAAACATCCACTTTTCACTGTTAGATGGATGAAAGCAGCCAACCTCCCACATCAGACCTGTAAGGGTTGGTTAGATGTGGCCATTCCCAAGCCTGTACCAGGCAGGTGGCATCATGCTCCAAGGGGCTTTGTGACACAGTGGAAGTGGGCCAGAAAGATCCCAGTTCCAACTCTGGCTTGGCTACACATTAGCTGTGTGGGTCACTCAGTCTCTCTGAGTCTCCTTTGCATTGTCCCCTCCCTACATCCTTGTTATACCTCCGCCTGTCACCTGTCAGGATAGCAGACCACAGCTCTACGGTGTCCTCAGTGTACAGATTTTTGTATACCCGAAAACAGCCTCTAACTCCTATTCAACCTTCATGAGCCTCAGCTGCTGGGCCGGGTGCTGTCTTCCCTACTCTGTTAGACGTGTGTGGTCCCAAGAACATCAGAAGGAAGTCTCCTGTGCAGGTACCCACCAGAAGGCCTATGCTGGTGTCTTATGACTCCATCCAGGCCTCCATAGAGGAAGCAGGTGGAGGGAGAGCATCCACCTGAGTGAGAAGGTATATAATCCTGACTCCTGCAGGAACGGAGTGACAGGAGCTGGGACTCCACATCAGCACACGCTGCACACGCCATACGACTGCAGCCTCTGGAGAGGAAAAGTGTAATGCGAGGAGCGAACAGCTTCATCTCTGTGCATAAGGAGATTTTTAGGGGAAAACCGAACAGTGCCTCCAGTCTGCACCTCTGAAACACGGATGTGGAGTCAAGTTCCTGTCACTTCATGAAGAATGTCACGGTGTGACAGAGGCCTCCAGCAAGATCCATGGGATCAGGCAGAAGTGAAGGATCCTCCCTCAGCCCCTCCCACCGGTCATGCCCACCCCCTCACAGCCACACCCTTGTCTCTACAGAGAGTATCCCAGCCTGGGCAACCTTGTTCCCTTTGGTTACTTCCTGCTATGTTCCCACGCCACCCTCTGAGGAGCACCAGGTTATACGCCCTTCCTGGGGTGCACCCTCTCAACCTCTCAACATGAGACAGCTCTGCCCTCTCTACCTAGGATGTCCTAGCATGTCCCAGCTCCTCATCTCCACCCATGGAGGTCTCATGTTTCAAAGCCCTGCTCACACCTTCACTCATTCAGTCATTCAGTCATTCAACAGTCTAAGTATTGCTGTATTTCCTGCACTGTGATAGATATCAAAGATATGACAAGGGGCCACTCAGCTCCGTGTCCTCAGACAGCTCATACCCTAGGGAGACAGACGGCGACAGTCAAAAGTAGTGTGTGGCAGATGCAGGTCCAGCGGTGCTGTGAACCCAGAGAAGATCCTAACTCAGGGTGTGGGTGATCAGGGTGGACTTCCTGGAAGAGGACACACCTACCCTGGGTCATATAGCCGGAAAGTGGGAGAGGTATGCCTGCGTCTATGTGAACACATGTAATCACGTGGCTGGGTAAGAGCTAACACGAGCATTACTTGTCCGCAGCAAGGATTGGCAGTATAGACAGCAGAGTGCCTGGCATCCACTCAGCTTCATGGGGTACAGACTCTAGTCCAGTTCCACAGGTGAGGCTGAGCAGAGACAGGTGAAGTACTTACTCCTGAGCACAGTCACCAAGTGGCCTGGCAGCCACACAGTGATGGGGCACTCTGCTGTCTACGATTTCTGTCCTAGTTAGGTTTCTACTGCTATATAAAACACCGTAACCATAAGCAACTTGGGAAGGGATGGGTTTATTTCAGCTTACATCTTGTAGTCCATCACTGAGGGAAACCAAGGCAAGAACTCAAGGTGAGAATCTAGAGGCCTGAACTGAAGAAGAGGCCATGGAGGGAGCTGTTCACTGGCTTGTTTCCCACGGCTTGCTCAGCCTGCTTTCTTAAACACCCAGGACCACCTGGCCAGGGTAGCACTGCCTACATTGGGTGGGACCCTCCCACATCATCAATTAAGAAAATGTCCCACAGACTTGCCTACAGGCAAACTGATGGAGGCATTTTCTCAACTGATGTTCCCTCTTCCTGGATGACCTTGGTTTGTGTCAAGTTGACAAAAAACTAACCGGGACACTGTGCATGCTGTCCATGTCATTCTCCCAACTGCTCATCTCCTGCCAGCGCATGCATCTGAGATGTCTTTCTTGGTTCACCCTAGGGCTCATTCCTTGTAAGGGCCCTCAATGTCAACCCTGGGTTTGAAACAGGAGGTGGCATGGTCAGATTCTACCCCAGAATGATCTCAGGCAATAACAGGCTTTGGAGGCAGTGGGGGAAGGGTATCAGGGGTCCTGGGAAGGGAAGATGAGGTCTGTGATGAAGCTGGGGCAGAGAGGGTATGGGGAATGGGATCGGCAACCAGTGGGATACAGACACCTGTCACCTATGGGGATGTCTCGGGATGCCTACAGTACCTCTTAGGAGCCCCAGGCCATGTCTGTGTAGACCCTAGGGTGGCCCTGCAGACTCACTCACTAAGCACACTCCAGCAGATGCTTCAGCAGAGTGAGAGCACCACTCCTAGCTGCCCCAAGTGGGCAAATGGCACTGTGCCTGCAGAGCTCTGAATTTCCTGCAGAGGCTTCACCTATAAGGGTCATGTCTCTCCTACCCTAAATACAAAATCAATCCCCTGAATTGAGTCCCCAAAATCAAGAACAAGATAAACAAACCCAGCTCTCTGAGAACACAGCTTCAGCACTACCCCCAACAACGACCACTCACCCTGCCCAGTGCTCACTCACTGACTCCTAACAGCTGCCCTGCCTCCTTCTCTCCACAGCTGTCTCCTCTCGCCTGGGACCTCCACAATGGTTTCCACATGTCTACCGATCTCCCTGGTGTGTCAGCCAGCACATCCAGCCTCAGTAAGTACACTAATGCTCACCTCCCAGAATACTGAGCAAACAGGATGACCTAAGGGAAGGCCCCATTGTACAGTACCCAGAGCTCAGCTCCTTGCCTCTGTCAGTGGGATAGGAGCCCCAAAAGGCCAGTGACCCTGTTTCTTCCATCTTCTGCTTACACAGATAAGCCAGCACCCGACACCTTAGACTGACACGCCTCCCTGCCCTAGCTGATCCTGTTTTCTACCTCTACCACGTGTGCACGCTCACTGCATGTTCACACAGATCTAAAAGGAAACATACAGACCCAGTCAGAGCTAGCCTGGTGGGCAGCCCATAGGCTTCCAGGCTCCCCCGAGAAGGAGGGGCTGCCTGGCCAGCATTCAGCACCGCTGCACCTGGGAAGGAAGCCGGCCAGCTCTTCCAGCCCCACTCACTCTCAAGCCCTGCTGATTGGCAATCACAGTGACATTTTGTTCCCCAGCTGCCTCGCCTTTTGTCTTCATTCAATTGGACAGAGCTGGGACTGGGCAAAGCTTACTGTTCACCCAGCCCCCTCCAGGAGCGACCACAGGAGGAAAGACCATCTATCTCTGTCTCGTGTTCCTGACTTGCTAATGGAGGGCCTCAGTCAAGCCTGGTGCCAGGTGCCGTGAGAATCAATCGATAAATTACCGACAAATATTTATTGAGCTCCTGAAGCAATAGTGAAAACAGCTTGTCTCTGTCCAGGGTTTCCTACTACTGGCCATTCAGCTCCACAGTCTGAGTGGCCTGGTGCCAGCACTGCATTAAGCAGAGACACTGTGGTGGGATGTGCAGTCACCATATTACCACTTAGCTTGCATTCGGTAGGTTTTTACTGTGCACCTACTAGGTACCAGCTGCTAAGAAAGCCACTGCAGGTGAAGGGCTGCCAGTGGATACTGTTCCCATCCTATAGGTTGCTGGGGGCTGTGCAGACAGTCAAAGAAAGGATTGTCAGATGATGGTGAGGTGTGGGGTAGGGCCGGCCACCCTGAGGAGATAGCTGGGGACTCAGATGGGAAGGTGCAGGCCTTTATAGGTTCTGGGACACTAGGCTCTCCATGATGCTGTCAGGTGAATATCACTGTTGTGTCTCTATTCCAGATGAGAAAACGGGCCAGGGAGACTGAAATGCTTCCTTGAAAGTTAAAGACTAGAGTCCAGGAACCTGGAGAGGTGGCTCAGTGGTTAGAGTGCTTACTTCTCTCCCAGAGGATCCCCAGCACCTATGTGTAATCTCATAACCACCCAGTTCCAGAGTTTGTTGCTCTCTGTCTGGTCTCTGTGGGTACAATCATGCACAGACATACATGCAGCCAAAACACATCCAGGATAAGACCCGGAAACCCCACTTACGACTCCAAACCCAGCTGCCCCTAGGCTCTAGCATGCTTTACTAGATCTTCCCCTAGGGAGCTTCAGGGAAGCAGACAGGAGTTCTTAGCCCAGTGGCAGCTCATCTTTGAGCTGCTTCCCTGCAGAAAACACTAATGCCATTCAGAAAGGGCCACGCAGGCCCTGATGTTCAGGGACAGGGCCATACCACTGCAAATTAAAAGCCCAACAAAATGATGGCTGACTTCCTGGAGGGGGCGGTTCCATGAAGCTGTTTATTAGCTTATTTAATACACTTATGCCCCTGTTGCAGATGCCTTTCAAATATTAATTCTCTCAAGCTTCATGACTCATTTAATACTCATAAATGATCCTGGCAGTAAATTGTGGGCACCACTGTCTGACAGTGATGTGACAGGGACTCATTATGAGACACATGTTGTAAGGCCATTCCCTTGCTGCATGAACACATGAGAGAGACAGGGGCTGAGCATGCCCAGGCTATATGGCATGAACTGTTGCCCCTGGCTACAAACCAGCACAGCTTGTGAGTGTTCCAAATACCACAGGTGACAGTGACACTACAAAGTGTCCGGGCACCTGGACGTGTCTAAGCTAACATGGTGGCAACACCTGAGATCCTAGCACTCGGGAAGCTGAGCCAGGTGCCATCCTGAGCGACACAGCAAGTTCCAGAACATCATTGGCTACAGGATACCAATCATATTTATAATTTTTTAAAATCATAAATAAGGACCGGAGAGATGGCTCAGCAGTTAAAAGCATTGGCTTCTCTTGCAGGGTACCTGGGTTCGATTTCCAGCACCCACGTGGCAGCTCACAACCATCAGCAGCTCCAGTCCCAGTGGATCCAGCGCCCTCTAGCCTTCTCCAGTACTGCACATGATTCATAGAAATACATACAGTCAAAATTTCAAAACATAAAAACTTTAAGGAAAATAACTATAACTATAAATTTTTTAAAATCCAGATATAGAAAAGGTGCAGTCAAAATATGTGAAACAGGATAAGAAATGGGTTTCCTGTTCCTACTCTGAGTGTGGGTGGGTCCCACAGGGCAGAAGCTACTCCGTCATTCATCGATGGTAAAGCCCATGGAAAGTTGTTTCACTGCCACATACTTCAGAAACATCATACATACAGCCTCTGTAAAACTAGTTATAATGTTTAAGAAGTATTTTATGTGTATGGCTGTGACCACATGTAGTCTGTGCACCATGTATTTGCCTACTGACCATGGACGCCAGTGCCCATGGAATTGGAGTTACAAGTGGTGGTGAGCCACCATGGGGGTGCTGAGGGTTGAACCCTGGTCTTCGCCAAGAGCACCCAATGCTCTTAAACTGAGCCATTTCTCTAGCTGCATGCATGCGCATGTGTGTGTGTCTGTATGAATGTGTGTCCGTGTCTGTGTGTGCGTGTGTGTGTGCACGCACGTGCGCTGGCAGTGGAGGTTGCTGGTGTTTTTTGTTTTTTGAGGGAGGGTCTCACGTCTCCTAGACTAGCCTCAAACTGGCTATGTAGCCATAAACTCCTGATTCTCCCACCCCTAGCTGCTGGTGCTAGTGTCACAGATATGCACTGTCATAACTGGGCCTCTTCATTATCAATATTATTATTTCAGTCTTTAAAAATATTGCTAAAACTTAAGGCACGAACACATATGCTAGCTGAGGCCTTGCAGCCTATCTCATCGGTCCTACTGGAAGGTCTTATGGCAGTAACACAGGTACAACTGTCACCTCTTATGATGATGTCTGCCCTGCCTCATTGGAATCTTAGGAGACACCAGCTTGTCTTCAGTCCATCTTTGCCATGAGACTGTACTGTCATACATCCCATTATACAGGAAGAGCATCAAGACAAGTCAGCACATTTGACCAGGACACAGTCTGGAAGATGGTGGAACCAATGCAAAGACCCATGTGCCCAGGCCTGACCCCTGGCTGGATTGGTAAGTGGCACTATACAGCTAAGTCTGTGTATGCAACAGTCTCTCTGCCCTTTTTGCTTGTTCTAAGGGAGAGACTGGAGTGCCCTGATTTAAATGCAGGATCATCCTTCCCCCAGATTCATCTAGGGAGCCTTGGGAAACACTACAAAGAACAGGCCTGTCTGCAGCACTCTGGGAAGGGCGGGGGCTGGAATCAAGTTAGCAGAGAACCCAGAGGTCACTGGGACCACAAAAACCACAGTGAGTGTGCCCCTGGGGACAAGTCTCATCCAAAGCTTCGGGGCCACGAGTGTGGCCCAGCCATGGCTCTGTGCTTCACATGGGCTCTGAGCAAGTAGCAGTAGTGTGCATTTACTTAATGAGGATCAGTGAGCCTCTTCAAGAACAGAGAAAAGCCGGTGAGCAAATGAAAGAAGCTCAGCTGAATGAAGAAACCACATGGAAATTGCCTAGAAAGGCGGGCATCTGGTAGCTTAAAATACATTTGGTAGCTATAAAATACATCTGGGTAGGCATTTGGTAGCTATAAAATACATTTGGTAGCTATAAAATACAAGCTATACAAATAGCCCTCAAATGTGCGCGGCTCAGCCCCCACTCCTCTGTACCGCCTCTGCTCCTGCATGGACCTCAGAAGGCTCATTTGCTGGCTGCTCGTCCACCTGTCTACCTGTTCCCACTCAGCAGTGGCCACCAGGCTTGCTGGAGAGAATGTAGTGGCTATTTTTGCCTGTCTTTTTCCCTATCTCGTCCTTAAGGGTGGCTGGGATGGCTGCATGCTCAGCTCCTATACTGTGCGCTCTGTCCTCTAGGAACCACATCCTTCTCTCATCCATCATGCTTACACACACACACATGCTTACACACACATGCTTACACACACATGCTTACACACACATGCTTACACACACATGCTTACACACACATGCTTGCTTACACACACATATACATATATGTGCTTACACACACTCACACACATACATATATGTGCTTACACACTCACACACATACATATATGTGCTTACACACTCACACACATACATATATGTGCTTACACACACTCACACACATATACATATATGTGCTTACACACTCACACACACATACATATATGTGCTTACACACACTCACACACATATACATATATGTGCTTACACACACTCACACACACATACATATATGTGCTTACACACACTCACACACACATACATATATGTGCTTACACACACTCACACACACATACATATATGTGCTTACACACACTCACACACATATACATATATGTGCTTACACACACTCACACACATATACATATATGTGCTTACACACACTCACACACATATACACATATGTGCTTACACACACTCACACACATATACATATATGTGCTTACACACACTCACACACATATACATATATGTGCTTACACACACTCACACACATATACATATATGTGCTTACACACACTCACACACATATATACATATGTGATTACACACACTCACACACATATATACATATGTGATTACACACACTCACACACATATATACATATGTGATTACACACACTCACACACATATATACATATGTGATTACACACACTCACACACATATATACATATCTCACACACATATATACATATGTGATTACACACACTCACACACATATATACATATCTCACACACATATATACATATGTGCTTACACACACTCACACACATACATACATATGTGCTTACACACACTCACACACATACATACATATGTGCTTACACACACTCACACACATACATACATATGTGCTTACACACACTCACACACATACATACATATGTGCTTACACACACTCACACACATACATACATATGTGCTTACACACACTCACACACATACATACATATGTGCTTACACACACTCACACACATACATACATATGTGCTTACACACACTCACACACATACATACATATGTGCTTACACACACTCACACACATACATACATATGTGCTTACACACACTCACACACATACATACATATGTGCTTACACACACTCACACACATACATACATATGTGCTTACACACACTCACACACATACATACATATGTGCTTACACACACTCACACACATACATACATATGTGCTTACACACACTCACACACATACATACATATGTGCTTACACACACTCACACACATACATACATATGTGCTTACACACACTCACACACATACATACATATGTGCTTACACACACTCACACACATACATACATATGTGCTTACACACACTCACACACATACATACATATGTGCTTACACACACTCACACACATACATACATATGTGCTTACACACACTCACACACATACATACATATGTGCTTACACACACTCACACACATACATACATATGTGCTCACACACACTCACACACATACATACATATGTGCTCACACACACTCACACACATACATACATATGTGCTCACACACACTCACACACATATATACATATGTGCTCACACACACTCACACTCACACTCTCACACATATACACTGTGTGTGTGTGTGTGTGTATGTGTGTGTGTATCCACTATTCTCTCTCTGATGCCTGAGGCAAGAGTCCCCTGGCCAAGCTCCCCCTTGGCTCTTTGCAGCCACCATGTTTTCTGCCTCTGCTCACTACTCAAGCCAGGAGGGCTAAACAGAACACCACAGCCCAATGAATCGCCTGTGGCCAGTGACAGGTGCAGCCCATGCTACCGGCGTTCCCTGGAGCCGTGAGGCATTCCATTTTTGTGGCTCTGCCTGCACAGAGTAAGGCACTTCTTACCACAGGAAGCAAGAAAGCAAAGTGACAGAGAGGAAGGAAGATTCAGTAAACAGAATGGGAAAACCTAAAGGAAATGATTGGTTAAACAGGTAAAAAAGTAAGTCATTTTACTGTGAAAAATGAAACCACTGAAGACAATCTACTAGAAAAACCCTTGCTTTTCCTCATCTGGGAGTGGTAGGTAAACCCTTGTGTTGGTACAGTGACCAAGAAAAATGACCCAAATTAGCACAGGGCCTGGGACATGGGGGAGGGGGTGGACGTGAAGTCAGGAGGAGACACAGTATTAGTCATAAGGTGAGGGTCCTGCAAAAACTTGCATGCTGGGAAGAGAGCCCCTGCCACCAGCTGGGAGCAGATGGATGAGGGAGGAAGGCAAGTTCCTCAGTCTCTGGCCACCGGGGAATGATGAATCACCAGCACACCTCCCACAGCAGCAAGTTCAGGAGGAGACTGGACTGCAGCCTACAGTCTCTTCCCTGTGGGGTCCTGGGTAGGCAGGCTCCTCCTGAAATGTGCATGGTTGGGCTCTCCCCAGGCCACTCAGGAAGGATGGTTGGCAGTCTCTATTTCTTCCCTAGGCAGTTGGAGCCTCTCGGACTTGGCTGGGCTGGCTTTCCTCCCTACCCTCTACTTGTGTGTCCACCCCTGTGGCCTTGCCGGTAACCTCTGGCAAACACCAAGGAAGAACAGCACCGTGCTACAGCAACTGCTTCCCGCACGGAAGGTTAAACCTGCCAAAGTCTGATAAATTCACTTGAATATGTAAATCACTGGGAATTTCACTCAGGAACTCACATTACAATGCTATGCTAAAATGATCTGCTGCAGAGATGCTTCCGGATGGCACAAGGTGGGTTTGTGCCAAAGAAGCAAAAATCAAGGTCATCTTCAAGTTAAGAGTAAGAAAAAAGATCATGTGATCATCCAGGCTGATGAAGGAAAGCAGCTGTAAAAATTCTACTTCCATTTATGACTAAAGACAAGAAAATCCCAGAAAACTGGAATGCAAGGGACATCTTCAGCCTGACAGTGATTTACCACAAACCTAGAGTCAAACTATGTTTAATCTTCAAGTTAGAACAGCTCCTACACAGCCTGACAAAAGGGACAATGCCCACAGGACACTTTAACTCACCATACTGAGGTCTTAGGAGGAATAAGAATTAGAAAGAGATGAAACTGCTCATTGTATCTCTTCTCATTGTGTATGTAATGCTTCCTAAAGAATCTACTAGGATAGTTTTTTAACAAGAGGTTTGGCCAATATTTCCAGATGGAAAAATCAATTTGCAAAATGCAAATGTACTTCCCTAACAAGAAACCAACAGGGACTGTAATATATAAATAAATATATATGAACATAATATATAATATAAATATATAAGTGCACAACAGATACAACAGCCTCCAAAACTATCAAGTACCTGGGAATAAAGATGTATTGAAGTACCAGGAGAAAATTAAGAAACCATACTATGAGCTGTTAAAAATGGACAGAAACCCTACCTTGAAAAGTGGTACAATGTTCATGGAAGATTAAACACCATACCCTCCACCCTCTAGAGGGCAACAGAGAGCTTGGCAGAAACAGCTGAGACTTGGAAAGGGGGCAGCTGGGTAGCCTTGGATGGAAAGTCCAGCAAGCCCTGAGTCGCAGGATATCAGCAAGGGGGTGACCAAGGATTCCTGTAAGGAGTTACTCAATGGCAGCAACCCACCCAAAGAGCCTATTGGAGCTAGGAGCACCGTTGCCTAGCATCCCTCTATTTATCTGCACTGCTGCCAGCCACAGCACAGAAAGACCTGAGGTTCCATCTCATGTTGCTTTTAGACCCTGACTTCGGTGTGTATTTATCTTGTTTGTAGAAACACCATTTGCGCTGTTTGATCAACCTTCTGAACCTCAGTTTCCTAACCTGTAAAGCAAGAACAGGGACCTCCTGCCTAGGTGTTAGGAGGAAACAGGTGTGAAAACACTGTTGTAGAGAGTTATCTAAATACAGCACATTCTTCTGGTTAGTGCTATTGCTTCTTTGTAGTCTAGGGGTAGGAAGCTAACATTCGAACTCCTAGTCTGGACAAGAGTGTCCCTCCTTCTGTCCATCTGTTTGTCATCAAAGGCATCACTGAGTCCTTACTCTGGCCATAACATCTCTTTGATTAGTTCTCATAGCAAACCCTAGGGAAGGGGTTGAGCTCTCTGGCTCCATTCTGTAGATGAGAAAGCCAAGGTTCAATTCTCCATTAGGCACCCATGAGTGCCTGTCATGTGATGGGGATTCTTAATAAAACAGACACAGTCCTTGCTCTACAAGAGTCATCCTCTAGTTGGGGACCCATCCACACCTCACTAACAAACCGACAGACCCCACATCCAAACACTGGACACCAGAGGCTTACACTTTCAACTTGCTCCTGAAGGTTCCTTCACCCCCCTCTTCCACTCTCTCTCTCCAGTGGTTGCCAACACACATTCTTCTAGCAACAAGGTGCAATGGCCTCTTGTCAGACAAGCAAGCCACTGCACCAAGTGAGCGCTCTCTACTTCAGTCCATGTAATCCTCCTGCAGGATCAGCAGAGAATTACCGGGTTGATGGATGCATAAAAGAGGTGAAGCACCCCCCACCCTACCTCTGGCAGCATCAGCAGCATTGTTCCCTGAGAGTGTGTGCCTGAGTCCTCTGCCACCATTAATGGCAGAAGTGAGTCACTTACAAATAAGATACAGAAGCTCTGTTGTAATTACATCCTGAGATTCAGCAATGCTCCGCGTCACTGTGAGAGAGAGGGCAGCGGGTGACTGAGGCTTGAATGATCCTCTGCCAGGTACGGCTTTCAGATAAAGCGTCTTGAAGCAGGAGCAATTACAGCTAATGCCCAGCCTGAATGCTAATGAGAATTATTTACAATTGCATGTAATTCTTTGCCATTTAGACACTCAGCTTTCTTCCCCCTTTTTCTTCTTTGCCTGTCTACCTCTGAGTTAATCCTGAGAAACAGACACTGGTGAGGATGATTCATGGCCATTTCACAGATGAGGATACTGAAGTCCATGGTCATTCGGTTCAAAGGGACAGAAATGGGTTTCAACCTTGAGTGTGCTTCTCGGGAGAGTGCCTTCAGGACTCTGAATGCACCCTCCTTGCTCGGAAGTCGTGTACCATTGCCACAGCCAACCGTACAATCTCACAGGCAGTAGTTGGTGTCCTCTGTTGAGACAGCTGTGGACAGATCTTGTGAAATACACCTCATACATGCCCTTTAAACCCATAATTGTCGAGAGACTCTGGCCTCCCCATGGAGAGTCCAAGCAATGACCACACAGTTCAAATCCAAGCTGAGAGACAGGAAACACCTTCTGCTCCCAGCCCCAAGACTTCCCAAGTCCCTTGTAGCCTGACCACTTCCCTTTAGAAAACATCTGCTTGAAAACCACCCCAGATCCAAACCACACTAGAGCACAAAGTTCAACCTGCAAGGTGAAGGAGACCAGTCTGGGTAGCCGTGACAATGGCAGCAATGTCGGGAGCTTCCCTGGCACCTGGCACAGGGCAGGGTGGGTGAGGAGTCCTCTGCCTGTTAAAATGCAAGGCTGCAGTAAGACCTTTGAGAGGTGCACAGCATCTGACTAGATCTGCCCCCTCTACAGGAGAGAAAGTCAGGGGGCTTGGGGCTGAAGGTGTAGCTCAGTAGGCAGGTGTTTGCCTAGCATGAACCAGGCTCCGGGGTGGATTTGCAGTAGCACCAAACAAAATCAAAGCCGAGATGGGCCCGCAGCAGCCGAGAGCCGACAGGCTCACGGTACTGGGTTTGTCAGACTGTCATGGTGACAACAGCTGCACTTACATGGTACTTTGAATTACAAGACACCTTTGCAGAGCCTTGTCAATATGAACACAATCGATTCTCTCACCAGTCTAGGGAGGAGGGACCATGAACATCTCCATTCAAAACAAGGGGAAACAGAAATAGGGGGAGCAGCTTTTTAACAGCACATAAGAGACAGCATGGTGACTGGACCCAAAAAGACACCTTCAACCTTCCTGCCATGCCTTGGTGCAGAGGAAAAGCCATGTGTTTCTGCCAGGCATTCCTTGACTGCGGACAGGAAAGTGTGCAGGGGACAGTGCACATACAAATACCTCCCCACCACACTCAGCCCATGGCTAGGGATGCCTTCCAGGCCAGGACTGCCCAGGATTCTGGGCAAAGGGTATTGAGACCCTGGTAGGCAATTCTGGTTGCTGCCCAACTCTGAAATTATAGATGAGTGGTACCCAGCTATCTCCTGGCTTTGCAGCTCTTCATCATATTTGAAAACCACATCAGGCAAACCCTGCCCTCCACCAAGGGCTTGGGGGCAGCTAGGTGGCTGTTGGTGGAAGGTCCAGCAAGCCCCGAGTCACAGCAAGATAGCAACATGGGGTGAGCAAGGATTCCTGTAAGAAGCTACTCAATGGCAGCAACCCACCCAAAGAGACCTAATTGGAGGCAGAAGCAGGGTGCTGTGGACCCCGTTGCCTAGCATCCCTCTATTGTTTATCTGCACTGCTGCCAGCCACAGCACAGAAGGACCTGAGGTTCCATCTGCCACCTGAGCTTCACTGATAGTCTAAGATACAGACAAGATTGGTACTCAATCCCCCACGCCACCACGGACCAGCTGGCCAACCCTAGGCAATCTAACCTGAGTCTCCGCCTATTGCTCAAAAACAGTGCCTTGCATGGTTGCTACATAAACTATGCTAATCCATCACCATCTCCAGTGGGCTCTTCCTCTGTCCCCAAGGGTTGCCGGCAGCCTCCAGGAATAAAACCAGGAGTGGGGCATTCAAGACCTCCCTGTCAGATCCCTGTGTTCCAGTAACACACTTCACCTGGGCTCACATTCCTGCCCTCCCTCTCCCCACCCCCCAATAACGGAATGCGCTCTCCAAGCGCACTAGCCTGGGGATCCTCTAGCTAGCGGGATACTGCCGGCTCAGCTCCATTTGGTCTGAGGTGGGAGCCCCCTGCCGGAGGACAGCGACCCTGCCTGGAGCATCTCCATCTCCCAGGCCAGCATGCGCCTCGAAGGTGGCTTCTGGTTCCAGGCTCCTGACTTCCACAGCAATCAATCCAACGTAAGTTCCTGAATTTGGCATCCTCTAACACTTGACCTGAAAGGGCAGCCCCCGCCCCCAAACACACACACGGACCTCTGCCGCCAGAATCCACATCCTGGCCACAGCATCCACCCTCTTCCTCCAAAGATTCACTTCTGATACAGCCAGAAGATGGTACAGCCATCTGAGAAAGGAGGAAGGTCTGCTTCAGACGTTTCTTATACCCAGACACACCTGGTTTGGTTTCCACCTAGCTCAGTAGCTTGAAATTTATCTAATTTAGGCTCAAGGCTCTTCTTTGCGGCACAACTTTCCCTCCCCAATCCTCAGTTTCCTTCTCTGTAAAGTGGGTCTATTAGTACCTGGGTCCTGGAGGTTCAGGAGAATTGGAAACATAGTGGGTGTCCAGAGCTTAGCATAGAGATCGCACCACCATCCAGGGGCTGGGTTCACTGTTAGCATCAAAGTCAGACCCTGAGGAAGCTCAGGGAGCCCCAGAGGCAGCCCCCTAGCCCGGGAGTCGCGAGACCCACCCTGACCGGAGCGCCCCGCCCAAGACCAGGGAAGCCACAGGTGTTTGCGCGTCCGGGAGCTGCAGTCACAGCTCCGCCACCCCATCCAGGCCGCCCGGGTCGCCAGGGCACCCGATGCGCCCACCTCGTGCGGCCATCTCCCGGGCGTCTCCGCCGCCCTGAGTGGGCGAGGAGCTCAGAGCCCGACCCCAGCGCATCCTCGCGGCCGACACCGCCCGGTTGTTCCCCGCCCCCTTCCCGCACCGCGCTCGGACTCACCCTCGCCAGCTCCGGGGAAAGTTTAGCGGCGACGGGCAGGCTGCTCGGTGCTGCGGCGGCTGGCGCGGGGGCGGCGGGAGCACGCGGAGGCGGGCGCGGGGGAGGAGCCGCCGAGGGGCCCGCCCACCGGCAGCCCCGGGGCACCCTCCCGGCCCAGCTGCCGCCGCCGCCGCGCCCCACGTCCGTGGCGGAGTCCTGCGCTTGGCACGAAGCCAGGGACGAGTCGGAATCCTGGCGGCAGCACTCCGCCACTGTACGCGCACCCGGGGCGCATAGAGCCTCAGACCAGACCTCAGGTACCCAGGAGAGGACAAGGTACCCAGGAGAGGACAGGATGCTTAGCAGACCTCAGATACCAAGGAGGATTGAGAGGAACCAGTAAAAAAGGCTGATGGGGATCAGCGAGACTCCCGAGGTTTAGAACCTCACACCCTTATGTTTCTCTCTAGGCCTTGAAGAATGAGTTCTCATCCCCCTCCCTCCCTCCCCCTCCCTCCCTCCCTCCTCATCCCGGGCACGTGCAGAGCTGGAACCCAGGGCCTTACCCAGCGAGTTGAACTTTCACTGTGGCTTTTCGTTTAGCAACCTGTGCCATCTAAGAGCGGACGGTGAGTGTATGTGTGAGTCTCCACAGGTCTCCAGTTCCGGGAACTTCAGGAACTGTTTTCATTTTCTGAGCTGGGAGAAGGCCTTTTTCATTTCCTCTTTGGTACCAGGAAAACCTCTTTAATGTACAATTATGGCTTCAGATAGCAACACTCAGGAAGAGGGAGAGAAGTGGCCCCTCCTTGGTATGACAGCCTGGTCACTGGAAGGGGCTCGTTGTCCTGCAGTGGTTAGAGACCGTAGGAACGCAGGCCCAGTCCCCGGGGGGCTCATTTCTACAGAACTGTGTGACATCTTAGTCCCTTTTCTGTCCTCTGGGCCATCTCTGTTCTCAGGGCTACAGGCATGCCCTTATTTTAACCCTCATACCACAGGAGAGAAAAGGGGCAGTCACCATCCCTATTTACAGATGAGGAAACTGAGGCATTAGAGAAGTTTCATAGCTTCTACAGGGTCATAGAGAACTACATTCCTATTCTACCCACCCTTAGCTGAAGGGCCAAGATCAAGCCCAAATCTTCACCTTAGCAAGGCTGTTGGCAAATTCAATGATGTCATCCACACAAAGAGCTTCCTTGGTACAAGCCCTAGACCCTGAGCCTGTCTGTGCCTGTCTGCAAAGTGGGACTCCAGAGTCATTAGAAATGCCCCGAGTCACATGGCTGAATTCAGGACAGCTGGCAAGCCTTGGTACCAAGCCTGCCTGACTAGCGTGATTCATATAAAAGATTCCTCTCCACTCTGCCTGACCTGTACCTCAGGGGACCCAGGAGCACAGGGACCCACAGCAAGTTCCTCCTACTTCTGTAGCTACTCTAGGCCTCAGTATTTACACTCTGTGGGACTAATGCAGCCTTTGGAACGGAGTAAGCGACTAGGGTCGCACCTGTTATAAACTGTAAAGCAAGATGTTTCCTCTCCACAGCTGTGGGGTGTGCAGGAGTAGGGGTAGAAGGGTGGCACGGAGCCTCGGAAATGGGGGGCCCCTTTCACCTCTCTGCTTTCTGAAAGTCAGCAAAGGTCTGATAATTCAGAATTCCGCTTAAGGTTTCACTTCCTAGGGTGGAGTTAGGCCTGCTGGACCCATGGGAATTTTTAGAAAGATCAGCATTTTAGAGACAATGTGTCAGACGTTATTTGAAGACGGGATTTTTTTTTTTTTTAATTTTGCTGTGGTATTTGAGTCTGACAGACAATACTGTAGCCTGGGCCATGTCTATCTGGGGTGAACCAACTAGCAAGAGGTAGGTAGCAGGTGAAACGATAAGGCTAACCCTTCTGTCCTCTGTCCTGTGTAGGCCCTGCCCTGAGAGCTTTGTATGAGCTACTGTCTCTGCCTCTCACAGCAGCTCTAGGAGGAGGCTCTGTTTTCATCCTTTGCAGATGAGAACGCTGAGCGTGACGCATACATCTGTGATCACAGCATGAGGGAGGTCGAGGCAGGAGAGTTTTGAGGGTAAGGCAACCTAGACCACACAACGAGACTGTTTAAACAAAGAGCAGTCAGCTATGGAGCCACTCCAAGACCAGTGAGGAAGCCCTGAACTGGATCTGGAACCCGGGTGACTCTGGCTTTCGTGCTTTGTGGAAGAAAGTGAGAGGAGGAGAACTGAGGCCCAGAGTGGAGGTCAGGAGAACGGGGAGAGTCCGTTCAGCATCCCTGCGGTGCCACTCGCCACCTCTGCATTTACTTTGTATCTTGGAGCCTCAGTTTCCCCACTTGTAGGTAAAATGAGAACAATGCACAGGTCAGTCCAGAATTTGAATGAGCGTTTGTTGTCATTGTTGCTGAAGGCAGCAGAAACCTATAAAAGGCTTGGCCAGAAACTGTTCTTGAACCTCAAAGCTTAGCAGAAGAGTCTGGATTCAGCACAGCCCATTCCAGTGGCTCAAAGACATCACCCCAAGCCCTTCCCCAGTCTGGACCATTCTCTATCTACTTTATTAACAAGCTGATCTTCCCATGGGGAAACAGGGATGACCTATTGTCAAAGAAATCACTTCTTCTCAATACTTGAGCAAACAACCCAGGGCTAACCCATTGGCCTAGCCTGGGCCACATACCCAGCTCTGAAACCACAACAGTCATTCTGATTGGCCAAGCCTGAGTCACATGCTGATGGCTGGACTAATGGAGCCAGGCACTCTTCACTACTGGGTCTAGCAGAGGGCAAGGGATGGTCCCCAGATTTAAGTGTGATGAGCAGAATGTGGCATTGGATCTGATGGTAGCAAGGGTCCCCTCCCTCCAGAGCTGTTGCTGGGATCCGTCAATGTGTGTGTGTGGAGATCAGGGCAATGCTTGGCTCTGGTGGGTGCTCAGTAACTGAGTCTCCTCCCTTCCTTCCTCTTCTGGAAAACAGGAACTGGGGGCCACCAAATCCAGGCCAGCTTCTTCCTGTTCACATAGGGAAACTGAGGAAGATCATGGGAGAGAAGGGACTTGTCCAAGGTACCCTAGCTTGTCAGTCACAGATCCATATCTGACTGGGAACAAGTCCCACTGGAAGTGTCAGCTGACAACTTGCAGTCCCCTACTGATGAGGAGGGAGTTGTCTGCCCCGCGCAGACGAGACTGGAAACTCACAAAGCCTTCTCAACCCAGAGGAAGTGAGTGCCACTTATATTGGGCTCTCAAGTCATGCTACAAGCTGTAGACAACGGGTAGGTCTGGGCAGAATGCCCAGTCAGCTCCCCACCTATTAGAGCTGAAGTCAGCCAGTTCCTCGAGGGATAGCACACTCTGGGTCCCGAGAGATCCCCCAAGGTTGTTTTTATGAAATGGCCTAAAGTAGACAAGATGGCTCTTTGCTTGCTCTTTCCTGCTTGGTTTGAGAGAGCAAAATGCATGGGCTGGGACCAGAGTGGGGAGAGGGCAGCCTGTTCTTTTTGTCAGCCTTTCAATCGGCTCTCATCCAGGTCCAAGTTCCTGGCCTTGGACAGTGTTATAGTTTGGATCTAATGTCCCCAAAGGCTCATGTGTTCAAGCCTTGGTCCCCCAGCTGGTGACACTTTTAGGGAGTGTGGAGGTTAGGAGGTAGGGCTTCGTGGAAGGACGCAGGCCAGTGAGAACATGGTCAGAGGGTTAATTTTATCCCCTTCCACTTTGTTTCTCCCTCTTTGCTTCCTGGCTGCCATGATATAAGCAGCCTTTTCTCCCTCATGGGTTTCTGTTGCCTTGAGCTTCTGCCTCAATTTAGGCCAAAAGTAATGGAGCTGATCTCATAAGCTGAGAGCCAAAACAACACTCTTCTCACCTCAAAGGCTGATTGTCTCCGGTAATCTGTCATGTGATAGGAAGCTAAATACCAGAAGTCTGATGCTTCCTTTTCAAAGTTGGAAAGATACATGGTGTGAACTAAGTCTATCCCTATCTACCTATCTACCTATCTACCTATTTATCCATCCATCTATCTAAAGGTGTTAGGGATAAGCCCAGGTCATTGGACATGAATGGCAGATACCACACTAAGATGGCTAGTTCTCTCTCCTCTCTCCCTTCTCTCCCCTCTTGAGTGCGGATTTGGTGTACACTCTGTGACAGGGAATAAGGGAGAGGGTTTCATGTAGAGGAGGTCACCAGGGAGCAGGGCACAGGGCTGGGAAAATAAACATAGGTAGTGTGTTGAGTTGCCTGTATCCAAATTCCAGCAGGATCCTGGGAAACCACTGGGCCACTCTGCACATCAGCCTGTTGAAGTTTATTTTTAGTTATGTTTAAAATAATTGTTTTTGTGCACTGTTGGAAAAAGGAATGCATAGGCCTTGGTGCTTTGTATTGTCTGCAGGTGTTGGATTTCTGTGGGGGAAGTTTGATTGCTTATGGTCTGCACCTGAGGAGTTGTTAATGAATAAAAACACTTGAACTTAGATGCTGGGGTTCCACTGTCGAGTTAGGCATTGGCCAGGATGGTGGTTCCCCTGCTGAGGTCTGCAGAGTTTCCAACCTATGAAAGCACCTCCTTATCATCTTTGGTGAGCTACCGCAGTGATGTACTACTACAACCTGTCCACCTGCGTATGAAGATGATGGCATCAGGCTCACTGCAGGTAGAGAGGGTTACGTGAGTTAGTTCCACAGAACAGAATGGCCTTGCACAGGTGAGGGCTCTGTGAACATGGGCTGTTGTGTGCTTATCAAGAAGGGGGGGGGGACACATGCAGTCCTAGAGTGGTCACTGTGCACCATGCAACACAGGACTTGACACCTGTGGGTGCTCATCCATGTCACTCTCTTGTCTTTCTCTGTGTCCCTCAAGACCCTTGCAGTTAGTATTTAATAAAGTCTCCCCAAGCCTTGCTCTGCTAGGCCCTGGAACAGGAGCCACTGACTCCAGTGGAGATTCAGACTCTACTCATATCTTACCCATAGTTCAAAGCCTAAGGTGAGCAAAAAACAGCAGCTTAGTTTTGGGGAAGTATTCTCAGGCCTGCAGTGTCACTTGCAGAGACACTGATTTCAGGCAGCTAATTCTAGGAGTCTCCCGGGGAGCCCCTGAGCCTGGGAAGTTCCTGGGGCTGTCTGTATCAACATTGGTATCTGTGGAGACATCTTCATTTCCATCCATAGAGGTCACTGCTAAGTTGTCCCTTGTGTTCTCTATCTCTCTTTTCTCAGCTGTCTCAAGGACATATCTCAAGTATTCTCTCTCCCTCTCTCTCTCTCTCTCTCTTTCTCCTCTGTCTCAAAGACATATTTCAAGTTCCCCAGGGAATCTGTGTTCTGTGGCAGCTGGAGCACAGAGAGTTCTGTTAGAGACAGGAGGCTCTTCTGTAGAGCCACACGCCCCTATTGAGAAGGGTACCGCTCTCTGCATTGTGATTTACTAAGACTTGTCTGAGGATGCTGGAGTCTTTCCCCAAATTCAGGTCATGCCAAGGAGGTGGGTTCAAGTCCCATTTTCCTTAGGGGCTTGTGCCACCCACACTATACTCCTGTCTGGAGGTGGGAGGTATAGGTGGAGCCTTGCTCACAAATCCTTTAAAGGTTCCCGTGTAGACTGTGCCTGCAGTATACAAGGAGAAAGGCTGAGAGCTCTTCAGGCAACAAGGGACAGCCTGTAGATGCTCTTATTGGGCCTCAGAGGCCTGAGAGCAAGGGAGGCCACAGAGGGGAACAGAGATGACATGTAGCAGAGGCTCACAAGCCTAGGGAGGCTGTGGAGAGTGGTGATCAGTTTGGAATTTTGAAAAGCTGACCTTGGGCCTGGTAAGGAGGCTGTCATGAGGAGAAAGTGCTTAATAGCCCAGGTGATGAGGTGGGGTGTGTGGAGCCTGGGAAGAACAAATGGGGGACTGGTATGGGAAGAGAGGAGTGTCCTGAATTACTGGTGGAAAGGCTCTGGGAGCTGGCAGTGTTAAATAGCAGGGGAAGAGACAGATAAGGAAATTCCTGCCAACATGAATCCATTTACTAAGAAAAAACTGGGGCGGGGGGAGGGCATTGCAAGTGTCAGAATGGTGAGCAGCCTGTTGTATGTGGCTGTTCCCATCTCTGTTCCCCTTATTCTTGAAGAACATAGTTTGTGCTACTAGAGAACCACTCTACTCTTTGCTCAGGTCATACAGCCACTGTGCTGTAGGACATGTGACTCTGATCTGGCCCAATAAGCATGTTCCAGCTCTGTGGTCCCAAGGATTGGTTCAGGGGCTAGCATGCAACTGAGACTGAGCCAGAGGGAATCAGACCTGGTGCTCTTGGTAGTGAAATCTATTTTCTCTGGTAGTTTGCTGAGCAAAGGGATGACAACCTAAATCTGCCAATGGCCATTTGGCCACCAAGGCAGGGTGAGCCAGGCTGTAGAAGCCAGCACTTGAACAAGTTAGCAGGAACCAAAGGCTGGCCGGAGGAGCATTTCAGGATGTTCCTGTTTGAAGCCTAGATCCAGCCATGCCTGGAACCAACACGGAGTTTTCATGAAGTGACACATTGTCTTCTTAGAACAGTTCTGTTTAGACTGGGCTTTTCTCTCCTAACTGAAAGTGTACTGATGATTACAGACCCCATTAAAAAGCTTTTATGTGATCAGCAAGCCTCTGCTCGGGAGAATGGGAACATCCTGAAGTGGACAGCAGGTGATATCTGTGCAACACCAGGCTGTGCTGTACCACAAAGCATGGGTTTAAATGGCTAAAACGGTAAGTTCTTACTTAATTCAAAACACAGTCTTTAAAAGCTTTTATGGTGAATGTAAGAGAAACAAGCTTAAGTATCCATGAAATGGCTTTGTGGGTTCATAATTCTGAGATGGCATTTGAAAGGCACCAGACAAAATCTGATTGGGCATGGGGAAGCTGGATTCAGGTAGAAAGAAGCCACACATGCAGGAAAGAAAGGGAGACACTGAGGGAATGTTGAGGGGACAGGCCGACCCACCTGACCAGACTTGGATGCCAGGTGAGTGGGGATTGGCCCAGCTGATGTGCCTTTGGTGACAGAGTCATCTGAGGTTCCTACAGAGCTGGATGGAGCTCAGACTAGCAGATGGCTCCAGGATATGCCTTGGTGATGTCCCTTCCTCCCGTTTCCTAAGTTATACAACCTCCCCACACTGGGACATCTGGCAGTCTGGGCCAAAAATAAGCTATCAGCACCATAACCTTACCCTCTATAACCTACTCTCCATACAGCAGAAGAGGGACCCTGCAGCTACACAACTGAGTGTTGTCACCTAACAACCCTTACTGTTAGTAAGCCCAAACACTCCCAGGTCATCTGATCCTTGTGCCTTCTCTGTCCTTGTCTCAACCCTATCTTCCCTGGCTTACAGTCTCACGGCCACCTTAGCCCATCTACTGCCCTGCAGGCTCTTCCAGCTTCCACCCTGCCTTGGGAGTCCCCTGCTATCTGTTCTGTCTACCCAGGAAACTCGGGCCTCAGTCATACCCACAAACACCTTGTAAACATTACTTTCCTCGCCTGGCACTTGGCTATGTGGAGCATCCTGTATCTGTCGCTGCCTTTCAGGTTCTCCTGGCTGACTATAGTCCATCTGAGTCTTTCTCTCCATCTGAGTGTGGGTAACTCTCAGGCAGGGCCTCTATCTGTATCCATAGCAGGTGCCTAAGAAAAGCCAATGGAAGTAACAGTTTGCACATACAAAGTCTTTGGAGACACCTTGGAAGTTAGGTCTGGAGAAGGGAAGGGACTTACCAAGGGCACCCTGAGGTCAGTGCTAGAGTCTGGTCCCAGCTTCAATGCTAGCTCATCTATAATACCTCCTGCCTTTTCTGTGAAAGGATTTATCAGACCCATTCATGGTGTTTTTTTCTCTCTCATGTAGAAAGAGCAAAGAACTAGTGGCCAGAGGAGATGAGAGCTGACTGGGGCTCTGTCACCATGTGCCCTATGGCTGTTAGCTCCCTCCTGCCCATTCTCAGGAAAGGGCTGGTGACTGAGTAAGCATGCTGGCATGAGATGGGAGGGTACAGGTAATGGTTTTGAATTCAGAGTCTGGGACAGGCAACCTGACTTCAAGTCCTGCCGTGCCAGTGGTCAGTGGCTCTCTAGTTGGTCCCAGGTAATGAAAGAAACCAGCCTTGCCTGAGGCAGCTCATCTCCAAGATGGTGCAGTGTCTCTCACCTGCCTCCCTCCTGCTTCTTACATGCTTGTGGAGCCCATTAGGACTGACATGTGTGGCAAAAGAACACTTCAGAGTGACAGCACGTGACACCCACATTCTAGGTCATAACAAAGATGCTCAGGAGTTCCGTGGAGAAGGTCACTGTGAAATGAACCAAAGCCTCCCACCAATATTTAGCACCAACCTGGGGCAGGTGAGTGAGCTGAAATGGCCCTAAAAGAAAATCCTGGTCAACCAAAAGTTCAAAGGGACGGTGAAGCTAGAAAGGAGTGCATAGGGGGAGGGAGGAGGGGAGCATTCCTTGAGATGATGGACCAATGTGGTATGGACCTAACCATCATGCCTCAAGTGTGTGCCAACCCCCAGGATCAAGCTAAACGGGACCCCTGCCCCTCCTTGACTTTGTGTGCCTTTCTGTTAAGGTGGTCTATTTATAACTGTTACGTAGGATGTTTTCTGTGAATTGATATACTGTGATCTTTATGTCCTGGGCTCAGGATGTTCTTTATTAACGATAGACTAAAAATATGGCCAACTTCTACTTTTGTTGACACAGGTGGTTGTGAGTTTTAGCTTTAAAATCCCTAAAATTCCAATCCCGTGTCACATTTCTGAACTTAGTTCTGAGACTGTGTCCCTGGCTGCCTCTGTCCAGCTAGCTCTTCTCCCTTTCTTTTCCTTTTTCTTTGTTTTAAAATTTTTCCTTACTAATGAGTTGTGTGTTGTGTAGTAATTGGACAGCCAGGAACCTATAACAGAGCCACTGTCATTCATCCTTTCAGTCAACTCGAGCCTTCAAAAGCCAGAGGTGAGAGTAGGAGAGACTGTGCTAGAAGTGCCCAGCAGGGCTGCTCTTGAAATATCAACTACCTAGACTATGAGAGGTCAGACATTACTATTACTGCTTGAGTCACTATGTGTTGGGGTAATTCACTGAGCAGCCAAGGTAACAAGCGTCCTCATCTCCCCAGGGGCACTTACAGTTTCCTGTGTAGTTCCTCAGCTCACCACTCAGTGGTGTCTGCAATCCCCATTCCACAGGCAAGGGCTGCTGGGGTTGCAGTAGCACAGCCCCACCCTGTTGAGGCCCTGGCTTGAGGCATTTGTAGTCAGACCTGAGAGTCAGAGCTCAGACACCTGTGATCCCAGGCAATACAGCTCTGGTAGTCCAAGAGATGGGGAGAGGAATTTAGGAGTCTGGCTTCTAGTAATTAGTTTCATAACCGGGGATGATAGAATGTCTTAAGAGACAGAAAACATCTCTCTTACCTCTGAGCCCCTGACTAACCCTGGGGAGCTTGGAATATGCATGCTTAGTTTCTCACAGAGAAACAGGCCAGCCTCTACAGTAGTAGAGCCTTTCATAAGAACACGGTGCTTTGCACTTAGGAAGTCCCCCAGGCCCTTAGCTGTGTGACATGCCATGAGACCGTGAATCATGGCACTTGGCAGTCATCGTGAAGCAGTTTCCTCCCAGGCGAAACCTTCCATCTTGGAGGGAAACCCCAAGTCAGGGAGGTGAAACAGGAGGGATGGTCTCAGGGTAGGTGAAATGAAGGGAAGTCAACAAAGTAGCTTTGGGAAGTCCTTGAAACTGATTCACTAGACCCCTCCCTCCCCAAGAGTGTCTAAACACTAAAGACTCCTGCCAGTCTCGACAGTCTGGAAAAAGCAGAGTCCTGCCGACTGCCCAGAAAGTACAAAGACCGGCCGAGCTGCCTGGAAGAGGCTCAGGCCAACTGAGACACCTAGAGAGAATACTCTCCAGCCTGGTGAGCTGCCTTCAGGCTGTTCAGTGTGCTCCAGGTTCCCAGATTTGGTGAGCTGCCACCCATGCTCGGTGACAGAGCTGTCTTTGAGTCATTTCTGCTCTCCTGTAAGTAACTCCACACCCGTATTCCTATAAGTAACCACAATAAAACTAGTTGGTTCACCAAGTTAGACTTTGATACAGTTGTTACTTTGGTTAATTATGGGGCTCCCCCATTTGGGCATGACTAGAAATATGTATGCTGCATCTCCCCAGGATAAGTCTGCCACACAACAAGAATTTGTGTGTGGGAAACAGAGGCTGGGGAAGGGGAAACAGAGGCTGGGGAAGTTGTGTGACTCTGGCAGAGCCATGTAGCCTGTAAGGGCATTCAATAATAATCTTTTTTTTTTCCTTTTACAAAGCATTCAGGACAGAGGGGAGGCAAATGGGGTTCCTCTAAGTCAGGATGGGGTGCTGGAAAAGGTGAACAAAAAGTGGAGTTTTGAAATTAAAGGTATCTTGGAAGAAGATAGTCATGAAGAAGCCTGGGAGGGATAGAGGACATTGCTGGGGCTCCCAGGGCTTACTGGGGTGCAGAGGGTAAACATTACTGCAGTAGAAAGAATGAATAAGCTGGGTGTGTGGCAGGGGTGTGGCTAGAGACCCTAAGGCTCAGTTGAAACTGCAGCTGCAGGGCGTGTATAGGAGAGAACTTTGAGCCTGGGCCCAAAGTCAATGCTGTGCACAAAGCAGGGAGACAGGGCCTACTCTCCATGCTGAGAAGTCATCCCTTACTACTCTATTCTCTCTGGGGCACAGGTGGAGTTTTCCTAGCTTTGGCAAATGCATTCAGTCTACTATCCCTCTTCTGTCAGATGGGCTAGTAGAAATCCAGATGTGGGTGGAAACTTTGAAGTCCCACCTCAGCCTACCAACAACACCTGGGCTGTTCACTGCACACAGGCACCAGGCCAAAGGGGTAGAACCCCAGCCTGCCCCTTGTTTCTTAACCATATATCTGCAAGCCTGCCTCTCCCAGAGGAATTGCTGCTTTGTTTTTCCTTTTATTGCTTAAAAAAATAAAGTTGTATGAGATAAAATTCAGTAATTAAAGTCTATGAATGAAAATACCTTCAATGTATCTGGTTTTATGTTGAGGTCCTTGATCCACTTGGACTTGAGTTTTGTGTATGGTGATAAATATGGATCTATTTGCATCCTTCTACACGCAGACATCCAGTTAGACCAGCACCATTTCTTAAAGATGCTTTCTTGGTTCCATTGTATATTTCTGGCTCCTTTGTCAAAAGTCAGGTGTCCGTAAGTATGTGGATTTATAACTGGATCTTTGATTTGGTTCCATTGATCAACTTGTCTGTTTTTATACCAATACCATACAATTTTTATTACTATAACTCTGTAGTACAGCTTGAGATTAGGGATGATGATAGCTCCGGAAGTTCTTTTATTTTTTTAGGATTATTCTAGATATTGAGTTTTTTGTTTTTCCATATGAAATTGAGTATTGTCTTTTCAGTGTCTATAAAGAAATGTGTTGGGATTTTGATAGGGATTACGCTGAATTTGTAGATTGTTTTTGGTAAAATGGCCATTTTTACTACGTTAATCCTACCAATCCAAGAGTATGGGAGATCTCTCCATCTTCTGAGATCTTCTTCAATTTCTTGTTTTTCAAAGACTTGAAGTTTTTGTCACACAAGTCTTTTCACTTGCTTGGTTAGAGTCACCCCAAGATATTTTATGTTATTTGTAGCTATTATGAAAGATGTTGTTTCCCTGATTTCTTTCTCAGATAATTTGTATATAGGAGGGCTACTGATTTTTTTTAATTGATCTTGTACCCAGCCACTTCGTATCCTTGAACACATTGGCACAGGAGACAACTTCCTAAACAGATCACTAATAGCTCGGGCACTAAGATCAACAATCAATACATGGGACCTCATGAAACTAAAAAGCTTCTGTAAGACAAAGGACACTGTCAATAAGACAGAACAGCAGCCTAAAGAATGGGAAAAGATTTTCACTAACTTTGTATGTGTTAGAGTGTTGTGGGATATTTTATAGTTACGGGATCATACTTTGTATGCTGTTTAGGGGGAAGGGTGCTTCCTGATACCTCGCAGCATGTAAAGGATTCGCTTCCTACCTGTTTATACCTCTGTGCCAAAAACAATGGAGTAGCCATCCAGATCTCCACATGAACAGGCTATTTGTTTCCCTTAATGCAGATGAAGGTTCCCTATCACCATCAATGGTGAACAGAGAAGACTCTGACTCATCCCCAGCTTGGACACCCACCGGGGATAGGTGACAAGTCTGCTGGCGTGGACCTTGAAAAGTGTTAGGTTCCATTCATTTGTATAATGAAGGCCTATGTGGAGACAGGGAGGAGTTTTGAATGAATAAAGCACCTTAGGGGCTGGGGCAGAGAGAGATGAGAGATGAGGATAGGTGGGCTGGAGAACCCTGTGGTGAGCTATGTGAGGAGCTGATGGAGTGAGCTCTCTGCCTAAGCTGCCTGGGAATTGGATCCCTGAGAGTTGTCATGGCTTGTTATTAATATATCGCCACCGCCATTAATAAATAATACTTTAGCATTAGAGGACTAATATCCAAAATATATAAAGAACTCAAGAATCTAGACATCAACAAAACAAATAATTCAATTGAAAATGGGGTATAGATCCAAACAAAGAATCCTCAAAAGAAGACTCAAATGGCTGAGAAACATTTAAAGAAATGTTTGACATCCTTAGCTATCTGGGAAATGTAAATCTAAACTACTCTGAGGTTCCATATTTCACCTGTTAGAATAGCTAAAATCAGTAACTCAAAGAACAGCTCATGCTGGTGAGGATGTGGAGCAAGGGAAACACTCTTTCATTGCTGGTGGGAGTGCAAACTTGTACAGCCACTATGGAAATCAATATGGCGATTCCTCAGGAAATTAGAAATTGACCTACCTCAAGACCCAGCTATACCACTTCTGGGCATATGCCCAAAGGACATTTCATCCTACCACAAGGACACTTGCTCAACTATGTTCATAACAGATTTATTCATAATGGCCAGAAGCTGGAAACAACCTAGATGTCCCTCAACTGAAGAATGGATAAAAAAAATTGTGGTACATTTACACAATGGAATATTACTCAGCTATTTAAAAAAATGACCTCATGAATTTTGCAGGCAAATGGATGGAACTAGAAAAAAAAATCATCCTGAGTGAAGTAACCCAGTCCCAGAAAAACAAACGTGATATGTACTCATTTATATGTGGATATTAACTATTAAGCAAAGGAGAAATGTACTGCAATCCACAGCTCAGAGAGACTATGTAACAAGGTGAGCCCCAGTGGGGACACAGGGATCTCCCTGGTAAAGGGGAAATAGAGCAGATGGTGAAGGTGGGCTGGGGGAGGATGGGAATGGGAGTAGAGCAGACTGGGTATGGGGAGACAGATGGAAGGAGAGACAGCCAGAATTGGAGGACTTTGGGGGAGGGGGTGATCAGGGGATCTAATGTAGTGGAAACTCACTGGAATCTACAGGGGGAGACCCTGGTGAGGACCTCTAGTAGTAGGGGATATAGGGAGCCTGAACAGGCCATCTCCTTTAACCAGGCAAGGTGATGGGACTGCTGGGACACCATCCCAGCCACAAAACCTTCAACCTATGGCCTATTCTCCCTGCAGTATCCACTGGGACAATGGAAGGGTAGAGCCCCATGCCAAAGGAGAGAGCCCATGCCTGATACTGCAGGTCAGTCCAGGAACTAGATAGAGACTGGATAGCCTGGAAATGCTTTCTAATAATATCCTGCTCTGCTCATAGATCTGTGCCTAGCCTGGCCTTCATCAGAGATGCTTCTTCCAACAACTGATGGGAGCATATACAGAGGCCCAGGGCCAAACATCCTGCAGAGTTTGGGGAACCCCGTGGAAGAGGGGGAGGAGGGATTGTGGGGACCAGAGGGGTCGAGGACACCAAGAGAACAATCCCCACATAGTCAACTGACCAGCTGTCTCAGGGCTCCCAGAGACTGAAGTAGCAGACATGGAACCTGCAGGATCCCCTAAATACATCTTATGGTTGTCTGACTTGGTGTTCATGTAAAACTCTCACAGGCTGGAGTGAGGGAGTCTCTGGCCTTTTACCTGCCTTTGGGACCCTTTTGCTCCTGCTGATTTGCCTAGTCCACACTTGATATAGGAAATAGTGCCCAGCCTTGTTTCATCTTGTTATGCCTTGTTTGAGTGGTAACCCTGGGAGGACTGCTCTTTTCTGGGGGAAGAGGAAGCTGGGGGAGCTGGAAGAATTGGAGGGAAAGGGGGAAGAGGGAGGTCAGGATGAATTGTATGAGAGAAGAAAAATAAAGCAAATACTTTATTAATAAAATAAAAATACTTTCAAGCATAAAATTCAATGCCTTTGGTAAAGTCACATTGCTGAGCAACTGTCACTACTATCAGATTTATAAACACCCCCAAAACAATTATGTAATTCTTAATGCCCCTTTTCCTGTGTCTTGGCATCCAAGGATCTGCCTGATTGGGACTGATCTTTTCTCTACTTGTACATGGATAGCATACTCTGATTTGTCAGTTTCTTGGCTGCTTCTTTCATGTAACATGGTGTTTTCAAGTTTGTTTTTTCCACACCATATCGTGAATCAGTGCCTCATTCCATTGTATGGATGTTCTAATTTTTGTGAATGCCTTCATTGATGTGATGGCCATCTGGATTGTGTTATGAATAAGGACATTACAGACATATGGACAAGCTTTTGTGCAAACCTATATTCCCTTCTCTTGGGTGTAGAGCTGGGGATGGAATGATCTCTTGGATCATCTTATAACTCTGGTTAACTTTCTGAATCGCCAAATTCTCTTTTAAAGGGATTGCTTTGTCTGTTGTGCATTCCATGCAAGCAACGATTAAGGTGCCCATGTCTCTACACCCTGTCAATATTTGTACTTGTTTATTGTGGTTGGAATAAAAATGGCCCCTCAAAGGCTTAGCTATTTGAATGCTTAGTCATCAGAGAGTGGCACTTTCTTTGAGAAAAGATTAGAAGGTATGGCCTTGTTGGAGTAGGTGTGGTCTTGTTGAAGATAGTGTGTCACTAGGGATGGGCTTTGAGGTTTCAAAAGCCCACTCCAGGCCCAGTTCCTCTGTTTTGGCCTGTGGATCACAATGTAGCTCTCAACTCCAGCACCACGGCTGCCTGTTGCCGTGCTCTCCACCATGATGATAATGGACTAAACCTCTGAAACTGTAAACCAGCTTCCAATTAAATGCTTTCTTTAAAGAGTTGCCTTGGTCACAGTGTCTCTTCCCAGCAATAGAACACTGACTAAGGCATCCACCTTTCTCACTTAGGCTTCTAGTGGATGCAGAGAGACAACTCATTGTGGTTTTGATTTGTATTTTCCTAATAGCTAATGATCTTGGGCAGTTCCATGTGCCCTTTAGCCCCTGTGCAGTGTCTGTAAGAATGCACCTTTTTACATCCCTTGTCCATTTTTGAGTTGTGTTTTGAACCCTGAATTGCACAAGTTCTTTAGAAGTTGCTAGATGCTGGATCTGCAGATAGTTCCTTCCATTCGCCAGGGACTACAGTTTTCTACTTCTCACCAGGAAAGTAGAAATGACCTGCACAGCCACTTTGGGGTGGTGGGAACCTTGATGGACTGGAATTATCCTACCATAGAGGCAGAAGACTCTCAGAGATCTCATCCAAGCCATTAGTTTAGCCCCCTTGTTTCTTTACAGATGACATACTGTTGTCAGGCCTAGGAGTCAGACTCTGAAAATAATGGGGCCCTCTGATACTCCTGAATGACACCAGCTATCATTCAGACAAATGCAGAACCACAGTGATACCTGAATTCCTCCCTCACATGCCCCCATCCAGTCACTGCTGCCAGCCAGCATCCCTCCTTCCCTCTCCCCTCCTACCCACCTCCTGCTTGGGTCAGGTCACTAGCTTTGTGGCTGTCACCAGGGTTTTCCCCACCCTCTTCTCCTCCCTCTGCACAGGAACACCATGACTTTTCTGAAATTAATATCCCTTCATGGAGAGACTGACATACAGTCATGTCAAGAGCAAACACTCACATGGACACTATGCTGCTTAGTTTTTCTGTCAACTTGACACAAGATAGAGTCATCTAGGAAGAGGGAACCTCAATTGAGAAAAAATGGTTCCATCAGATTGACCTATTGGGAAGTCTGTGGGGCATTTTCTTGATTAATGATTGATGGGGGAGGGCCCAGCCCATTATGGGCAGTGCCATCCTTGGGCTAGCAGTCATGGGTCTATGAGAAAGCAGGCTGAGTGAGGCATATGGAGCAAGCCAGTCGGCAGCACCCCTCAGTGCTCTCTGCTTCAACTCCTGCCTCCAGGTTCCTGCCTTGACTTGTCTTTATGATGGACTACAACTGTGAATTGAAACAAACCCTTTTCTTACCAAGCTGTTTTGGGGCCTGGCCTTTATCACACCAATAGAAAGCAAGCTAAAACAGATGCTGGCTGTTTCAGGTCACAGCACAGACTTCTCTCCTCCCTCTGGGACTGATCTACCCAGCTGGCCGAACCTTCTCTCACTTTCCCCGCTGACCCCACCTTCAAGATGAATGGGTACCTTAGACCCTGAATAAGGGTAAAGAGATGGCTGTCAGAACCACAAGCAGGTGACAGGCTTAGCTTCAAGTAGACAAGCAGGTGTTTGGGCTATGTAGAGGACTGTGAGGCTGACAGAAGAGGGAGCCTAGATCATGAAAGTGCAGTTACAGGCTTGGACATGCACCCAAGACACTTCAGAAGGTGTGTCCCAAAAGGCTCCCGGGCAGGCAAACCTGAGTACCCTCTAAGGGCTGGAAGCATATTCAGATGACTTGCTTAGATTGCCATGGGATCCTCACACTCAAATGCTGGAAACAACTTTTAGGTATGGGAGTGCATGGCTATATCCCAGAAGTTGGATGGTAGAGGCAAGAGGGGATCAGGAGTTAAAAGTCATCTTTGTGTACAATGCAAGTTCGAGCCCAGACCCTTGTTTGGTTTCCATTACCATATAGTGACTCGAAACTTTCTATGACTCTAGTTCCAGGGGATCTGAAACTCTTTTCTGACCAGCCATGGATGTGGTGCGTATACACACACAGGCATGCATAACACATAAAAGTTCAAGACCCTATATCAAAAAAGTGAAGGAAAGAAAGCAAGAAATAGAATAATCAGGCTTCAGCCCCCAAGGTTAAGCTGTGGGGAGGCAGTGTTGGAAGCAGGCTCTCATTCCAAGATTCTCAGGCACTTCAGGTCACAAGGTCACTGAAATGCCGGCTGTATGTGGCCACCCTCTGTATTTTCCCTGGAAGCCAAAGCCTGCCTTTCTTGCGACAAAGTGCTGGCAGAGAGCCCTTCTGGTCACTGTGGGTTGAACTTGGCTACTAAGAAGGTTCTAGAAAGGAGGACCTCTTGGCCTGGAGCTTGGACAAGGGGCAGCTTGCTGACCTCCAAGAGAAGGGAGGTTCAGGGCAACAAGGAGGAGACAGAGGCAGGCAGAGCTGGGATCCAATTAAAATCCGAGCCTGGTCAGTCGCTGGTGAGGCGGGTACTCCAGTGTGTGCCCCAGGCACCACTGCTGTCAAAGTGCATCTCCCTGTAGCATCCGAGACATCTCCATGCTGAAGGGCCTCTGCATGACAACGCTGGTTTAAAATGTGCTTGTTTCCTTCCTTCCTTCTTTCCCTCTCTCTCCTTCTCTTCGGAGGTCTGCTCTCTGATTTTACCCCCACCTCATCCCCATCTTAAGCTTTTAATCAAGGTTGTTTTTTTCTTGGGTCTTTATCATCTCTTCACTTCTTACTTCTGCTTTCATGCTTCCTCGGTAAAACCACATCTCTGATCTCATCTCTTTCATAATCCTGCCCCTGCCCTCTGTACTTGCCTGTAGCTGAAAATAAGCCATGTTTTTGTTTCGTTTTTTTTTTTTTAATCATTTTTCCCCCCATTAGCTTTCTCAAAACCACCTGGACTCACTTAAGAGTCATAACTTTGAATGTTTCAAGACCACCCCCCACTTCTCCAGCTCTGGTGTGTCATCCCCCACCCTGCCTGCTGCAGCCTGAGTGCCACCTCTCTAGGTCACACCCACCACTTCCTGCTTCTAGGAAACGCAAACAGAAAGTCCCTGGACTCCAAGGTATGCCTGCCACTCTGCCTTCACAAATTCCCTGTGGTTTGGAATTAAGGAAATGTCTCCTCAAAAGCAGACATTTAAGAAATTTGGAAGTAGAGTAAAGACTCTACTTCCAAAGGCACTAAGGTGAGGTTGTTAGGGTAATGCCCACGTGGTGGCATTGGTGACTGTTAGAAAGACCTGAACTGGTTTCACCAGGTTCTCCAAAGGAAGCAGGACTTTATGCACTTTGATATTGGACTTTCCAGTCTCCAAACCACTTCCCAAACAAACTTCTATTCTTTATAAATTGCATAGCATCAGCTATCCAGTTACAGCAACAACAGGAAACAGATGAAGTGTTTGTGTGTCTGTGCCTGGGCCTGACACCCGACCCAACCCTCTCACCTGCTCAGGGACATCAATCCAACAACAGTCTCTCGCCCTCCCTCCCTTCTGAGCATCATTTTTTATTTTTTATTTTTAAACCTCTGAATCATTCTTAGCATGCACACAATCATGCTGCCATTTCTTTAAGCTTTGAAACATCACACCAATGAAATCCTTTGACAAACCCCTCCCCAACTACCCCGTCATATCTCTGTTTGGGATCATTACTGCTGTGTAACAATGAACCTGAAACAATGGCTTTAAAAAACCATCAACTTGTTCTGCCTCCAGTGCGGTGGTCTATCAGGGCTCAGCTGGGTGGCTGTTCTGGTTCATGTGGCATCAGCAGTACTATGGCCTTCTGGGGGCTCTACTGGGGCAGGCTGGCACTGACTGGTGGCTGGAGTTCAGCTGGTTTTGTTGGTCTGAGAGGCTTTCTATATCCCTCTTCATGTGGTATGTCCTACTTAGAGTACGGTGCCCTTGTTCAAGACTGCAGAGGCTGCTAGATCTTCTTAATGCTTATTAACCTTGAGCCAGCACTGTTGCTTTTGCCACAGTCTCTTGGTGGAAACCAAACTCATACGTAGCCCTGATTCAAAGGGACCACAACATTCCCAGAATACCAGGAGGTGAGATTTTTCAAGGCTACTGCGTGTCCCATTACCCTCTGCGCCCTCTGCAGAAGGGCTTATTAAAGCCACCATCCTCAGTCTCCCATCCCCCCCTCTCAATTTTCTTAACTCATACTAGTCAGGTCCTCACCTCCCCTTTTGAACAATGATGCTCTTTGTTGAGGTTGCCAATAGCTACCACATGGCAAGATCCAGCATCAGTTCTCAGTGCTTACACTGCTGGGCTCAGCACAGTTGACCACTCCTCTCTTTGCTGATTTCAGGACCCTAGTCTCTCCTACATTTCTCTCTGTTTCAAGAGTCCAACCTGCCCAGGTGATTTTTCTCGTTTTTCTCCCCAACCTTTCAGTGTTCTGTGACCCAGTGCTCAACCTTTTATGTTCTTCACTTGGCCAATCCCACCACTTTAAATTCTGTTCATGGCTATGTCATGAATAAAAATATTTGGTCAATGTTCAAGTTTACTTTCTATTGGTATGATAAACACTGTGACTAAAAGTAACTTGAAAAGAAAGGGTTCATTTGGCTTATATATCCCAGGTCACAATCCATCACTGAGGGAAGTCTGGGCAGGAACCTGGAGACAGGAACCAAGTAGCTGCCACCAAGAAATGTTGCTTACTGACTTGCTCCCCATGGCTCGCTCAGCCTGCTTTCTTATATATCCCAGGACCACCTTCCCAAGGGGTGGCACCACCCATAGTGGGCTGGGCCCTCTCAATTCAATCATCAATCAAGAAAATGCCTTACAGACTTGCCTACAGGCCAATCTGATGGAGTCATTTTCTCAGGTGAGGTTCTCTTCCCAGAGATTCCACTTCCCCCTACTACAGTGGTCCCAGAAGATTGCCACAGAACTCAGAAGCTCCTGTGACCTGGTATCACTGTAGCCATGGCAATGTCACAACACAATGCATTCTTCATATGTCTGTACTGAGACTGATATACACAGACCTACTCTGTAGGCTGCACAGTTTGTGTGGTGGTTGGCATCTGGAAATAACAACCAGCTGTTACTTTAGAGGATTACACAATGACTACCGTATACAACAGAGTAAGAAATTTAGAGTATGGTCACTTGACTTTATGACGAAAGCTGTCTCTAAAGTTGAAGCCACATGATGGTAGCAGCAGCCTTGAACATCCTGTTTACTAGCTGTCTTGATTGCTTTGGGAGGCCACATCCAGGGAGTGACCTAGGCCATCTAGGTCTAAGGAAGTGTCCTCTAAGATGTTTGCAAATGATGAGATCAGCTGCAGTGTGTTTCTCAGAACACAGTCCAGATGTTAAGTTATTGCCACACTCACATCTGTAACCTGGAGCTACTGAAAAGAAAGGGAAGGGAGGCCAAGAGGAACCCAATGCTTAGAGTTGGCGCTGGATAGCAGTGCACGGGTGTTTACTATACCACAGGCTTTAGTTTCATGTACTTCAAATGTTTCCCCACATGCTTAGTAGTTTTAAGTTTTTTTCTTTTAGGAACATTTGCCAGCGTAGTTTAGGCCAGTGCTTACTCCAGCGCCAGGATCCTGCTTCTGTCAGTTTTCCACCAAGCAGGTGGAAAATGGCTAAAGGATACAGGGATGCTGTACGGTGTTCTTGCAAGTAGTTGCATGGAATCAACAGTCCTCTTCAAACTGAAAAGAAATTAGGTTCCTACAAATCTAAAGGAACTCAACAGCTCCTACAGAGGTGTGAAAGGAGCAGGGCTCCTGCGCTGGGTTGGTGGGATTGTCAACTGGTGCCACTTCCATGGGAAACAGCACAGGGCCTTCTTGGGAAAAGCTCATCAGGGTCACACCATGATTTGACAGTCGTGCTCTAACTTTAAACCCCACAAACTGAAAACAGGTCCTGTGGTTTGGATATGAGTGTTCCACTAAAGGCACATCCACCGAAGACCGACCTGGTGGTTCAACCTAGAGATGATTGCATCATGAGGGTGCTCACCTCATCAATGGGTTCATCCATGGACATGGCCTGTTAGGAGGCAGAGCCTAGTTGGAGAAAGCTTCTGGGTCCATGCTTGTCCCTATCTCTCTTCACTACCTGAACCCATAAAGTCAGTAACCACCCTACCATGCCCCACTGCTATGATGTACCTGAACCTTCTCAGCACAGATTCAGACAATGGAGTCTGCTGCCCATGGACTAAAATCCCTGAGGCAGGAGCCACAGCAACATTTTCCTCCTTTAAGCTGACTTTCTCCAGTATTTGGTTATAGCTGTGGGGTATTCACCAGAGAAGACTGCTCGGACATGGGTTTAAGCCAACAGAAAGTTTTTATCAGCCAGCTGGCAACTACACCAGGTGTTCAGGATCCCAGTGCAGCTCTGAGCCTGTCTCAGGATGAGCTTTTAAGCACAAAATCCATGTTCTAGGTTGACTTACTTTAGTTAACAAGAACAGTTAGCCAGAAGCAGAACTACAAAAGCTAAAAAGCAAGGTTAGTACATTTTGAGACTTTCCCAGAACTAAATGGACTTTGGATGGATTTGGCTTTTGTTTTAATTTTGACAGGTGGTGCTGTCTACATGTTGAGTCTTACAGCCTGAATGGTATTTCCATCATGGAGTCAGTTGTGCTAAGGTCTCAGGACCTGCTATGGACTGAGACCCTGTTACAGGAATAACAGTGCAGAGACTTGAATATGCTATGAACCTTTTATACCTATGTGCCAAATAGTTGTATGTCAACTTGACACAAGCTAAAGTCATTTGAGAGAAGGGAACCTTAATTAAGAAAATGCCTCCATAAAACCAGGCTTTAGGCAAGGCTGTAGGGCACTTTATTAACTAGTGACTGATGAGGAAGGGCTCAGCCCATTGTGGGCAGTGCCACCCCTGGGCTGGTGGACTTGGGTTCTATAAGAAAGCAGGCTGAGAAAGCCATGAGGAGCAAGCCAGTAAGCAGCACTCCACCATGGCCTCTGCTTCAGCTCCTGCCTCCAGGTTCCTTGAGTTCTTGTTCTGGCTGCCTTTGATGATGAATAATGATATGGAAGTGTAAGCCAAATAAATCTCCCCAACTTGCTTTTTGGTCATGGTATTTTATCACAGCAATAAGAACCTTAACTAAGACAGTCTAGAAGTGGTTAATTTCATATTATTATGTTTATCATAATAAAAGATTGGGGTAAAACAGATGCATCAAATCTCAGATGATAGGAACAGTGGGTTATGGTGGGAAGCCACCAGGGCCCTCAGCTTCTACTCTGAGTGACATGACGAGGTAGGAGAGCTTCTGGTAGATGTGCCAGCTGACCCGTGCTTCTAATCAGTGCCTTGAGGGACTCTCACGCAGAGCTGTCAGACAAGGGTGACATTCCCCCATGAGGGACTTCCTATGACACTGAAAAATCAGCCATCCAATGACCCACCAATATCAGATGACAGCCATCCAAGAGGAGTCTACAGGCTGACAATGTACAAAGTCAATCTAAGTAGCTAGTCAGCTCCTACACATCTGTTATGTCTTAGCTTGAATGTCCCTTCCTAGAGGAAGACTGATTTGATTTCAGGAGGAGCTGGTGCCTCTCTATGCCAGGGTCCTGTATGCCCCATCGGTCCAGGACATTTCCAGTGATGCTAATTAAGCAAAGCTGTAAATGATGCCCACTTTCACTCCCAAAGGTGTCCTGGTTTGGATGTTAAGTCACATCCAAACTCGCTTCCTGCAGGCTCTCCTGGAAGCCCATAGCTGTAACCAAGGCACACATAATCTAGCATGTCTCCTCTGTTCCTGGAAGCCTGGAACATGCCTGTTCTATTCTCTTCGGGTCCACTGGGTGTAGCACAGCACTTGCTCAATCATTGGTTGAACATTCTGGTTATTGTGTCAGTATATAGGGGTGGCTTTGAAGCTGCCCCAGCCAGAGGCCCTGCTGGGCAGGGAATACTTGCTGATAGTATCCAGATGTTGCTTCACGGTCCACTGCTTCAGATTGCTCTGGTGGTAGAGAACTAGGCCTCTAGTTTCCTGCAGGGCCCCTCCAGCATCCAGCCTGTGCTATGGGGCTCCCTTGGGTATTGCTCAGACTTAGCCCTCCACAGCAGTTTTAAGCTCTTCGTAACAAGCCCCTCTCAGCTGTCACCTGTACAGGAGGGAGCAATCACTCACATGTAGACAGATTGCTATGGGTGCTAGCTCTGCCTTTCATTGCCCACATGGGCTGGACCAAGAATTTCTGTTGTGTAGCACTGCAGCCATCCCTACCTGGTCAGGGAGGAGGAGGGGCAGAGTCTGGTTCTCTTGTTCCCTCTTGTCCCCTGTTAGGAAGCAGCCCCTGCCCAGCTATTGCCTCCCTGGTTCACAGCAATACAACACAGTCTTTTCAAGTTCTCCAGTTTCTTATATCTCTTTCTTGGCCATTTTTAGTATCTCCTCTTGCCCAGTTTATTCAGGAGAATATAATTTGATGTCTTCGCCAACCCCAGCCCTCTCAATTCCTCCCTGTAGATCTCAACCTTTGAGAGTTTTTAATCTGTCTCTTATCTCCCTCTTGCCCTTCTGAATTTTGCCTTTCCCTCTGAAACCCAACCTTATGAACACAACTTGTACCAGTGACATCAGCTAAATTGAAAACAAGTCAGGCCAAGACAACAGAGACGGGACTTGCGAAACCCTTGGACGTGTCCAGACGTTGTCATCCGCTCACCCCAACTGTTCCTCCTCCTCTAATTAAATCTGTGCTTCGAAGCTGCAGTGTTCATGATCGATTCAACTGATAAAGGGCAGCGAGGAAACGGCCTAGCCCATCTGCACACTAGACTCCTCTGAAGCTTATTAGAAACGGCAATGCCATGTCACACCCTTGGAGGGTCAGGTGGACCCTTCAAAAGTGGGGCCAAAGCAATGCGGTCAAGTCTGTCACAGCAGTAGCCCATTCTTTGGCACCACTTCTGTCTTAGGATTTCTATTCCTATGATAACACCATGACCAAAAGCAATGTCAGGAGGAAAGGGTTTATTTCATCCCACAACTATCAGATCACACTCAATTACTGAGGGAAGTCAAGGCAGGAGTTCAAAGCAGGAAACTGGAGGCAGGCACTGAAGCAGAGGCCATGAGGAACACTGCTGGCTGCCGTGCTCTCTGTGGCTTTCTCTGCCTGTTTTCTTATACACCCCAGAACAACCTGCCCAGAGTGGCAACACCCACAATGGGCTAGGCACTCCCCCATCAAGAATTAATCAATAAAATGCCTCATAGACCTGCCTACAGGCCAATCTGATGGAGGTAATTCCTCAATGGCAGTCCTGGTTCCTAAAGAATTCTTGCTTGTGTCAAATTGACCAAAAAAAAAAAAAAAAAAAAAAAAACCCAGGACAGTCAGGAAGTCAGCAACAGTTGTTAGAGCTCAAGAGAAGGGGTTATTGGGGTTGTTTGAGAGCAGGGTGGGGGGTATGATTAAGGGTACCATGACAGCTCTCTCCAGTCTCCTACAGTCTTTCTGCAATGGCTACAGATGGCATGATGAAAAGCCATGGAGCTAACAACGACATCCCAGGCACACCCTAGGAGAGGGGAGCTCAGGCTGGAGATATTTGGGGTGGTACACAAAAGCCACTGTTTTTTTCTTTTGTGTCCTACAGGTAGCCCATCAAAAGTCCTGCTGGGGCTGGAGAGGTGGCTCAGCAGGTAAGAGCACTTGCTGTTCTTGCACAAGACCCAGGTTTGCTTCCCGGCACCCACACAGTGGCTCACAATCACTCTTAACTCCAGTTTCTCCACCAGGCACACATATAGTACAATATATACGTGCAGGCAAAACACTGATATGCATTAACTAACCAACTAACTAACTAAATAGTCCTGTCCTTTTACCTTCAAAACAGTCTCCATTCAGCCACTCCCTGCTGTGTTAGTTTCCCACGGCTGTAACAAAATATCGGAGAAAGTCAACTTAAGGGGTAAAAAGGTTGGTTGTGGCTCCCACCTTCAGAGGTTTCTATCCACTGACGGCAGGCTCCATTGTTTCTGGGCACATAGTGAGGAGGTTCATTCCTCTGGTTCTTGCCTCAGCCTCCGGAATCTCCCACCTGAGCCTCTGCAGCAGCCTCCGACCTGGCACTCTGCCTTCCTCTGCCTAGCTACAGCCCAGAGGACCCTATCGAAACCCTAGTTGCTACACCCCTCAACTGTCAGAACTTCTAGCCTTCAGACACTCACACCGGAGCTCTCTCCACATTTCCAGTGTCTTCTGCTTTCTTTCTCGGCTTCCCACTGTGGACATCCGGGTGCCCTTACACTTTCTAGCCTCTGGCAGTCTGATCCCTTGGCCTGGGATGCTCCTCTTTGGTTGCCTCCTTCTTGTCTATATATCAATGGAGAAAACAATATACCTTAGTATGCATGGGAGAATTGTTCTAGGACCCCTTGAAAACCTCAAACACTGCAGATGCTCATGTCCTGTATATCATATGGCATTGCATTCTCGGTGCCATACACAGCGTCTCATATATTTTTGTACTTAATCTTTTGGAGAATTTTTTATACTATGTTCACGTTATTTCAACCCCTTCTCTCCTCCCAAAAGCTTCTTCCATGTCTTCCCCACTCCCTTTCAAAATGACCATCTCATTATTTTACACACACACCCACGCATGCACACACGCACTCACACACACACACATACACACACACACACACACACACACGCATGCACACCGGCTGAGTCCATTTAGTGTTGTGTGTATGTACATGTGTTTAGGGCTGACCACTTGGAATTGAGTAACCTATCAGGGGCTCATTTCTAGAGAACCGATTCTTCCATCCCAACTGTTAATTGTCTGTAGGGATTTCCCCCATTCACTTTGACGTGTTAGTAGGTGCTTTCATTGTGATGGTCTTATTTAGGTGACCATATTTTGAAATTTCATGGGTGCAGCTCCCTATCCTATATATATAAAAGACACTGTGTATGCGCAAATGACCTGGTCCTCTGGCTCTTGCAGCTTTTCCACCCCCTCTTCCGTGATGTCACTTTGTGTAGGGTTGTGTTATAGATATACCAGTTGGGCTTGGGCTTCCCCTGGATTGTTCCCTGAATTTTGAGCAGCTGTGGACCTCTGTGATGGTCTCTACCTGCTTCAAAAAGAAGCTTCTTTGGTGAGGGGTGAGAGCTGCACTTAACCAGGGAAAGTGGGTGCAGGTATCAATGGAACTAGGCCTGTGATTATAGAGACAGTGACTGGGGATTAGTGTTGGGGCCTCTCTTATACTCTAAAGACAATGTAAACCCTCTGCAAATAGATACTGCACTGTAGCTCAAGGGGAATAGGCCTGCTTGGTGCAGGTGGGGTTTTACTTTTCCAAACAATTTCTACCTGAGGTTGGCTGACCTCGGCCTGTGGAGGACACAGACATGGGGCCCAACACATCTATTATCTCCCCCTGCATCCACTTGGTACCTTGCTCTTATCCCCAGTGCTGATGGACAGGAGGCACAAAACTGATGACTTCCGTGATCTGGGCTCATGAGAGCATCTATGGGACTGATGGAGAGAGTGAGGCCAGATTCCTGCTCTTTGCTCCCCCAGGGATTGCCATGGGCCAGCTGCAGTCTCCCTTTGGCAACAGCTGCCATTTCAATACTGCAAACTCTTCCTCCTCAGGGACCCACTCTCTTTTGGAGCCTGCCCCGTGGGTAATCTCATTACTCAGCTCTCCCTGGCTACCTCGTGTTCTCCATGCCTATACTCTCTCTGCGTTCTCTGTTTGCTCCTCTGCAGTTTTTTATCACCTCCTCATGTGGTACACATTGGTACACATAATGGTGCACATTACACCTTCCAGTGCTACGTGTTATCTGTGTCCTCTACCTGGGGCAGCCCTGTCCTGTTGCACGAGCTGTGTGTCTTACAACCCCAGAGGTCTCCATTAATAGACTGGTGTGACATAGCAAAGACAGCTCTTAGTGTTGTACAACAGCAGCCCTGCCACTCAAGGGAGTGGAAGCCATTTGTTTTTTCTGCTGCTGACTCCCAAATGCTTAGAAATGTTCTTGGCTCACTCTGAGTCTTACAAAAATTTTCCTTAAGGGCTGTCAATCTTTTTTTGCTTCCAAAGAAAAGAGGATTCCTTACCTAGAGGTATCCAGAGCTCTTAGTAAATTTCCCAAGAATAGTGTCCTGGCTGGTTTTGTCAACTTGACACAAGCTGGACTTCTCTGAGAGGAGGGAACCTCAACTGCGAAAATGCCTCCATAAGATCCAGCTGTATCACATTTTCTTAAGTAGTGATTGATGGGGGAGGGCCCAGACCATTGTGGGTGGTGCCATCTCTGGGCTGGTGATTCTGGAAAGCTGGCTGAACAAGCCATGGGGGGAAAAAGTTAGTAAGCAGCACCCCTCCACGCCCAGACTCTTGCCTGGAGGATCCTGCTGTGTTTGAGCTCCCATCCTGACTTTCTTTGATGAGCAGTGATGCGTAAGAATAAGCCTTTCTCCTCCGCCCCACCCCAGTTTGCTTTGGTCATGGTGTTTCATCACAGCAATAGTTGCCCTACCTAAGCCAGGTAGCAGCTGCACCTTATTGGTTACTCCTGTTGTGGCTGCTGTCTGTATGCCTCTCTATGCTAAGTCCTGACCTATCTATAAGGGAACATCTGACATGCCAGATAGGACCTACTCAATGGTGCCATTGTGGTCCAAGGCTGATGGCTGCCTCCAGCACATGGAAGTCATGCCTGCACTTGGCTCCCACCCACCGGCAGGACTTAACTGTGAGCCTGGGGAGGTGTCTAGAAATGTGCCCAGGAGACACTTTTGGGTGACCAGTAGATCCAAATGAATTGCCTTTCTTTCTACTTTCATGCATCCCCCTCCCCACCCCCACTATACAACCCAGGACAAGTTGCCCTTGCTCCTGAATTAATTTCCTGAAAGGGGAAATGAGGACAATTTTGTTCATCAAGTTGACCCTAAGGACTTTTGAGAGTCCTACCCGATTTGGACATTCAGGGTGCAGCTGGTGAAACAGGAGGCTCCCTCATGTCCTGACTTCCCAGCAGCTCCCTTGCCCCACCTTGCATGGCTCCTTTGTTCTCATCAGATGTTCAGTCCAGGGTGGCACTCTGTGCCACTCTCTCCTCCTCCCAGGGGCTAGGGCCCAGAGGCACCCGCAGATGCTCTTTGCTTGATTTTTAAGTGCTATGGGAAGCAGGAGAGACTTCAGGAGGACAGTGATGAGAGAAGCCATTAGACAGTAATGCCACCCACCATCACTGCAGAGCCTGGCTGGCTTCTCTCAGGCCAGCTGGGTCGGGGTTAATTGGCTTCTGGACTTCTTAACTGTGGGTGTCTCCTTAATCATCTACCACCTGCCCCTTTTGGGTCCAGCAGGGGTGAGAGCTCTGGTAGCAGGAACTGAACAAGGGCCAGTGGGCCAAGAGTGAGCCTCTCAGGGCTAAAGTCAAATGTCCCAGTGGCCCCACTGCCCACCTGCCTGATCCCCTGGGGAAACTGAGGTCTACCGAGGCAGAGACTGATCTGGGGTCCTTGGGTGGCAGAGCCATGATTACAGCCTGGCTTTCTTACATTCGGGTCTAAGGCTGTCTGCCTCAAAATACCTCTGTCCATACTGTAAACCCATCCCCAGTGCACAGGGTTAAGAGGTTAAGGCTTCATGGATGACTAAGCTGGAGGGAGTCCCTCCTCCAACAGTCTCACTATGCAGTAGAGGACACCCCACTGAAAAGTCTAGCAAGCTAATAAATGGGTGATGCCAAAGTGTGGAAGGATCTTAAAGGTGACAAGCTGTACAATCCAGAGGATGATCACGGACTGCCTTATGCAGGGAATGTAGTTCAGATGCAGGTTGCTTCATGCTGAGAACTGATTGTCAATTTAATGGCATTAATGAGATCACAGGGCACCACCTTCATGGATGAACTCTTGTCTTTCTCTGAGAGAGAGGTCTGGTTGTCATGGGCATAGGTTATTCTCACAAGAGCAGGTCCTTGCAGAGAGAGGCTGGCACCTCCCCTTGGTCTCTGGCTCACACACTGCCTGCTAGTCCTTCTGTCCCCCCCCCCTGCAGGAAGATGCATAAGTTCACATCAGAAACAAGGTCTGTGACTGCCTGACCCTGGACTACTAGCCTCCAGAATGATGAGCTAAATAAACATCTTTCCTTTATTATTTACCCAGCCTCAGGGTTTTGGTTGCAGTAACACAGCATGAACCAGGACACAGGGGCACCAGGGAAGCCCTTTCTGATGAGATGACTCATTTCCCTAAAATAGCAAGCTTTTTCTTACCAATTCTGGACTAATAAATAAGAATGACTTAAAAGGAGAATATTATAATTTCACAGCTCCCAGTGGCAGTGTAGATACAGGTTTGGGAAACTGAGGATTGTAAACACCACAGAGAGGATAGCAAGACCATGTGTGCCTTCTGGAAAAGAACACAAAGTGGTATCAAAGAGTCTTTAGGAAATCAAAGGTAAATCTGGAGCTGGGGAGATGGCTCAGTAGGTAATCCCCATGCACATGTGAGAACCTGACTTTGATCTCCAGAGCCCATGTGTTTGTGACCTCTGTGCTTGTGGGGAGCAGACCCTAGGGCTCTCTAGTCAGTCTAGCCTTGGTACAAAATGATGGTTACTGAGGAACAACATTCAAAGTTCTCCTCTGACCTCCCCATGTGAACACACATGTGCATCTGCACACGCGTGCGTGTGCGCGCACACACACACACACACACACACACACACACACACAGCAAATGTATTGCAGCTCTGCCCCAGCTAGCTACCTACAGAAGCTCACAGGCAGAGGTCACATGTGTCATTTGACATTTTCTAGAAATAACTTAGAAAAGTATATTTTTTAAAAGTGAAATCAATTTAAATGTCTTTTACTAAACCAACATGTCCAAACTATTACCATCCCAGTATGTCATTGAGATAAAAATGAATAAAATCATTTCCAATTTTTATGAAGTCTTTGAAATCTGGCTTGTGGTTAGCATTTGAAGCACAACTCAGTCAGGACTAGCCACATTCAAGTGCCCATGAAACTGCTGACCACCATTCTGGACAGCCTGTGGACCAGCTCTCAGTCTCCAGGTGACTGGGAGGATGGAGAGACACATTCAGCTACATACCACAGTGGTCCAACCAGTAAAATCCAGACTGTGGGACACTCCATGGCAAAGATGACCAGCGTTTTCCTTTGAGGAAATATAATACAATGTAGGGGCTGGAGAGATGTCTCAGAGGTTAAAAGCACTGGCTGCTTTTGCAGAGGACCTGGGTCCAATTTCCAGCACCCAACATAGCAACTCACTGCTGTCTACAGCTCCAGTCTGAGGGGACCCAGCGCCCTCTTCTGGTGTCCATAGGCATTACTTGAACATGATGTATAGAAAAGCATGCAGGCAAAAGACCCATACACATAAAATAAAAATAAAGGGAAAAAAAAATATACTATGAGATGATTCATCTGACAGAAGGAACCTGCTACAAGCTTTATAACCTGGACTGGGTCCCTGAGACTTACATTGTGGAAGCAGGAACCAAATTCTAGAAGTTTTCCTCTGAGTGCCACAAGGACTCTGTGGCATTCGAGCGCGCGCACACGCACACACGCACACACACACACACACACACACACACACACACACACACACACACACACACACACCACAAACAAATACAAATAAATAAATGTTAGTTTTAAAAAGTGAAGTACATTGTGAAGGGCAAGAGACTAACAGAGTAGACATTTAAAAGTACTGGCGTCTTCAGATACATGTCAAGTAGCCACCATCCATGGACTTTGTTTGACTCCTGGTTGAAACAAACCACCTGAAAACCATTTTGTAATATCTGTGAAAGATGTAGAAACTTGAATACAGAGCATCTGATGGTGCCCGGGAATGACTGGTGTTTAATGTGATAACAATATTATGGCTGGCTTTTTAAAAAAAGTTAAGGTCATTATCTTTTAGAAAGATTAAAATATTTATGAAGGCCTGCCAAATGTGCAATCTGGAATTTGCTTTGAAATAACTTTTGAGGGGAGAGGCGAGTGGGGATAGAATGGGACCAAGTTGATAATGGTAATGAAATAATGCTCTTCACAAATTCTGTCTATTTTAATGCTTACTAGAAGTTTCTGGACTGAAGGAGAAATGAGGGGGATTAGAGGAATGAGAGAAACTGTGGATTAATGGAGGCCACCAAGCAACTCCAGAAAGGTGGGGAACATTTGCTGTGGTTAATATAGAGCATGGACCTCTAAAGGTTAAGAAAATGAAATATTATGCATCCAGGCTGGAAAGTAAGAAAACCATCTCTGTTTGTGAGAGTATATGACCTTATAGATGGAAAATCCCAACTAATGCATTAAAGGAGAGAGGGGAGGTAATAAATGAGCCCAGGCAGGTCACAAAGTACGTCAACGTATACGATCCAATGCTACCTATGTACACTAGCAGTAAAAACCTCACAAATAAAATGACAGCACGATTTTATTTATAATGAAAGGATTAAACTATCCAGAATAAACATAACAAAGAGGCAAACCACATGTACGCTATGGGCCGGTGCTGGGCCTCAGCAGGTTGAATGAAGATGAGGGCATGGCTGCTCTAAGGTAGGGTTGAGGAGAAGGTTTTGTTGTAGACATGAGATATAAGAATTCAGCTAGAGGCGTCTGGAAGGGTCCAGAGCAGAGAAAAAATACACGCTGAACACAGACAGCAGAATAAAGCAGGCCGTGAGGGGGGTGCAAAAGAGAGAGGGGCAAGTGGACCAAGAGAGGAGACAAGACAGCACATGGCCAAAACGGCTGGATTCTATGGGAATCAGAAGCTGGGGGGAAAGGAAGCAAAGCCCCTGGGCTGCAGAGGTTTAGGGTTGGGGGCAGGGGAGAAGAGCAGAGGAGCTGCAGGCACTGCGTGACCCCGGGCGAGGTGCACGTTGGAATGTTAAATGGGCACCACAGTTAGACATTCATCCTGAGTTTCTCTGGGACCTGACACAGGTAAAGGCATTTGGCTTGTCACCAGGACCTGGCAACCTGAGTTCGATCCCCAGGACCTGCACCAGCAGGGGAGACCCACCTTCCTCGAGCTGCCCTTTGACCGCCACACACACACCCTGGTTTGTGTGCCCTATGCCTAATAAACAAATGTAACTTAGAATGTTTTTAAAAGACGTACACATTAGAAACTTCGCAGCATCCTCAAAAGCAAATCAAAGGTCTCCATAAAGAGAAGACGCCCGCACTGGGGCCTGGGAGATTTGGTTTTCCTAGGACGTCTGAGCTGCCAAAATCTACTCACATATTCAAAGCCCTTCCTACCAGAGTTAGAATTGCCTTGTTGTTGTTGAAGAACTGATTCTAAAATTCATATAGAAATGCAAGAGTGCAAAAATGCAAAAAAAAAAAAGAAAAGAGAAGAAAAGAAAAACAATCTTAAAAAAAGAACTAAGTGGGAGGAGTCACACACAGTTTTCAGATTCGAACTTTACTTCAAAGCTCCTGAGCTGAAGACCGGGATAGACAGGTACACACAGCACATAAACCAGGAAAACGAAATTGAGAAGCCCCTCCACTTGTGACCAACTTGATCTTTGACAGGTACCGAGACATTCAACTGGAAAGGGTTCTTTTTACCCGAAGGTCCTGTGAAGACCGGGTCCAGTTGCCAACCAATCATCTTGCCTCATACTACGGTAAAGAATAAAGTCAAAATGCATCATGGACCATTTACAAATTAGACCACAGACTATTTGTCTCTTAGATATGATGCCAAAAACACAATCCACAAGTACAAAAATGAGTACTTCTGTCAAAATTAAAAACTTGAGTGTAATTTTAATTAGGGCTAGCAGAAGCACGGGTGTTGGGTGCTATCTCAAAGGATCTGATTGATCAAATTTTTATGTATGTGATGTCTTGATATGAACATATCCCATCAATGATGAGAAAAAAGTACACTGACATGTGAAATCCAGGGGAAATTCAAACTGAAACACTACCATATGGGTTGCATCCTGACTGCCGTCTCCTTGGCACAGATCTCCTGGAAAAGATGCATCTTCCTCCAGCTGGGCACCTTCTAGCTGAGCAGTGGGGAGACTTCTACTTTGGGAGCTTCACGGTCATGTCATCAGTTAAGAAAAGTTGGTTTGTTGTAGAATATTACAATATTTTCAAATGGAAAAATGGTTAGGAAAAAATAAAAATAGAGACTGAGTAGTGTGTATGTTGATGGTACACTGCTGGCGGTACACTGCTGGCCTCGGTCTCTGGGAGTTCCAGGCCAGCCAGAGTAACAGGGATAACCTATCAAAGAAGGAGGGAGGTAGGTAGGTAGAAAGAAAGAAAGAAAAGGGGAAGGGAGGGAGGACAGAAGGAAGGCAGGAAAGAAAGAGAGACAGAGGAAGGAAAGAAAAAGAAAGAAAGAAAGAAAGAAAAAGAAAGAAAGAAAAAGAAAGAAAGAAAAAGAAAGAAAGAAAAAGAAAGAAAGAAAAAGAAAGAAAGAAAAAGAAAGAAAGAAAAAGAAAGAAAGAAAAAGAAAGAAAGAAAAAGAAAGAAAGAAAAAGAAAGAAAGAAAGAAAAAGAAAGAAAGAAAAAGAAAGAAAGAAAAAAAAAAAAGAAAGAAAGAAAAAGAAAGAAAAAAAAAGAAAGAAAGAAAAAGAAAGAAAGAAAGAAAAAGAAAGAAAGAAAGAAAGAGAAAAAGAAAGAAAGAGAAAAAGAAAGAAAAGAAAAAGAAAGAAAGAGAAAAAGAAAGAAAGAGAAAAAGAAAGAAAGAGAAAAAGAAAGAAAGAGAAAAAAGAAAGAGAGAAAAAGAAAGAAAGAAAAAGAAAGGTAGGAAGGAAAGCTCAAATCAACCTTAGAACAGTCAAATACTGGCAACAACTGAAGTGTTCGTCAACAGAATGGATTGCTACACTGTGCTAGATCTGTACAATGAAATAGCACTCCAGTAATAAGATCCAATGTGTGTGATTCCATTTACACGCAACAAAAGGACCGGTACATCTAATCCATGGTGATAGGGATCAGGACAGTGACAGCCTAAGGGACTTAACTGGAAAGGCACAGAGAAGCATCCCAGGGTGACAGAAATTTCCTATACTCCAAGGACGGTGTTGATAACCTCTTTCAAAGCATGTACATTTGCGCACCCAGGACCCCTGCAGGTGAGTATGTAAGTTTTGCCTTAATTTGTGACACACAGAAGAGGTGACTAGAGGGTGTGTGTGTGTGTGTGTGTGTGTGTGTGTGTGTGTGTGTGTGTGTGTGCAGAGAAGAGCCAGTCATTCAAGGCTACAGTCTATGTTCTGAGGGCTGCAGAGATGCCTTGATGGTTAAGAGCACTGGCTGCTCTTGCAGAGAACCTGGTTTCAGGTCCCAGCACCCACATGGTGGCTCACTACCTCCTGGAACTCCAGTTCCAGGGATATGATGCCCTCTTCTAACCCCTGAGGGCATTAGGCATGTGTATGGTGCACATATATCTAGGCACATATATCATGCAGGCAAAATACTTTTATACCTAAATTAATAAATCTATGTCTGGGCCAGATGTTGAGCAGGTTGTGCTGGGCACAGGGCTCTGTCTAAGGCCCTCACGGCCTCCTCTGTGTGCTTTGGTGGCTGAGTCACCTTACCCCTGGTATCTGCGCTTTCTCTCTAGCCTCTGTCCTGAATCCCTTGGAACATGTAACCCCCAAGGAGAGGCTATCCTGGAGGTGGGGCACCTTGGGCTTCACTGTTCTGGCCCCTGGGTACCAGGAGTGGAAAAGAGCTCCTTGCACTGCTGGACCCCTGCCTTCCTAGGCAGAGCAAATGGGGCTTCTGGGAAATCTCATTTAAAGTGTCAGCCAGGCCTGCTTATAACTACTCCAGGATTTCTTACCATGGAACAAGAACTAGCAAGGACAATGACTCACTGTGGGGGTAGAGCCAAGGGTTGCCGAGACTACAGTCAGCAGAGGCAGGTTGAAAAGGACACAAAGATCTAAATTTTGAGGACCGACCAAACCAAAGTCATCCAACTTAAGCTCCATTAACTCTCCTGTAAAATAACATGGGGTTATTTGGGGACATCAGGTCATGTTCCTTATGGAATACCTTTCATAAGGTGAGCTTGCAAGCTAGTGAGGGGGGGCAGTGCTGAGCAAGAGTAGTCTGGGCATACATCTGGCCTTGGCCTGGTCCCTCAGGGGCAATAGCGTTGATCAACAACACAGAGGTGCTCTTCCTCACTGGAGATGGGCCAGAGTTCTGCACTCCCATGTCAGCCATTGTCCCTGTAGTCTCGGGGAGGGGAGGCTTTTGGAATCTAGGGGCTCCTTTTCTGAACAATTATTCAGAAAAAGGGAAGTGGGCAGTTGTGAATTCCTAGGAGCCAGTGAACACCTAGTTGGAGGGTGGACACCTGGCTTACTCTGGGTGGAAAAGCCCACTGCCGGGGCTTTTGTTATATATAACAGGTCACAAGGATGCATTAACTGTATTTTAGCTGCATAAGGAAAAGCACCCCATCCCAAAGATCAGTACACCTCACCTGTTGCAGAGAGGAGTCACTAGTCAAAAGCTACAACTGAAGTCCTTACTAGCCAGAAGCTGGCAGAAGCTAAGCCCACATTAGTACCTGTATCATAAGAAAGCTGGGCTTGCCTAGGAATGGGTTGGAGTGGTGGTGAGAGGCTTTAGGGTCTTGGGCCCTGGAGACCTGCTGTCTGTTCTTGCCAGTTTCCCATAACACCTGTCTCCGGATATTCATTCGCATTATCCCTGAATCATCCCTGAATATCCCCTGAGATTTGTGTCTCAAGGGGCCACCTAACTGGAACAATGTTGGAATCAGATGGACCTGTCTTTGCCTCCAGCTCTGTCATCTGCTGGCTGTGGGATCTTGCCTGAGTTGCCACCCCTCTCTGGTTGCTGGCTTCCTATTCCATAAAATATGCATATCCTAATGCCTGTGTCAGAATGGCTATGGGGAGGAATAAGAGCCTTATCACACACTGTGTCTTGCAGCACATAGTAGGTACTCCCCTGCAAGCGTACACCTCCCTCTCTCCTAGAAGAGACCTTCCACCCCTAAGGAGCACCCTGCATGGATTCACCATGGCACCAGGCTGTTTCTCCTGTCTGCTTGTCCTTGGGGGTTTTCTACAGTTCTGGGCTGGGGTCCTTGTCCTGCTGGCTTCTGTTGCCTGTTCCAGCTACCGCCCTTCAAAGGCTCAGTTGTTTGTTGTCTCCATTTGTTTCTTCAGAAACATCATGCTGTCATGGGCACCTGTTCGTACTTTCCACGAAAGGATGGTTTGACTCAGCCAGGCCTTTACCAGAAAGTGGTCCTTTGCTCACAGTCTGGAGAACTTGTGAGGGGTCTGCTTGGAATTAAGCGTCACCAGCGGGGGCTTCAAACAAACTGATGCTGGACAGAGGGTGGGGCTCAGTCTGGGAGTGACGGGCAGAGGACGCCAGGTCGCCATAGTCTGGGCAGGGCTTGAGTCAGACACATCAGACACCAGACATGCTGTCCCTTTCCTTAAGGATGCCTACTGTGCCAAGAAAGGCAGGGCTGGTGGTGGAGCTGTCAAAGCCAGATAGCAGCACTCACAGCTGTGGGGCTGTCAGCCACATCCCCTGTTTCCATTCATGGTGCTGTCTGGCTCCCTGAGACCTAAACAGATTTTTCAAACCCTCATCCTGGAAATGGTGACACTTTTCAAAGTATGGCCATGCCGAGAACGGCTTATCAAGCAAGCTCAGGTCAGTTTTCTTCCTCTCAGTGATTATTCCCCAGGGGAGACTGGCTAGTTGTTTTGTGAAAACTTGCTGTTAACGACTTCCTCATGCTGTCTATTATTCACAGTTCTAGACGTGACACACATGCACATGTGGTCTCGTATGCACACATTCACGTGTTAGGATTTACTATGTTCACAGTATGTGATGGGTTACATTGTAAGCATGGCAAAGGACTGGTGAAGGGTATTTAGTTTAATTTTTCTAAATTAAAAAGTGTTCAATTTTATGTGTGTTTTGTCTGCATGTATGTCTGTGTACCACATGTGTATCTTGTGCCCTCAGAGGCCAGAGGAAGGAATTAGATCCCCTGGACTTGTAGTTACAAATGGTTGTTAAGTTGCCATGTGGGTTTTGGGAATCAAACCCAGGTTCTTTGGAAGAGCAGGCTTTTAACCACTAAGCCATCTCTCCAGCCCCCAGCTTAATTAAATTTTACCTGCTTATAACACTGCAAAATCCACTTAAATCCTGGTGTAGACCATTTCCACCACACTCAAAAGTTCCCTGGGCAACTTTTCAGTCAATAGCACAAGCCCCACCTTACCCCAACAAAGCAAACACTACCCACTTAAAATCACGGCTAGGTTTGGCCCAGTTTTGTACTTCATATAATGAAACCATAGAGTTTCAGTCTCAGTCAACACTAACAATCCATACATGTTGCATTATCAATTGCCGACCTTCTTTTCCAGTAAGTAGTATGCCATTGTAAAACCACAGCTTGTTAAATGGTTCCCAGGGGATAGGTAAAAACTGATTATTTTAAGCAGGACAGTCATGGAGCATGCTAAATTCCAAAGAGTAGCATGTGAGGGGTGAGGGATGGCAAGGTAGCTTAGAGATTAAAGGCACTTGCCACCAAGCCTGACAACCTCAGTTTGGTCCCCAGGATCCACGTGGTAGAAGGAGAAAGCTAACTCACAAGTTGTCCTCTGGCCTCTATGTGTGCACTGCGACATGCATGTATACACACATGTGCTCATGTGCAAGCAGGTGTACACATGCAATACATAGTAAGCAAACAAACAAGTTGAGAGTTCAATGGTAGTAAATTTAGAGATCATGTATCAAGTTCCTCAATATATTCGTGAGGTTCAGAGAAGAGAAGCGGCTAGTCCAAGCCGGGGGTCACACAGCTTTGTGAGGCAGAGCTGAGGTCAAGCCAGATCTACTTCTCTAGCCCATTGGAACTAGCTTTTTAAAAGATCTTTATTTATGTGCATACAAGTCCCCCTCTCCCTCTCCCTCTCCCTCTCCCTCTCCCTCTCCCTCTCCCTCTCCCTCTCCCTCTCCCTCTGTGTGTGTGTGTGTGTGTGTGTGTGCTTGCAGAGGCCAGAAGGGGTTTCAGATCCTTTGGAGCTGGAGTTACAGGCAATTGTGAATCACCTGACATGAGTGCTGAGAACTAAACTTGGGTTCTCTGGAAGAGTAGCAAGAGCTTGTAATCACTGAACAGTCTTTCCAGCCCCCGTCCCTCCCCTCCCCTCCCCTTTCCTCCCCTCCTCTCCCCTCCCCTCTCCTCTCCTGCCCTACCCTATCCTATCCTGCCCTACCCTGCCCTGCCCTACCTTGCCCTACCCTATCCTATCCTATCCTTTATCCGCCCTTCTCTCCACACTTCACTTAATGTATTGAACGGATACAGAAGAACAATCCTTTACATACTAAAAGGCCTGCTAGTTTTTCCGCACACACAATATGCTCTGCTGGGAACATATGTACTTCTGAGGTGTCAGAAGTGTGTCTGATATAAAGTAAAATGGATTTATAAATGTTGACAAAAGAGAAAAGAGACGACCCGTGCTTCATAAGAAACAGACTGTTTGTACCGGAGTAGGTGTGGAGAAACATCCCAAACCAGGGAAGCACTTCCCAGCCTGCTTTTCACAAGACTGAGGTCTCGCTGCTCATGTGTGTTCCAGGTATGATTCTTTGGCCTTTCCATTTTTTGTTTGTTTTTTGTTTTTATTTTCTTAAGTCAGGGTTTCTCTGTTGTAACTCTGGCTGTCCTGGAATTCACTGTGTAGACCAGGCTGGCCTTGAACTGACAAGAGATCTACCTGCCTCTGCCTCCCAAGCCCTGGGATTAAAGGCGTGCACCACTTTTTATGGCAATAGAAAAAAATATAGGTCCGATAGACCAGGGTTCACATTATGTTCTCAGTTTTTGAAACTTTGTTACTGTCTTAGTTTGCTTTCTATTGCTATGATAAAATACCATGACCAAAAATAACTTCAAGGAGGGGTATTTCCTCTTACAGTTTGTATTCCATCATCCAGGGAAGTCAGGGCAGGAACTGAAGCAGAGGCCACTGAAGAATTCTCCTTGCTGGTTTGCTCATCATAGCCATGTTTTCTTATCATTCCCAGGACCAGGACCACCAGCCCATGAGTGGCCCCGCCCGCAGTGTGCTAGGCCTACCCACGTCAATCATCAATCATCAATCAAGAAAATGCACCATAGGCTTGCCCACACAGGCCAATCTAGTGGGAGCTTTTTCTCAGTTGAGGTTCCCTTTTCCAAAATGACTCTAGCTTGTATCAAGTTGACATAAAACCAGCCAGTACAGTTACCACATAGCCGATTGCTCCTGTGAACTTTACTTTGCCCTGCAGAGCGGGTATGGACACTATTGACTGTCTTGCTGGGGTGCTGAAGAAATCTTTTCAGGTACAAAGTTGATACTCAATGCATCCTCTTGGCATGAATTTGGACTCAGAGTCCCTGGGGAAATGGGGTGTGTCTGGCAGAGCAGAGGCAAGGAAATGGGATTCTTGTCTGTGGTATTTAAGAAGCCATATTCCCCCTGCAATTGTGGCATTTTTGTTGGCAATGGCTGTGTGCCTTTCAAATCTCTGGCACCTGAATTTGTTTATCTGCTCTCTCATCTCAGAGCAGAGGCCAGGAAAAGGCCTGGGTTATGAAGTTAAGCCACAGTGTTACTGGTAGTTAGGGTCTAGGCCCATGTTTCCAGGTCCTTGGGCTCTTATTTAAGGGATTGAAATAAAGATTTGTATGGATCACAAAAGCAGCAAGGGGATTTTATTCAATGCAAAGCAATAATACAGATCAGAAGGAAATGCGCTGCCCAGAGTGACCGGTGCCACGTGAGGCACTGCTTTATTGCTTAGGGTTTTCTTTGGGGAATTCAAGAGAAGGAATTTGACTGCTAAGGGTCATAGCATGGGAGTTCTCTGATTGACAGATCTGCATTATGTAAGCCTGAATCCACTGTGCCCATCCCTTCCCATGATGCATCTGATTTTAATCACACACATACTTATGCATAAGCATAAAATGAGAATATTCTCCCTAAAAGTTCACTTATAAGGCAAAGTTTTTCCCCAAATTAGTTCAGGACAGATTGGCCCTCCTACATACTGGACTATACTAGGAATATGTTTGAGTAGAAACAGAAAAGAAATTGATTCTGTTGTTTAGAGAGGGCTGTGTGCGTAGCTCAATGCAGGAAGGGGGCCTAAGTTGCCAGTACATTAAGAAGAGAGGTGTGTATGTAGTACATGCAGAGAAGGTCTAGGCTGTCAAGTGCATTGTTAGAAGAAGGGTGTGTATAACCCAACTGAGCAGAGTCCCAGATTGCTAAACTCTTCCCTATGCTTGCTTTGCTTAACAGAACTAAGAGTGAGGGTGAGGCCTCAATAGTCACAGAGCTGGGTGTGGATCTTGCCCTGGGGTCCTAGTAGCTCTATATTCTGCTTCTGTGATAAAATATTATGACCAAGGCAATGTATAGAAGAGTTTATTTGGGCTTACAGTTCTAGAGCGGGGAGTCCATAAGAGCAGTGGAGAGGCGTGGAGCAGGAAGCTGAGAGATCACATCTCAACTGCAAACACAAAGCAGAGAAAGGCAGCTAGAAGTGGGATGAGGCTCTGAATTTCCAAGTGTCACCCCCAGAGACATACTTCCTCAGAAGGGTACACCTCCTTAGGGTTCCATAACCTTCCCAAACACCACCAATTGGGTTCCAAGTGTTCAAATATATGGGCCTATGGGGGACATTTCTCATTCAAACCACCGCAATGGGTAGCTAGAATTTGAGGAGACATGAGGAATGAGGCCTTAAACGTGGGTAACAGATGGGTAACAGAAGGAGGTCCCTGGGCAGGCCAGGGCAGGGATCCCTGTTCCTAAAGACATGTGGTGTGGTCTTGTATGAGTTAGTGTTTCTCTTTAAGTTTCTTCCTCTGCAAATGAGAAGAGTCACTCCTGTTGGGAGGATCTTATGAGCCAGGCATGGGAGAATGGTAACCAGCCCCTTTCCCTACTGTCTAGAAAATGACTGAGAAGCTTTCAGGTGGTGCTACCCCGAGGCCCTGGTGAGTTACCGAAGCCCTCCCATCAGACCCTGGGCAGGACAGGTGGCTTCAGGGCTGCAGCTCAGGGTCTGTGGTTGCAGAGGCCGTTAGTTGAATGCCATCCTCTGGGTTCCTACTGCTCCACTGTAGATTAGGACTGTGAGTGTCAAAGGGTCAGATTGCACAATGATTGCAAAGCACTGAGTAGTCAAGTCACTGGCTCAAAGGATGGGTTCAGGACCCAAGTGGGGTTTGGATCCCATCGCCAGTATTTCCTAGGTGGGTTAAGTTGGAGAACTGCTTAAGCTCTGGGCCTCAGTTTCTCCACCTGTAAAGGGGAGCCTCGCCATACTCACCTCCCAGGGTGTTTCTGTAACACAGAGGCAACAGACAGGAAAAATCACAATGACTGGCAGTCGACCAGAGCTACATGGCAGGATGAGGCCTCCTCTGGGGCATGGCAGTGGTCAGAGACTCCATGTTCTTTAACTTCCCTGTCTGCCATCACTGCCACCACGTGGGACCTTAATCAGTTAGAGACTCATAATTGGATTTTAGTTAGCCCACAGCAGGCTCTTTTTCAAAAATCTTTAAAAAAGAAAGTATTTTCTTTCTGGAAAGGGACATGGTAATTGAAAAGAATGTGGATTCGCACCAAACATGGAATTCTGAGTCACACACAAGTCATGTGACCATGGACAAGTCACTTCCTCTCCTCGGAGTGCCTTCCTCCTTTACAGATTCAGGAAAATTATGGCAGCACTGCTGGGCCCCTGAGGGTGTGATGAGACTCTGGGGGCTGAAACCCCAGCCAAGCTCTCCTTGGGCTAGGGCCAGCTTCTTGAAGTCTGCAGCTTCCTGGCTCACAGGCTTCCACAGGAGCAAAAGATATGGCACAGGAGCATCCTGAGGACTCCTAGCCAAGGGAACCAGTGTTTACAGCTTATTCTGCAGCTCTCACTCAGCCCAGCTTCCGGACTCTTCGACCAGCCTCTGACTGTGGTGGCCTAGCCTGCTCCAGGGTCAGGCAGACATCTGGCCTGCTGTGTGTCAGGCTGGGCAACTTTGAAATCCATGCCCTTGGGCAAGTGACTTCATCTCTCTGATCCCTTGTCTCCCTTTTGGGGACTAGGTTAACAGTCCCTTCTTCAAGGGCTCTTAGCTTATGCATGGTGAGCAGGGCTGGGATGAGGTGACCACTGGTCATTTATTCCACAGATGTCTGCTGAGCATCTACTGTGTACTCTGTGCATGGGTGTAAAATATGTTTCATCTCAGCCTTAGGGGTCTCTAGTAGTAGTTGGGAGAGTGACAAATAATGACATCCAAAGTGGTAAGTGCTGTCTTAGTCTGTTTGGGGGTAGCTAGAACGAAGAATGCTCAATGTGGTGGCACACACCTTTAATCCCAGCACTCAGGAGGCAGAGGCAAGAAGATCTCTGTGAGACCAACTGCTCAAGGCTAGCCTGGTCTACATAGCCAACTCCAGGCCACCCAGGGCTATATAGTGAGATCCTGACTCAAAAATCACAACACAACAGAAACACTACCCCTATCCACAAAAAAAAAAAAAAAATCAAAAAGGTTGAATTAATTCATTGTTTTTTGGCTAATTTTGATTGTCACCTTGATGGAATCGAGAGCCCCTAGAGCAGTAGTTCCCAACCTCCCTAATGCTGCGGCCCTTCTATACAGTTCTTTACACTGTGGTGACCCCTGACCACAAAATTATTCTCATTGCTACTTCTTTATAACTGTAATTTTTCTATTGTTATGGATAGTAATGTAAATATCTGATATGCAGATGGTCTTAGATGACCCCCGTGAAAGGGTCCTTTGACCCCTAAGTTGAGAACCACTGTCCTAAAGAGACATGCCTCTGGGCCCATCTGTGAAGAATTATCCAGATGAGGCTAATTGAGGGAGGAAGCACTATCCCATGGTAGAGTCTTGAGAAAGGAGAAAGCAAGCTGAGCACAAGTACCCACCGCTCTCTGCTTCACAACTGCAGGTGTGATGTCACCAGCCATCTTCGGCTGCCGGGCTTTGCCAGCCACAATGGGCTGTATCTCTTGCAACCATCAGCCAGAATAAACTGCTTCTCTCTTAAGCTGCATCTTGTCAGGTACTGGGTCACAGCACAAGAAATTCAACTAATACAGTTGTTAAAATAACCAGAGCTGGGTAACTTATAAAGAAAAGAGTTTTATTTAACTCATAGTTCTGAGTTCAAGGGCATGGAGTTGACTTCTGCTTAGCTCAGTGGAAGGTAGGTAGCATAATGGGGGGAGCATGTGCAGAAGAGATCATTAACTGAGACAAGAAGCTTATTTAAAACAACTGACTCTTGGGGGAACAATGGTCTGAGGGAGGGAGAGAGGGAGAAGGAGAGAGAGGGAGAGAGAGAGATTGAGATATATATATATATATAGAGAGAGAGAGAGAACATGATAAATTCCATAAGAGGGTCGTCCCTAATGAACTAATGACTTTACGTGAAGCCCACCTCTAATGGGTCCAGTACTTCTCATACCTGTGTGCTTAGGACCAAGTCTGACATACAAACTCTTGGGGGACATAACTCATATAGACCATAACAAATGCAATGATGAAGAAATGCCAGGTTGTAGAACAGGGTAACTGGCTTTTCCAGGAGGTCTTAGCTTGAGCTCACTGTGGACAGAATTGGATCAGGGATCTGAGCATGAAGATTTGTACCTGACCCTGGATTCTGGCTTGCATCTACTTCCTCATTTGCCATGGTATGAGCAGCCTCTGCCACACACATCCACTACCATGAGCTGAGCTGCAGCTCCACACCTTCCTCACCACCATGGACTGAAGATCTGAAACCGTGATCAAAATAAACATCTCCTGCCTTGAGTTCTTTCCGCCAGGAATTTCTGTCACAGTGATATGAAAGCAATGAAGGTAATCTTGCTATCAAGCTATTGGGCAGTCAAGTTCTGCCCAGGCAGAGTTCTGCCCCCCAAAAGACCACTGACTAGGTAGCTGGTATAAGAAAGCAGACCCCAGTGTGTCTAAATGCAAGACAGAATATTCTGGCCATAGTCTACAGGATTGCTACAGGCCACCCCAAGTTATCCTTAGCTGATGGCAGGACGCAGTCTATTAGGGACATGCAGAAGTGCCTCCCTGGGGCTGACTGGTTCCTTACACTTTGTTCATGCCAGAGAGAGGGCCTCTAAAACACTGTAGCCAGGGTACATATTCTGAATTCCACTCATCTCATCAAGTGCTTGCTTCCAGCATCCATTAAGCTGCCTAACAAGCCACAGACTTCACCTCTGGAAACACGTTTATTTTTAACAGTCATTATGCTAATCAGCAAAGCCTCTGCTGTTGATAGTCAAGGAAGATAAACGGACCCCTTGTTGTGGTGGCTTCTAAAGGGGTCGGGGGCATCAGAGAGAGGAACTGATGGGTACTTTGGGACCATGAGCTCCAAGCAGCTGCCTGCCCTGGAGCATGTCACACTATTTTTTTTCCCCCAAGGCATTGGGAAGTTTACTTCTGGCATCATACTCGATGCCTCTGACCATCCTTGTCTCTGTGGTGAAGAGCACACTACAGCCATGATAAAGCCTCCTACTCTGAGCAAGAAGCTGGGCCAAGGCTGCCCTGAGCTCCCTGTGGATGTGGGTCACTCTGTTCAACAGTGGTATCTGCCTTTGATCCCCATACTTTCCTAAAATGAGCCTGATTGCACACTAGGTCTTCATCTCTAAACCATCTTGGTTCAACAAGCCATCCATTTGTCCCTTTCTCCTTTTATTTTTGTATCTTATGTATATGAGACACTTCGTTGGTGCTCATTTTCTTTCTACCCGCCAGACCTTAAGTGTTCAGCACTGGATAAATACTAGGGACACAGATAGAATGTCTGCAGATGCTCAAGTCCCTTACATAAAATGCTGCGGTATTTGCAGAAAGCCCATACAGACCTGCCATATATACACAGCCATCTCTAGACTGTAACATTGATAGAATGTGGGTGCTACACAAATCCTTGTCCTGCATTGTTTAGGGAACATAGTCTATTTTTTCTTTTTTCAGAATATTTCTGATCCATGTTCATGGAATCTGTGTGAGTATGGATCTGCAGATATGGGGGGACTGACTATATTGAACCCCCATTTGGTGGACAAAATTGTGGCACCAAAGAACCTTTCCATCGTCACCATTGCTGGTCAGAGGAGGAAATGCATGATTGTCAGGAAGGGAGTGGGGCTCCTCTGGACTCTGCCTGACTGATGTGGCAGCCAGCTCTGGTCCTGACGGTCTCTTGACTCTTTGCTTCTTCCAGGTAGTACTGTGCCTTTCCAGAGAGGCTGAGCCAAGTGTAGGGTTCCTGTCACCTGCCTGAGGCCTGTGAGACCCATGATGATGAGCACAAGTTAGCTGCCAGGGCTCATAGTTGCCAGGGCTTTTCCTTGGTCCTAGGAGCAGGGAGATATGTTTCTGAAGAGCTGAGTCTTTGTGAGGTTTTGTGGACAGAGGGGCTGCAGCAGAAGCAAACCAAAGGGGAGGGAGACACAGAGAGTTACAGCCCTCTGCTGCTAGCACTGAGAACTGAATGCACTCATGCCAAGTAGAGCTAAGGCCTGGAAATCTAGGGCTAGGACAGGCTCAGGCCCCGCTCTCAGGGAGCTGTGGGTCCAGAAGGGTCCTCATTTCCTTCCTGCTGCCTGTGCTTCCTGTGACTACAGCTGTACTGGAACACAGACATGCTTGTCCATGTAGACACGATCACAGCAGATTGCCTGAAGAGTGCAGGTGGCCCACAAACCTGAAATGCCAATCAACTGCCTTTATAATAAAAGCTTATCAACTTTGGTGAGAAAATGCATGGTTAGGAGGAAAAGTAGAGCACTAGTGAGAAACCAAATGCATGTGGGGGAGGGGTGGGGGGAGAGGTCCTCACACCTCTGTGGGGAGAGAAGGCTGTTTCTGTGATTTGAATGTCCCCACAAAACTCATGCTGAAATTTAGTTCCCATGGTGAAGTTTAGGAGGGTGGCAGCTTAATCCAGTGAAGGCCTTGGAGGCTGACCTTTGGGAAGTAGCTAAGATTATGCAGGGTCACCAAGATGGGACTGAAGTCCATTGGGGCTGCAGCTTTCTAAGAAGAGGAAGAGCTCTGAGCCAGGTCACTGGGTCTCAGTGTGTGCTGCCCAACCCGAGTTGGATCATTAGTTTTCACTAGATGTAGCCTTTTGACCTTGGGCTTTTCCAGCTGTTAGAACAGTAAGACATAAATTTCTTTCCTATATAAATTATCCAGTTTGTAGTGTTCAGTTATAGTAACAGAAAAAGGATTAGGATGGCTCAGTTCCCGCAAATATTTACGTTTGTTATCCTTCACCATGACAAAATTCCACAGTTAATCGTTTAGTCCTTAAGGAGAAAGCCCAGCTTTCAAGACTCCCCACGGGAAGCTTAGTCCCTGTTCACTTCTCTCCCATGACCTCGTGGGATATAGATAACACTGCAGGAGAGACCCAGAAGCCAGAAGGAGGGAGCAGAAAGGCCAGTCCTTAGTGGGTGAAAAGTATCTGGGGTCCAGAGAGCCATGCAGCTCAGACTGTCAGCAAGAGTGGCTGTACTTGTAGAGTTGGGCCTGGAGCTTCTCATAGTTCCTCTGTGGCTTCTAAAGGGTGAGACCACACTTGGGACCAAAGGACTCACTCACCAGGAGCCATGCTGGGGTACATGACTAAACTTGTGGAGTGCTTGATCTTGGGGTGTGTGTGTGTGTATGTATAGTCATTTAATGTTGTGATATGCATACCAGGATGGGTCTATCCATCCATATTTTGTAGAGAGGGAGATGTGAGAGGTGATGTACATATAATTTGGGGCGATCTCTTTAAGAAAAAAATTTCAACATTATAAAAAAAATAGGCATACATAATAAGTACTTAGAATTTTTTTAAAATCACAATGTTTTGAGACTTAAAAATGGCAAATACCACAAATATCACAAAGCCAAGTAAGTAATGTATTCATTAAGTTCCTCACACCTTCCTGCTTTTGTGCATGTGTGTGTGTTTGTGTGTGCAGTGGCATATACACCTACAGTGGAGGCCCGTGTGTGCAGTGTGTACAGTGTGTGTACAGAGTCTTCCTCAATTGCTCTTCACCTTATTCTTTGAGGCAGGGTTTCTCACTGAACCTGGAGCTTGTTGGTTCAGCTAGACTGGCAGGTCAATGAGCCCTAGGGACGTGCTAGTCTCTGCCTCCCCAGAGCTGGCACTACAGACAAAAATGCTATGTCTGGCTTTTCTGTGTGGGTGCTGGGGATCAAATTCAGATCCTCATGTTTGCATCTCCAGAACCCATGTCCTTTTCTTGTATATTCTATTTGATTCTAGTAGTTTTCATCCTATGTTGATGTTTTCTATGTAGGTAAACCGATATTAGGTCATTTCATGCCGTGCTACTGACTGACATTTGCTTTGTGCTGAGTTGGGGTGATAAAACATGGGATTCACAAACATTTATGGCTTTGGGTCTAGGTCCCTCAGACAAGGAGTTCTGTAAACTCTATTTTGTATCTTTTCTGTTACAAAAAAAAAAAAAAACAACAACAACGTATGGTGTGTGCATCAGTATTCATACATAGTGAACTGGGGATGTCCTGCCTCTGCAACTGGAAAATAATTTTGACTAGATGGTGATGAGAATTGAGTCCAATTATGACACTGTGAAGATTAATTTTCCTTGTCCAATCCCAAGATTCCAGTCTTTGTCCACTTTCAATCCTCTTTGTCCTCTGTGACCCATGCATTCCTGGTCCCCAGCACCAGGGCATTCACGAAGATGCTTCATCATGCCCTAGGTTATGCTCACTTAGGGCAGTGATGAGGCCAGTGGGCAGGGCAGTAAGGCTGTTCCTGGAAGCCACTGCTAGGCCAGGGTGGATAACATTAACCTGCACAAGGAAGGGACAATGAGCCACATCTGTATATCCCACTGGGCCCAAACAGTGTTCCGAAGTCATCTTCCCTTAAATGTCCACCATTACAGGATAAGAGCAACAGAAGAGAAGTCCAAGTAGTCAGAGCTGTCGTCCTGTCTGTAGTCAAAATGCACTACTCCCAAATGTCTATTATCCCAAGAATGCATAGACACACTGTGTTCTGCTCACACAGTGGACTGTTGTCCAGTACTGACACTGGCCAACCCAAGGATGGACCCTGAAAGCGCTGTGCAAATAAAAATGACTAGACACAAAAGGTCGTGAAATTCTCAGACCGTAAATGGAAATTGATGGGCATGAGCTTCCTTTTGAGATGATAAGAAAATTCTGGCATTAGATGATGGGGCTAGTTTTATGACTGTGAATATGATTTTAAATATCACCACATGGTGGTGGTGGTGGTGGTATGTGTGTGTTGGTTAGTTTTATGTCAACTTGATCCAAGCTTGAGTTATTTTGGAAAAAGAAACCCAAATTGAGAAAATGTTTACACTAGATTGGACTGTGGGCAAGCCTATAGTGCATTTTCATGATTGATGTGGGTGATCCCAGCTTGCTGTAGGAGGTGCCACCCCTGGTCTAGTGGTCCTGTGTATTATGAGAAATCAGGATGAGAAAGCCATGAGGAGCAAGCCAAAAAGCAGCACTCCTCCATGGCCTCTGCTTCAGTTCCTGTTTCTGGGTTTCTGCGTTGAGTGCCTGCCCTGACTTTCCTCATTGATGTAGTGTGACCTGAGAGTTGTAAGATGAAATAAACCCTTTCCTCCAAACTAAGACAATGTAAAAGGACAATTCTTAATAACTTCTCAATAAATGTCATTTAAAAGATAACCAGGTGAACACATTGCTTTGGTACCACCCGTGACACATTCCTCTTGAATGGATAACGGGTATCAAGTGTTCATCGGTGGCAATGCTGTGTAACAAGCAAGCGCAAAACCTCAGTGCCACACTGCTACAATAAATAGGTATTTGGCTCGTGAGTCGCCTAGGCTTTGATCGGCAGTTCCGATTTCAGTTCGTCTCACTTTAGATGGGTCGTTTGTCCGAGGGGTAGTAAAGTTTTGGATGATCTCAGCTAGGACAGAGGAGATGACGCGGCTCTGTACTTATATCCTAGATGTGTTTTCATGAAGGCAAGGAACAAAAGAGAGAAAAGACATAACTATACAGTGGACATATGCTTTCCCAAGCTTATCCTTGCCTTGTGCCTGTTAACGTGTGTGTGTGTGTGTGTGCACGCACACACAGAAAGGTGCATGCAAGCATGTGTGTCTACGTGCAGAGGCCAAGGCCAGTCTTGAGTGCCATTCCCTGGGAGCCTTCTACCTTTTGTGTGATACAAAGACTTTCTCAGGCCTAGAATTTTGCCAAGTAGGCTGGGATAGGTGGCTGGGAGCTCCAGGGATGCTGTTGTCCCTACCACCCTTCTTGCCATCACCGGGATTAGTGATTCTAAGCACAAGTCACCATGCCCAGCTTTTTATGAGGGTTCTGAGGAGCCGGAGGTCTGCATGGTTGTGAGGCAAACGCTTTACAGACCCATCCATCTCCCCAGCCCTGTGTTTTGCTAACTTTGCATGGGCCAGGAGGACATCATCACACAGCCAAGGCCACGTTCAGTGGCTAAGGAAACAGACTCCCATCTTAACAGGAGAGGAACTCCAAAGCCACATGTCAAAAGAAGCCTTCTGTCTACTTCCATGGACACACAGGTATGTGCCTGCTCATGTGAATGTAGCCGTGTCTATGTGTGAGCGTGAGCATGCAGAGGCATGTGTAGTAGTGTGCTGCTGTGTAGCTCACAAGAAAGACAAGGAGACAAATTCATAGGTGCAAACCCTGCCAGACCTCAGCAGAGGGAACCGTTATGGTGGCAAGCACCATATGGGAGGTGGAACCTGAGCGTCTCATCTCAGGGTTTTTTACTGATACCTCAGTTCCTCGGGAACCCAATCCAAGAACCAGCTCTGCCATCAACTGGTTGGGTAGGGACTCCAGCCTCAGCTTTCTGACCTGTGAAATTAAAACAAAACAAAACAGAAAACCAAACAAAAACAAAAAACATCACTTCCCCATTTCCTTAGGAGTGTGCTGGGACCAGGTGGAGGGACTTGGAGCACGTGATATGCTGAGGTACAGTTAACTCTGAAGATTGAGTGGGGGTGGCAGTGATTTTCCCCTTCCAACTCTGCTCTGTGCCCTACATGCTTGACCCCTTTCCAGAAGCTGAAACTGAAAACTGAAAGCAGCTTCACATCTCTTAATGTGTTGCCATGGCAACTGCTGGCTCCTGCTCATGGCTCTGTTGCCTCCTCACTGTGGGGCTGGGGTGCGGAGGAGGAGGAATGGACTCCTCAGAAGTCCCCCTTCTTCCTAGGATGTGGGAGATGGGGCCCTGTCCTTGTGGTGGACATCTCCCACTGTGGCAGACTCCTCCTCCTGCCCTCCAGCAGCAGCTCAAGGGATACAGGGACAGTCTGTTCAGGGTTCCCTGAGCAGCCTTAGCTGGTGCTCATTCCAGGGCCTCACTCAGAAAGTGGAATCCGGTCTGAGGTGGGGGGTCATGCCTGCACAGTTTCAATTCTCCCCTCAGGAGACCACGGAATAGGGGCATCCCCGCAGCCAAGTCCTCAGCAATCTTGAGCGAGTCTGAGGGTGCAGGTGCCGGGATGACCCAATCACGGATCCTGCTGGGTCTGTAACCTGCCGCGGCATTAGCTGACTCATGCCTTCACTTACTCACGGATGTGTTTGCTTATCCATTCAATTACGGACTCTTCCGTTCACATTTAAATAACCATGCCTTCCTCTGTTTACTCGCGGCTCTGAGCAAACATTCATTACTGCCTTAGCTCTGAGAGACAGGGAGATAATTAAGGCATAGCCCCTGCTGCCTTGCAGGGGGTTCCAGGGCCGGGTTTTCTAACTGTAACCAAAAAAGGAGGGGGAGGAGGAGGAAGCCCGTAGACCCGTAGATAGGCTGCATTTTATTCTAAAGGAAAGAGTAGACTGTGAGAGAAATACGGCAGAGTAAGTACAGTGTGGGTTGGAGAATGGGGGCCAGGTGCCACTACCCCCTCCAGTGCTTGAGAGGCTCGTTTCCAGGATCCTGACAGACACGGAATCCGTGGATTTGGGCCCTCTTCATGAAATGGTACACAGCTTGCTTGCACAAAGCCCTTTGAGGCCAGCAGACCTGGTCCTGTTGGAGAAGTTTATTTCTAGTTATGTTTATAACAACTGCTTAGTACGTTGTTGGAGGCAGGGCTGCCTAAGCCTTGGCAGTTTGTATTATCTGCCGGTGTTGGCTTTATGTAAATCTGTGATTAAGATGGTTGTTTCCTCAGGACCGACACCTGTTCACTGCTCTCTGGTATTGTGGAAGAGCAAAGTTGCTGTGGAGGAATTCTTGTAGTCCCTCTCCCACAGTCTCTGGCAATAAGGACAGAACACTTCCCTTAGGCCTTGAGTCCCCCCCACTGTAAAGGTGACTTATCTTGGCTGCTAAAGGATTGTGGGATGAGACTAAGCTACAGGTTTCCTTCATTATGCAAATAGGCCTTTGGATGAGGAGGCTGAATTTTTGTATCAATAAAACACCTGAGGAGCTAACGTATCAGTAAAAACAACTGAGATGATCAGACAATCAGGGTTCCACTGTCCAGTATGTCGCTTGCCATGACAGGTGGTTCCCTCTGCTGAGGTCTGACAGGCTTTGCATCTATGAAAAATGTCCCCTTATTTTCTTTGCTGAGCTACCCGGTACTTAACTGCTACGGGATCCCTCTGCCAAGGTGAGAGCAGGGAACTTCCGACAGAGGTGCACTTGAGCTGGGTCTTGGACAAGGAACCGAAGTTTTCCTACTGTTCATGAAGGGAAAGAATCATGAAATATCTGAAAACCTAGGGGCAGGCAGGGAGGTGAGCTGGGTAGCCAGTGGGCCCAGCAAGGGAATGATGGGACAGGAGGGTAGAGGACTGAGGCTGGGGTCCAAAGGACTTCTGTGGCAGTCCATTTTTCTGTTGCCAATACCACAGAATTAGCAATGAGGAAAGATTTTCATGAGTCATCCTCAGCTGTATAGTAAGTTCAAAGACAGCCTGGGCTACAATGAGACCTGTATTAATACAAACATTTAACTAAGAAAAGAATGGAGGTTCATTTTATCTATGGTTCTGGAACACCAAGGCTGCTTGCTGACAGTATCTGGTGGAGGCAGAGGCATAGGGAATCACATAGACTGGGAACACATGTGTAACCACCCATCCTCCTCTGATTAAGCCACCATCTTGATCCCCTTATCAAATCCTAATCCCCTGACAAAGGCCCAACCACAAATGCCAAGGCCATATTGAGTTTCTACCCATCTTCTTATACCCCATAATAGGGAGTAAATTTTAACACCTGAATCTTCAGGGAACATGTTCAAATCATAAACATAGCAGCCTTGAATGCCAGGAAAGTGTTGGACCTTGTTAGACGCAGAGGTGCTCAGAGAAACAGGGGCTGTCACCTGACAGGAGAGCTGTGGCAAGCTTGGTGTAGAGGGCCAGGGCAGATGGGAAGGGGTGTGGCACTGGCTTTGGTTGGAACTGCAAGATAGTAATACACCGGAGAAGTATTTTAAGAGGCAAAACAGTGGCGGTGGGCTGGGAGGGCTCACTGTGGCCTGGCTGCTGGGGAGGAGGCTGAGCTGAGGGAAGAAGCTGTTAGCTAACACTGGGAAAACTGATTCTGCTTTCACCCAGCCAGTTTTGGCACAGTCTCTCTCCTTGAAAAGCAGAGGTACCCAGTTCTCCAAATTGGAGGGGGGTGTGTGACTATAATTTACGTTCCTTAGAAAAGTGGGCTCACTGTAGCAGCTCTAAGAGTTGTGCTGTCCACTGCTAGTCCAGTGTCCTCTGAGGGCCTGGAGGCTTAAGCCACCCTTCCCTGATGAACTCTGACCTGTAAAAATGCTCCTGACCAGGGAGATGTCCTTTTTGGTCATGAGCATTGATGCTGTCAGAGTTCTAACTCTTCCTCTGACTCAAAACTCACACAGAAAGCACCTCCACCCTAAGCTGACCTCCCGTCTACCAGCCCAGGGAAGGGCTGTCACCCACTTGGGCCAATCCTCTGTAGTCATGCTGTGCGCAACAGAGAGGAGCCTGGGACCATGTGGGGTCATTTGCTGCCACAGTCTCATGACCTGGGTTGTCCTGACCTCACAGACCTCATCCTTCACTGGCATCTGCCAGGCTTCACAGAGAGAATGGCTGAGAGTGGGCTATGGAAGTCAGAGTCACGCCCCACCATAGTCCAGAATGTTCCCCCCCCCCCCCCCGCTAACCATCTCAGAGTTGCAGCGTTCTTGCTTCTGTTGCAACCCACAAGGTCGCCTATGAGGTGACTGCCCCGCCTCCTGCCATACTGGTCCTGGCTTACTATGCTCTGGCTCTACCATCCCAAGAGGCCCCTTGCTTGCTTTCATTCTTCTGCCCCAAATACCATTTCTTTGTGAATCCCTGTGGTTTCCCTCCACATGCCTTTGGCTCAGATATGACCTTTGCGGTGAGGTGTTTCTCCACAGCCTGCTCTAAGTTCTCTATTCCTCCAACCCCCCCACCCCCACATCTGGCTTCTCTGCTGCAGGAAATCCCCCTAACATGATGGCAGTCTCCATGGCTCTCATCTGCTGGGTATCGGCTGGAGCCTCTGGGGCAGGCATCTTTGTAACCCTGTTTCTTCCGGAGTCCCAGGGTTCACTCAGCCCAGGAGAGACCCAGGCAACACTGTTGAGCCCAGACCCTCTGCTGTCTACCTGCAGGCCCATCCTCAAGGCAGGAAACAGAGACCCCATCCAGCCTGGGCTCACACAGCTGGATGTGACCTGAGGGTTGAAATAGTAAAGCCAGTCCTCCTACAAGGAGGCTTGCCACTGTTCTCCGAGACCTCCGGCCCAGGTGTCCCTCTCCCTGCCTGGCACAAGCAACCTTTTCAGCGAATGCTTCAGTATAGTTTCTGTTATCAGGCTACAGTGCCACCTGCTGGGCACACGGCTGACTCGCAGGGAAACTGGCTGAGGCTCAGCTTAGTCTTGAGATCCTAGCAGAGCTGAAGGGCAGAAATGGGGCTCCAGTGTTGGTCTTTCATAGCCCAGGGTCTGGTGTCTGCCCAGGTCACCTCCTAGCTGTGTTATAGCCACCAAGCGTCTGTGTTCGGATGGCTGGCTCATGTGCAACAAGATAGCAGGGGTAGGTAACTCTGGAATGCTACCTCTTGGGGAAGCCCACCTCCCACCAGGCTATTCGCTATCTTTTAATCTTGCTTTATGGTTTCCTTGTGCATACCTTCCCATCTGATACTTCAGCATTTCTTACTGTCTCTTCCACAAAACGCAAGCTCCATCATGGGACAAGTTTTGTTCACTGCACCACAAGAGCGGTGCCCACCACAGAGCAGGAACTGAGCAAACGCATGTCTGTCAAACACGATGCATGACCACAGGCACACACTAAATGCTCTGTTAAGATGTGCTCACTATGCACTCACGTGCTCTGTTGTGTTCAGGTATTTCCTCATCTCTTAGTTGAGTCACAGTTATATGGTGGTAAACTATACAACACAAAATCTACCAGTTTAAGGGTGTCAGTGGGTCACTGTGACCGTTAACACTATCATCTTGACAGGATCTAGACTCACTAAGACACACGCCTCTGGGCATGTGCGGAAGTTTCTAGATTGGCTAATTGAGCAGCACTGGGGCTGGGAATCCTGGATTGAATAAAAATCAGAAAGTGTCCCGAGCACCAGCATTCATCTCTCTCTGCTTCCTGACTGTGGATGCGACATAGCCAGCCACGTCATGCTGCTGCCACCGTGCCCTCCACCGTGACTGAAGTGCACCTTTGAACTGTGATCCAGTTCCTTCTTGAAGCAGCTTTTGTCAGCGTCTTACAGGAACTGGTAAGAAACCAACGCAGCCAACACCACCACTGCCTCTGCATGTCTTTCTTCCAATAAAACTGAAAGTCTGTCTCTGTTAAGCATGGGCCCCCATTCTGTCCTCCCAGCTCCTAACAAACTCCCTGCTCATCTGGTCTCTATGAAGCTGACTGCTCTGGAGACCTCGTGTAATGGGAGCCATGTTCCTATTTATCCTCGGTTACCTGCCTTTCTTGAGTTTTTTTTTTTTTTTTTACATACACAGGAAGCAGCTTCTGTAGGGCCAAGGAGGACTGAATGAGATCAATGAGGGTAAACCACCTAGCACTGAGGTCACAGAGGGCCCTGAACCTGGTCCATTCCTGGCATTGTCTTTGGGGGGTGCTATATGCGCCATAAACACCAGGTGGCAGCCTTGTGCCATGAAGGCATCCTTTGCTGCTGCCTGCAGAGGAGCAGGGAGACACTGGAGAGACCAGGACTTTGGGGCTTCAGCTGCAGCAATAAGGATTGAGAAGGCTCTTAGGAGCAGGACCCTGGAGCCCAAGTCCTTCAGGGCTCCCATTCTGTTTGGACAGTGAGACCCAATGAAGAGGAAAGAAATCAAGACCACAGAAGCTGTGGCCTGAGACCCTCAGATAAGTGTCACTTCACCTTTTTGAACCTCTGCATTATCTGTATAATGAATCCTCTGCAGGGTCACAGGGAGAGTAAAGCTTCAGGCACTCGGTAAGACTTTTGTGTTTACTGACACCACAGAGGAGGACCCACCACCACCACCACCACACACACACAGATCAGGAACCCCACCCCCCTGATTCAGGAACGATCACCCCAGTCTGTGCTTACTGTGACCTCACCAGCCTCTGGGCAGGTGCTTGGCCAATGGCAATAGTTGGCATGATTTTTGCACTCTGTCCATCCCTGTCTCTGCAGTCTTCTGCCACATATTTCTCAGTCCCGGCTGCTTCTGGAGCTTCTGTGTCTTCTAAATAGGAATGTTCAGGTTGGAGTAATGATGGTCCTATTTTTTCAGAGTTCTCCCTGGCCTCAGAAAATAGTTTTTATTGACCACAGAAGTTTAAGATGTGTGTTGGATATGGTGTATGCATCTCTGTGTGTGTGCATGTGTGTGAACTTGACACAAGCTAGAATGATCTGAGAAGGAACCTCAATTGACCCATTAAGCTGGCCTATGGCAAGCCTCTGGGGCAGTATTTTGATGAAAGATGTGGGAGGGCCAGCTCACTGTGGCTGGTACTGTCCTGCTGTATAAGAACACAGGCCGAGCATGCGACAACAAGCAAGCCAGTAAACAACATTCTTCCATGGTCTCTGTTTCAGTTCCTGTGCTGACTTCCCTTCATGCTGGACTACAACTGTAAGCTGAAATAAACCCTTTCCTCCTCAACTTGATTTTGTTTCTGCTGTTTGTCAGAGAAATAGAAGCCTAAGTAAGACATGAAGCCAGACACAAAAGGCCACAAGTCCCATGATCACATTTAGACAATATGTCAAGAAAGGGTGAATCCACAGGGCAGCGGTTGCCAGGAGGGAGTGGAGCGGCTTCCTGGTTCCCCTTGTGGAGATGGGAGTGCTGCGCAGACATGGTGACTGGGTGCAGCTGGGACCAGACTGAGTACTGCTGGAAGGCTCCACTTTAAAACACTCGATTTTGTGATGTGAGTTTCACCTCGATTTAGAAGAAGTAAGCCTGATTTAAGGGTGCTCTTGCACTGAGACAATTGAAAGATAAATAATGGGGCCAGGAGCGGTGGCTTCCAACATTGCCACCCGAAGATTAAGGCTTTCTCTCTCTCTCTCTCTCCCCCCCTCCCTTCTCACCCCTCTCTCTCGCAGTAGAGCAAGACCAAGCATCCACCTATTCCTGTGTGTCTATTTATCAATTCACCCCTCTGATTAGCTTCCCACAGTTAACCGTTCACTTATCTTCTTGACTGTCCACCAGTTTATCAGCCCACTCACCTCCTAGCCTATCTGTCCGCTCATCTGCCTCCTACTAATCTACACATTCACCACGTATCCACCCAACCGTTCAGCTATTCACTCACCCACCCTCCATCTACCGACCCACCAACCTGCTCATCCATCCAGTCACCCACCACACCCATTGGCTCACCCACACGTCTGTCTGTCCGTATAACCCTTCTGTCCTAGTTAGCGTCAACTGTTAACTTGACACGGCCTAGTCATCGAAGAGGAAAGCCTCGATCTGAGGAACTGCCTAGATCTGCAGGACTTGTGGGCAGGCCTGTGCGGATTGTGTTGGCTGTTAAGTTATGCAGGAGGGCCTACCTCTCCGCAAGCAGGTGGTCGTAGGCTACATAGGGAAGCTAGCTAAGCATGTGACTTATGACCATGCCAGAGAGCAAGCAAACAAGCAGCATTTCTCCATAGTCTCTGCTTTAAGTTTCTGCCTCTTGGCCCCTGCCTTGAGTTCCCAAGTTGTTTTTGGTCATGGTGTTTATCACAGCAACAGAAGAGCAAACTAGAACATTATCCATCCATCTGTCCGTCCATCCATCCATCCATCCCCCACCCACTCTCCACATCCACCTACGTACTCATCCACCCACTCACCCATCTACTCTTTATCATCTTCTCTGTAGCGGGCTCTATAAACTTAAGAATGAGGAGCCCCAACTCAGTCACCATGCTGCAGGAATCCTATGTCCAGAGAAAGAGCCCGGCTCTTTCTTAGATAATGATAGAGCAGGAGCACTTAGGGCGCGATAGACACCTTCAGCAGGGACCTTCACTGCCTCAGAGTTGAGAGAGTATAGTGAGACACTTTGCCAGGAAGTTTTTTGTACTGTGCAGTCTTCCTTATGGTTACATGCCACTTGGACTTCTGGGAACAGCCTGAGGGGAGCTATTTAAGAGATGACTCAGCATGGACCTGAGTTCAGAGTCCCAGCACCCACATAAATGATGGGTGCCATGGTGCTGGGGAAATGGACATGGGCGGATCTCTGGGAATTGCTGGCCAGGCAGCCTAGCCAAAACAGGGAGCTCTGGGCTCAGTGAGAGATCTGTCTGGAAAAAAATAATAAGTCGGAGAGCAAGCAGCAGAGGCAGTTATTCAAAGTCAACCTCTGACCTCTACATGTGCATGCTCTGGCAAGCACACCCCCCCTCTACTCCAACTATACCTCTGCCCTACAACACACACACATTCATGCAAGAAACAAAAACACAGCCATCAGAGTGCCCCAAGCAGCATCGTGGCTGAAGCTAGGGATGTAAGGGGAAGAAGCTGTGCCCATGAGACTGCGCTGTGCAGCATCCAAAGAGCATGGACCTGGTGGGGACCTGGTGGGGATCATGGGAGAATTTTAGCTCTCAGAGCAACATAGTCATGTCCGAATTTCAGGTAGTTTCCTCTGAGGCAGTGAGGAGGCTGATGGGGTGGAGAGGGGCTCAGGCATGCCCTACAGGGCTGAGCTGGTTTAGCAATGGGTATTTTTACTCTACCCACCTCTTACTCTTGAGGAAGGGGCAGTTGCTCAACCTTGAAGCCTAATCCTGCTGGGTCCTGGCTAGGATCCGATACCCAAGGCACCCTGCCTCATCCTTCCCCATGAAGTACTGGCTGTGAGCTTCTAGCTTCACCTTTGGCTGCCCCATGGACTCAGGGATGGGGTAGAGAAGGGGAAGGCAGCCTGTCTAGGGATCCTTCTCCTGGGGCCCCCCATCCTCCTTCCTCCTGCAGTTCCTGCCACACACTGTTCTTGTTTCTGCTGCTCAAGAAAGCAGTGGGGGTTATCACCCCCTTTTCACTGGCCAAGGTGGCAGCAGACTCAAGCTTGAACTCCTCACAGTTCTAGAGGTTCAAGGGCATGATTGGCAGCCCATTGAGTGGAAGGGAGGTGGGAGGAGAGAGGGAGGGAGAAACAGACAGACACTTGGGGACTCAGGTTCATCACTAACATGAGATAGAACCGAGGTGGGGGTGAGACATAGGCGATGTGATTTCAGTCTTGGTCACAGGGAGGACTGGTTGGTTGCTGACCTGATTCTCATTTTACAAGGTGGTTCAAAGTTCTTATTTCAACAAGATGGAGATGATCTCTGTTTGGGGGCGATGTCTTCATGAAATGATCTCTCTGTGAGTCTCTATGGTCCTGTGTCTTCAGATGCCCCTTGAAGGGTGAGAAGGGACCCTGAGAGCTGGCAGGAAGATGCCTCTCTCTTCCTCTCCCTCCTCCCTCTGCTCCCCCACCCCGTCCCTCCATTTCTCTCCTCCCATTTGATGGGCTGCAGTGAGTACTCAATGAGCCTGTGCGCAGTTGGAACAGTGCCTGCTGTATGACCGACACTTGGACTGCCAGCTCTTATTTCACCTCAGCGCCACTTCGCATTAAATAAACGAACTCATCATTTTATCCCAATATCTCATGTGCTAGCCACTTGAGTTATCTCTTTTGGTAGGTGCACTAAAAGGCACAAAGGCTGAATTCCTTGGAAAGGTCACAGCTCTCAGGGGCGAGCAGAGTCACAACTTAATCCCAGGCCTTGTGATCCCAGTGCCTACCTGCTCAGCCATCCTTTCATTCATGGGGGTGTAGATATGGAAACGGAGTGTAATGAACTTGGTTGGCAGTGGTGGTTTTGAGGAATGTAGATACGAAAGGAGTAGCTATCAGAGTTAGCAGGGGGAGATCTTGGCTTAGACAGAGGAGTTCAAGCAATGCCTCCTCCCTTACCCCGGGCCTTCAAGATCCATAAGAGAAGATGGCTGCTTAGCATCTGCATGTTTATGCTGAGCCAATGCTGACCTCGGCATGAAGGTGGGCTAATCACTCAAAGCGTGCCTGTCTGGATCTGGATGGCACCAGGCCTGTCTCTCCTCATTGCAAGAATGAAAGCCCACAGACAGGTAACAGAGGCATCTTCCTGTGAGCCAAAAATAAACCTGTCCACTGGCTTCATAAACCTGTGTCAGATGTTTTGTCTGAATGATGAAAGCTACCTGATACTCTTGCTTTCTGGGCCGCAGTACAGACTCCCTCGGCCTGCGCACAGGGTGAGGACAGTGCCTGTTATGTGGCCTATACCGACTGTCAGCTGTTACTTTGCTTTAGTGTCACTGCGCGTTAAATTAAGCCGCACTCTCCCTGCCTCCCACCCCATCAGCCTCCTCACTGCCTCGGAGGAATCTACCTGAAATGCAGACATGACCATGTCACCCTCGGAGCTAAAATTCTCCCAGGATCCCCACCAGGCCCCCACCAGGCCCATGCTCTTTGAGTGATGCACAGCGCAGTCTCGTGAGCAGAGTCCTCCCCTCACACCCCCTGTTCCTCCTCTCAGCATGGCCACGCTGATGAAGCTTCCTCCACCTTTCATCATTCCTAGCTTTTTGATTGGCACAATGGACAGGAGATCCAGCCTCTCCAAAGCACCCTGAACACCAAGCTTTCAACAAGTGTCACTATTGCCTCTAACAGACAAGGAGGTCAAAGCCCACAGTGACAATGACGCTGCCCTCAGTGACACAGCTAGAGAGGAGCAGAGGTAGAGCCAAACCCACAGAGCCTCCGTTCCCAAGCCCAGGCACAGACTCACCCCACCAGCGGTGGGGACACCCAGCAACTAAGGAGCACCCTTATCTGATACCACCATCCCGCCACATCCCCACTCCCCACCCACGCCAGAGAGAGGTAGAGCCAGACACAAAAGCTAACGTTTTCTCTTCTCTGGGCTGAAGGTCTCTGGGAGGTTGACTCAGAAAGAATGGGTCTGGAGGCCCAGGGCCCTGTTCTAAACTCCATCTGTTCAAGTGCTCCCTTCATGTACCCAAACAGCCAGTATCAGCAATAATCCTGTCCCAGTAAGGCGGCCCTGGGGGTCATGGGTTCTAATTACCAGGACCATCTGATGCCAGCCACCCAGACCTGCAGGAGCCTAATGAGAAAGACAGTGGAAGATGGCTCCCTCCCCAAACCCTGCACCCTGCCTCCCTGCCTCCCCGCCAAGTCTGCCTCCCTGACCACCTTCCCTCCCCAACCACCTTCTGGTCTCACCAGAATGAGTTTCAGAGCCGCCTTAATTCTCACTTTAATTAAAAGGAAATGTCCTCCCAGTGCTTTGGGGCCGGATCTTCTTCCCCTCTCTGGAACATTTGTCCAGCCTCTGAGCTGGAGCCTGGTGCCTGGTTAATTGAAAGTTACAGATGAGCGAGGACATGGCTCTCCCGGGAGGGGAGGGAGAGAGACACACAAGCTGGCACCAGCTCCAAGCTTTTCTGGTGTATGTGTGGAGCTGTTGGGGAGGTGGGGTGCCACGGAAGGTCTGCCTGTGCCACCTCCATCAAACGGCATCCCCCAGCCGTGGCAGACCCCCACGGAAGCCTCAGAAGACAACATGCCAGAGTTCTAAATAACTCAAGAACTCCCTTTTTATGGAAAAATGACAAAAGAGTCCCACCTTCCTCCCACCATCTGGAAACAGTCATCACTGACACCCGGGGGATGACAGTCTTCAGGCGCTTCCTAGACTCTTTGTGCCAGCCAGTGGTTTTTATTGCCTTCTCTCCACCTTGATTATAAAAGTGACTGATGGTCACTGAAACAGCTTAGGAAAGAGTAGAAATAAAGCTGTTTGAACCATCCCCATGCAAAGTCATCCCTACAGCCAGGCAAGAGAAGTAGAGGGCAGGAGGTAGGGACAGGGGCAGGGGCAGGGCAGGAGGTAGGGGCAGGGGCAGGGGCAGGGCAGGAGGTAGGAGCAGGGGCAGGGGCAGGGCAGGGAGGTAGGGGCAGGGGCAGGGGCAGGGCAGGAGGTAGGAGCAGGGGCAGGGGCAGGGCAGGAGGTAGGGTCAGGGGCAGGGGCAGGGGCAGGGCAGAAGGTAGGAGCAGGGGCAGGGCAGGAGGTAGGGGCAGGGGCAGGGGCAGGGGCAAGGGCAGGGGCAGGGCAGAAGGTAGGAGCAGGGGCAGGACAGGAGGTAGGGGCAGGGGCAGGGGCAGGGCAGGAGGTAGGAGCAGGGGCAGGGGCAGGGCAGGAGGTAGGAGCAGGGGCAGGAGAGGGCAGGAGGTAGGCCCTGGCAAATGCCTGGGATGATCAGAATATAACGAGGGAAGGGTTCTTGCTCTTTCACTCTGAGGTTTCACCTGCGATCAATGTATCTTTCACCATGCAGCAGACCAGAGGCACTTGATAAAGAGGACAGGGTCTCCTTACTCCTTCAGAGGCCTGTCCCTAATGACATAAGACTTCCCCTAGAGCCCACCTCTAACAGTGAGCTGTTATCCTCACCCTACCCTAAGACCTCTAATGGGACACAGAGACACGGGACACTTTTATATACTGTATTATTAGGGCAGGTTTTTCTTCCACCCCTTACAGAAGTCTTCACATGCACCTTATGAACAGCCCAGCACACCTCTGAGCCTAAATAGACAACTGTGAGGGGAGACATGTAAGACACTAACACCAAAACTCAGGGATGAGACTGACCGCCTGACCAGGACTGTCGGCTCTAATCCAAGTGGTTTACTTTTCCTAGGGTGCGAACTTGCCACCTTCTTACATTTCTGGGACTCTGAATAAAGCCTAATTTAAGGGTTCAGTTCTTGTCTCTGCCCACGAGTGTTCACAGTGATAGAGAACATGAGTTCTGGTGTTCCAGCAAACTACAGCAGCTAGGAATCTGGTTTCCTCTGCTTCTGTGTCCCATCTGAGGACATGGAGCCGAGAGACAACAATCTCGGGAGGCTGTTGTGCTGGATAGTTGTCTGTTTTGTTGTTTGTTTGTTTTGTTATTTGGTTTTTCGAGACAGGGTTTCTCTGTGCAGTCCTGGCTGTCCTGGAACTCGCTCTGTAGACCAGGCTGGCCTTGAACTCATAGATCCATTTGCCTCTGCCTCCAGAGTGCCAGAATCAAAGACATGCACCACCACTGCCTGGCTCTGCTGTGCTGGATAGTTTTATGTCAGCTTGACACAATCTAAAGTCATCTGAGAGGAGGAAAGCTCAATTGAGAAAGTGCTTCAATTAGATTGGGCTGTAGATAAACCTGTATGAATTTTCTTAGATGGTGATCAATGGGGAGGGCCCAGTCCATTGTGGGCGGTGCCACCCCTGGGCTGGTGGTCCTGGGTTCTATTGGCAGGTTGAGCAAGCCAGCAAGCAGCTCTCCTCAATGGCCTCTGCATCATCTCCTGCCTCTAGGTTCCTGCCCTGCTTGAGTTCCTGTTCTGATTTCCTTTGATGATGAACAGTGATGTGGAAGTATATGTCAACAAATACTTTCTTCGACAAGTTGCTTTTGTCATGGTGTTTCATCATAGCAATAGTAAACCTAAACTATGACAGGTGCCAAGAGCAGGAATGGCATCAGGTATCATGCCTACCTCTGCAGAAAATGTAGCCGGTACTTCAATTAATCGTGATAAAACCCCTGTCTTTCCCCAAGGTCTCCTTCCAACTGAGAACAACATACAACAGGTCTGTGTGGTACTGTGTGCAGACAGGGTTACATTCTCATAAAATATACATTATGAGAATACAGAAGTCAAAAAGCACAGGAAACACTCAGCCTGACCTACACCCTCGCTTGGTCACGTGACAGCTGCAGCGTGGCAGTGGGATCACTCCATCCTGCGGCTGATGAGAAATAGCTCAATTTCCCATGCTGCATGGCAACCTAGTGTTACACTGAACATTACCAGCCCGGGAAAGATTAAAGTTCAAAATGAAAGACTTGAGGCATGATTTCTGCCAAATGCCTGTCACTTTCAAGCAAAAGCCCAGCTAAAAACATCAAGTCCTCGAGAGTCAGGGGCAACGTGGAACTTTGCATCCTATTTTTACCCGTCACCAAACTATGGCCACTTACAGCAAAGTGACATTTGCTGTTCATTTCCAATGTCACTTTAAATGGATGAGGGGTGTTTGCTAGGCTTGAGGGGCCCAGCATCTATCCTGCAACGCCTGCCATCGAGTGTCCAGTGAGCTCTATCTTCTATGGCTGTTGTGAACTGGGGCTAATGGTGGCATCTGTCTCACAGAGCTGTGGTGGACTCTATGAGTCACCATGCACAAAGCCTTTAGTTCTGTCCTGGTCCTGCTAGCTACACCCTAGCAGGGATTAGCGACTCCTGCTGGGCTGAGCAGCCCTACAGGCCTGTGTCAGGGCTCATCTTCTTGGGGGAAGAGCACTGTGTGATTTGACACAAGTCTCTTGTCCTGACTGGTCTTCAGTTCCTCATCTGTCAGCTGGGATTGGGAGGCCTGTGTTGCTACCTCAGGCCGCTGTTAAATAGCTGAATGAGGATGTGCCTCTCCGGAGCTGGGTGCAGAGGCTTCCGGTGTACAGAGGAAGCTCTGAGTGAGCAAAGTCCTGACGAATGTGTGCTGTAGACGTGGATGCAACCATGTCAAGAACCACATAGCCTCAAGACTTTATGGGGAAATGGCAAAACGTTTCCCCCAAGGTTGAGGCTCAGAGGGATGGCAGATACCTCATCTGGTCTATAGTCCCATGTGGGTAGTACAGAGAGGGTCCATCATAGCTCTCTCCCACCATGATTACAGCATAAAAAATTGCCCCCTACAGAGATTTCTCCTACTGGGGTTAGCTAAGCCTGTTTTCTTGAGTCAACTGTATACCATAAACCCTGCCTCTTTGTTCATCTATATGTAATAACCTCACTTCCTTGTTCAGCTGTATGCAATAACCCTTCTCCCAGTTCAACTTTCTATAACGAACACACTGCATTTCCAGGGTGCCGAGGTTTCCCCATCAGAGTACCCAGTTCGCCCAATCCCAGCTTTTCCACGTGAGTTTGTCTTTATTCCATCACTGCCCTAGTCAGATTTCTGAGGCAGAGCAAGGATGTGGCATCTTGGGCTTAGCGATTCCAAATAAAAGCAGGAGGGTCCAGGAGATCTCCTTGGAGAAGAGCACCAAAGCTAGGCTTGAGAGAGAACCTGGAATAGCCAACTCGGGGGATAGAGATGGAACTCTGCATGGTGAGTTGTGCTTGGGGAACTGCTTCAGAGACTAAACCCATTGCTCTCCAAACAAAATGGCTTTACAAAATGGGTTTCCATTTTACCAGCAAGGAGGGGAGGCTGGCTAGCTGGTGAGCAGGCCTCATGCCACCCCACAGTTGTTCCTGTTCATCAGGACTGGAGAATCTGTCCAAGCTGCCTTGCCCTCGGGAAATCCCAGCCCAGCATCATGGGGTAGACTGGAGAGAACTAACAACCTGGGAGAAGTGCTCACAGGAGCAGTACAGAGAAGAGGGAGCCATCACTCACGCCATCCTGGAATACTGGAGAAGGGTGCTGGAGCCTCAGACCCGTGACCACTCTACTTTGTGTCAGTCTGCCCTTGCTTTTCTGTGCCTCCGTTTCCCCAGAAGTAAAAGCAGCACTCTTTTCCTGGGGAAAGCTGTCACGATTCTGTTTCTGTTTAGTATCTGCAGGACCTGAGCTTCCCTCTGGCCTTTTCTGTTAGGTTCACTGCGCCAACTCCAGTAAAGGGCTCAGCTAGCAGAGGCATCTGCCATCCCAAACAGAAGCCAGGAGGCAGGTCAGAGTCAAGGTTGCCAAAGATGCTGTCAGGAGGCCAGGATCCATCCTTCTGGTATGCCATCTTAGGCTGGCTTGTCCGCACCTGACCATAAGATGGTAGGAGAAATGCTAAGCATACCCATCCAGCTGCAGAAGGTCAGGGACAGGGAGTTTTCCTACAAGGGTATACATTTTAAACTCATAACCAAGGTACAAAATAAGGAAGTAAGCATGAGGTTCCACTACTTGCCTGCAGCTAGCACCAGATCATCAAGGCCCCTAGGGCTCCTCTGTGTCCCCTCTGGTCATTGGCCCCACCATCAGTAAGCAATGCCCTGAAGTTCCCACTGCAGCTTAGCCTGGCCTGTTTGTGAGCTTTCTGTTCACACTGCCACACACAAGTATTCTTAGTGACCTTTGCCCGGCGTTGCATTGATAAAATCTCATCTGTCCCTTGGAGCTGTGGCTTGCTCATTTCTATTTCCTTTCTTTGAAAATCTCTCAATCTACCCATCCTTCTGTTGGTGAGCATTGTGGCCTCTGGTGAAGGGCTGTTGGAATGCTGCTGTGAATGTTCTAGCACCATCTTTTGGTAAGCATTGTATCCAAGAGAGCAGTAAAGAAACTACCAAGTGGTGACTCCATGGGTGGAAAAGAAAAAGTTTATTCCAAGCTGCCAAGGCTGTCTCTTGGGAAAGCAGAGAGAAGAGGAATGGGGTTAGGGAATGAATCTCACTGGTTATAAAGAGAACAGGTATCTGGGAGGAGGGAGGGCTGCTGGAACAGCCTAGGAACTAGCATGGAGCTTTGATCTGCTGGGAGCTTGTTTGACTTAATAGACAACTAGATGGCCTCTTCAGAGATGAGGGGTAGGGGACTGGAGGAGCAGATAAAATAGTAGTGGCTTTTCTTGGCCAACAAGCCCACTTTACAAGGTTTCTGAGGAATACTGAGTGTCAACAGGTCAGGGTCCAGGCTGAGCTGAGCCCAAATTGTCATTTTTGGGGTCATGACAAACACTAAGCCTGCTTCTCTGTTAGGCAAACACGTAAGAGTAGGATTGCTGGGTCCTAGAGTGTGCACACTTCTGGCTTCAGCAAATTCTTGACATCATGTTTCAGCATCTTTTATAACGTAAACTTCTAAACTTAGGCATGTTGACAGTACAGCGACCACCTGAACGCCCGCCACCGCAATTCTACTGCTAGAGTCGCGCTATGCATGTGGTCATGACTCCTGCAAGCCTTCTCTCCACCTCTCTATCCATTCAGCCATCTTTTTCCTCCATGATATAAGACCCCAGACTGTTGGGCATGGTGACACATGCCTTTGATCCCAACACTCCAGAGGCAGAAGCAGAGAGATCTCTGTGAGTTGAAGGCCAGCCCAGTCTACATAGTGAGTTCTAGACTAGCCAGGGATGCAAAGAGACCCTGTCTCAAAAACAAAAGAGAGAAAACAACAATCAATCTCGCAAGCCCTTCCTAGCTCCCTGTTCCAAACCTCCCCACCATACTTCATTGGCTAGGATCACTCCTATGCCCACATTTCTGCCAATTACTATTGGGGGCAAAGGATCACATGACTAGAATAGATCAGTCAAGCTTCACCATCCAGCTGGAGCAGAGTCATCTTCATCTACAGAATGAGGCTACCTGATACTTGAACAAAATCAGAGCTTGATGTGGAGGAGAGAGGAGGTGGGGAGTTGTTGGTCTCCAGCCCACGGCCTCTGATGCCGTCTCCAGAGAGCATGCAACAGGCAGGGAGACAGCAGGATCCCAAGGGAGACCTTCTGTATAAAGAGAAGGAGCCAATACCTAACTTCCCTTGCCTCTGCTCATTTCACTCCCCATGGCAGAGGGCCCAGCATGGGGGCACAACTCTGCTCCTTCCTTTATAGTATGGGATGCAAGGTGCCTGCACAGTCCTTGCCTTTTTTCACAAGCCAGGAGACAGAGCTGATCCCTACCCCACCCCCACCCTCTCATCTCTAGAGATGGACCTGAGAAGGTTGCTTCCAACTAGCAAGGGGAAAGGCTAGTAAAGGGGCCTGGCCTTGAGTACCAGGCATCAAACATGTGTGCCTGAGTCACAAGCCAATGCTCAATAACCCCACCCCCTTTTTTTCTTCTAAGATTGACATCAGGATTTGGGCGAATTGCTCCCCCTCCCCAGGCCTCAGCTGTATCAACTACCAAGATGAGAAAGGAAAGAGAACAGTAGCTTACAGAGCAGTCTACCCTACTCTTGAGGCTTCTTGCCCCAGATAGCAGACAGCCCCTCCCATGTCCTCCCACCCTCTCTCTGTAAAGGTCTTGAGACAAACACAGCCTCAATTGACCACAGCCAGCAGCAGAGCATTGGAAGCTTATCAGACATGCAAATGACCAGGCCCATATCAGCCTCTTCCAACAGGGGAACATAATGCAACTTAAAGACCACGGTGTAGACTCAGGGTCTGGGACCCACACTCAGAGATGGTCAGCTCAACTGCACTGAGGCACCAGGGAAGTAAAATGAGCCTCGGTCCTATATCTAAAGATTCTGAGTGAGTGGATCTGAGATGGGGGTGGGGGTGGGGGCTCGGACCTGTAGCCAGGCTTGGAAGCCAGCAATTTCAGATGGCAGATGCTCCTGTCCCTTTGCTATCTATGGGCACGTATGAGATCATCCATTAATTCATTCACTTGTTGGCTTTCTTAAGGAAATTCTATTTAACCTGCCTTCGACTTTCACACGGCTTCATCCTTCCACCTACTTCAATCCACACAGTCACAGCATCCCCTTTTCCCAGGGGAACATGTTCCAAGACCTCAGTGGATGCCTGAGTCCACAAATCATACCAAACCCACACAGGCTATGTTTCTTCCTACACAAGCATACACTGGCCCTTTCATTTACAGATTAGATACAGGAAGACATCCGCAACAGTTAACAATGATAATGTGACACGTCCCCTTACCCTGCAGTCAAAGTTCAATGAACATGGCCTCTCGGAGAATCTCATTGTGCTGTACTCACCCTTCTGTGATGCGAGCTGTCATCATGCCCTTGTGATGCGGTGTAGAGAGGTGCACAGCATAGCCATTGTGGCTGTGTTGGACTATGACACCAGTGGTCTCTTGAACACAAGCACTGTGGCACTATGGCAGTCCCCAGGGTCTGGTGACCAAGCTAGCTACTAGGTGACTAGATGGTGAGCAGTGTACACAGTGTGGACATGCTAGACAATGGCATGACTCATATCCTGTGTGGGATGAAGCAGGATGATGTGAGCCTTCATCGTGGTACCCGGGGTGGCACACAGCTTAAAACAAATGAATTGCTTATTTCTGGAATTTTCCATGTAATGCTTTCAAATTAACTGTAATAGAAACTGCAGAGAGGGAAACTGGATAAATGGAATGACAGCATTTATGACATGGCAGGCACTGGAGAAAAAAAGTTCCCGTTTCCGGGGAGGGGTGGGGGATGACCTGTAGCTGGGGAATGAGACTGCAAAGAACGTACCAAGAAGGCACTTTTGTGCTTGCCTGGACAAGTCCAGGAGTCTCCAGAGCACAGGGTTGAAGGCAGGAGCTGATGCAAGGAAAGGTTCTTGCAGAGACAGGACATTCTGGAGAGACCTAGAAGTGCAAGCATTTTCCCATGCAGCTACTAGAGGACACAGAGGGGTTCCCCTGGAAGAGCCAGAGATGAATCAGCTGGAGGGTGTGAGCAACTTGGGGGAAGAGGGCTGAAGGCTGAGCTCCAGTAGGATGGGGTCTTGCAGGGACATCTGAGATTTGACTATGGATCCATGGCTATAGGAGGTGCTCTCAGTCCCTGGGTAAGCCATAGAGAGTGCACTCTAGCTGAGTGTGGAGAGAAAATTGGAGGTCTGAAGGGATCCTCAGCAGTTAATCATAGCCATGGCCCCAGCAAGGGCCATGGAGAGAGGGCAGGATGGAGTTGAGACATTGTGGATTGGGGGAGACGCAGGGGAGAGTCTAGCTTCTTACCTTCACAATGGTCTGGGTTGGAGGCTGAGGAGAGGTGATTCTGACCTCAGGTTGGTTCTCAGCTCAAGTGAAATCTAGCTGTGGGTTCCACATGATCTTGAGGTCAGATCCCTTACTTCAGATAAAGTCCCACAAGGCCATTAATTTGTTACGAAGCATCAGCTTAAAAACACTCAAAAGTGAAAAGGCCAATTTTAAAATTAATGTTTTCATGATCAGGCTTTAGCAACGTGCCCTCTGGAGAATGTTATTCTCACAGTGAGGTGGAGTTGAGGAAAAAGAAAAACACTTACTCAAGTCCCTTCTTCCACTGGATCAACTCAGAATCCCACTGCTGCCAGGAGAGCCACAGAATCAGCCCCTGTCAGGTATGCAGCTCCTTCTGGCTCTGCATATATACCACCAGGGATGGTGAGCTCACTCCCTAATGACCAGGGCAGTTTGTTCTATTTTTGCATAGTCCTGACCACCAAAATATTGGAGCAACTTACCCCTAATGTGCCTCTGACCCCTAGGCCCCAGGACACTCTGTACCTTTTTCATCCAGACGATACTCACCATTCAGAAATTCAGTTTATTAAAGCAATCACTCCATTCATCTTAAGAAGCTTCACACCATTTGCCTGCCTTTGTCATATCTCTACACATAAGGCACACGTATGTTACATGCTCCTGAGTTACTTGAGGTTAAGTTGCAGACACATTGGCTCTGCACCCTTCAGCAAGCAGTTCCTGATCACAAGAACATCCTCTGACATGACCACAGAGCTCTGCTCAAGATCAAGAAATCGACACACAGAATATATCTTATCTCACTACATAGCATATTCAAATTCCAACCACGGATCCACCAAAGCCCTTCAAAATAAAACACAATGTATGCTTTATGAGAGCAACCTAAGAGTTTATTTTGCTTCCGCTTGAGGGGATCATGGTACGCCGTGGCAAGAAGGCATGGAGGAAGAGACGGCTGAGCACATTGCACTCACAGTTAGGAAGCCAAGGATGAATGCTGGCACTCAGCTCACTCTCTCCCTTTTCCCTTTTTATTCAGCCTGGGACCCCTGCCCATGGAATAGTGACACCTATATTTAGGGTAGGACTTCCCTCCTCAGCTCAACCTGTCTGGAAAGTCCCCTGCTCCCACAGGCAGAGATGTCTCCTAAGTGATCCCTAACCCAATCGAGTTGACAGTGAAGATTAATCCACCCCTTGTCAACCTGACACCTGAACCGCATCCTGTTTAATCATAACACTGTACAAAACCTTGGCCCTCCGAGAGTCATGGCTGCCTCACAATATATTTAGTTCATCTCTAAAAGTCTCCAAAATATTAACATTTCTAACATTATTCAAAAATCCTGTGTTCATGCCTATAATCCCAGCATTTTGGAGTTTAAGACCATCTTTGGTTATATAATGAGTTTGAGGCCATAATGAATTCGAGGCAATATAAAACGCTCTGTTTGTACAACAGCAGAGTAAACATCCTAGGTGAGGAACTAGGTGCATAGCAAGGAAAGATGGGGCTGAAGACCGAGATTAAACAGGGCAAACCCTGAAGCTCCATATCTGGCGTCCGGAGCTCTTGGTGGCCTTGTCTGAGTCCCACAGGGCCTGGGTAGTTGCCCCTCCAGTTCTACTGTCTCCAGCACACATTACCCTCTGTCTTCATTCCTTGCTAGCTGGAATCTCAAAATCCAGGGTTCTCCATTGCAACTTAGGCTTTATCTTTAGAGCTTCATGCAATGGCCTCTCTGGTGTCAGATGGAGAACATCCTCTGAGGCATCCTCAGTTCAAGTTCCTTCCTTTCTAATGCATTTGCATTCCACAAGTTGGTACCTTCAATGAGTGGCATCTTGCTGTGGGGTATCCACAGGAGAAGACTGCTGGGACATAGGTTTAAGTCAATAGGAAGTCTTTATTAGCTGGCCAGAGACTGCACGGAGTGTTCAGGATCTCAATGTAGCTGCAAGCCTTTCTCAGGGCGAGCTTTTTAAAGCACAAAAAACATGTCCTGGGTTGGCATATTTCAGCTAACAAGAATAGTTAGCCAGAAGCAGAACTACAGAAGCCAAAAAGCAAGGTTAGTGAGTACATTTGGAGCCTTTCCAAGACCTATGAACTTTGATGGATTAGTCTTTATTTTCGTATTGTCAGATAATGTTACCTACGTGCTGAGTTTTATGGCCTGAATGGTGGGTAGGTCTTCCCTCTTCCATTATACTTCTATGGGAGTTCCCTAACACACACACAAAGTTGTGTCTCTTAGATGATTCTGGATCCAATCAAGTTGACAATGAAGATTAACTATACATTAATCAATTAACTAAGATTGACTCTTTTTTTTATGTCCAGGAAGCAAAAGCAAATCCAAGAATATGCTACATTCACTGATACATCTCTTAAATCTGAACAGTCCTTTGATCTTTGTCTCTGACTTTGACCCTTTGCAGGAGTCAGTTCTTTCCTTCTACCATGTGACTTCCTGACATTGAACCTAAGTTGTCAAGCTGGGTGGCAGTCAAGGCGCAGAGGTACCAGGATACGGACGTTTCTCTATGATGGGTTCTTTGAAGGAGATCATTGCCCGGGGGGCCTTGCTAGTCAGCATCCTCTCCAGGCTCCACCTTCTTTCCCAGGCACTTGCGTCCACTCCTCCTGCATGTTGTCCTTATTGCCACTGAGAAGCATCTAGCCCAGCTGTATATAACACTCTCACCCTTTCCCCCAGCTCCTGCCAAACCTGAAGTGATGGCAGCCTTGAGCAGAATGCCAAGATAGTCTACTGACAAGGAATATCTAGGGAAGATCTTGCTCTCCCTTGATTTTTTTCCTCCAGAGTCAGTGCTAGATATTATTAGATGTGTCCATCAAGAATAGGCTCTCTGTTTATGTCCCATTAGCATTTGTTAGCTCAAGAAAGCTATCAAGAGCAAAATATGCACAGGCCTTAATTGATGTGCGTCATGATGAAACGTTCTTGTCGGTGAACTGTCCTTCTCCAAGGGAGGATTATATTTTTTGAAAATATAATTTATTATGCATTTCTCATTATAAAAATAACACCAATGTCTGGAAAACAGATGAGGTGCTGACTCCATGGGAAGCGACTATATACACAAATGAAATTAAAAAAACAAAACAAAACAGGAGTATGGCTGGAGAGCTAGCATGAGGGTCATCTGTATTCCATGGGCTGGGAGGCGGCTGGTACGAACCCTGGTTACCACTGTCATTGTGTCATTGCTGTTACCATCACTCCAGCATTGGCCTCTTCAAGCAGCCCTGAAATGGCTCTGTGACCTTGAATAGTGTCTCAGAAAAAGTCCTCTAGGAGTCAGGATCAGGCTGGTTCGTAAGAGAGAAGAGAAGACTGTTACTATGTGACGTCATAGAAGTTGTCAGCTTGACCCCATCTGAGTAGTCACAGTGGTCAAGGCCCTTTCTGAAAACTTCATGCTCAAGAGGTCACCAATCCTCAGCCTTTTAGGAAGATGCAGCAGAAGGTGGCAGAGACTCTCATCTACTCCAAAAGAAAGGGGCTGGAAAAAGAGAGGGCCAAATGTTTTTGTAACTTTGTGGTCAAAATCCATGTCAAACTGGCAAGGCCAGGGAGTCAAGGAGCCTGGGACTAGATAGTAGGAAGCTGACTCACTGGAAGAAGGTGTGTTGGTAATGCGTGTGGTGGTTTGAACGTGAACCCCCCCATAGGCTCATATGTTTGCATGCTCAGTCCCCATTTGATGAGGTATCAGGGAAGGGTTAGGAGGTGGGGTCTTGTTGGATAAGACGTGTCACTAGAGGTGGGCTTTAAGGTTTCAAAAGCTCACACCAGCACACCAGGCCCAGTCTTTCTCCTCTCTCCCTCTCTCCCTCTCTCCCTCTCTCCCTCTCTCCCTCTCTCCCTCTCTCTCTCTCCCTCTCTCTCTCTCTCTCTCTCTCTCTCTCTCTCTCTCTCTCTCTCTCCTCTCCCTCTCTGTCGCCTGCTGCCTGTGGTGTGGATCTGGATGTAGCTCTCAGCTACTTCTCCAGCACCATGCCTGCTTGCCACCATGCTCCCCACTATGATGATCATGGACTGAGTCTCTGAAACTGGAAGCAAACCCTCAGTGAAATGCTTCTCTTTGTTGAGAGTTGCCTTGGTCAGTAATGAAGACAGCATGAAATATACATGTACGTGTGACACACATATATATCTGAGACTCTTTGCCACTAAGATTTTATCTATATTTTCAATATACATATGTTAATTTTGTCAATCCATGCTGTATTTGGATCTGAAGTGTCACCCCAAATGCCCACATATTAAATCTTTGTCCCCAGCCCAGGTTGTCAATAGTGATCAAGGGAACTTTGGGAGGCAGGGCCTAATAGAAGGAAGATAGGTTCCTAGGTGTGTGTCTCACCTTGAAAGGGGATATTGGAATCCCAGGGTCTTCCTGCCTCTCTTTGTATCTCAGCCACCATGAGGCAAGCAGACTGGCCTTACCACAAGTTCCATCCATAATGTACTATACCACCACAGGCCAAATGACCACGGACCTTGTGATACTGTGAACCAGAGCCCCAATAAACCTTTCCTCCTCTAGTTATCTCAAGTACTCTGTCACGAGATTAGAAATATGACTTATGTAGTATGTGTTACTAAATATATATATATATGTGTATATATATATATATATATATATACACACACACACACACACACACACACACACACACACACACACACACACACATAAATCAAGATGTGTATGGACTATAAATCCATCAGATAAATACCAAAAGCCAGAAAGCACATAAAAGAGTTGCACCATCAGTAAAATTCAAAGAAATATAAGCTCACACTTGGAGTTGGAGAGATTGCTCAGAGGTTAAGAGCACTTGCTACTCTTCCAGAGGACCCAGGTTCTGTTCCCAGCACCTACAACTATCTGTAATTTCAATTCCAGGGGGTCTGATGACCTCTTCTGGGCTCTGTGGGTACTGCATGCACCCAGTGCGCATGCACGCATGCAGGCAAAACACTCATTCACATACTACAGAAATAAGTCAAAGAATGTAGTCTCACATTTAACATTTAACATATCTTATCTGTTAAACCAACAAAGAATAACAAGACCCAGTTTAGAAAGGGCACGGGCAGTGATTGCTACCAAAATGGACAAGAGGCAAAATGGACACAAGTTCTTCGGACACCTTCTCAGTAGGTGTGAGTGGTCCTGAAGATACACACAGACCTTTGGATTCAACAGTTCTGCTGCTTCGAGCACATCTGGCAGAGATGTGCACAAAATTTAACACTTAAGATGGAGAGCCCTTCTTTTCAGGCCTGGCAGCATTGCCTCTCACAGCGATCTGCACCACTTTGAATTTAAAGAGGAAGACTTTTAAGGCGTCCGCTAAGCATTCTGTGAGGCAATGTAGCCCACTGTCCCCACCTGAGACTCGGGAACTTTGAGAGTCCCTGGAGAGCTGACTGAGGAATCTGGACGCTCTTGCTGCATTAGAAAGCCTGGAGGAAATCAGAGTCACCCATCGTTGGGACAAGCTGGGGACCCAAAATGCTGTATTTCCTCCCTTTTGCCTGGAATGATAACAGCCCAGCGCTGTCACCCTGGTTACCCCATGCTAATCAGAAGCTCTAATTAGCAACCACATCTGATTAATAAAAGCAAAGAAGGAAACAGCTTAATTATGAAGTGACAGTTTGACAGACACAAAACTTCAAACCACAGGGCTCCAGGGTGGGGGACGGAGTCTGACTGAGGAAGAACGTCTCAGGAATGGTCACTATATGAACATCAGCTATTTTCTGAAAGCTCAGGTGGGGCCGACGTATGCTACATACTTCCCTTGGTTTAAGTCACTGCATTTTACCAGTAATTTTATGAGGAAGCCAGACCACATGTGTGTATGAAAGTGAGCAGCAGAGACAGACTTCACTAGAGGGCTGACGGACCCCTGAGCCAGGCTCCTTGATAGTGTTTACACTGCTGTTCTCTAGACCCTTCCTCCCACCATCTACTTGTCCACCCAACTTTTCTCACCTATGTAACAATCTGCTCACCTGTCTGCCTGTGCACCATCCATCTACCCAGTCCAGCCACCACCCTCTATCCACACACCACCTATTTACATCCAGCCACCAGTTTTTCACATTTCTTCAACCCATCCATTCGTCTACCATCTAGTTACCATCTATCTGTCTGTCTGTCTGTCTGTCTATCTTCTATCGTCCACCCATCCACCAACCTACTAGTCATCCACCCACCTGCCATTCATCTATGCATCCATCTACCCATCACCCATACACCAGCAACCCGCCACCCATACATTCATCATCTAGCCGCTTGTTGAGCTCCTTCTGTGTACCAGGCAGTCTATGAATATTTAGGACATGGCAGTGATTTTTTTTTAAAGCCCTCAATTGCCCCTAAATTTCCTTTATAGTATGTTGGCAGAGACAGAAGAAGATGGATAATTGAGAAATATATTAGAATAGGAGAAATAAAAGTGGGCAGCGTGGCGCAAAATGGATAAAGACATTTGTCACCAGCTGACAACCTGAGTTTTATCGCTAGGTCCCACAAGACAGAGAGAGAACTGACTCCCACAAGCTGCTCTCTGACCTCTGATCATGCATTGTGGGATATACATATCCCCCAAAGAAACACGTAACTTTAATTTACCACTTAAAGAAAAAATAAAGTGGAAACAGGTGTGCTGGCACACATCCATAACCCAGCACTGGGGAGGCTGGAGGAGGATTTGTGTTTGAGGCTATCCTTGGCTACATCGTAAGATCCTATCTCAACAAATTTCAAAAATAAAAAAGTAGGGAAGAGAGAGGGCTAGCGCAACTGTTTTAGCTAAAATTATCGGGAAAGGTATCGGTGAATGGAAGGGCTCTGAGCAAAGACCAGAATGAGGGGAGGAAGGCAGCCACGGACTTCTGGGAGGAGAACAGATCAGGAGGGAGAATTGGCACGTATGAAGGCCTACAAGTCCACTAACATGAAAGCAGGTATCTTTTTGCTCATGTGAGTTTGTTCCAGACCCCTCTGACTTCCTCACCAACTCTTCCCCATCCTTCAGTTTGGGGTAGGTAGAAAAACCATAATCTTTCTGTGGCTGTCATCCCTTGGTTTCCAGATTAGATGGCTCTTTCTCTAAGTCGCTCTGGCATTTCTGGCTAAATTGAGGCCCCCTCGGTTACCCTGCATCCTTCAAGCATAGAGACCCTGAGTGTAAGGGTTTGGAAAACTAGTCGGGTACAGAGAGGGCTTCTTTGACCAAGTCACATGAACAAAGGTATGACTGATATGCATGGAACTGAGAAAGACAGAAGTCAGACCAGGCTCCGGACAGAGGAAGAAAATGGAATTGTATTTTAGATGTGGCTTGAGAAGCCATTTGGAGGCTAGAGCAGGGACGCAAGGTGAACCAGTTAGAATTTTAAGCTCACTCTGGTCTTGTTGCTTATGGTCTATAGTTGGTGTGATGGTTTGGATGAGAATGGCCTCCACAGACTCATTTGTTCGCATGCTTGGTCACCAGCAAGTAGAACTGCTCAGGAAGGATTAAGAGGCGTGGCCTTGTTGGAGGAAGTGTGTTACTGGGGGGTGAGCTTTGAGGTTTCAAAAGCCGACACCAGACCCAGATTCTCTTTCTCTGCGCGCAACCTGTAGATCAACTGTGAGTTCTCAGCTATTGCTCCAGCATACCCACCTGCTCACCTGCCTATCGCCATGCTCTCTGCCATGATGATCATGGACTAACCTTCTGAAACTATAAGCAGGCCCCCAATTAAATGCTTTCATTTAAAATTTGCTTTGGTCATGGTATTTCTTCACAGTAATTGAACAGTAACTAAGACTACTAGGCAAGCCTGGAGGGAGGGTGTGAGCCAGGAAATCTATTGTTTGTGGTCCAGAGGAGCAATCAACAATGTCTGGGCCATATTCAGGTGGTATTCTTGACTTCTGCCCCTGAAGCAGTCAAACAGACCTGCCTTGGATGGTCTCAGCCCATGTCATATACCCAGTACCTTTCCATCTGCCTCTGGTCTTCTACATGAAGGATTTATACTCAAAATGGAAGACTCATGCAAAGGAAGGACTCTAAGGCTACTTGGTAAGCTGGTGGCCTGATCTGTGAGCCTTTGCTGTTTGTCTGCCCCAGTGTTATAGGGAGCCCACCTGTACAGGGTCACTCAGACACAGTTTATAGCCAATTGTGAGAGTCTTTCTTACAGCTGGGACTACACTCAGGCATTCCAGATCCAAGTGTAGCACCATGTGTTTAGAGTAAGGTGCTGTTAAAGGCAAGATAAAAGTGAGATATCATATCCTGGTACCTTGCTCAGCACCTGTAGAGGGCAGATTTTGTGCTAGCAAGCAGTTTAACAGAAGCTATTTTTTAAAAAGCAGTTAAATGGAGGAGGAGATTTGCACAAGCAAACAGTTTAACAGAACTAAGATAAGTTAACTGGGGCATCTTGCTCTCAGGCTCCTAGAATAGAATTGGGTGATTTTTCCACAGAATTCTCCATCAAAGAGATCAAATTCTAGTTAAACCCAAAATGGGCTCCGCAAGAATATAAGATGGAGGACCCTCTGCACTGTCTTGCCCCATCACACACACCACCATCCGTGTTCTAACTTCTCTAGGAACTGGGCTCTCTCTTGATTCTCACCCCATGTGCTTGGGTACCACTGATCCATTCCATTGCTTAAGAGTTGGCCAAATGACCAGGTCTGACCGTCCTAAACATTCTATCCTCTTGGTTTCAATTAACAGCTGATATCTAGGATAGACATGTGTCCCAAATGGGCCCCAGGGCTGAGATAGATATATTAGAGACAAGATACACACTGTAAGTAGGGTGTAAGCCTGAAGCTGCTCAGTATTCCCTCTTCCATCATTAAGCATTCAGATAACTGAGGGTATATCTGGGCCGGGATCTGGGGGGACTGCTTTCTGACACTGCCCTTTGTCTACCTGGATCCAGCTATACCTGAGGCCAGTTCCTCTGGAATGTTTTGTCAAGAAAGCCTCTTATGCCTTAGACAGTTTGAATTAAAGGTACTGTCAGTTTCCTAAGCAGGTTGTAAACTCCCTATGAGCATCTCAGAAGAGGGACTGGTGGCTTTTCTCCATATTTTTATCTTTGTATTTAATGTTCAGGTAAAGGGCCATCAGCAGTACCTGAGTACTTGTTGGATTCAGTCATTCAGACCACATCCCAAGCCCAGTGAATCACACTCCGCAACAGTCAGACTCCCTCAGGGGACATCAATGCACACTGCATTCTCCTGAAAGCAGTCCAATAGGACTTAGAAGCCTTTGAAGAGTCTCCCCAATCCTGAGACCTCTGACCTCTTTCTAAGTTCGTCCTGAAAAGCTGAAAGGGAGAGAAGCTGGCAGGAAGCCTGCTCAGAGCACCTTAGGGGCAGGGATAGGCAGAGCAGACCCTAAAGGAAGTCACTATGGTTCTGTTCAAAGGATTAAGCCAATTCCTCTGAAGTCTGAGCTGTAAGCACTGTGACTAGATGGGAACCAGGAAGGCTACCAGTCAGCCACAGGCAAGCCTCAGGACAGGAGCGGGGAGCTCACTCAGGAGGTGGTTTCCTTAATTTAATCCTTTGGTCTTCAAAAGGGAAAAACCATTCTCTTTGCCCATAAGCCTTGCCTCTCCATCGCTTCACTGAAAATCCAGGAGTACCAAAGAAGCCTCGATGCATTTCATAAAGATGGGGAGAGGGAGCTGAGTCAACAGATAGTGCTCTGAGGGGTTAGGCACCACCAGCCTCACCGCTGCTGGGCAGGTAACAGATGCTCACAATTATTTGTGAGGGACAACTCATGTAATGTGTGCCCCTAAACTAGAAGCTAAAGTTACCATAAGGTACAGTCAGAGAAGCTGGTTGTGGACTAGGGACTAGACAATCACATTATGTCAGTGTGGAGTTCTCTGGATGCCCGTGCTCACAGAAGGCTTGGCATGGTTTTAAGAGGTGAACCCAAAATTTAGCAGATCATTCTCAAATGCCTTAGCAATTAATCACCTCGTCCATGTCATGTTGCATAAGTTGGGGCTGCCCTTCCCAGAATACCTCTGCCTGGTGGCATCTGCCCCACGCTCTAGAGGGCAGGAGGCAAGAGCCTGAGCTCCTTGTCTATCACCTGCTCTGGCATAGCAACTCCGGCTCCCACCAGCGCCAGGCGACTTTGCCTGGTGTCTGTGAGTGACAAGAGGCTGGGCCTTCCCATGTGGCCCAGATCTTCACCTGAGACCCTGCCTGAAACCATGTCCAAGAATAAAAGGGAAAGTCTCCTGTGAATCCCAGCTCCACCAGGGGCCCAGCCTCTTTAGGCAAGGGGTGATCACCGTCTCTTCCAGCCTGTGGTGAGGATTCATTACGGTGGCCAGTCAAAACCCCTCACCTCAGGGTAGCCTGGAGCAAGACAGGCAGAGGTGGGGCTTCAGAGGCAGGAAGGAAGGGAGAGGAGAAAGAGGGAGAAAAGGAGGGAGGGAAGAAGAGAGGAAGAGGAGGGCTCCACAGGACAGGCAAGGGAAGTGATCCACACGGGTGGGCTGGGGTGGGCGGGGTCAGAGGCCAGTTTGATGGAGTCCGTTCTCTCCTTCCATCATGTGGGTCGACAACGTTTCTCTAAGAGTCTTCTTTTCGAGTTCGAAACAAGTTCTCGGTTCCAGCAGAGAGCGACCTTACAGGGCTTTCAGAGTCCAGGATGACGGAGTTGTGGCTGCACTTGCCTACCTTGTACAGGTTTTGAGTTCTGCGCCCACCCATGGGGTGCAATGAAATTCTCTGCTGGCGGGAGTACGGCAAAGAGACGGCGAGGACTGTGGAGAAGTCTCTCTGCTCACTCAAATGCCCCTTTGAGGTTCCTATTTCCCAATCCTCCTCCCAATTATCTAACAACTAGATCCCTTAACAATCTCTCATTCCACGGTATTCATAGCAGTTTCTCACTCCAGACTGGTTTGATCGACAGAGGAAGGGAATGGGGGGTGGTAGAGCTAGGGAACACAGCATGCCTACAACTAGTGAGCCCTGGTGACGCGTACACAGGAGTCCCGCCCGTTTAGCTGTTCTTGCAATGTCTCTGCCGAAGTTACGTTTTCTAAGCACGATTAAAAAATTAGAATTCCGAAGAACGCATCAAGCCAACGATACCAAATGTGCTTCTGCTATCCTCCACCTTATATCCCGGCTGACACGACGCAGAGTGCCTCCCCTCGTAGCTCTGAGTAATTTCCTCCTCCTGTTACTCGTTCTTTGAGGGAAGTCCAACTTTCTTGCAGTGGATTTTGAGCCCAAATCTCATTTGGTCTGGGACAGAGCTAATCTGGATCCTTGCTGTGTTGTGTCAAGGAAGGAGACTGTTGTGTGTTCTCATCCCTAAGAAAGGAAGGTCTGCAGTGCCTGTGGTGTTTTGGAAAGAGAACTTTCCCCCTGGGTCTCAGGAATCGAACTCTTGGTGCCCAGCTGATAGTAGGGCTTGGGGAGGATTTGGTGGTACAGACTTGCCGGAGGAGGTACGTCCCTGGGGGATGGGCTCTGAGGGTAAATGGCTCACCTACTTACAGTTGGCCCTCTTTGCTCTGCGTGCACGGTTCAAGATGTTAGCCTTTAGCTTCCTGCTCCTGTCACCACGGCTGCTTACCCCCCATGCTGGACCCTCACCCCTCTGCAACCATAGCCCAAATAAAATTTTCCTCTGTAAGCTGTCTTGGTCATGGCATTTTTGTCACAGCAACAGAAAAGCAAGCAATACAGTGCATATCATAGAACCTTTATTATTTTTCCTCTAGATTCTTAGAAACTCACATAACGCCCGTGCTCTAGTTGTGATATCATTTATAGACATTTAAAACACATCTTCATGTATAAATATTTTACATTTGGTCCATAGAACAGATAATTTTACTAAATAATACTGTAGTTTTTTTAAAACAGGCTCTGTATATAGTCTGAATAGGCATATATTACATATACTTTTTATATAGAGATAAATTTACTTGGTGTTCTGAGAATAATTCCTTATTGCAAAAAAAAAAAAAGCATATACGATAATACAATTATCTTTTTTTTCCCCCACCTCTGGGCAAAAACTAAAAAAGAAAAGTTACACATATTCACAGTTCTCACAGTAATTGTACGACCCTTAATGTTGTGCTCTATAAGGTAAGTTTGGGTGGAAACCAGGGGGATTTCTTACCAAACATCTCAGAGGTGCTTACAAACATGAAATATACTGTACTCATCTCAGAAAGACTTGTTCGCAGTTTCACATTGAAGAAGAACAAGCGGCAAGAAGGAAATCTCCTGCCCTCATCCTAAAGGGCTTTATACACAGGTAGGGGACAGACAGGCCACGAGACACAGTGGAGGGTCCTTGCATTCCACACCTGGGACTCCGGTGGCAGGCACCTGTGCAAGCTGGTCCCAGAGTCCGCCAAGCAGGCAGATGCCTCAGCCACACGACCCTTTGACAGGTGGCCTCGAGATCAGCTGGTAGATTGCCTACACACTATCACACGGGGCGCTAAATGCCACATGTGAGGATGGGTGTGCATGTGTGTGCATTTCTATGTGCATACGTGTCTGCATTCTCTACAGTGTGCTTAATGCTCTGAGGGTGATAGCTTATTGCAAGAACTGGTGTGCTGGTCACTTTTGGATGAGAACGACAAGAGATTCAAAAACCCACGGTCACAGTTATTCATCATAGTTATTAAGGATTAGTCATAAACACAGTGTGTGAGCTATCGCGCTAAGGAGCTACTGGACAAGACATACGCTTTGCTACATGGAGCCCATCCTCTCGGCAGAGGAGAGAGACTGAATTGCTGGAACTCTCCAGAAACTGTCTCCACTGGCTTCAACAACACAGAGCCCAAGGCCAGAAGGGACGTGTGACACTTCCCACTGGAGCAGGTTAGTAAGAGAAGCTCAGTGCCAGGGTAGGGTGGGCAGAGCCTCTGGACTAACCCTCCTCTGTGAACAGGCGTGTACATCTGAGGAATTTCCAGAAAGGTAAGGGGGGACAGCAGAACAGAGTGGCAGTGACAATCTCAGAGGGAAACCAGGGTCAGCTGGATCGGTCCTGCTTTAGACAGAACCCTCACCTTGGCTTCCTTGGCCATTGTTTGTGCAACAGTGGGCAGCTCAGAGGGACCACAGCTCCCACTTGGGGAAAATCCTGGAATGTTGACCCAAAAAAGGCAATTGTGCTTGTGGCTTTTTTCTTTCTTTTTTACAAATTCTCCTCAGTACACAGGGCCCTTCTGGATGGGCTGCTGTTTTAATGCCATCTGGGGAGGTGGGGCGGAGGGCACTGAGCTGCCCGGGTCACAGGGACGGAGGACCCTCTCCACACTGCTCTGTGAACAGCCACAGAGGTATTGGGTATGGGTCTGTGAAGCTGCCTTGGGAAGGAGAAATTGAGAAGGAAGAGGCAGAGCCCGCTGGCTCCAGGCGGCTGAGAGCAAAATTCCATAGCCCTGGTCCATAACTGGCTCAGAGCCAAGGCGGACAGGAAGGTCTGGATAACAGTCTACAGTTGGGGCGTGGGACAACAGTCTGAATAAGACTAAAAGCCAGGAGTGTGTGGCCTTAGCTGTTACCCTCTCTGGCAGCATAAAAATGAGCTACAGTGGCAGTTAGAAAGGCCAGCCACCTGCTCTTGCTATGGGGCCTGAGGGAAAAGTCACCAGGCCTCTGTGAAAGCCCCCAAGGGTGGCTGCCCATGCAAGGGTTGGACTGTCCCCCACCTCCCCTTTCTGCATGGTGATGGTGTCTGGACCCGCCCCTTGAGGTAGGTGGAGACAGAGAGCATCTTCAGTCTTCAAGGGGTATAGGTAAGCCAGGCCAGGATGCCAATGTTGGGGTGATGAGGGAGCAGCACCCCTAGATGTAGGCCTCTTTGCTGGCTGAGCTGCCAGCCTGCGGCTGCTCAGGACCATTCTCAGGGCGCACGATATCTTCACTGGGCTGAATCATGACCTGGAGGCGCTGTGGGCAGGTGGTGGTGATGATCCTTGAGGTGGAGACCAGCCCCTTCCATCTCCCTGCCTCCACCAAACCCACTCCAGACTCCTTGCTATTAAGCCAAATGTCCCACATGGTGGAGGCCATCTGGCTAGAACACAGCTGCTCTTATCTGGATGGCCCAGAATTCCTGACTGGTTTCCTGCTTCCTTTCTTGACATCACCTCCCTCCATCCTCAGCATGGCAGCAGAAAGCTTGTCAGAACCCTCTCCCTCCACACACACACACACACCCACACATGTTGCATCTGGTGTAAATGCCAGATCCTACTAGATCCTCCAGAGTCTGGCCATGGCCACCTCTCAGACCCCAAGGTCTCCCCATCCTCAGTTCACCACTTCTGTATGGTGCCCTCCTCTGCTCTTCAAATACCCGAGACATGCTCCTCTGGGCCTTTGCGCATGCTGTTCCTCTGCCCGCACAGCCTTCCTTGCAGATCCTGCCACAGTTTGTTCTGTCCCCCTTCCTCCCTCTGTCCTCCAGTCACACCGATCTCACTCCAGCTTACCCCATGGCATTTTGACCCCTGGACCTTTGTACAAGCTTCCCTCCCTACCCTCCTAAGAGCCTTCTTTCTGCTTCTACCACTCAGTCTGGCTCATCTTCAGGCTCCAGGAGGCCACCCTAATCCTCCTCCACCCAGGCAGGTCCCTAGTGCCTCAGAGATATCCTCTGTCACTCTAAATAGCACTGAATTGCCAACACAGGCCTCCCCAACTAGACCTTGAGCTCCCCCGAGTTGCAGAAGGGCTTACCTGCTTCAGAGACCCCTTTAGGGTGAGGAACATGTAAGCCATGTACCCAGGGATGAGCACCATGGAGGACAGGGCCATGAGCCAGCCCACGCCCTGGCCCCACTTGGGGAAAACATAGCTTCCCATGGTAAGTGGTGTCATCTGCACAGCGCTGAAGAGGAACACGCCCTATAGGTGGGGAGGGGCATGACAGTCAGCCTGGAGCCTGGACCAAGCGAGGCCCTACCTCCACAGCCGCTGACCCCATGGGCCCGCTGTCTTGGTACTCTGCAGGTGAGGCATTAAAGCAGAACCCCTTTCTGTAAAAGGCCTTAAGACCTCCTGCCTGCAGACTAGCCAGTTTAGTGGGGTGGATGGCCTCTCCAGGTCACCATGATCTTACATATGACACAATATAGGCAGCAACCCATCCCCATCCCAAGCACCCGAGGTGCCCCTGCCAGGGCTCTTGGGACCTCAGCATCCCCTCAAGGTAGGGAATGAGACTTGCTGAGGAGGAGAAGCTTCTGCATGTCAGGAACCTGGGCTCCTGGGTTAGGCTAAACCAGGTGAGCCCAGTTCTCTCAGTTGACTCAGGACAACAGTCTGATTGGCTGAGGCTGTGAGGACAAGGTCACATGACTATTCCTGAGCAGGACTTGACACAGATGCCCAGCAAACAGTAGTGGGAAGTGTTACTTGAGGGCAGCAGGAGATTTGGGGAGCTTCATTCTGGCTTTTCCCCCCAAAGTTTTCTGAGCTGTCTGCACCTCAGTTAGCCTCATCCCAGTGGGCTAGCCTCATCCTAGTGACCGGTCAAGCCCCATCCTTACCGCCACAATGATGGGTGTGAAAAAGGACCAGCACAGTTTCCACCAGATGCAGGGCCGGGAGCCAACCATCTCCTGAATGTTGTCATAGAACCGGTTGACACCTGTGACATAGGAGTAAGGACAGAAGGCAGGAGAGAGCTTCCAGGACAACAGTCTAGGACCCAGTTCTACCGCTTCATCGAGGTGCAGCCATGAGCAAGTCCCCTCACTTCTATGAACCCCGGTGTCCTTCTCTCTCATAGGACACCTGCTTTGGGTTTAATCAGTTCCTATGGCACCATAACATGAAGACAGGAGAGTATGTAAAGATACGCTTGCCTAGTGCTCCTCCTACAGACACCTGTCCCAGCCCCCAAAGCTTCAGTGGCTTTTCCAGGAGGGCACATCACCCCATGGTGGCCTTACTGTGAGAAACTGAGGGTAGATTGTGAAGAAATTCCAAATTTAGTCAATCAATAATGACAAAGAAAAACCCCAAGCCCTCAGAACAGAGCAGGTCACTGCTCAGAGTGGAAAGCCACAGATAGGAGACCCAGTAGGAGGGAGAAGAGAATGGGAGGAGGGCGAGGGGCGCAGGCTCCTTCAGAAGGCGCATCCTGCTGAGAGAGCTGGCATTGGGGAGGACATTCTCAGGCAGTCATTTGGGGAACTTTGGCCCCACAAGAAACAAATAAAATAGACTCTTCCTTTGTGGTTTGTTCTAGAATAGTTCATACCTATGATCATACATCTTCATGTAACCATTAAGCACGTGACCTAAAAATTTCATAGTTTGGTTTCCACCTTCAGATAAAAATTTTTTTCCCACCACATTTATTCATTTTGTGTATGGGAAGGCACCTGTGGAAGTCAGAAGACAATTGTGGGAGCCGCTTGTCTTCTCCCCAAGGTGGGCTCAGGAGGTTGGACTCAGGTTGCCGGACTTGATGGTAACTGTTTAGACATCTCACCAGCCCCATAATATAATTTCAAACCAGTTTTTTTTTTATCCTCCCATTTACAAAGTCATTAAAGCTTGCATTTTACTAAGATTCACTCTTTAAAATTTTATGTGTCTGTTTGTCTGGACGTATGTCTGCACTGTGTGCATGCAGTGTCCTCAGAGGCCAGAAGAAATTGGATCCCCTGGAACTGGAGTTACAGGAGGTTGTGATTCTTCATGGGGTGCTTGGAACTGAACTCTGGTCCTTTGCAAGAGCAGCAAGTGCTCTTAATCTTTGAGCAATTCCTCCAGGCCCTGGCTTACATTTTAAATGAATGTATGCAACTGTTTCTGTCACACTTTCTAAACAGGGCAGCACCTGTGTTAACTAAGCTTGTAGGCATGTTATAAAGGCAAAATAAAGGTTTAGAGTTCAAGGTATCATTAATGAACAATAATTAGATGGATTAATGAGGGAGGAGGGCTGTTCTCACCATAAAACCAGGAAATGGAGACGCACTCAAAGAAAACCAGGAACAGCAGGCTCATGCCACTGGCAGAGTAATAATCAAAAAGTTTGAAGACGTAAATGCCCCCCTGAAAGAGACAAAGGGCAGACATAGCTCTACCTCCATGCACACTCCCCCAGCCCCAAGAGCCTGAAGAGACTGGGATTAGGCACATTGCAGCAGGAAAGCTTGGAGGTAGAGTAAAGGAAGCGCTTAGGGTCTATGGCTGCTCACTGTCTGTAGGCTGGGAAGATGTGTGGGTGGTGGTGGGAGATACCCCATTTCTAGTGGGGCTTTTAGTAGGCCTGGAAAGCAGTGGGGTCATGGCCAGCATGGCCAGTGATTCTTCTTTCCTGACTTACACAGAACAGTAGGTAGAGGTCTCATTTTAAATCAAGTCTAATCCCAAAGCCTGCAAGGTCAGGTTTGGCAACTCCATCTGCCCTCCCACTCTCTGGCCTCCTCTTGCCCCCAGACATCCTACAGCAGGGCCTTTGTTGCCTGGTCTGCTTGCTTCCCTAAGATCCCCCCACCCCACCCTGGCGCTGGCTGGGCTTCATCTCTAAAATCTTAGCTCAATGCTCACTTGCTTAGAGTCTCTCCTAGCTGCCCTGTCTGAGGTAGAGCCCCTCCCACCACCACTGGCCACTCCCTATCCATCTCCCTTGGCACTTACTCTTAGAAAGAAGCTAATATGTGGGTTAGTTTTGACCCCTAAAACACAACCTCCTAGAAAGCCAACATGGTGGTACCCATCATGATAACCGCTGAATCCCAGAGTTCTGCCAGCTCACAGCAGCTGTGTACCGCACTTCTCTCTGAGCTCAACAGGAAGGATGTGGCAAGTATCGGTTTCAAAGATCCCACACTCAATTTGACTCTAATTCATATCTGTGAGCATTAGCAAGCTCCTTCCTCCCACACCCTCATCCCTCCAATCCCTCATTCCTCGGTCTCCTCATCCCCTCCACCCTCTCAACCCCCCCATCCCCTCACCACCTCCACTTCTCTCCCATCCATCACCCCATCCCTGCAACACCCCCATTCCACAACACCACCATCCCCTCCTTCAAAAAGCAGGTGCTTATGGCTGCGGTGGGTGCTACATTTTCTATATTTGTCCATTCTTTCTAGTCCAAAGTCTGCTTCTCCTACAAGTCCAGACTCCATGGATCTCACAGTGCCTGGGGGTTGGCACAATGGAGCTCAGTTCCAAGAAAGATGGTGGCATAGGCTAACCCTAAGGAAAGGAGGCCCAAAGCCTGGAGAGCTTTGGGTCTTGGAGGTGAACATGTTTCCCAGCATGAGAAGATGTGCCAAGCCCTCAGAAAAATCTGAGGCAGTCAGATGCTGGTCAGCCTACCTGGGTGATGTTAGAGAGTCCAATCAGGTAGGACACGATGCACACGGCAGCAATGAAGAGCTCTCGGCGATTGCGGAGGAGCCTGGGATACTCATCCACCAGGGCAGTGATGAAGCCCTCCACGGTACAGAACTTGTTGGGGGAAGGATGAGGTCAGCACCTGCTGCAGCCAGCCTCCACCCACCACCCACCCACACAAAACTTGGCCTTATAAGGGAAGACAAGAGGCCTGTGACCAGACAGCAAGGCCAGGATGGTCTGGGGTCAGGTCCTCCAGGAACTGTGGAGGCTAACCTAGCCAGGCTGAGCCTGATGAGGCTCCTCATGGTGCTCTGGGGGAGCTCACCTGGCTGTCAATGCCCAGCATCAGCAGCATGGAGAAGAAGAGGATAGCCCAGAGGGGAGAGATGGGCAGCTGTGTCACAGCTTCGGGGTATGCCAAGAACGCCAGCCCAGGGCCTGATGGGAAGGGCAAGGCAGAGGAAGGATAAGAAGAGACTTTGTGCCACCACCCAGTACAAGGTTAAGTTGCTCATTTTGATTTCAGCTCATCCTCTGGGTAGCCTTGTGTGTGCACTGTCATCCCTCAAGAAGCAGTGAGAGTCCAGAGGAAGACAGTCTGTACCGAGCTGTGGCCACCATCAAGGGAAGCACCATGGGACCCGGCCAGCAGCAGGGACAGTGTGAGTGTGGAAAGGCTGGATGCAGATGCATGAAGGAGGCAGATGGAAGGTGGATGCTGGAACTAATGGGCTATGGGGGGCAAGAGTAGTGGGAAGGAGGCTGAGGCTTTCATTCATCCTTGGGCAGCTGTGCCCTTCATGGGGTGGGAAGGTACAGATGTAGGGTGTCTGCGTGGAGTCTGGGGATACTGTGAGGATTCTGTAATCTTCCTGGGTGTGGCTCTGGAGTAGAGGTGGAGTGGTGAGAGGCTGCAGAGTTCCAGGAAAATGAGATTGGAGGAGGGGGTTCCCCTGTGGGTGTCAGGAACCTCAGCAGAGAGCATTCCTTCTGACATGACTAACCCAGTTCTCCAAGAGACAAATCACCCTGAACCTCAGGAGCCTCTGCCAGGGGCACAATCCCTCCTGATGTGACTTGCCTTGGCCAATAAGGAAAAGGGGTCAAGCACTGAGGGTCTTTTCCTGGCTTGTGGCACTGATGACCATAGGAGCAGAGTGGGCACAGCCCACACAGTGACAGTGTTTTTGGAGCTGGGACAAAAGTCTAGCCTGAAGAGCTTTGTATCACGGAGGTGACCATGTCCCAGCTAGACCACCACACACACCCCTCAAGGCGATACATATCACCATGGCGACCCCTCCCTTCTCCAGGTAAAGTGCTGACCTGAGGCTGCCACATCAGCGATGGACCTCTTGGTGACGTGAGCCATGAAGCCCACGATGGAGAAGATGACAAAGCCAGCAAACATGCTAGTGCAGGAGTTGATACAGCAAACGATGATGGAGTCCCTGAAGAGCAGGAGGGCCAGTGAGGTAAGGGGGGTGACTAAAGGACAGTGGGACCAGAGGGCAGTGACCTCTGAGGGAAGGGAAGAAGGTGCTAGAAAAGGAACGACAGGGTCCCATGGCCTTAGAAGGGCAGGCCCAGAGCACCAGGCAGGGTGGATCAGGGAGGAAAGGGTCACCTAAGAGGATAAAGAGGCACCTAATATGTAAAAATATGTAAATAACTACAAAGGGCATGGAGAGAAAGAGGCCCTATCTTCTCTGGGCTTGGGTTCTACAAGGAATGTAGATACAAAGCATGGCCTCCAATGTGTGACAAGAGGGGAGTGCCCTAGATAGGTGTGGATTACGGGGGGAGGCAAGGAGGCAGAGGGGTTGGCATGCATTCCTTGGGTGTGGCCTCAATGAACCTCTCCCAGGAAGGCGTGGTCAGGGGACAAGATCAGGATGGAAGCCTTGGGATCCGCCCCTTGGCACCTGTACACATTGTTGTGGAAAGAGTTGTAGCTTCCAAGAGCGATCAGGGACCCCAGGCCCAGTCCGTAGGAGAAGAAGATCTGGGTGGCTGCGTCGAGCCACACCTGCGGGCAGAGGACCAGAACCAACAGAGGGCAGAATCATCATCACAGCCTGGGACCCCTGGGAGTCCCCAGGGATCATCAGTTCCACCCAACATCCTCAGGCATCTAGTGGTCGCAGCATGCTATTGACCCTGGGAACCGTGGGGCAGGGTGGGGTGTGGGTGCGGTGGGGTGCTCACCTCGGAATCCGACAGCTTTCGGAAGTTGGGCGTGATGTAGAAGAGGATCCCTTCCTTGGCCCCAGGTAATGTCACTCCACGGAAGAACAGGATGATGAGCATGATGTAGGGGTATGTGGCCGAGAAGTAGACCACCTAGGAGCAAAGGGCCGTAGGACTGCTCCTGCTCCGCAGCACCAGAGCTATGCCTCCTACCCCGGATTCCTAGCCCACTAGGCACGCCTACCTTTCTGAAGACCCTCCATAGAGTCTCCACGCTGACTCAGTGCCTGCTTCCCCATTCTTGTCTTCTCTCCGTCCTCCCTCTGTCCCTCATCCTCCAGGTGTCTGAGTCTACTGTGTCCAGGCAAGGAAGAAGGCAGGCCCTTCCGGAAGGAGAGTCGCCCCCACCCCCAAGGCCATTCCATTCCATATCTCCAGGCCATGCCTCTGGCTTAGAATTCTCTGTGAAAGTCAGGGTTGGCCTCAAACTCACAGTGATCCCCCTGCCTCATCCTTTTGAGTGATTGGGTTATAGGAGTGAGCTCTAACTTTTGTTGTTGTTTTTGGGTTGTTTTTCTTTGAGACAAGGTCTCATTATGTAGTACAGGCTGACCTGGAACTCACAGAGAGCCTCCTGCCTCTGTCTCTGCATTGCAGAGATTCAAGGTATGTGCCACTATCCCCAGGCCCTACCTCTAATTTTATTATTATTATTATTAAATTATCCAACTAACACATATGATAACAGGGAAAGTTTAAAGTCTGTGTGGACATGCTCACAGGGTCCCATTGACAGCTCCTAGTAGTTACAGAAGGACAGGCCACACCTGGCTGAGGACATGCTTAGGACTGTCTGTGGCATTCAGAGGACTCTCGGTAGGTATCTGACAGCCACACAAACATTACAGTTCTTCCCTTTTTCTGTGTGGCTGACCACATGTCCTTGCAAAAAGGCTCAAATGACTAAGTTGCTCTTTGATGTGTGCGAAGCTAAAACACATAGGCCAGGCTCATTCCTGCTTCATTTCTAAACACTGTCTCGGGAAGAAAATGATCTTTAATTACAGAAGGCCCTTTGGGAGGTGCTAGCTCCCCCTACAGCTTTCCAGATATATGAGGCTCTAAATGCAACACTGAACCCATCTGTATACAAATCTTCATCTGAGAAAGTATTATTCCGCCCTTGGGAAAATTTGCAGTCATTCAATTACTGAATCTAAAACCATCAGCTTCTCCCTGCTTGTGACCTACGTTGCTTAAGTACATTTTGGAAATGAGCTGCAGCTGGCAGGGCACTGGGGCCTCTGTGCTGAGCAGAGCATATCTCCACTTCGTCTTCTGTCAGACCCTACACTAAGGAACTGGTCTGTGCACTGCACCTCTATGTGACCCATGTTTCCCCTGAGTATGATGTGACCCCCCACATACATACACACTGAGGGTGAGCATGGGTCGATTCTGAGTTACTCTTGTCCCTCTATGAGATCTCTGAGTATTAGGAAAAGCAGCTACAAACCATGAAAAAAAAAAACTTAAAAAGAGGATTCAAGCTAGGCAGTGGTGGCACTTCAATACCTTTAATCACAGCACTCAGGAGGCAGAGGCAGGTGGATCTCCATGAGTTCAAGGCCAACCTGGTCTACAAAACAAGTTCTAGGACAGCCAGGGATATGCTACACAGAGGAACCCTGTCTCAAAACAACAACAACAAGAAAAAAAAGAAGACTCCAATCATCAGTGTGACCAGCAGGCCCCATGTGACTTAGGGTAATTCCTTACCTTCTCTGAGCCTCACTTTTGCTTGTCTAGCAAATGGGTATTATTTTCAACCCTGATGAGCAGAGAGGTTGGTTGACTGAGAACACAGACCATTGCCTAATACATAGTTCCTGTCTGTACTTTCCTCTTCTCCATGTTCAGCAAGAAGTTGAGCACACAGGTGTTCAACAGAAACTTGCCAGGCGGATGGGTCAACATCTCCAAATGATGCAGTGAGGGCGACCCCTATATTCTGTCCCCAATAAGTACCAGTCTGTGAATGCAGCCAGAATTCTGGGTTCCTCTACCACCACCAGTGGTCACAACTGGTATTAAACACTGAGTTTTTTGCATGGATCGTCTCTCAGCCTGTGACAACAGATTAACAGATGAGGAGGCTGATGTTCAGAGGGTTCCTGTGACTTATCCAAGTACAGACAGCTATTCCCTGGGAAGCTGAGGTTCTAAGTCTCCTTCAAAGCCCTGAATAACTCCCTACTCTTCTGCTTCCAGTTAGCCTGGAAGGGCCCTGCCTCTGCTCTCCCTTGTCCTGGTGACAGATGCAGTGTCTCCTGACTCAGCACTGGATCGAAGGACCTGGTGGGTCCTAGGGCCTACCAGACTGCAGCACGATGGGTACCACCTCTGTTCCCTTCAGGCTAGGGCCCAGGAGTAACTCAGCTAAATCCCCAAACTCTTCAACAGGATTTGAGGCCAGCTGCCCTCCTGGGTCATAGCCCAGATGTCTCCAGCCAGGTGCTCTAGCTTGTACCCCATCTGAACTTGTGTGAGATTGAAATGACAAGTCTCTCCATAATGCTGGAGATCCTGACAAGTGTCGACACACTCCTGGTACATGGTATTTTGCAGGAGGAAAATGAGTTTCAGACAGGGTGATATGGCTGTGGCCATAGAGTCAATTAGCTATCACCAGGATCTGAACTTGGGGATGTGTGCCTCTAACCACCCATTCATTCATCTGTGGGTCAGGAAAGAGGTGGCATCTCTGGGTTCCTGTGCTGGGCACAGGGTGCCACAGAACAAGTTTGAGGGGAAGCTGGTTTAGCGGCCCTGGAGCAACCTGCCATTTGGTGATGGCTCTATCAAGCCTTGAGGTGTCTCATTTTGGCACTTGCTCATCTCATTTCGCAAGAATGAACCCAGGCACAGAGAACTGAAAGGGCCTTAACTCAGGTTAGACGGAGCTTGTGGGAGTCATGGGCCCTGGCCGAGGACATACTTCCTCCTATAGATCTGTCCCCTCTCCTGTGTGACCCCATTCTGCCCACATGTCCCTACCTTTCCTGTCCAGCCAACACCCTTCCAGATGCAGAAATACACAAGCACCCAGGCAATGGCTAGTGTGATGGCCAGTGGCCAGCGGATCTGTCCCGGTTTGTCCAGCCCGTCCGTCATCTGGTGCATGTTGCGCCTGGGGACAGAGGAAGGAGGAAAGGGTCACACAGGGTCAGCAGGAGGCAAGTGACCAGGACTCTGACACAGACCATACTCTCCTCTGGGGTCCCAGTGACACTGTGATCTTGTGGTTTGTTCAGGTCTGTGGAGCCATGACACTCAGCCTGGAGAGTGCACGGTGGGAGATGGTGTCAGTGCAGCTCCCGGGCTACTGAGCCTCTACCTCTGCTCTACCCAACCCCATAGGGTCCTCCTAAGTCCCAGGTAGGACTGGGTGGCCACTCTCCTGCCTGAGACCATGTAGTGCACAGGACCCTCTTGTCTGAGTCTGGAGAACAGATGGTAGAGACCCCCCACGGCCCACAGCTCACCCTTGCTTCTCAGTGCAGCCCCTCACCTGGCACTCTCTGTGGCTGCTCCTCACTGTGCCTACCCCTCCACTCCTTCCCTTGTTCCACTAACTCCCCCACTCTACCTATGAAGCGACCACGTCCTCCTGCAGGCTGGTCCAGACCACTTCCCCCGCCCCATACATCCTCTTGCCAGTGTGGGTCACCTGCTACCGTCACTGCTTGTCGCCTGCTGGGGTCTCTAATCACCCTAACACACAGTAGGTGTTCCAGAAACACTCAGGATGAATGGCTGAAGAAGAAGCCATGCTACTTGCTGCTGCCCAGCTGGCCACCCTCCCCAGCCCCATGCCCAGACCCCACTCACTCCCAGAACTCCACCACGGCGCTGGTCATGTTGGTGGTATTGACTAGGCTATAGTTAGAGAAGCAGCGGTCAGTGTTCCAGGGGTTGTCACACTGTTTCCATGGCAGGGTCTGCAAAGGCAGAGTCACAGACAGATCCCACTAAGCCCTTGGGGCAAGCCACAGAGGACCCCCCTTACCCTGCCCACCCTCCTTACCGCTTGAACCTGCTCAGGGCCATTTTCCCACCTCTCTGTCCCAGCGACTCTCAGGGCAGGTAGACAAGATCACACCACCCATATCTGAGCTCTGCCCCCTCAAGGATCAGCTTCTAAGCTACACTGTGCCCACAGGGGTGACCGCAGCAGACAGGCTCTGTTGACATCCCACCTGGTTCTAGGCTCTTTACACATGACTTAGACAGTGAGTTTCACTCTTGCTTCCTTCTTCTTCCTGGCCAAGTACAGCTTGTGAAAGAGTCACCACTGTTCCACGTGCAGTGCTGTGCACAGTACTGTGTAGCGGCACTTCTGAAAACTTTGTCTTCCTTACTAACTCCCCACCCTCCAGGCTCCCCTGTGATGCCTTCTGTCTCCCAGAATCTGTCCACTTTAAGGACCATATGCAGCTGGAATTGCACAACATCTGTTCTCTGTGATGGCCTTATTTGTCTTCACGTTTCATGCCCACAGTGCATGAGTTAGAGTTTCTTCCTTTGTTAAGGCTAAGTAATATTCCACCATACATATGCATTTAGTCACGAGTATTCCTTGGGGACCCTGGGATGCTTCTGGATGTGAGTTCTTATAAAACATGATGCTGTGAACATCGAGGCATAAATCCCAGTGTTTCTGAGACCTGCTTTTGGTTCTTTGGACTCAGAAACAGAATTGTTGAGGTCTTCGAGAGGTGAAAGCTGGTTCCTGACGTCGCACAGCTGGTAGATAGTAGAGTTAGCATTCAAACCCATGCCAACTGAATCCATACGAAATGGGCTATTGGCTCCAATTGTGGGATGCCTGGAGTGCTGGATTGAGGCCCCCAGTGTGGCTGGCCAGGGAAGATACTATAGGAGATAAGCTACACCCCTCATTCAAGGTCTGACCCAGTGAGCACACTGGAGATCCCCTCAGCCCACGTACACCCTGACCAGCAGCCACTCACCGTGGTGAAGGAGTTGTACAGGTAATAGATGGCCCAGGAGATGATGACAATGTAGTAGATGTTCAGCCAGAAGGACAGTACAGCCGCAGCGAGACCCACACCTGGGGTGGAACACACACAGGGATGGCTCAGCCGTGCTCAGAGATGGACCCAAGGCTTCCTCTTCCCTGAGGACCATGGATGAAGCCCCTCCCACACGCCTGGACCCACACTCACCCTTGAACATGGGGGCCAGCTTCCACACACCCAGGCCCCCGATGGAGGTGTACTGTCCCAGAGAGCACTCCAGAAGGAAGAGAGGAACACCCGCGAAGATGAGGGTCAGGAAATACGGGATCAGGAAGGCTCCTGGAAGAGAGACACACTTGTGGCCCTGAGTCTCCTCAGCAGCTTTGGGGTCCCACCCACCATTCTCAAGTGTCCCACCTGGAAAGCAGCCCCCAGGGCCCAAAGGCAGCCTTCATTCAAAATGCACCCCAGCTCTTGCAAAAGAGACAGAGCTGCTGACATGACTGTCACAGAGGACCATCACTGAGGAATCTTGATAAGAGGACAAGAGGCAACAAGACAGCCTGCACCCAAAGACCCTCCTTTCCCTTAAGGCAGACCCAGAGATGTGAAGACCTGGCCCAAGGTCACCAGGTGGCTACCTACCACCACCATTTTTTCCGCAGAGGTAAGGGAACCTCCACACATTGCCCAGGCCGATGGCATAGCCCACGCAGGACATGAGGAAGTCGAAGCGGCCCTTCCATGTGTCCCGGTCAGGGAGGTCCCCAGCCTTCTTCTGCACTTTGACCACCAGGGTTTTGGGCTTGTCGCCGGCCACTGGGGCCTCGCTGACCTCGGTAGAGATTTGCCCATCAGCCACCTTGCTGTCCTCAGTCGCCATGTCTCGGAACACAAACTTTGCAGCAGGGGTCCTGGTGGGTGGGCGTGCAATATCAGCTCCGGTCCACGTGGACAGCAGCTTTGTGGCCTGAGGTCATTGTAGGAGGACAGAGTGGGTTACATATAAAGAGCAGTGTGTGTGGGAGGGACCCTGGAGATGCCTTGAGTTCTCATTACTACCCACTTTACCACTTAGGGGCTGTGTGACTTTAGCTAAGTGCTTCGATCTCTCTGTGTCCTCCTCCAGCTTTTAAAGCAAAGGTCAGCAGCACATCTCTTAATGGGCTGTTGAGAGGCCCTGAGTCTTCGAGGAAAAGCAAAGGAAGCCAGGCTTGGTGGGCACACCTGTAATCTTACACCCAGGAGACTGAGGATGCAGAATCACGAGTTTGAGGCCAGCCTGGAATATCCAGTGGATATCAAACAAGCAAAGCAGAAAGAAAAGAAAAATATTTTTATGTTGGCAAACTAACCCTTCCTGAGGAGCGGCCATGACTTATGTGACTTTTGCCTGACCTTGGTCACCCAAGATGACCTCTTGACACTCTATTTAAAGAGGTAGCGTGGTTACCCTCAGATTAGTTCTGAGTTTAGTTCTGTCTTTTACCAGCTGAGTACTGGTTCTTAGTACTTAAGACTCTTGCTGATTCTGTCTTGTATGTGCATATGTGTGTATATATGTATGTGCAGGCACAGTGTGCGTGTATGTCTGTGCATATATGGGGCAGAGGTCAACCTTGGGTGCCATTCTGTCCATTATTTCTAAGCTGTCCATTATTTCTAAGACAGTGTCTTTTGCTGGCCTGAAACTAGGCTATATTGGCTGGCCAGCAATTCCCAGGGATCCTCCAGTGCTGGGGTTATAAGTGTGTTCCCCCACACTTGGCTGAGTGGGGAATACAAGCACATCTGGGAACACACATAAAGGTCCAAGGAAGTTCTTGGAGGTCCTTCCCTTTCACCCCGATCCTATTCCCTTGAGATGCGGTCTCTTGTTGAGTCTAGAGATCATGATTCTTTCAGCCAGAAAGCCCCAGCATCCTTCTATCCCCACATCTGCTGTGCTGGCATTACAGGCCATACCTGCCCTTGGTGCGAGGGACTGAACTCAGGGCCTCATGCTGGTGCTGCAACCAAGAACTTTTTCTGATGATTGCTCGGAACTTCTGTTTCCCCATCTACACAAGGCAAGCAGTGTCCTATGGCTTGTCAAACTGTGGCAAATTCAGCTTTCAGGGCTGCCAAGGTATAATTTACCCGGCAGAATTCTGGCTGGCAGAATACCCCACATGGCTGCTCAACTTACCTGATGGTTCTTTGCTGTGGGTCAGCTCCTAATGGCTGTCTCCCGCAGAGCCTGCAGAACAAAGAAGAGCAGGGAAGAAATGGGCAGGCTAGACCAGAAGGGGCTGGGCTGCCGGCAGGGGGCAACAGGCAGGGAGAAGCAGCTGGAGTGCAGGCTGTGCACTTGACTGCAGGGCGTCCCCAGCCAGGGTGACTGCAGTGAGTCCATGCAGCATGGCACTGGCCTGCAGATGCGGAGACATGCAAGATGGGCTGTGTTGGGACAGCTGGGGCGATGGGCGGAGCGTTCCATAATTTTATCAGAGGAAAAGAGGAGCCAGGGGTAAGGTCAATGCTCAGGGCCTGCAGGGAATCAGGAACTGGGTTGATATTTTCTTTTGTTTGTTTAATATACAAAATTAAAGTTTATTCTAGCTGATATTTTCCTCCATCCTCCATAAACACTTGCAGAGATGTTATAAAAAATTATGTCAGAGTGTGGGGAAGAACCCTATACTTTATAGTGTTAGGAAGGTGGAATTTGGAAATATCTCCAAGTGGTCCTACCCCCCTACCCCACGTGCGTCAACAGACATTCATGGATTTGTTTTCTTCTCTTTGTGTTAACTTCTTTCCTAAAAACATTCTATAGAGGCTGTTTAATAAAATGACACAAACTAAACTTATGGAACACACGAAGGAAGGGCTGCTCCGTGGCTCTCACAAAGGAGATGAGAAAAGCCGTGGGTGATGTGGGCCTTGTGCCCGGGATCTGCCCAGATGCCCTGTGTGAGGTGCATGGCCTCCAGCCCCTCGCATGCAGCCTGTTACCCAGCACCTCCGTGTCCTCCTCATGGGAATACGTCACGGCTACTCCTGCTTCTCCTCCTCAAGGTGACCAGTTCAGGTTGAGCCTTCTGTACAGTGGTAGGCTTGTCCTGAATGTCTATCTCCATTCCAATCAGGCCTGGCCACATTAGAGCTGTGGCCGCAGGTAAGCGCAGCCTGTACACTCCAGGATGAGGAGAGCAGGAGGCAGAAGCTGAGGCCTGCTTCAGAGTCAGGATGTGCAGACTGCAGGCTCAGGCGAGACAGACAAATGTGCTTGCTTCTTTCGTGACCAGCATCCTTGGTTGCCCCACTGTCTATCCCAGTAGGCTCCAAATGCCTTCTTTATTCAGAATGATCCAATTATCCCAGGCCAGGTCTGACCATGTGACCTAAGCTAGCCAATCAGATTCCTTCTCTGGAATTTTGATATGAGGAGAGGGAGACATGAGGACTCTGAGATAGCATGGGCTGTCCACGCTGTGGTCAGTGTGGCAGAGAGAATGGCTGCTGAAGAGGAAGAGGGTGTCTTGCTGACGGTCTAGCTTGTGCTTCCAGGCTTTCTTTAGCCCAGCCTCTCTGCTCTGGGATGCCACAAAGTGTTCCAGGTATGACTCGAATGAGACACTTCAGAGGGGCCAGCTTGGTTGTGAGGTGTGGCTCCCACCAATGTCATTATTGCTGGGGTGGGTTGTTATAAAAGTGAATTCCACTTTCTCGGCCTCTCTCCTGCTGTGTCTCAGGAAGATTCAACGAGAAGGCCCTTCTGATGCCTCTAGCCTACCATAGATTCTCAGCTCCCAGAACCATGAGCCTCCAGGCTTTTGTCATTACCTAACACTGGCCTGTGGCATTCTGTGACAGTAGCACTGATGGACAAAGATGGTTCCCATGGTTACATGAAGCTCTAAGACTCCTTGGTCCCTTGGATCCTCAAGAAAGGCAGTCTACAAGTCCTCAAGTCCAACCCAGGTGTCCCAGGCAGGGCTACTTGGAAGAGCTGGCCCTGAGAGAGCCGGTCTACCATTTCTGTTTTCCGGAAATGTATATCTGGATTCAGACAAACATCTCCAGCATCCAAGAAAGAGCTGCAGAGCCAAGAGCTGTGATTTCTTGTCTGTGTCTGAGCACAAAGAAAAGAGACTGATGCGGTGGAACTGCCCAGGGGAGGATCCAGGATGCAGAGACTCTAACTTGCCTGGTACTGAAGCCACCTTAGTGCCGAGTCTGACCTTGGCTCTCCCCAGCACTTGCTAATGCAGGGTGAGCTGCTTCACTTCTCTGACCCCCTATCTGGATAAATGGGGGTCTAAGAACAACAAGGCCAGGTGCATAGGCATGCAGGGTGACCTGACACTGGCTGACAGGGGCTCGGGAAATCTCAGGCACTACATGGACATCAACCATTGCGTGTGGACGGATGGTTTGCACCCAGCACACCTGGCTGCACCTGTGTGAGAATATATCAGCACCTCACGGGAATGAAGGGCCTGGTACTCTGAGACTCTGGTTCCTCAGAGTCTCAGCATTTCAAAAGCCCAGGTGTCAACCTGTCAGTCCTAGTGGAAGAACACCAGCTGTAAACATGTGAGTCTTTTTGCTGTGGGTCTTTACCTCAGTATGATGAGGAGGAGGTCCAGCTCACACTGTCAGAGGCTGAGAGGGGAGCTGGACTGGGGCAATGCACATAGGGACTGGTGTCAAGAAAGATATCACCAGTCAAACAGAGGACTCACTTAGGGGCCTCTGAGAGGATGGGATTAAAGAGACCAGAAGGGAAAAGGTGGTGAGTGGTGCAATGATGAGACCGAGTCCTAAAACCATCGACAAAAGCAGCTAAAGCAAGCATAAAGAGCTCTGGGTCCCTCACCTGCAGACACTTTGCAAGGAAGGAGTGTGGAGTCGAAAGCCCTAGATCCGATGTGGCAAATGGGTCAGAGGTAGCCCTTGGGCTTGTTTTATTTGGCCAGAACAGTAACAAAATTTAGTTTGCATTAGAAGTTGGAAATGTGACACTCTTGAGATACAGTTTTTAAGCAATGGGAAAGTAGTGTGGAGACCCCAAGGCAGGAAGGAGCCCTTGGAGTCTGAAAGACAGCAGACAGGCCAAGAAGAGAAGGGATCCAGGTGGAGGGGAGACAGGGGTCACATGACAGAGGATCTCAGAGACCAGGGCCAGCAGTTCAGATTATTTTTTTGTGTCCTAAATGGGCAAGGCTACCTCATGCTTCTGGAGTTCACCCTAGTTGTGGCAAATGTTTCAGAAGGTCAGGAATGAAGACAGAGAGGCTCTCTGGAGTCTGAGAGTCCAGGAGAGACATGGGGACTTGGTCTTGGCCATGGGCACTGGGGCTCCACACTGGAGCAGGACGTGTGTGGGTGTGTGTGTGAGCCCGCTGGTGGCCCAGGGATGGGCAGCCCAGTGCTGAACCAGTGGCTAGCTGTCGACGAGGGGAGTGTAGGGAAACCCAGAGGGACAATCTCCCTTTGTCCCATGGCTTCAGAGGGCCCAGGGTGGTTGTGGGGGTGGAAAGTCAGCAGAGGCTGAGAAGCCAGGGCTTGAGAGTCAGGGTGCCCTTATCCCAGCATGTGAGTTGTGGGTTGGAAGAGGCAGAGCAACAGGCTTGGCCTGAATTCTGCTCCTGCTTGCCTCTCCCCAGCCCTTCTTCACTCTCCCTCTCCTCTCCCCTCTTCCTTCTCTCTTCTCTCCCTCCCTCCTCCCTCCCTTCCTCCCTGGCTGGGCCCACTGCTGCTCTATATTGCTCCCTCCCTTCTGCTCAGTAATTACTGGAATGGCAAAGGCTTGCAGCAGCTGTAATAGCCCCACTTGCTTTTATCTCTTTCAGAACTATGATGGTTCAAGAAAGAAATTAATATTGGGTTTGGCTTCATGCCAAGAGGAAACAATGCATTTCATTATCTGAATGAGAGGAAATGCTAGGCCCACCCTTGGGACATCTGCTGTGTACCCAAGTCCCTGTGCCTGGATCCTTTCATAGAAACATTGCATATATTAGGCACCTACTGTATTCCAGGCATGTCATAGGAGTTCTAGTGCCCAGACTTATTGCAGCTACATAAGCTGAGAGTTACTATACTCCCCAGACAGTGAAGGACACCGAGGCCTGCCAGCCTAGGTCTGCAGTTGGGGTGGGAGTGGGGGGCTTTCAGAGGGCTCTGCAGTTCCGGACATGCTACACACAGTGCAGTTCTGCTTAGCACCAGTGTCTACTAGGACCAGGTAGTGCTGGGCCTTGAAGCTGTGGGGTAGGTACCCTAGGATTTTGTGGGGCTGTCTTCTCATCTGATCTCTGCAGGGTGCTAACTTAGTTGGGATACTTGGCTTGGACTGGTCTCAGGCTTCAAGAATGTGGTGAGAACTGAGGCCAGAACACACAGGATGTGCCAGTAAGGGGTAGTTCCAGCTGTCACTGAAAGAGATGATCCGCCATAAATGCACTCTGTCACAGAGAGAACTAGCAATGACAGCAAGCCCAGGGGAGAGAGGCCAGAGGGAGGTGGAGTCCTGGAGGTCCACAAGTGTTCTTGGAAAAAGGGCCACTTCGGGCAAGATTGATGGGCGTGTCCAGCTAGACCTCTAGAATAGATCCCATTCTTGGACCCTCAGCTGACATGTAAGAGGACCAAAGAAGCCCCATCTGGTCCCAGCTGGCTCTATACCACATTGATATATCTTTAAAAGGCCCAGAGAAGGCTGGCAGGAGCTCAGGATTACACAGCGCAAGACTGACTTTTCCAGTCTTCAAACTCTCCACTCTCACTCAAGACCTGCAAACCTCTTGACTGCCTCAACCTACCCCGAGGTCAGTCGCAGCCCTAGTTGTAGTTCTCACTGGAAACCACTGGATGCTAGGCTTTCCCAGAATCCCACTGGGGCATTCCAGTAAGATACTTCTTTTCTCGAGGCTCAACAGAAACCCCTCACACAGTGTTGCAGTTTCCAGCTCCATGCATGGCTCAGGAAAGAGTAAGATACACTGAAGCTACACGATCGGTAGTCCCATCTTGCAGACATGATGCCATAGCTCAAAGAGGTCAAACGGCCTGCCCCAGATCACCCAGAGCTTAAGCTTGGCCCTGGAGTCAGAGCCTGGCCTACTGCCTCCCTTGTGCACCCCAGGATCAGGCCTGGGTAAATTCCCTAAGGTTTTAGACTTCCTGGCCCCAGAGTCTATTCCAGTTGGTATGGCCATAGTAGAAGAGCTGGGGCTGCTGGGAGACGAAGTTGCCCAGGCAAGAAGAAGAAACGGAGACTCCTCCCCTTCCAAGGAGAAGGCAGCTGAAGGCACTTCAATAATGTGGGTGAGGACAACATCAAATGTACAACCACCTGTGGCTACTCTGAATAACTATTAAGTGATCGGTTAGCAACAATTCCATCTCACAGAAGGGTAAACTGGGGCACAGAGAGGCAAAGTGATTTGCCAAGGTCTCCTAGTCAGGAACTGAATGTCAAGATTTGAAGGGAACAGCCAGCTGGGCTTCTGAGCCTATGTGCTAACTTCTCTGTTCTGCTGGTTCTAGAGGGACACTTCCAATCCTACATTTGATATGTGGCCTGTCCCCAGCAGGAAGCTTCCTTTAGAACCCAAGGACATGGCCAGCTGCTCTCTAAGGAAACCCAAGAGGCCACATACCCTAGGGCCCCTGAATCTGTCTTCAAGAAGGCTGCATCCCCCTGTGGCTGTGTTAGATGAACTGCACAGGGGGAGAGGGGTGCTGCCCTAGGAGCTTCTGAGAGGTAGCCTGACAGTCTGGCCAGTACCCCTCATTAGACTGTGAGGCCTGGGCTCCTGGAGACCCTGGGTCTCGGTTCACTGCAGACATGACCTTGCCAGCCGTAAGGAGCATTAAGTTCACACCTCACTAGCTGTGTAGTTTTAAGCCAACACTTTGCCCTCTTTGTGCCTTGGTGTCCTTCTGTGTGTAAACAGAGAAGCAGGGATCTGCTTCCCAGTGACCCTTCTGGTAGGTTCCTCATTCTGAGCTCATCTTCTTTCTTTCTCGCTCACACCATCGGCATCCTGCCAAACCCCATCCTAATTATCTACAGTGTCTGGTTGTGCACCTCATTTTGTTGAGGCAATTTTCAATCTAATCTGCCTGCCATTGAGTGAGCCAGGTCCCATGCTGAGTACTAGGGGGTGAGATTCAAGATGGAGTCTACAGACTCCTTACAGAGCTGCCAGGACATTTGGGAGATAAACACAGATGGGCCAGCATCATGGATTTCTTTCTGGACATAGCCAGTTGCTGTACAGGCCCTCATGTACAGCACGAGGTGTATTTATCGTGCAGTGGGACTGCAAATCCAACCCACTGAAGCTTCCTGTGTGTTTAATATGTTCTTTGAATCTCATGTACCATGTTATTTCCCCCTCACCACATCCCCATTGCACAGAGGGAGAAACTGAGGCTCAGATAAGGAAAGCCTGCCAAAGTCCAGGAAAGAACCGAATGTCCAAGCTCTGTGGGGACACAGGGCCACCAGCACGCAGGGGAACTGACCAGAGAGGATTTGACACCACGGCCTGGTCCCTACAAGGGAGGCACAGCTCTGTACAGATGAGACTCGGTGCCCCCTACAGCACCTCACACAGTGCTGGATGCATGTGTGTTCTCCTGAGTCTCATCCTTAAGGTCCAAGGACAGCATATGTCCCCAAAGCAATGTTGTGCTGGATGGGTGGCAGCTGCTGCTGTTCCTGGTATAAACACTCCCCGCTGGGGCTAGGAGACCCAGCAGAGGTGGCAGGGCTACAGGGCTCTAGCTCTGCATGCGGGATTTAGGATGCCGTTCTTATGCAGGCAGGATCCTCAACATCCAGTGACCTCATGTTGGGGGTCTTCCTATTAAGTCCTGGACCACAAGTCCTCATTGATTCTGAACATGCTCTGTAGCCCCCAAGAGTACTAGCTCAGGATGCCTGCTGCTCTCCCCATCCACCCCAGCACCAGCATCCTGCATCCAAGAGAGGGCAGGGAGGCATGGGGGATGGATTCAAAGGAGGAAGGAGAGGGTAGGGGTTGGGAGGATGAGAGAGGGTGAGAGGACAAATGAGAGGAGGCAGAGGGCAGGGAGAAGATGGCTAGGAGGAGAAAGAGCAGAGGAAAAAAGGGAGAAGAGAGAAGCGGGGAGGGAAAGGGATTGAAGGAGCCCAAGGTCACTCAGGGGGAATGATCTGAATTCAGACTTGGCCTTGGGGCATGGGCCACTGATTTCTGTGGATCCTAACTAGGTTGGGGGTGTTGAAACCCCCTACTCAGACTTCCACGCAGGCAGCTGCCTGCTTACCCAGCCCTGCACTGGACACAAGGGGACCTCACAGAGGCAGGCCAGGGGTGCTATCCCAGCTCCTTTCCTGCTCTCTCCTGGTGGCGCAGGCTGGTTCTTTCCAAGGCTGCCTCTGCAAAGGCTCTTAGCTCAGCCCACCGGAAGGATTAACTGGGATCAGGAAATGAGTGACAAGGTGACCACTTGGCACCCTCTCACATGGCTCTCTGCCTTGTAAAACACACTGTGAGAGCCCATGGGGTTAAATAACCATTCTGGCCTCTTCCAGAATGCTGAAGACTCCCACGGGAGCTAGCAGAATGCAAATTTGGGGGAAGTAAAAAATAATCTTGCCAAGGCTAGTTGAACTAAACACATCTCTAGTAAGTCACACGCAGAAGTGAGGCCAGGCAGAGGCCTGTCTGGGTGACACAGAATGCCACAGCAGCAAAGGTAGCCAGGGACAGCTTCAGGGTCCCTCGCCAAGCACCCACATGAGACCATCCCCCCAACAATGCCACAGGCTTTATCCAATATTATCCAAGGTCACCCAAGGTCACCCAAGAACCAATGGTGTTTGGGCTAAATATGTTTTTATTGTATGATATCTACTTAGAGTTACCAGACTTGAGTTTGCATCCTCTGAAGAAGGACGAGCCATCACTGTCATCCTGTCCCTAACTCTCTTACTCATGTGTGTGACCACTTGTCCCCAAGTGGCTTTTTATTTGACGTTCCAAGGGACAGAGTATCACCCTGGTCTCTTCGCAGAGCTCTTCTCTAGTAGTAAAGGGATGAGGGTACAGGTGGCCCTTTCTGGGGGTGTCAGTGTCTCTTGGTGACAGATTTCAGAAAAGCATGTTCTATTTGGAAAACAACAAATCCTATTGCTCTGTTCATAAGATCTCAGTCAGGGTAAGAAGAAATGTCTCAAGTTTCACAAGAACAAGGGGATACTGTATTTTCAGAATGGACCAAGGGTCAGGTTCCAGGGTCTAATGCTGATTTTATGTTTACAAAGACTCTGCTGGAGGCTCACTTTCCCCAGCACATCTGGTGCTGATTCTTTCCCTCAGCTTTCTGGAGGAATTTCATGCTAGTGTCCCCACTCCCTCCAGTAAAGTGAAAACCACGACAGACCAAGAATCCTGGAAGACAGCACACAGACTGAGCAAAATTCTTCAGGTCCTGTGAAGTAGACTCAAACCTATGAATAACTTCTGCTTGGGGTCAAAAGGTGATCAGATCAAACTACCATGGGGAGGGCGGAACAGAACACAGGCACTTGGAGCAAGGACACCTGTTTTTGAGCCACAGTCTGAGATGAATGCTGTGTGGCTAAAGGTGAGACACATCAGCTCTCTGTGCAAACAGAATACCTTGTTTCAGGACTCTTCCTTGGAGAGTAAGATGAGGTGAGATCCTGGGACACAGGAAAGGCTTGGTGGCTGACATTGTTTACATAGGGAAACAGACAGGGGAAGGGTATTGGGAGATCTCAGTGACAGTGACAGATCACAGGAGCCAGGGAAGTCCAGAAAGAGGTTAACTATTCCAAACTCTTCCAGTGGACTGCCCAAAAATCAGAATATTGACAATCCCCCCCCCCCGACTGAATGTGAGTAGTACGCATTTACCACTCACTGAGTGAGTCCCTTGACCCTCTCCTGACTGCAGGGGTGGCGGCGGGGGGGGGCGGGGGGGGGGGTCTCGGGCAGGACCTGAAACTACATCCTGTCAGCCAACAACTGTAGGGGACCCACAAACAGGAAACAATCTCATCTTGAGGACTGGGTCTGCTCAGATAGGTTCATGAACACGAACAAAATGGTCCCCTGCTTTCATCTCTGTTGGCGCTTGCAGTCCTCCCCCTGCCTCGGAAATGGCCACATGCCCGAATCCAGCACTCTCCCTTTCCATTTCCAAGAAGGAATGGGGTGACAGCCAGCTCACATCCCTATCAGAATGCAAACGATGCACTCTGGGGTTCCTCAAGGTGTTACCCTCATATCCTCTAATCCCCTGGCCAATCCGGAAGGAAAATATATTTTACCAGCTATTTAGGAGACATAGACTGTGAGTAAGAATATTTTCCAGAAGGGTCCGCAGCCAGTGGTCATTGACACAGCTGGCGGAAGGGACCCATCTCCCACAGTGTGGCATGTTCACAGATCTTTAGGGACATTGCGTACGCGGTATTCGCCACAACACTGTGTCTGTTTCCAAGGATGGAGTCATTTGTGTGTTCTACTGATGTCCTAGCCTGGGGACGAGAATCTGTGTACCTGCCCTGGCTTCAGTGACTCTCATTCTTACAACTTTACAGATGGCTGTGGCAACCCCCGCTTCTGGCCCATTCTCCTGGGGCTAACGGCAGATGGTAGCTGCTATGGAGAGAGGCAGTTGGGATTAGCTGGTGGCTTCACCTCCCAAAGCTGCACATGGTCTTGTAATTTCTTGTGAGGAATGCTGGGAAATGGCACCACCACCCTCCATTTTCCAGGGGAAGATGCTGAGACTCAAAGATGTTCGACTTGTCCAGGGCCACGAAGCTAAAGAAATGGTGGGAAATTTGACTTTGACTTCAAAGCTGATGCCTCTGGCTCCAGGGGAATGCAGTTTTCTCTTCCTCTGGGCTGACCTGTTCCAGGCTGTCCGGCAGAAACTTCACAGTCACTCTCCTTGTTACTCAGGGGAAGCCAGAGCTCGGCAGGGCCCTGAGATCAGCCCTCCCGAGACCCCAGCAGTTGGGTTCCACCCTATGCCAGGCTTTCCCCAGAGCAGGGAGCCCAGGGCCAGCTCTGCCTTTGGTGGTACAACCTGAGGCTCGGAGTTGCCACCCTCTACCTCTATGACAGTGAAGTGAAGCTTCCCTTTCTGGGTAGGCTGGGAGGGAAAGAAACTCCCAGCAGCCAACATGTCTGCAGTGATCCCATCCCCATGCTCTGATCTTCACACTCCCATGCATCCTTGTTGGGGAGCCTAATGCCTAGACATCGTCTCCTCCACTCTCTCACAGCCTCCCTCACTCCAGAAGCTCCCCAATCAGCATTCTACGCACATCACTCTCCTTGTGCAACGCCATTATCTTCCGAGGACACATGCTCCGTTGTCACGGCAACCAGAGTCCTTCCTCCAACTCTATTTAATAATTTCTCAACAGTCAAGCTGGGCTGGCTTGGGGCAGGGGAAAGAGCAACAGAGCTGGGTGAGAAGTCCTGGGTCCTAGCACCTGTTGGGCCTAGGACAATGGTCCAGGCCTCAGTTTACCCATCTGCAACCTGGAGCTGCCTGCAGTGGATGTGTTTGTGGTTTTAGCTTCAAAATCCTGAGAAGTACCTTTCTAGGTTGAGAAGGCCACAATGGGGACCAATGTGGGAGATTCAAATGGCATTTTAGGCCAAAGAATGAACAGGAAGCTGTCTTGGGTGGTGGCACCCTCTCCTGTTGAACCAGTTCTAACATGTCACCTCCAGACATCAAGCCATTTCCCTGATCCCTCAGCACTGGGGCTAGGGCTGGTTGTGACATAGCTCTGTCAACAGCCATCCTAGACCCCCTTTTCCCATTCTGTGGATGGGCAAACTGAGGCAAAACAATTGTCATGCTGGGGAAGGTCCAGGCCATCCTCAGATCCCAGTGACATACTATCCAGGAAGGCGGAATCAGCTGGGTCATGGAGACTGTCTAATGCCTGTCCCTCTTCCCACTTAGTCTTCAGCTCCTATTGCTATGGTTCCCAGCTGTGGGCTTCTGGCTGTCACTCAAGGAATCAAACAGATGATGGAGAGGGAAGGGTGATCTGGGTCCCTGAAGGAATCTGGTTCCCACAATAAACAGCTCTTCTTTCACAGAGCCTGGCACACAGTAGGTGAGCAACATTCTATCTGATGCAGCTAACTGCCCACATCTGTCCCGGTAGTTAACTTGTTTAGGTCCCCAAAGGCCTCCAGGAAAGTCTCCCAAAGCTGCCATGGATTGATGTGTCAGGAGTAGCTGAAGACCCCAAGCCTGGGACGGACACTCAACTGCCTCTGGGACCTACTGAGTCTCCAAGGCTGGGGGAAGGGGTGCTCTGCCCTAGCTCACTCCGATGCATGGCTTTTGAGCACGCTGTCGGCAGACCTGTGCCGCCACTGAACTCCCCCGGGTTGGCGTTCCCATTGAATGCCCTAGCAAATGAGCGGTACCACATCTGCTCTGTCATTACTGCCATTCACTGCCATTTGGAGAAAAAGCACTTATCTTACCCAGCCATTAGTCTCAGGAGGGTGTTGTGGAGAAATTCAAGGGGTGAGGAAGAAGTGGGGTGGGTGGCTTCCCTCCCCCAACCCTGCCCAGAGCCTGAGGAATGTGCAACAGTAAACTGATGACTATCCTGTTCCGTAGTCCAGAGAGGGAAGGGACCTGCCCGTGGTCCCTGCAGCCAAGAGCCAGGCAGAAGGTGGCTCTCTGCTCCTTTTTCAGGTGAGCTAGCCCAGGCCTGATGGAGTCCCAGCTCTGCCGCGTGTCTGGAAACTAACCTGAGGCACCCCTTCAATATGAATTTGGTGCCTCTGTTTCCTTGGTACAGGATCTTGGTACAGCGGTTGGCTCAGTATCATGTCACAGAGTCAGCACCAGGGCAATGGCCCCGTGTGCTCATTCTGTGCTTCCTTCCCGAAGAAACTTGTTAAATGCCTCAGTGGTGCACACACCTGCCTTTAAACACTCTTCACAGGCAGGTCTCTGTAAGACTGCTGCTCACCCTTCATGGACACTGTTTTTGGTGGTGTGGGGGACAAGTTTGTTTTGTTTTGCTTTGTTTCCCCCAATTACAGGTAAGTCCTTGATCTCAAGCTCTGAAAGCAATCCTAGCAACGACAAAGAATGAGCCCCATCTCCTCATGCCACCTCCTCACACTCTTATCTCTGCTCGGGTGCTTTTCAAAGAAGTGAACCACATGGACAAACACAAGGTTTGGCGTTAGATAAAACCCACGCAAACACAGCCAACAAGCAGGACACCACTACCCTGCCTCGGAGCTGGAAGGGGTTGGGAGCATCCACTAGCTCCAACCTTGGAGTGGGTGAAGTGAGGGACCCAGCCTTGTCCGGGGCCTGGCGGTGGGGGCATCTGGGCAGCAGTCAGATGACTGCCAGGTTCTTAAGTCACCTTACAGCTAGGAGACTGGAGAAGCCCCTGGGCCTCCTGCCCTCCCTACTGTACCTGTAAGACGCCACAACTGTCACAACTGTCAGTACAGCGAACGTTCAAAGGTAATCTGACCAGGTGATCCATACCATATCCTGTCACCCTGCCCTCTGTGCTGAGCATACCGGGAGCCACATGACGCTCCCACAACGGGCTTCAGATGACCTGGCTCACACAGGAACATCTCCCTCCATCCTTCCTGGCTCCTGAGACCTCACAAAGGCTGCAGGGTTCATGTCACCCCAATTCCTTCAGATGAGCAAGCCTGTGTCATGAAGACCTGTTTGAGAAGACACATTGCTCTCTCTCCCATATCTGGCTACTGCTGGGCCCAAAGGATCACATTTTTAAACTTTGGACACAACCAAGAAGATGACAGTTTCTGGCCAGAGCTCAGATAAGACTCTCACAAAACAGGGAGGGCCCTTCACTCTCCAGCCTCTGGGCTGAGCCCACCTGTGCCACCCACAACCTCAATCCCCAGGCACTGTGGGTTGCTCTTCCTGCCAGCAGGATGTTCCCCAAGGCTCCCTCTCAGGAAGAAGGGCTCAGTAAAGGGGGGCCACATTGGTCGAGAAAACCTGGGAACTCTGAGCCCTCAGTTTCCCAAAAGATGAGGATAGTAAAGGTAATATTATCTCTGTTCGGAGTGCCGAGCTCAACTAAAACAAAAAGTTTTGAAAACCAACATATTAAACATATTAAATGAGTGTTCTCTCCCTAATGCAAAGAGTACTCATTTAGGTCAAGGTCGTTTGGATTTAGGTTTATTGGAAAACTGACTTAAAACAATGTTCTCTTTGGTTGATTGAAGAGTCTTCTCTAGGAACACGCTTTCTTTCCCTGGATTACTTCCCTATCGTACTGGCAAGGGCACGATTTACAAACTGTAAAGTGCTACACTGATAACTAGGGGTTGTGTGGTCAGCACCAATTTGTAGCCAACCACAACACTGACTCCAAACGTCTCTGCTGTTCCTCATGGCAGCTGCGTGCTCTCCATCTCTGCTCTTCTCAAGCAATAAGGCCAGGGAGCCAACCTGCTGCCAATGCCTTCCAGGGCATCTTTGACCTTGAATGTCCCTCTGTCTAGGGCTCAGCTACCTCAGGAGCTGGCACAAGACACTGCAGATATCAGGCAGCTGACAGGTGAGCAGAGTGCAGGCCACTGTCCCGAGCAGCCACCAATTCCTGCCTACCCCACCTTGCTTTATGTCAGGATTACACAGTCCCAGAAGCCCAGGGCCCCTTTGACAGCTGAGGGGGCCCAACACCCTAATGTGCTCTGTTCCACCCAGCTGCACATCTCCCCTACCTCCGGAGTGCCACCGCCAGTCATTCTCCAAGACCTAGTCTCCTTGTAATTTCCAATTTGTGAGAAATATAAAAATAGAAGGCTATTCGCTGCAGGCGGCTCACATCGAATTGGATGCCACTTTTCGTGTCATGTCGGATCACCGTAAACGGAACTGATGGCTTCCTTGGGCTGCTCTCAATGGCTTCCTGAACAGAGAGGTGGTAGGGACAAATGAAGAGATACCCAAGAGTTTGGGAAAGGTGGGGGGCTGGGTGCACGGCATAGATCTGTCCAAATAGGATGGTGACTTCAGTTAGAATCTCAGTTCTGCATCATAACAGCAGAGGTCTCCAAACTTCAGCCTCCCCTCAGTCAACAGCCACTGTGCTGAGCCCCGTCTTCGGAGCTATGGTGAGGCTCAGGTGCGGAGACACAGAGACCATGTACATTCTCCAGTGGGCTGTGCCTGGGCTTCACAGCAGGGGAGTTTATGGCTGAGTTTGGACTCAAAACCACTTACTCTCCTCCTCTGTTACTCCATCTGCACAGGGACAACTATACACACCTCACAGGGGCTTATAAAAATTGAAGACTGCCACAAACATGCCGCACAGGGCACATTCCCCTGCATATTGTCAGTATGCATGTGAGGACAGCTGTCACTGTAGATTGCAATACTGTCCCGTGGATAAGGGTTCTCGGAAACTGTCCGAACACTCCGTTCACGTCTGAATTCCAGGTCTCTGGTCCAGCATCACAGTTTGTATTCACACCTGTGGCCTATGCCAGGAAACAGGTCTCTGCTCTGAGTGGGCTTCACTTCGCTTCTGCCTTCAAGGGCTCAGGGTAGGTCTGGAGTAGACCACAGTGCTGGGTACCTAACAGCTTCACAGAGACACCTCTCCCAGGAAGCCCTATTTTGGGATTCAAATCTGGCCATTCAGCCTCTTCCCTCTCAGGGGCCAAGCTCTCTTCTACTACCTCGCAATGACTTTCAGAGAACAGGGCAAAGCTGGCAAAAAAAAGGGAAAAAAAAAAGCCTCCGAATCCTGGACAGTGGGTGCTCAGTGACCTCATCAGCTGGGGGAGGGGCTGTTCTCATTAGCTAGGGGAGGAGCTGCTCTTTTCAGTTGAAGTCATTTCAAGGTCACCCGAAGTCATGTCAAGGTCATTTCCATCCCAGGAAGGGCGGGCCTTACCCTTCTTCAGGTGAAGAATTGGTTATACTGCACAGTTGAGTGGACAATTACAGTGCCTATTTGAGCGAAGATATGTCTGCTGCCATGTTTCCATCTCAGGGCAGGCAAGGAGACCAAGGGGCTTGCTCTCATTGGCTTTGGCTTCAGGAATGCAGCTGGGGGAGAAGGGAGCTGGGTCTACACACTTTGGGATCAAGGGGCCACCTGGCATGGCATGGAACAGGCAGCAGAGAAAGGCATGGGCATCCTGCCTACTCTCAAGGTCATGGGGGCCTTCAGGATGCAGGGACACAGACGGTGGCCAAGGCTGGGTTTGCTAGGGTCTACACTCGGCCGGGCACCCAGCACAAGCAAGAGACATGGAGGGAAAGACATCTCTGAATTCCAAGCGACCTGAGACATCTTTCACAGTCACTCCTAGGGATGGCATTTCTGTGGGAGGGCGATTTATTTAATGTTGTTCTGGATATGCCTTTTGCTAGGAAGGAAGAGAAGCAGCCATTTCTCTGATAGCAGGTCCAGAGGGACTAACTCACTGTCCACCATGAAATCTCATTGCCAGTGCCCTTCTTTTGACTATCCCACTTTACAGAGGTGAAGACTGAGACCCAGAGAAGCACAATATGGCATTGTAGGCTTGGGAATCAGAAAAGAAAGAGTCCAATCTCTGTCTTGTCTCCTCCTTGCTGTGTGACCTTGGACAAGTCACCTTCCCTCTTTGTCTCCTCTCCTCACTTCTGAAGTGGGGTTTAGAACAGTCCTGGCAGTACAAGGTTAGGGTAGGAATCACAAGCTCGGCACCCCCAAAGGTTTCAACATCCCGTTTCTTCTTTCCAAGGGGCACTAGAACTTGGCCAAGGTCACCTGGCCAAGAAATGCCAGTTTCCAGCCCAAATCGAACCCTACCCACAGGGCTCATTCATTTATTCGTGGCTATGGATTTGAAGGAAGCATTTTACAGCCTTCCTGGTTCACCAACACAGGCAGATCTAGGACAGGTCACTGCCAGCTGGCCTGCTAGGCAATTGTCTTCCACTGAGGTGGGCTTTATTCTGAAACACATAGAGTTCCTGCTGGGTGCTGGGCCACAGGTAAACAAATTCACAGCCTTGGCTCCCAGGTTACCAGGTGCCTTCACCCTCTTAGCTGCCTGTTCCTCCGTCTCTGGACCCCTCCTTAGGGCCTCATCCGGGAGACCTTACTTCTCAACAAATGTGGGTCCCCAAATAAGGCTTCCGTGGGCACTTTATAGTTACCATTTTCTCCCTCAGCGGTGGCTGCCTGTCTCTTCTGCCTTCCTCAGGGAACCCCACTCCACAGAGGCTCTGGGGACAGGCCAGCCTGTGTCTCACTGCCCGGGACTCACTGTTTGTCCTCTAGTCACTGGCCACCAAGCCCGCACTTGGCTGGAGACAGAGCGCTTTCTTTGTTTGCCGCCTGCCTGGCAATTCCTTTCTGAGGCTCAGGGAAGGCTCAGCCATCTTGCCCTCCTGCTCTGGGGAAAGCTCCCTTCTTTTCCCCTCTGCAAGACTCATGCCTCAGAGGGCCACTTTCTCTTCACCTCCTTTGCTTGGAAGAAGGTTCTGAGGATGCTTTGACTGGGACCTGCTTGGGCTGGTTCAGCCTTCCCAGAACTGGGGTTGGAGGAGACTGCAGGACACTTTGAATTCCCATAGACCTCTTTTGTTTTGCAATTTGGAAGTTGGTGCAAGCAAGCTCCACTATCTCCACCAAAGTTCAAAGCAACAGAAAATGGGCAGGTCCCAGCACATCATTTTTCTCTTGCTCAGCACACATCCTGTATGCCATAGAAAAACTGGAACTAGCATCAAGTTCCACTCAGCTGCACATAGTCCCTTCCCTGATGTGGCCATAATCCCTTTTACCCCCCCCCCCATCTTCCGGAGCAGGAGGTCCAGCCAGTGGACCTCATGTATGTCTTATCAATTGGCCTTCAAATATCAAATTTTCTCCTTGAGACTCAGGTCTGTTTTGAGAGGACATTGGCTCGGTACAGAGCTGCCCATTCTGAATCTCCTGTCAGAAGCCCAAAGCAAATACAGAGTAGGGTATCTGTTGGTGTTACCCATGGGTACTGGGGTGGGTGGGCAGAGGAGGGACGAGCATGGAAAACCTGTGGCCATTGCTCCAGAAAGGAGGGAGTAGACACCCTGGGAAGGCATACCAGGAGAGGAAGTCCTGGGCCGACCCACCTCTTGCTTCTCTCGGGTGAGCAGGGCAGCAGTGCCAGCTTGTGCGCGCTCAGCCCCAGCTGCGGTGCACTTTCTTGAAGCTAAGATTTCCTGAGAACTTAAGATGTCCCGGGATGGGAAGGAGATGTCCCCACCCTCAGATGGTCCCCAGCCCCTCCATCCGCCCCCGCCCCCGCCCCAGAGAGAATGAGGTGTACACGGAGACTGGGGGACTTGGCGCACGTTGGTCTGGCTTCCTCCTGGGTCCCCAGCCGTCGTCTGGGGAATGAACCAGGACATCGACGGCACCAGACCTCCTGTGACCCTCCTGCCTACAGAGCATCCCTGGGCTGCAGCCGGCGCACGTCGGGGACTAGGACTAGGGGCGCTGCAGCCTAGGCGCCCGCCCTCCACCCAGCGCCCCGACGCCAGCCTCCCCTCCTACCTGCAGCCGGGGCTGCGCGGGCCGCTCCGGGCTCGGCCGCGCAAGGACGCGAGCGCCTGGGCTCCTGGGCTCGCGCAGCTCGCCTGCAACCTCTCAGCTTGCTGGGGCTCCAGGGCGGGAGGAGGGGGCGGGGCTATCGGGGGCACGCCCACCAGGCGGGGCTTGTTCGCGCCGTCTTGCCCGCCCCTACCCTGCTGCCTCCATCTCTCCTTTCCCACCTTCTCTGTGCCTGATCCTCTATCCCACTTACCTCTGCCCTGCTCCTCTCCTCCTTCTGCCCTATTCCCCTTCTCCCTCTGCCTGTCCCCTCCTCCCTCCTCCTGCCTGTCCTCCCTCTGCCTGTCTCCTCTCCTCCTTCTGCCCCGCTCCCCTTCTTCCTCGTCCCTGCCCACCTCTTCTCTCTACCTGACCCCTTCCCCCCTCCTTCGCTCTCTCTCTCTCTCTCTCTCTCTCTCTCTCTCTCTCTCTCTCTCTCTCTCTCTCTCTCTCTCTCTCCCAGGCCTCCTCCTCCTCCTCCTCTTCTTCTTGGCCTTCATTCTCCTTCAGTCTCCTGGCCTCAAAGTCTACCTTAATTGATTCTTGGTTTCTCTGGCTCTGTCACACCTTCTTTCTTGGGGGCATTGTGGAATCTAGGCAGGACTCTTATCCCTCCTTACCTCCCCTGTCTGCTTCTCTTTCTACAGGAGCAAAGTTTCTACCTGGAGCCACCAGGCTGGGAAAGACTGCCACTGCAGGATCGGCCTTGGAGACCGTGGCGGGGGGGGGGGGGGGGGGGGGGGGGGGGGGGGGGGGTGTGGAGCAAACCACAACCTAGAAACCCTCAGAGTTGGCTAAGGACCCTAGGTGCTCTACTTCCAGCTCTTAAGGTAGGAAGGGCTTTCTAGAACATCTCTGCTCCTGGCCAGCCCCAGCAGAGTGCTGGCTGCAACTGCCTCTCTCAAGTTCAGACTTTCTGGCTCCTTGCATGAAGGCTTTGGGGGAAAGAGCCATGCCTGACTTTTCCAAGTTCCCCAAGACTCAGAACTCCTTTCCAGCTTCAATGCCCTCTTTGCTTCTGTCCCCAAGTCTGGCATTCAGAATCTCACCTCTCATCCTCTACCTTGATCCATCATGGGGTCTCCAGCCTAGGCTCCCAAAGGCCACCAGACCTGTATCTCTCCACACTCACTTCCACAAGCAGGAAGGCTTAGTGCTCTCTGGCACCCCCGACTGGTTACCAGGTGCTGTTGTATTTCAAATAAATCTTTTCGGAGCTCCTTCTGTGTGCCACACACTGGTCCGGTTTAGAGACACAATGGTAGACACACAGACTGTAGCTCTTATAGGGTCAGTGAGAGAAACAGGCTTTCCTGGAATAACCCATTCAAACACCCAGAATGACAATCTCTGCAGGGCCACCCAAGAGAGTCCCAGCTTGGGATGACAGGTCCATTCATGAAAATGCCATTGGGGTGGGGGCTGCTGCACGAATGAATGTACAGAGCTATCAGGGAAAATGTGGGTGTGGCTTTGAACAGGGACTAGGCAAACAAGGAAGAGGGTTGCTTTTGCTTACCTGATGATCATTTCAGTGTCTCCAAGTCTCAGGACCTCAGTGTTTACTGTATGGCCTTCCCCCCATTTCTCACAAATATGATTGGGTAGAGAGACCCCTTCCACAAGTGAGAATGTGACCCAGAGCCAGCCAGTCAGGGCATGTCACCTCAAAGCAAGGGCATATGACAAATGTTAGGTCAGCGACACCTCCGTCTGGGACTTCTACCAAAAGTCTTGGTCCAGGGCCTCTACACCTGGCAGAAATCCTACCTGAATATAAGGGAACATAGAGGAAAGCAGAAATGAGGCAGAAGCCTGATGAATGCTCTTTGAGCCCTTCTCCAAATAATCAAGTTACTTTTTAAAAGATTAATTCATTTTTGTGTGTCAGTGTATGGATATGCTCATGTGTGTGTGCCTGGTGCCTGCAAACTTCAGAAAAGGGTCCTGCATCCCCTGGAATTGGAGTTACTGGCAGTTGAGAACCACCATGTGGGTGCTGGGAATGGAGTCCAGGTCCTCCGGAAGCACAGCTAGTACTTTTAGCCACCAAGACATCTCCCCCGCTCACACACACACAACCACTTGGCTTTTATTTCCATCTTTCCATGTCTCTGCATCTATTTGACCTCCCACTGAAAGCTGCCCCTGACTGTCGAGACAGCTTCTTAGGCTTGCCTGTTGGTTACTAAAACTTCCTTCGAAGGACTTTTGCCTCTGCCTCTCCGCCATGCCTCCCAGCCTAGCTGCATCCCGCAAGCCATAGGCACTGAGCAGATGGCGTCAAACCACAAACTTGGCATGGTAGAAATCTGAGTGTTGTCTCTGAAGCATAGGGAAGGGGTGCGTGTGTTTGTACACGCATTCACTGTAGCTACAGGGAAGACAGGCACGGGCGGGACCCCCGGCCCCTTGTGAAAAGCCTGACTAGGACCTGTCAGGTGATTCACAGGCATCTCATGAGCTGGTGGCAGCCGCTGTGACTCCTCATTTTCAAAATGTGGGCTGCCAGGCCCTGGTGGTGGTCGGGAGAATTTTCATGGAACAGGGTGATCCTCAGTTGGTGCTGGCAGAGGTTAATATCTCTCAGGAGCATGGGCCATGCAAGCCCCAGATTTCATGCTGTGGTGGCAGTAGGGGCTAGAACACATTAGATGTCTTTTTACTTCGACCTTGTGTTCATTTTCACGGAGACCTATTTCTGGCCAGTAATATTGGTCTTTTAGCTATAATATGATGTAAAGTTTCCTTTTGAGATACACTTATTTAATCTAAAAAAAGGAAATACTTAAGTAAATAAAAATAGACATGGCACACAGATTTTTTCCTAGCTCTTGTGGCTGGTTTGCAAATGACTTCAGTTTGTGTGGCCTAATTTAGAGAATGTTTCATCTGTGTATTCATTGACTCAAAAAATATTTATTGAACACCTACTGGGTGTGAGACACTGGGGGAGGACTAAATGAAGAGACACCAGAGTTAGGGAGATTCCATTCAGGAATCCAGGATCTGAGTGAACAACTTTCCCATATACCACATAAAAAACAAAAAACAACAACAACAAAACCCTGAAACTTGATCCTGAGAGCACTGGGGAGCCATTGAGTAATCTGGAGCTGAAACATAAGGTAGAGTTTAAGAAAACTGAAAGTGGCCAGTGTCCATCCAGTGTACAGGACGGAGTAAGGGAGAGGAGAAGGGCAGAAAGCAACAGCTCCCTGGGCAGCCTTGTGATAGCTGTAAGAGTTGGAAGGGCTGGCACCTAGCTGAGTGCTCAGCACATAGTAGGCACTCAATAAATGGCTGGATCTATTGACATTACTATTATCAGAATCCTCTCTTCTGTAACTTGGAGAATTCATTGAGTCTCAGATCTACAGGTCATCAAACCGGAAACAGTTCGTGGATATTAGTTAGACCCTTGATGGATTAATTGAGGCCCTGAGAGGGGCAGTGGCTTGTCTTAGGGACACCTAGCCATCCACCTAATGGCAAAGCCAGGAGACATGAATACCAGCTACATTCCCAAGCACTTACCCCATGGTAATCACTGACACATGGGAACATAGAGGCACAAAGAGGTTGAGTGCTTGGCTTAGGGACACACAGTCGATGAGTTTCAGGACTGGAATTCCAACTCAGGCCTGCCTCTCTCTAGGGCTAGTAACTTTATCTTATCCCTGAAATTTCTTGTAGTTCCTGGTAGCCATTCATCAGAGCATGGTACCTCTGTGAAGAAAGACCCGATGTGGGAGTCAGAATGTCCAGAGCTGCCACTAACCTGCTGTGTGACCTTGGACAAGTCCTTTCCCCTCTCTGAGCCCATTTCCTCCTCTGTAAACAGAAAGCATCTCAAGTCACTAGCTGTTGGGTGTGGATGCTTTGGGGCCTGCTGCTCACGACCCCTCTCTGCTGCTCAAGCTGACTTTGTCTCCATGACAACATCCAATTTCATCTTGCAGGCTTGCTGAAAGTGTATGAAGATGGAGAATCCCCTCCAACCCAGTGAAATTCCTGCTGTGGGCAAACAAGCCTCTGTCAGTTGTGTTGGATTTCCAGAAGGGCCTAGAATTATCTTACATACATCCACCTTCTGGTCCGAGGACCTCTCCATCAGCAGAGTCCCTACAGCTATGTGTATTAGTACTTGAAGGCACAAGACACCAGAATTGAGGATATCTCATTTACCAGTCCCGTACCTGAGTGGATGGGTCATCCGCCACTTAAAAAACAAAAACAAGAAACTGAGACTTGATCCTGAGGGCACAGGGAAGCCACCAAATGCTCAGGAGAAGAAAATCAAAGCAGGGCTTAAGAACCCAAGGGAGGTAAATGGACATGAGATCTTCTTGTCATCCTGTCCCTGTGGCACACTGGGGCACATAACCACTGGCTCGACCCCACTGTGGAACATTCAAATATGTGTGCCTTTCTCACCTGCAGGAATCAGTAGATGGACACTCCAACACACCCAGGCAACCGCAGGACCAAGTCCTCAAGGATGAGCTGAGCAGCACCTCAGGGGTTGGCTAAATGGACACGTCTCCCCAGCACAAAGCACTGGGGTCTCTGTTGGCTGTGGAGCTCACCGACCTTAGGCAAGGGGCCTAACCCTCCTGGGCCTCAGTTTTTCACGCATAAAATGGGAATGAGACTAGTTTTCTGTTTGTTTGTTTTTGTTTTTTTTTTTCCTCACAAACCCACCAGTAGGGATCCAGAGAGCACCCTAGAATGTGGCACGTGGTTGGCCTCTACTTACCACTCTGCTGCTGTTGGCAAGCTCTGCCTTCCCACGGTGGGCCCATGACAGCCTGAAGTGCTACCTCCTCCAGGAAGCCTGCTTGATTTTCCCAACTGTACACGATTTCATCTCTGCCAGGATTCCAAAACACAGCTCATTCCTGCTTTCCTTAGTGTTAGTTACTCTCCTCTTGGTGGGGAAAGGGACTGTGGTTCCTCTGAGACTATCCACAGTGGGAACAAAGCTGCGAACTCCTGTGTCTCTTCCTGGTGCAAGGCAGCTGGCACCCTTGGGTTCCTTCACATAGGTATTTCCTACACCTGGCCTACAGCATTACTTTCAAAGTCCTTCCAAAGACACCTCCAGGCTCCTGCATGTGCAGTTCCTCTACCAAAGACTCTGTTCCCACATTGTGCCCTAAGAAGCCCTCCTGTAGGCTTCAGCGGATGCACCAGGTTCAGTCCTATCTCGCTTTTACTTGATACTGAGCTCTGGGCTGGGATTAGGTGAGGGCTGGTTTCTCATCTCAGTAGACCACCCAGGAACCCCACAACCCTGGGGTGAGTCCTACCCATGTGGGATAACCACAGCATGTATTCACTGAGCAATCCCTTACAACAGAGCCTTCCACATCAACCAAGCTCTGTAAAAGTGTCAGCACAAGGGGAGTGTAAGTCCCTTTATAGATCAAGCTAAGAGGAAAGGTGACCTGACCAAAGCCACATAGTCCATATGGTCTCCTTTGACCCTTCGTGAGCCGGTTACTCTCTAGAGAACCACTGTTGTCTCTCATTTCTTAGAGCCTCTGTCTCGTGAGCTGTGAAATAGGAATGAGACGGAAAACTCCAACCACAGGACTGAGGTAGGTTGCAGGGGAGTGCACCTGGGGCAGGATTGGCTGAATCACAGGGAACAGGCTTTATGAACAACTCCTTGTAGGGAGACTGGTAGCCACACGGATGGGCCTTTGTGGGTTGTGTCTGATTTCTAACAAGTCAAGGAGGTAGGAACGATTCCTGTCTTTATTTTATCTGAGGCACAGAGAGGGCAGGTACTTTATCAAGGTACACAGCTGGAAGTGTGGGAGCTGAGTGTGGGTGCCGAACTATCCTGCTAATGCATCCTGAGAGTGCCTTCACATGTCTAGGGTCATGTCTAGGCAGAGGGTGTATGAGATCATGCACGTGTGTGTAGAGTGGACCAGGAGAGGTGGGAGATCGCATGGTTCCTAACAAGCTCTGTTTCAGGCACCATCTTCACAGAATCTGAGCACAAGCCACTGTATTGCTTTTGTTGCTGTGTCAGAATACTTGACAAGAGCAACTTTGAGTAGGAAAGGTTCATGTTAGCTTGAGTGTGAGGTGCAGTTCATCACAACAAGAACATCAAGGCTACAGGGAGGGAAAGCAGCTGGCCACGTTGCATCCGAGAGAGGAAGGCTGGTGCTCAGCCGGCTTTCTCCCTGTTGTGCACACTGAGACTCACTGAGCTCATGGGATGATATGGCCACATGTACGGTGGGTCTTTTAGTTAACCTAATCTAGATCATCTCTCCCAGATGTGTTAGAGGCTTGTCTCTCTCTCTCTCTCTTTTTTAAATTCTAGATCCTGTCAAGTTCACAATCAGTATTAACCATTATACCCACCCCCCTGAATTTAGGGCCTAGGATTGTACCCAATTCCCCATGGGTACAAAGGCATTAAACCCACACAGGATGAATGAGAGGTGTCCCTTGCTGACATTGTATACATCTTAAGCTCTCCTTGCAGCTGAAGGTACATAGATGTATAAAATAGATATGCAAATCAAACATTGGCTAAAAATCATAAAGAAATTTACGTTGAAACAATTCTTTGTTATACATATAAGCTTACCTGTCATTAAGGCAGAAAGCAAATCTTCATGCAAGCAGGATGGATTTGTTCATCTTTTCATAAAGATTACATGTTGGGTAAATAACTGAAACCGCCATGAACGCCCCTGAAGAAAAACAGTTTAAAAGGCAGGCTGTGTTTAAGGCCATTTCTGAAATCATTGGAAATTCTGTCCAAGGCCAAAGCCCAAAGTCATTGAACTAGATTTTATGAAACTCAAGTCAGCAACTCAAATGGCAGTTTTAAAAATCAAATGTTCTGAGCTGGGAAGATGGTGCAGTGGGTAGGAATGCTCGCTCTGTGAGTTTGTATCACCAACACCCATGTAAAAACAAACAACAACAAGAAGAAGGAGTACGGCTGCTTGTGCCTATGACCCCAGCACCAGGAGGCAGAGACAGGCAGGTCCCACACGACACTGGGCCAGTTGTGTAGCAACTCCCACAGACATTGGCCAAGGACTGCAGCCTTCAGGAGGCCATGGAAACCCTTCCAGATGCCCAGATGACAGTAACAGTTGGGGTAGGCAGGCCAAAGCACCTGGGACAAGTCAGTCCAGGTTATGAATGACACCCTGTGTCCTCACCAGTGGAGACAAGGTGTGTGCTCCTCAGCGGTCATGAGATGGCACCTGAGATGGCAGCCTCCAGGGAAGGAAGGGTTATTCTGCCTCATGGATTCAGTCTGTGGCCCTGGTCTTCTGTTGCTTCAGGACTTTGGTGAGGCAGCTCACCATGGCAGGGAGTGTGCTGTGGGGCAATGCTGCTCATCGCATGGCATGGGAAGGAGGGAGGAGAGAAGAGACGGAGGAAGAGGGAGAGGAGGGGGGAGGAGAGAGGGAGAGAGAGACAGAGAGAGGGATAGAGAGAGGGAGAGACAGAGGGAGGAAGGGAGAGAGGGAGGGAGGGAGAATCAACACATTCAAAGACTCTATCCCAGGGCACCCTGCCCCCCCAGGGGGTAGAAGATCTTACACTAGAGGCCCTCTTAAAGGGTCAGCACCTCCACAAAGCACCCAGCTGGTGATCCATGGCAGATCCAAATTACAACATGTGAGCACAAAAGCCACTGAGGAATGAATGGAGTTGAGACACCCCAGCATCCCAGCATTGTTCCTTTTCTACCATTTCTGCCTTCCTGGGGTCCTTGGCTATGGAACATCAGGGTGAGAGTCTGACCTGGGGGTCAGGTTTGTTTCAGGGCCTTCCTAGAGGGGTGTTTTATTGGCCTGCACTCCTCCCTCTGTCAACACAGACATGCTCAAGACTACTTAAGTGAGGTGTGGACAGGTGGAAACCTGGTGTGAAGCGGATGGCAACCAGGGCTGTGGCCCATAACTCCTGCATCTCAGGAAGTCCAGAGGCAGCCAGCGCCTCCCGCTCTCATTAGCCATTAGACTGACAGCTAATCACAGCCTCCTTATTTATGAGATAAACCAGGCATTCAGCATTTTTCTTCGAAAAGGAAGCTATTGACAGTCCTAGAATAGCTCCTGAGAGGGAAAGCCCACGGTTAATGGAGCCTTTAGAAACAATGAGCAATCAACAGGGCTGGGCCAGCCACATGAGCCCTCTGATAGACGGATGAAGGGTCCAGGTTGGGAACAGCACCTGGAGAGGAGCGGGCATGTTTATGGGGGAGAAGACCACAGCACCCCAGATTTTGTGGGATGGGGCTGGAGAGGCGTTGGCAGATGGAGGTGGGGGAAGCAGGAGCCCTGGGGAGACTTGAACCCTCATACTGCCATTGCTTCCTCTCCCCCTACACCCTTACTCCCTCCCCAGAGCTCTTGAATTCCCCCTTCTTTTCTTCCTGTATTCTTTCTTCTTCATCTTCCCTCTTTAGGAGTCACAGTTATTTATTACTTAGGAGTATAGCATTTAAGACAGTCATGGCTTCTCTCTCTCTCTCTCTCTCTCTGTGTATGCCGGCACACACCATGTGAACACACATACATGTCTGTGTGTGGTGTGTGCATGTGTGTGTGTTCACATGTGCAAGACAGAGACTGCTTTGCAATGTCTTCCTCTATTGCTCCCCCCATTATGTTTTTTGAGGCAGGGTCTCTCACTGAACCTGGAGTTCACTGGCCGGTCAGTGAGCTCTGCCTCCACCTGGCACCAGGGTTGCAGACTCACTCCACCACACCCAGCTTCCATGTAGCTGCTGGGATCTGAACTCAGGTCCTCGTACTTGGTTAGCAGCACTTTCCCTGCTGACCCATCTCCCCATGTCCCCCTACTCTCTTCCCACAGATCAACACAAGGAACGGCTCACTGCAGGTCCTTCTAGAATATTCTTTCTATTTGTAGCTATCTCTATATTTCTAGAAACCACGTAAAAAAGTTCCCATCTTAAGGGAAGATGGGATTGTTGTGGAATTCTATTTTTAGTTATATTTAAAATAATTGTTTTTGTGCACCGTTGAAAAAGGCATAGGCCTTGGCATTTTGTATTGTCTGCAGGTGTTGAATTTCTGTGGGAGATGTTTGATTGCTTATGATTTGCACCCAAGGAGTTCTGAATCAATAAAAACACCTGAGCTTGGATGCCTGGGGTTCCACTGTGGAGTATGGCACTGTCCAGGATAGTGGTTCTCTCTGCTGAGGTCTGGCAGAGTTTCCATGAATGAAAATGTCTCCTTGTTGTCTTTGAGGAGTCCATATAGTGACTAAGTACCACTACCTGGGATGGTTTATTTTCTTAGTCAACTTGACTGGATTGGGAATCAGGAATTAGGAGACAGCATACTTCTATTAGATTTTCCAGAGAGGTTAGAGAAAATTCTACTCTGGATATAGATTGCACCATCCCATGAGCTGGGGTGTCCTGTTGAGTAAGAGGGGGAACAGTTTGCTGAGCACCGGTGTTCATTTCTCTCTCCTTCCTGACTGTGGTTGCAATGTGACCAGCTGCTTTGCACTCATGCTGCTGTACTTTTCCACCATGCTTGCTTGCACCCTCAAACCACAAGCCAAAAATAAACCTCTTAGTCCTTAAGTCACAATATTGGGTATGTCATCTCTGTAAAAAAAAAAAAAAAAAAAGTCACCAATACAGGAATCATGTATTTTGGCTCACAGTTCCAGGGACTTCAGTCCTCCACAGTGTGGAAGGCTTGGCAGAGCAACTTGCATCCTTGTAACCAAGAAACAGAGAGGATGACTATACCTGGGCTTCCTCCTTTTTCCTTCTTATTTGGTTTTGGTTTCCAATCGATGGAGGGTAAGATTGTGCTACCTTAGTTGATCTTTCTGGAAACATCTGACACACCTAAGTTCATCTCTCCTGCCCCTCAGTCCCTGTCCTGAAATGCCCCTGGGACTGCTAGGGTGCTTCTCCACCTGGCAGTTGCCTCTCACTCTGGAGGTCTGGACAAGTCTTTGCTGAGGTCTCACCATGAAGCTCCAGGGAAATTGAAATCTGTGAAGAGCAGACAACCAGTCCAGCCCAAGTTCCCCCGGGGCTGGCTAGGCAGAGCTGGAGCCAGAGCTGATACAGAGACGAGAGTCCAAGCCGGGACTCTGGCCAAACCCCACAGATGGCCAATGATCGCAGAATCGGGCACTAGAGGGAGGCCCAGCTGCAAACCACTCACTCCACCTCTGAGTAAGACAGAGCAGGGGTTTGGAGACTTCTCCATAAGGGCAGGAAAGGGCTGAGCAGGAGAGACAGGGGTTAGGGAGTCCTCCCCAGGAGCTCAGTTCTGAGACTGGGAAAAGACCCCAGCATCTCCCACAGGGTACTTCTGAGACCTAGACAGGCTCACACTGGAGTCGGCAGTCAAATACATAACACACCACAGCCACAGCTCAGGGCCAGGAGGAGCCAGAGCCCCATGGAAGGAGACAGATGGCCCCAAATGAGGGACGAACGAAGCTGCTAAGTGGCCGACCGGGAGTGAGTGTCCTGCTTCCCATCTGTCAGGCGAGGCCCTTCTTGTCTGTTAAAGGGCCTGTGCGGTTGGGCCTGGGCTGTACTGGGGCGTGTGCCCTTTGTGACTGCACACACAGACACACACACACATTCTCACCTGCTCAGTCCTGTCCGACCTGCACTCAGTCTGTCTGTCCATCCTCAGGCTCTCCCACACTTTCACACTTTCAGGTCTAGGAAGGCCAGCCCGCACACTCACCCCAGAGGAGATCCTCACACTCCCCTGCAAGGTCTCCTCTCACAGCAGTGTGTGGGGAGCCTGGCTCTCTCCCCTGCAGATGCCCATGCTTGGTTGATATCTGACCTACTGTAAGCTGTGTGGTGCACCTCGAACTTGATCACAGCCTCCTCTAGATCCCCGGGGAGGACCCTACGTCTCCATCTGTAGGTGCTGGCCTCAGACGAGCTGTGTGTTTCTTCCATCTGGAGCGTTAAGAGCCTGCTCCACTATGGATCTTCGCCCTCTACCATGGTGATCTTCAGAAGGGTTCACCCGTTGACTCTGCGGGGAGTAGTAGGGTCTTAGAAGAGTGCATTCACTGACGGGCACCAAGGATTCAGTCTCAGCTGCTGGGCATCTTGAGCAGGGAAGGGCCTGTTTGTTACCGCAGCTGAACCCTGTCATAGCTGACAGATACAGAACAGTTCCCATCCCATCAGCTCACACTCCACATACATAAGCCTCTTTGAAACCTCACACCCGCCATCAGCGGCTTGCACTCACCGAAGCACATGCCATGCTCTTTTGATAAGGACCTGGGTGGTTTGGACACAAGAGGATGGGACACAGCAGTGTTTACCCCACAGTGCTATGGTGCTATGGTGGATGTCAAGGTCTCAGCTCACAAACTTGGCTGGGGAGCCCGACTCTGAGGCCAAGGGGAGCAGCCGAGTTCCGAGTCAGGAAGCTTGGCCTCAAGCCTTCTATGGCTGTGTGACATTCCTCTGTCAGTCACTCTTGGGACGAGACTGGCTTTGAATTTCCCTGGGCTAGAACCCAGGGAAAGAGGGGCCTGTGGGATTATAGGGATGTCAGTGGCAAGTGGTTACCTCAAGGGAATTGGGGAAGACATCCCCATGGCCTGTGTGCCTTTTTAAACTGGGTTTATATATTGGTGAGGTCATAGTCTTTGATATCAGAAGACCCAAATTCAAGTCCTAACTGCTTGACTTTCTGACTATGGCACCTAGGATACAGGATTTAACTTGACTAGGCCTTGGTTTACTCATCTGTGAAATGGGCATGATCATTCTGCATCATCGTGAGGATGAGATTCTGTGTGAGCAGTTGCTGCCTATTTGTGTGAGGCATGAATGGGCGCTGACCCAGAGCAACATACCCTATTGACAAGGAATCAGCCACTTCTGATGAATCTAACCACTGACTCTGCTCTCCCTGAGGGCTTGTCATTGGGCCTAGGCCCACCCCATGCACCCAATGTCCTGTTTGCATGTCCAGTGGCCCAGTCTGGGCTCACCCTCATTTCCTTGGATTCAACTGATCCCTGTGACACCCTCCCCCCTTCCCCTTGTCCAGTCTTGTCATTTGCCAGAACATTCTGCAGCTGGAACAATGCATGGCCTTTCCCTGCACTCTCTTCTCCAATGGGGGAGTATGACAAGGTAGAGACAACTCATGCCTGTTTGGGGAGGGGCCTGGGGTCAAGTTCTCCAGTGGGAACACTTAGACTGCAAACTGAAGGCAGAGGACATTAGCCCAGCAGCAGGACAGGGGAAGGAAAGAGACAGAGGGGCACATCCTGTCTGTTCCTCCTGCCCTGGTCTCCTGTCACCTTCCTGGACACACTGTGACATCCCCTCTCCTGGGATTTTGTCCAACCATTCCCTTTCTAGGGGTGCTCAGGTTCTCTTCTTAGTGCAAACTCCTAATTATGCTTCAAAGCCCAGCCCGATGCCCAGTCCAAGTTCTCTAACTAGCCCTGTCAACCCTGAAAATACTTCCTGTTTATCGCCTTTTCTGGAACTACTGGGGACACATCTGCCAGCCACGCCCACCCCTAGTCTGCCTGAGAGCTCTCCAGAGGCCACATTCACCATAGTTACTCAGGGCAGGTGACTCTCTGCATGACACTTTCACATCTGCAAAGGGGAGCTAAGGATGGAGCTCTCTCCCAGGGCTGTGGTGCGTATGTGAGTGGTCAGCTGGTCCAGCCCCAGATGATGGGCCATGCATCTTCCATTCCTTCCTCTTCACCTTCCACTCTGTGCTCCTTCCAGTCTTCCCTCTCCTCTTGGGAGTGTGTATACATGCGATTCTGGGTCAGGGAGCAAACGTTCTTAACAGGCGGCTGTCAGACACTTTCTACAGCACCCCTGCGGTCTCTGGTCCCCTTTGGAGCTGGGGGAGGGTCCCTCTTGGCATGTTATTGTTTTAACATCCTGCTCTCTCTCCTGCTGGGCCAGAGCAGGAGGTCTGGCCCGCTGCTGTGGTTTGGAGGAAAATGAGAGAGCCCCTGGGAGGCCTTGACCTCTTGAAGCTGCACTCTGAAAACGCAGTTATCACTGGCCCTCACCAGACTCCCCACGGGCTGGCCTTTCAAGTCTGTGATTACACAAGCTTTCCTGGGCCATCCTGGCCAGTGCTGGAGCCTGAGGTGGGGGAAGGAGGGTGGCGGAGACCTTCAGTTTCCTACCAGCTCTTGTGTGCTGGGTCCTTGTATCCCACCTGCCTGCTCCCAACTCCTGCCTCCTGGCATCTCTATGATTGTAAATGGTGCAGGAAAGAGGCTCATCCATCCATCCATTCATTCACTCCTTCATTCTTCAATTTCCTCATTCATTCATTCTCACCTCATTCATTCATTAATTTCTTCCCTCATCATTCACTCTACCTCATTCACATTCATTTCTTCACACTCTCCCTCATTCACACCCTTCATCCATTCATTCATTCGCTCATCTGCTCATTCATTTTTCCACACGTTACTTTTTCTTCTCACCTGGTTCCACCAGGTGGAATTCAGTCTCCCAAGACCCCACAGGTCTCACCTTCTCCAAGTCTAAACATAATGTGGCCATGTCTGGCATCCCTTTTCTGACCCCGTTGAGTTGTGCCCCTTCACCTCACCTACCTTTATTATCCCCTGCATCATGTATCACCCTTTATTTTAAAGCAGGGTCCCACTGTGTAGCCCTGGTGGCCTGGAGCTTGCTATGTAGACCAGGCTGTCCTTGAACTGACAGAGAGACACCTGCCTCTGCCTCCCGAGTGCTGGAATTAAAGGTGTGCACCATGCTTGTTCTTGTGTCAACCTTCGACATGCTATATAGTCTCGGTGCCTCAGTTTCCCAGTCTGTAAAACACAGGCGAGGCAATTCTCACAACCTCCCAGGGCTCTCCTGAAGGCTGTACAGGGAGCTTGTATGCTGCCAGTGCAGCTTACAGACATTACCATGACCAACATGCATGTCACCGAAAGCTCTAAGCCAGGACCAAGTAGTTAACAAGTGCTCAGACTGAGGTGGGCAGTGTGACAGCTGCCCCTGCAGGGCCTTTGCCCCTCCATGCAGGGGTTGTCTCCTGATGCTGGGGTCAGTTGAATGTTTTAGAGACACACTCCCTGAAAACAAGGTGTGGCTCCTCTGGGGCAGGGGTTGAAGAATCAATCTGCATCTCCAGAGCTCTCTGGTGGTAGCATTGGACCTGGCCCATGCTGCCAGGATCCAGACCAGTCACCCACTCAGCCTGGACTGGGTTACTACCTGCCTTTCTTCACTTTCCCCTAGCCGGGACCAGAGCTTCCAGTCGTCACCTAACCAAAAGGGTCTTGCCTTCACTTCCCCATTTCAGGCTCTGTTTCTGGGATGATGCAACCCAAGGCAGATGAATTCTTGGAGTGGAGCCTTCCTGGGGAATATCACTGCACCCTCTTTCCCAGGCCAGTCATGCCTTTTCCTCCCAGCAGCTCTCTCTGTGGTCCTCTTAGCAGAGCTCCTCAGAGTGCTTCCACCTCATCCTACTACCTGGGACAGCATAGGAGGAGAAGAATTAATTGAAGCAGTGATGGCTTTTCTGCCCCCCAAGTAGAATTCTGCTACATCAGGGTGTGTATTACGTGAATCAAATTGCCTTGAGACACAGCTCCTGCACATTTCAGATGGATCCTGTATGGAATCCCAGGTTGGGGTACCTTAAAATAGGGGTTCAGAAAGAGCCCTGCCAGCCCCTGCAGTAGTTTCCAGACATGAGTGTTCACGCCTCCATCAGCACACTTTAAGGGGCCTCATCTGTGTCAGGATTCAAGGGCACAGATGCAATCTTGGGACATTAAGGCCAGCCACAGGCTACAGAAGCCTCAGGAATTCGGGCTCTGTGGGGTTCAGAACCAATTGGGTTGAGGCCTCTGGCTGGCCTTCCCTGAGAGTGTCTATAGCATTGCTCCAAGCGGCGTCAGCGCTGGGCACGGTTTGCACCTTTGTTTAGCAGCAGTGCTATCTTGGTCGCACCACAGAGATCCTTTTAGACTCTGGTTTTCCAGTTGCCCTGTGGTTGGGGTTGTCGAGTTGAGAAAGGACATGTGTGAACCTGTGCTTTGTCATGAAGAGCCTCTACCTCCCAGAGGGGCGCCAAGGCTAAGGGACCCAAGCCTTAGAGAACAGAGTGGCCTCTGGGCCAGCTAGTTAACTGGATCTCTTTAAGGGGAGAGCACATAGGAAGGGGGATAAACCAGATGGAAAGAGAGAGGGAGCGGGGGAGGGAGATAAATTCCCACGATGAGAATCAGAGAGCAGCTCAGAGTCCTCGGGTTGGAAACAAGAGGTCTTTAGGGACTATTTAAATTCTAGGTTTCACTCTCAAAGCCAGAAGCTCCCAGTTACAGCTCATCTGGCTGTCTCTGAGGCAGCAAATGAAGCCTGTAGCATGGACTTGGGCCGTACCTAAGAGCCCTGTTTGGATGCAGATAAGCCAGGGTGGCAGGACACTGGCAGGTGGCAGGGTGAGTCACTTCTGGGATCTTATCTAATCTTCCCTAGGATTCTGTGAGAAAGCAGACCAAGCATGTAGTAAAGCACAGGGGTGGTAAAATGGAGGTCCATTTAAAGACATGATTGGGGAAATCAACAACAGAGGAGGAACATCTGAGACTGGCAACCCTGGGCCTAACCAGACCAGGGCAAGGAGACACCAGGAGAGCATGATGGGAATGGGTGTCGATCTAGAAACAGGAAGGCCCAATGTCAAGCCCAACAGACTGAGGGTCTGCATAAAGAACGTGGCCAGCACTCAGGTGTTTGGGTCCCTAGGGTGGGGATGGCACAGCAAGATGGATAGATAGCTTTGGATTTGGGCATCCATTCTTCTCCTGATCTCCTGGCTCTTGCCAGGGCCCCACTCTCTAAGCCCAGTTGTATGTGTGAAAGGACGAGGGAGTCTGGAGGTGTGACTCTTACCAGCTTCCTAAGCCACAGTTAACGGTGGAGAACTCTTGGAAGGAGAAGGTGTCTCCTCGACCTCTTCAGTCCTGATTGAAATGTTTCAGTTATCTGAAGGGCTGGATTTGAGGGTTCAGAGAAAATGAAAGTGCCTGCCTTTTGTCAGACACCATTTAAAATGTAAGACAAGCATAGAGATGGATTGTCACACACCCCTGGGGCCCTCTGGCTTCCAAGACACAGATGAGGAAACTGAGGGATGGAGCAGAGTGTCAGGCACCCCACCAAAGGCTCTTACACCTGGACACAGCTCTGCCCTCTGTCATGTGGGACCTCATATTTGTCACATTAATGACAAACAAAAGAGACTCAGCACAACGTACAATGGAGGAACCAGGAGCATCAGGTGCGGCTGGCTCCAGCTATGCTCCTTGTTGGGGCTGATCTAAAGTGCTGGTCCTGCTTTACACTTCCCAAGCCTTGAGTCTCACAATGCTGAATGGATAAGGACATTTGATATCATCTGTCCCCTTCCTTACTTGGTCTGAGCATGACAGCGGTGAGCTCTGGAGTCACTGGAAGAAGAGCCTGGCCACAGAGACCTACCAGGGATGGTGTTCCTGCCAGCTTGTCCCAAGAGCCTCCATCACAGCCGCCCCTTAGCCACACTCCCCACGCTCCTTTGAGCACTTACTGTGTGCTGGAAGAGACACTCCTTAATTACTCTGTCATTAAGTCAGTCTAGCAATCTAACAGACAGACCAGCAAACAGGCTAAGAGGGGAAATGGCAGTTGAGAAGCCTAGAGTTCATGTCTTCAGGAACAGCCAGCCCTCCTCACCCAGGCAGCCATCAGATGGGCTGTCACCCAGGCTTCTCAGACCATTGATTGGCATAGCTGCAGGGCATGCTCCTGCTCTTGGAACTCCCTGACACATTAAGAGACATCCTGAGCAGGGACCACCAGCCAAGCCACTTGCAGGCTTTGGCCCTCAGAAATGATTAGTTAATGGGTTGATAAGTGTTACGGGTAATTTGTTGTACAGAAGGTAATGAATTCACTCCACTACCTGTGTTTCCTGGAGTTGCTTCCAAAATTGCTGTTGAACCTTGAGTCTTCGCTTTAGGGATGATTTCTAGGGAAACCAAGACTTTGGTCGTTGCCCAAGACTAACCCCCCAACTCCGTCACATGGTAAAGCAGGATTTGAACCCAGAACAACGAAGTGCCTGCCCCAAACCCAGGCTGGTTTTATGTCTGCCCCTCCTGGCTCCGCATTTTCGGTGCCTTGGTTAGAGTGATGAGGTCTTGATTCCTAGGAGTCTGAGGGCTCATCCTACAGCCTCCGCACTGGGATCTCTCCATTGACTCGCAGCCCTTCATCATGGCCTCATCAACCAGAGCTCTCCTGCTGAGACTGAGGCAGGGGTTTCTTTAGCAGAAGGCTGTGATGACTATCGTAGTGTCCATCTCAAGGGAACACAGGTCTGGCAGCCCTTGCCTGCTTGGATCCCAGTGGTGACGTCAAGAGTTGTGACAGGTGATGCTTATCAGTTTCCAGAGCCCTCCGGGTACCTGCCAGACACGGGGAACTTAGGGTTAAGTTCTCATCTTACCTTGACAACCCAGGCAGCCAACCTCTTAGGGAGCAGGAAGAGGGCTGAGGGGACTGGAGGGTGAGGAGCACCCTCTGAGAACTTCAAGTTCAAACCCCTTCTTTTGCCAAGAATGACTGACTCCCTGGCTATCTTCCCAGCAGGTGTTCAGTAAATGCACATCAGAGGACCAGATTGGAAAAACACCAACTTTTTTTTTTTTTTTAATACAGAATAACATGTTCTAGGGGTCTCACAACAGGATCACCCCAAACACACACACTTCCTGCCCTCCCCTCTTCCTCTGACCTGGTGAGCCCAACCTTCTAGCTCTGTATCACAGTTGATGTTCATCCCCCAACATTGGGGGTTAGAAATCATGGCCCATTTACTTTCTGATTATGCTAATTAGCTAGGCTTTTTTTTTTTCCGTTTAAAGGAGACAATTATTACCTTCAGTTTGACAGTTTCTAACATCATTAGCAGTCACAGCTGCCAGTACCACAGAGCTATTAGTCACCTGAATTGCTCCAGAAAGACAATTACTGTCTTCAGGCTGTGTCCCAGCACTTTGCTATGTGGGGACAAGAGGTGACAGGGACAGGTGGCTTAGTGGTCTCCACAGTGAGCTAGAATCACTGGGGCAGTTGAAGGTGCAGGCTGCACCACCATTGGCTCTGGCTGCTACAGAGAAGAGAGGAGCAGCTGTGACTGCTACCCTGGAGTCAGAGAGCCATGGTGGCCAGAGACATATAATCTTGGAGCAGGTCATGGTACCACCCCTATGGCCCTAAGTAGAGTGGGGACCTAGGCTAGGGCTGGCCACCATGCCAGTGGGCCCCACTTCTCTATCCATGTTGCTTTTCACGGTCATGAAGTGTCGCACACCCAGAATCCATCTTTCCCCTTTTCTTGGTCCCTAGGTTCTCAAGCCTAAGTATCTCCACAATTCGAATCCATTTCTGTCTTGTTAGATGTAAACACCCCTTCCTCCACCTCCACGTCCTACTTCTTTCTGAGATAAGGTAGCTCAGGTTGGCTTAGAACTCAAGATCTTCCTGCCTTTGCCCCTGAGTGCTGGGATTACAGGCATGCACCACCATGGTTGGCAAAAGACCTTGACTTTTGAAAAACATCTTTCTCTTTTTCACACTGTCACCAATGCCTGTGACATTAATATCCCACAGAGGGAGTTCACGTGCTTGTAACTGACAGGCATACCCTTTATTTCTGTCTTTGAGGGGCTGGGAGGGGCCTCTTCCATTATCTGCTGTGAGTGGGGGTACACGCAGAGCAGGATGTGCAAGATGCCCCAGGGGAGGCTGCCTTCCACATCTTAGAGCCAGGCACGGACTGATCGGTGCCACTTGAAGGATAGCAATGAAGGGAGGCACAGGTTTGGCTTGTGTCTCCAGCCCCCATCACAATCACTATTGTAACTTGTTTGAACCAGGTTCTCTCTGCAGGGGACTTGGCTGAAAATTTACAGTTTGCATTGTCCTCTGACACCTGTAGAGTTCCCAGGAGGGAAAATCGCTACTCTATTTCGGAGATGAGGAGACCAAGATGTGGAGACCCCCAAATCCCTTTCTCAAGTTTGTAGGTGACAGATCTGGGCCCTGAGCTTCCTAGACTCCATGAACTCTCTCTCTTCACCCATTCCACTGTTGTCTACAAAGTGGTCCAGGAAGATGGCTCAGCAGTAAAGTGCTTGCCCAGTAAACGTGAATTAGAACCAGAGTTTGGATCCCTAACACCCATGTAAATGGTGCATGGGCGTGGGAAAGACCAGAGATCTTCAGAGAAAGCCATCTGGCTAGGCTCCATGAATCAGCAAGCCTTTGGTTCAAATGAGAGACCCTGTGTCACACCGTGTATAAGGTGAAACACAATCACGAAGGTAGCCATTGTCAGCCTCCAGACTCCATACACGTGCATGGGCAGCTGCACACATGTGCAGCTCTCTAAGGGTGCTACCCAGGCTAGGATGTCTGGCAGGCATAGGGTATGAGCAGCTGAAAGCACAGAAGCACCCGACACCCTCCCTAGCTTGGGGGACACAGGGTCTAGTATCCTCATTCAGAAGCCTTAGGGAGAGAATGACTGGACTGAACCAGGAGTCTCCATGCAGGACTCCTGCATAGAGCTCAGTTCTGATGGATCATGGACCCCCTGTTGGTAAGTTCTCTTGGGGTCTGTGGCTTCTTTCCTGTCAGCTCCCAGTGCCCACAGTTACTCGAATGCTCAGCTATACACAGTGGGGGGCTTCCCATGTCATCCTGATGGTCATCGCTGTCTGAGAGCCCTCCCATAAGGCTTCATGATAAACACCCAAAAGTGCTGAGGACCAATAGGCCCAGGAGGGGAGTGTCTCTCTCTTTCTTAGATGAGAAGCTCCATCACACAGCTAGGAGGGCCAAAGCAAGGATCCTAGGGAGGTCTGGCTGGCTCTGAAGCAATTATCCAGAAAAACATGGCAGTTCCTAGTGGCCCTCAGGAAGCACTGGTGAGGGTGTTCATAGACTACCTCGCTCAACCTTCATAATCATCCATTTCGTGAACGAGGATACAGGCCCAGAGAAAACGAACCCAGTTCCAGAAGCCACACAGAGCAGCATGTAGGAGCGCATCCTGCTGCCATAAGCCTGCTTTATTTTACCCACTGCACTGTGTCTCTGTCACCAGTAGTCCCCACCCCAAATGAAGTCAGGATGGGGGTTGGGGATAAGCCTGCTCAAACAGCTCTGTGCTGAAACAGCTTTCTCTGCAGCCCCACAGGCCTCACCAGCCTCCCTCCACCCACACTGGCAAGAGACCTCAGAGAAAACAGGGGAGGAGAGAATTCGAGATGACAGCCGTGGCGGCAGGCCTGTGGGCAGCAGGGCCTGGAAGTGGGTTGACATCCAGGGCAGTGATGACCCACTTTGGGGCTTGTTCCCTGTCTGAGTCTTCCTTAGGCCCCTCCTACTTCCCACATGGACCTGGTGAGGGGCTTGTATGTCCCATTGCCCCTCTCACGGGGGAGCTGGGGACAGCAGCAGTCCTGTCCCTACAAACACACACACGGACACAAACACACACATACATATACACACTCATACACACAAACATACAAGCACACACACATATACATCTACACACACACACATACACACATACATGCAAACACACATACACACACAAGCACACAAATATGCAAAAATACACACACACAAACACCCATATACATACACACACACACACACAAACACACACAAGTACACACACAAACACACAGAAATACACACACATACAAACACATACAGAAACACACATACATACACATACACACAAACATACATACATACAAACACACACACACCTACACGCAAACATATACACATGTACATACACAAACATACAAACATACACATATACACATACACACAAACGCACACATACACACACATACATGCAAACACAGATACACACACAAGTACACATATTTACAAAAATACACACTTATGCACATATACACAGATACACATAAACACACACAAACACATATACTCACACAAACACACATACACACATACACACATATATAAACACAAACACACACAGATACACAAACACACATACACACAAACACACACACGCACAAACACACACGTACATATACACACACATACAAACATACACACATACATGCAAACACGCATACACACACAAGCACACATATATGCAAAAATACACACACACCCACAAACATATATACACACACAAACACCCATATACATACACACACAGTCACACATACACAAACACACACAAATACACACACACAGAAACACATACATACACACACATACAAACACATACATAAAAAACACACACACACGAACATATACACACATACACACAGACACACATAGACACACATACACACAGAAACACATACACATAAACACACATACACATACATACACACACACATACATACAAATACACACATACACTCACACAACATACACAAACACATAAAAATATACACATACAAACACACATACAAGCAAACATACACACACAAACACATACACAAACACACAGACATACATACATACACACACATACATACAAACACACACATACACTCACACAAACATACACAAACACATAAATGTATACACACACACTCATACATACAAACACATATACACACAAAACACACATACACACACATAGATGCAAATATATAAACACATACACACACATACATACACACAAACACATACATGTACACACACATATACTTACACAAACATACACAAACACACACACATGCACAAACACAAACACACAGATACATTCATGTAAACACATACAAACACACACATACATTCACAAAAATGCACACACACACACACACACACAAATCCACACATACACTCATACAAATACAAACAGACACACACAGAAACACACATACATACAAACACACACACACAGACACTCTTTACTTCAGGGAGGGCATGCTGACATCAAACCCTTCTACTCAAGTGGAGCCAGCTTAGAGAGGTGAAGGGGCTTGCCTGCAGTATCTTCCTGGGCTCGGGAATTAAGGGTCCTAACAAGGTTTTCCCGGAGTCTGTCAGTTCTGACACTGCAGAATCAGGATGTGTTCACTCACAGCTCTAGTGATCTTGAGCTAGTCCCTGCTTTTCACAGGGACCCTGATTCTCACTGCATCTGATTTGGGGGATAGCTTCCCCTGGCCTCTTAGTGAAGAACAGAGCCAGCTGCTGCAGCCTCCCTCAGCACATCCTCCACTGGTACCCTTAGTAATGAGCAGCTGTTGCCTAGCAACAAAAGTAGGGGGTAGGGGTCTGCAGAATCCCAAGATCTGTGCAATCCTCGTGCCTGCATCCCACATCCCAGACATGGTCTTTGGAGACACTGATGTCAGATCCTGGAGGGGTTCATGATTGGCCTGACTGGAGTGCTGTAAGGCCCAGTCTGGCTTCTGATCATTGGTTTCTGTGCGTAGCAGAGCATTGTGCCATCCCGCCAGGCTCAAGAACTGGGAAGGTTGTGAGGACAATAGGGTCAAAGGTCCCCGAGAGCCTTGACCTTGAAGCCCCTCTTCTCCCACAAAGGGCCCACCTAGAACAAAGGGAATGGTTCAGAAGTCCACTCTATGCCCCCAGATCTGAGGTCTGGAACACTAGTCCCTGACATGAAAACTCAGTTAGTGCTGAAAATTAAGCACTCTGTATGCCTCTGCACCATAAAGATTCACTACAGCCCTAGGAAGAAGGGATTGAGACTCAGAGAGGTTAGGTGACCTGCCCAACGCTATACAGCCAGGATGTGTCAAGAGCTGGAACCAGGCCTGTGTGACTCCAGACCCTGAACTTTGCAACACCTCTTTCAGGTTCCTCCATAAGAAATTGTTGTGTGTGTGTGTGTTCATATGTGCATGTGTATGTGTGTGTGCATGCACGAATGTGTGCATGTGTGTGCAAGTGTAAGTGCACCCTGACACCAGTCATAGAAACTAGCAGCTCCATGCCTGGGACAGAAATTTGACAGCAATGGTTTTAGCCATGAGGGACAGTAAGGTGTTAGATGTGGGGCTTTATTGTAGTGGGAGGAGGAAGGAAAACATGAGTTACACAGTAGGAAGGGATCAGGCTGATGAGGGTTACCCAGGGCTCTTTGCCCTGGACACCATGCTCTGTTTCAGGATTATAGTGGAGGGCTCCTTGATGTCCCCTTCTCCTTCCTCAAGATAGCATCAGGGGTGTTGGGGGTCAGGGGCTCTGAAATGCCTGGGTCACAGTCTAGGGCTGTGGCGTACATCCTGCCCCTAGGCGGAGCTGTCTTACAGCAAACCTCACAGCACCTGCCCTTGCAGCCCTCTTGGGTCTGGCAAGCAGGTGGGAGGGAATGGTGACTGCCAAGAGGAAGAGCATCAGATGAGGGGGAAGAGAGATGGGAAATGGGCAGAGGAGAGGAGAGCGAGGACAGGGAAGGATATGAGATGCTGATGAGGAAAGGAGGTGGCAGGGGAAGGGGTGAGGAGACAGGTGAGTGCAAGAGTGCAGGGGTGAGAGAGCAGCGGTGGGAGGCAAGGGCCTGTGTACCCATGAACCACATGACAGGCAGGCAGTAGGCTGTGACTTCTCCAGCTCCCAACCCTGTCTCCCAGGTGGTACCTTATTATGCAGACCTGGCCCCAGTCAAGACCTGTTGACACCACATCTCTAAGGAGAGAGCCAAAGGCAGCTCTTAAAAATATACCACAGGGTTTGCCAAGAACCAGCATACCCTCCTCAAACCAGCTCCACCAGCCTCAGTGTCCTCACCTGCAAAGTGGGCACAAATGTGTCTGAAAACGTCGCTGTGGTGCTGGGGAGACTGCTCAGTCAGGAAAGCACTTGTGGAAACGCATGAGCTCAGAGATGGATCCCTAGAATCTCCAGGAAAGTGGAGTGAGTGTGGTAGTGTGCTCTTGTGGTCTGCGCTGCTTAGGATGAAAATAGCCCCTACAGGCTCATAGGGAGCAGCACTATTAGGAGGTGTGGCCTAGTTGGAGTAGGTATGGCCATATTGGAGGAAGTGTGTCACTGTGGAAGGCTTTGAAGTTTCAGATGCTCAAGCCAGGCCAGTGGTTCACTCTCTCTTCCTGCTGCCTGCTGATCCAGAGACAGAACTCCTTGGCTCCTTCTCCAGCACCATGTCTGCCTGTGCGGTGCCATTCTTCCCACCATAGTGACGATGGACTAAATGGAATTTTAAGCAAGCCCCAATGAAATGTTTTCCTTTATAAGAATTGCTGTGGTTGGGCTGGAAAGATGGTTCAGCAGTTAAGAGTGCTTCCAGAGGACTTGGGTTCAGTTCCCAGCACCCACATGGCCGCACACAGCTGTCTGTAACTCCAGTGCCAGGGGATCTGACGCCTTCATACAGACATTATGCAAGCAAAACACCAATGCACATAAAATAAATAATTTTTTAAAATAAAAATAAACTTAAAAAGAATTGCCATGGTCATGGTGTCTCTTCACAGCAATAAAACCTTAACTAAGATATGGTCAAACAATGGAAGGTGGAAACTGGCAGATTCCAGGTCCTAGTAAGAGACCTGTCTCAAAGACTAGGTGGATAGCTACAGAGCATGACACATGAGGTTGACCTGTGGTTTCCACACACACACATGCATGCATGTGCTCACGCACACCCACCCAACACAGGAATATGTGCATACACAAAAGTGACCACGGGGGGTTTGCGTGTGACTATGTGCTTGAGGTCTATGCCATTGTTCAGCAGAGGGAAGGAGAGATAAGTCCAGCCCAGTGAGTCAGGTGGCCTGGAGCACAGCCAGACACGTGCACAGAGAAGTGTGGCTACACATGTGTATGTGTGTCAGGGATGATGGGTGGAAGCTCCTCTTTCCCTGGCCCACGGCTCAGTGGGTCTTAAAAACCTGACATGCAAATTCCTTACTGTGTTCCCCATGCTGCTGCCCCAGAATCCAGATGGTTTGATGGAGGGAGAGAGTGATTATGAAGAGAAGGGACCTGACCATAGGAGGCAGATGTGTGTGGCCCTGTCCCGTGTGCTGTGACCCTTTCTTGCTTCTTCAGGTGACCCTTGGATGACAGTGGGCTATGGCAGCAGTAGGAGAGAGCACATCCCACCGAGGCTGGGGAGGGGGCTGGCCCAAGCACTAGCTTGCTTGCTCTGCTTGCAGTAATCAAGGCTCAATCAGCCCTCATCAGCGTGTTCTTGAAATAGACCCAACTGGATGGGGGAAGCGAGCCGCCGCCTCAGTTTGTATAGCAGCAATCAGAGGGAGGCAATTTTAGATCATGGGGAACAGCAGCTTTGCCCACACACGCAGGGACTCAGCCGAGCCACAGCGCTGCTGTGGAGCCCGCTGCAATCTTGGAAATAAAAATGCCCCATTGGGGTTGCAGCTGCCCCAGCCAGGAGTGGGTATGGGAACATGGGTTCAGCTGCACCAGGGCAGAGTCCACGCTCTTCTTCTGCACCTTCGTGGAGGTCCTACTGTGTGCTGGGAGTGTGGTCAGCTGTTCTGTTTGTGTGAAGTTGGTTCCCTTTCTCAAAGGAGCTGATGGAGATGGAAGAGGTGGGTGTCTGGTCCAGGGTCATTTAGCTAAGGCAGGAGCCTGTCTGACTGGCACCACCTGTACTGGGGCTCCCCAGTCGCTAGGAGACATTGGCCTCAGTTAGCACAAACCACCACACTAATGGGACACCCAGATCTTGCAAAACTGGTGCCCAAGAACAACTGTTTCCAGCTTGCAGACGAGGCAAAGTGAGGTCCCAAGAGGTAAGGGGGTTTGTTCAAGAGTATGATTCCAGACACTGCATGTGAAGTCACCAGATACTAACCTTCTAAGGGCTAGCTCGTGCCCCGTGGCATGTGGGGCCTGAGGTCTGCTCAGCTGCCCCTATCTTCAACTTATCATCTTAGACACCCCACTTCCAAACTACCAGAAAATCTCAGTCCACTCTCAAACCAGAATCTGTGTGCCTCCTTCCCTGCCCCTAGAGCTGACTCCATCCCTTTTTCCCCTTCTGGGTCTAGCAGCCACCTTACCTGAGCCCCACTTTCACCCCCACCAGCAGCTCATAGGTCTTATTAAAACAAACCAGAGCCTATGAGATAGCTCAGGTAAAGGCATTTGTCTTAAGACCTGAGTTTGATCCTCAGAACCTATATGGTGGAAAGAGAACCAATTCTCAACTTGCCTTCTGACCTACACACACACACACACACACACACACACACACACACACACACTGACCTACACACACAAACACACACTGGGGCACACATACACTTCCTATCACATACACATAAAAAACAAGTAAGATGAAGATAAATAAATAAATAAATAATAAAAAGCACAGCAAGAAATCAGAAATTGAACTTTTTCTGTTCAAACTCCCCATGGTGCCTGGCTTCTTCATATCCCATTTACACTAGCCTGTTAGGTCCATCCTCTCTACCCAGCACCTATCTCAGCTTGCCACGAGCCACTTTCCCCTAAGCCCTTTGCTTCTGCTGCTCTGACCTCCCTGCAACCCTGGGAATGCTACATACAAGCTCCCACTGCAGGGCCCTTGCACACGTTCTCTCTTGCAGTAATGCTCTTTCCCACATGGCCAGGAGTGCTCTCGCTCTTATCCTCCTTGGATGTCCTATTTAGATTCTCGACTCCTCTTTATACTCCCTGGCCTCCCCAGACCTCTTCCCCACTTAATTCTCATGCAGATCACTCACTCCTGCCCCTCTCTGTACTTAGACTTTATTATGCTCATGGTCCTGTCTCTGTCTACCAGGATGAAGCTGTGAGAGTTCAAGGTCACAGCAGGCACAAAAGTGACACTTGCTGGATGCAGGTAGCAGCTTGGTAGAATTAAGATGGAGAGGAACAGACTGGGTGGGGGCAGAGGCTGCATGGTTGAATTCACCTGAGAAATGAATTGGAAAAGCACATAAGAGAACACGGCTGCAGGGCGGTCGGCGGTATAAGCCCAAACCTAGTGACTCCATGCCCTCAGTGGATACAGGGTGGGCTTCATTTGCAGATGAGACAGGAGGGCCATCAGGACTGGGTAGCCATTGGTGAGGGCGTCTTCCCTCTCTCCTCCAGTAGCTGTGAGAAGCCACAATCTAGAAATAGCTACAATGCCCATAGATGCTGCCACCAGAGGCGTCCTGCCTACGGCACAAAGAGCAGGTCCTGCTTGGTTGCTGGTTCCCCAGCATCTCAGGGTAGGGCAGAACTCCTGGGCTGATGAGTTTGAGGGTGGGCAGCCAAACCCTCCTGGCTCTTTCTCTCTGTTTCTTCTCGCCATCTCTTCCAACCACATGTCTGTCATTTTTTTTTTCCTCCCCTCAGAACGTGCGTTTGTAATCAACTTCTCAGTCGCCAAGGGAGGGTTTTTAAAAATAGCGTCATTGATTTCATGTTTTAGAATAAAAAAGCAATAGATGCATTTTGTTTAGAAAAAAAATAATTAGATGGTACAGAAAAGAAAGAGAAATTGGCCTAAATCTTTCCAGAAACTATCGTCATCCCTATTTGGTATCATGCCCCACCCCCTATCCCAGTCCTGTCCTCTGTGGTTGTCCTGCTGGCCTCCTTGTCCAGATGGGATGGGGACCTGACTTCAGGGCATATAGAGCAGGTGCGAGGCCAGGATAGTGTGAACAGAACCACAGGCCACCTGGGCTTGTCAGCCGAGTCATCACCGTATAGTTGTCTCCCCACAACCTGTTCAAAGTTCTATCAAAATATTTTTTATAAACATCCTCCCTGTTCACCTGGAGCCTTATAACACACACAGCACACAGCTAAGGTTGCATCAGCTCTGTTCAGAGCTATAGCAGCTTTGTCCAAGGCATAGCAGATTTGGAATGAGGAAGCCAAGTCTGTGACAGCAACTGAGTCCTTCTGAAGACAGTTGAACAGAAGGACTTGAGGTGGGTTAGACACGTGCAGTCAGTCCTTATGTGTAGTTGAGGAAACAGAACCAGACGAGTGAAATCACTTGCCCAAGGTCACACAGTTAGGGGAGAAGGTATCTGCTGCCAGGGTGAGGTGGAGCAGGAGGAGGTGAATTAAACTTCTTTTGTCAAGGGCAGTCTTTTTGTTCCTTCATCTGAGTCCCTAGATGAGACCTTAGGACAACCCCACAGTCCACCCAGCTCCAGGTCAGACCTCCATGGCCTGAGCTTAGCAGCAGTGCCCCCTGGTGGCCTACTTCCTACCACCTGCTGGTCTAAGCCCTAGATAGAGGCTGAGAGGGCTCTAAGGGGCTCTAAGGGCTCTAAGGAACCTCCCCATTCCTCCTCTTCCTGGTGGTCACATCCTGCAGTGTGTCCCTTGGAGGCCAACCCATGTCCTCCTGCAGAACTGTGGGTGGCTACAATGCCCCCTAGTAAGGATCCTGAATCTTGATTTTTCAAACCCTGATGGTCCCTAGCCTCTCCTACTCCCAGAGTCCCCTGTCCCTCCCACGGTTCCTGTCATCCTCCTAACTCCCAATGGCTCCCTCCCTCACTGATGGTTGATGATTCAACCATCCATCAGGAACCCTTGATGTCTCTTTTCAGATCTTGGGATGGGGGGTGTCCCCATGGTACTCTCACCTTCAATACCCCTTGGCAGCCTCCAATGTCCCCATCCTTCCCGATGAAGTTCTAGTGACCTTCCATTATTTGGGGAAAAGAGGAGCCTTTGAGAGATGCATCATGTTATGAGGTGGGTCTCAAGGCCTTCCCTTCACAACCTCCACCATCTGTAATCTCAGCATGCTCTCAGGTGACCCAGTGGTGCTGGTGGCTGTGGCAGCCTTCTGGAACTCTCAAAGGTCAACTTTGTGTGTGAACCTGACCAGGCTAGGGAGGTGCCCAGGTAGCTGGTGAAACATTGTCTATGGGTGTCTGTGAGGATGGCATGGTAATTAGCAGGCTTAATGAAGCAGACAGCCTCACCCCGGTGGGTGTGTGGGTGCCATGCCCTCTGTGAAAGGCCTGGAGGCAGCTTCTCCCCAAACAATCTCCATCCAGAAAGCTGTGGACACCATTCTTTTCAACTAAGAGCAGGAACATTTGAGGAAAGGGGCTACTCTTATATCCTGCTATGAGGTCTTGGAATGGAAACTGATAGGTTTTCAGAGATAGCCTACTGGGTGCATGAAAAAAAATCTGATATTAGGGTTCAGCGGGTTGCTTGCTTTTTGATGCTTGGTTTCCTCCTGCCACCCACAGGAAACTCTGTGGGACTGAAAGGGTCTTTGACTTCACTTTCAGATCTTACCTCCTAGACTCTGGTTATTGGCAGTGTCTAACAGAGATAGGCTGCAGAGCCACATTTGGCCAGCAGGGGTTGCTAGCACATACAGCTGTTTGCTGGTATACCAGGTAAATTAATTCTTAAATCCTTAGGATCAAAGGTCTGCAGTTCAAGTTTTCTGGGAAGGAAGGAGACACACTTTTATGACAGCCTCTTACTACTTTACTGCTGACATTTGATTAAGTGAATATTCTGGCTGTCAGCAGGTAGGAGAGCCCTCAGCTCAGCGGCTTATCTTACACAAGGAGAGGGAGAGGGGGCAGATTCTGCTGTTTATAAGCTGTGTGACTATGGGAGGCAAATCCCTTCACTTCTCTGTGCTTTGGTTTTCCTTATCTGTAAAATGGGTGGGTGGAGAGAAAAGTCTGCTGAACATTCAGATCACACAGAGCACCCATGAAGCAGACATTGTGTATTATAGTGTAGTAACTACAGGGATGGGAAGGGTGTCAAAGGAGGTGGGGCCTGAAGCACCACTGCTCCCTGTGTTGTCTGATTTGTAATGCTGAGTGCAGATCACAGCCTGTAATTACAGAATCAAGATGGTTACGAAGGCGTGCCCTGTGGATACCTGGTGGAGGAAAGCCCAATAAAGAAGGCCTGCTGGGAGGAGCCACATGGGAGTTGATCCACATCTTTTAATTTTTAAAAACGAGCAGACAGACAATCTTGTGCTCTTTGGGTTGCCAATAAAAAGTTTGTTATGCAAAACATTCCAACCCTTTTCATTTGTAATGATACTGTAAATATCTCAGAAAGGATATATTGTATCGTTTCTAATGAATATCAAAAAAGTTGTCACAATGACATGTCCCCTTGCTCCCATGTACCCTCCCCTCCTCCCTATAGTTGCCCAGATACTAGTATGAAATTACAAAAAAACAAACAACAACAACCACCCCCAAATCACAAGCCTCCCACTATCCTGCCCCATGAGTAGTGTTAAGAGTGTCAAGTGTTAAGGGTCACATGTATATCACGTGCGTCTGTGATGATAGGTGTCAGGGATCTGTCCATCTGTCTCTCCATGAGGGAATTGATGGTGAGGAGCAATAGCAGCAATGGGCAGTCTCCCTTCTCAGGAGTAGTGGGGAGACAGCAGCCGAGGACCAACCCCACAGGTCATCTTCAGGAGATGCTGGCCTTCCCAGAAGGAATATGTGGCCTGTATGCAAGCAGCTGGGGGCTTTGTGCCTTGGACCAGTGCCCAATTAGCTGGTGTGTGTGTGGGGGAGTGCTGGGCATTTGGCTCAGCCAGCTCAGGCTTTAGGTGGAAGGAAGGGGGCTGGGCAGAACAGCTAAGGGTCTGGAAGCTTTGGGTAAATAGAGCATTCAGGTCTTTGACAGGACACTGGAGCCTTAGTGTGAGGAAATCTCACCTTTCCACCAGATGAATCTAGGAAACTACGGGAAGAGGGAAAGGATGCCTCTCCCACAGCTTCCCATGCCTCAATAGCTGGGCAGACAAAGCAGCTGAAAAACCCAGCAGATGAGGAAGAGAGGTCAGTCCAAGAGGCCCGACCCAGGCAGGAGGCACAGCACCAGCCTCCCCCTGGGGACCATGTCTGCTCTCCATTTCCTAAGAAGAGCCCAAGGGATGGATGCCCAGTTCTTCCCTCTAGTAAGAGGGAGTGAGGCTCCTCAGACTTGGGTGTCAGGCAGGTAGAATGGCTCCAGAATAAAATGTCTGCCTACAGGATCTGCAGGGACAGGCAGGAAAGTAGAGGAAAAGGCAGGGGACAACAAGAGGGAAGGAAGGGGTGGCAGGGGGAAGGGTCCAGGGGTGGAATCCAGTCCCAGGCCTCACTGTAGCTCCCTGAAGTGGCGGCCATAGTTTCCAAGCCACAGGTCCTGGCCCTGCAACTGCAAGAAGAGATGGCTGCCTCTGACCATCCCTACCTAGGAAGGAAGGACAGTTGATGGCCAAGAAGGTTGGCTGGATGGTGAGAGCCCCTGCCACAGGGACTGGGTATGGGCTGGCCTCCAGGATCAGGGCTACGCTAAAACTCTGGTTGTTAGGAAACACGCTTCTCGCCATCATTTGTGATAGGGTTGACTTAAGATAAGTAAGGGTGTAGGCCATAGCAAAGAGGGGGACAGAGAAGAGTCTCTGCAGACCAAGGTCAAAGCAGCCCTGCAAGACAGGTACTCTTCCCCTTTAAGGGGAAGACTCCACTCCATCCCTTCCCTCAATCTGGGAGATGAAGAAACTGAGGCCGAGGATTGCGGGGGGGGGGGGGGGGGGGGGGGGGGGAGGGCGGGGGGGGCGGGGTGAGTAGCCAGAGTCATTAGGTGGGACAGTCATCAACTTCTGATTACTAAGGAGTCCTGAGAATGCTGGAATGTTTTCTTCTCTGTCTTGCAACCTTGATGGGTAGAAGGTCCTGTCATTGGAGAAAGGGGGAAGACCAAAACGAAACAAACTGTCCCTAGGGCACAGAGGAGGGTGGCCGGGGAAGGTCAGAGACAAGGTCAGGAATGACTAAAAATCAGAGGTGGATAGGCACCACTCCCTCACTCCACCTGCCCGCAGCATAAAAGTTGACAGTATAATACAAAGACTCTAGAAAATACGGGTTGAGTCACCCTAGGCAGGATCTGCTAGTCACTGTACAGAATTATCTTGGTGAGGTGATTATGCCCGTGATCAGAGGGGTGAGGCCAGGGAACAGGGCACACAGTGGCCGGCTGGTAGTTAACTTGTTAATAGGTCCTGTGCAGATGAAGCAAGTCCCTAATATTAGGTGAAGTACGAAGTTCAGGATTCATTTACACGCGGGAAGGAAGGCGGGAGAAGCACGCAGGTGGCTGGTGGGGACTCAGAAGTGTGTCTCCTTCTCTGTGATGGCAGAAATGGTGCCGTCGCCCTTGACCTTGGCCTCACAGTCATTAACGGTCACCGTCCGTGGGCTGGCCCCAAGCTTGCCTCGCATTTTCAGATCAGCGCTGGGGACTGTCAACTTCTGTAATTTCTAGATGGTTGGAGAGAAGGCTGTGTGAGCGAGGCTGCTGGGCCCAGGGTCTGCCTACTTCTACCTCCCCAACTGTGCAGATGTACCTCAGTGCTATGGAGCCAGGCCCTGGATCTGCCTTACGTCTCAGTTCTAGATGAGGCATTATCTCCTTGAGTGCACACCACCAGAAATAGGGATGGCTGAGGTCCCTATTCCTGGCATTAGGTGGGAAGTAAGGATATGGAAGCACCTAGCTTTTGCTGCATTACTGTGGAAGGTGACCAGGATTAGAGAGTTAGAATCAGGTAGACACTCCATTCCTTCCTTGGCAGCAAGAGGAGCTGGGCCTTGAAGTGGGTTGGTGATCATGCCTGATGGCCTCCTGACCTCTGGCCTGCATCCTTCTATCTGAGGGGTGGGGTGACAGACACTGCCAGAGAGTAAGAAACTTTCAGTGCTACTGATGTGAATGTTGATTAATCTGAGTCCTACCCTGCCCTGGGTTTGTCACCACACCACTGCAGTGCAGAGGAAGATCTGTGTATGAGCTACAGTGATGGGAAGAAGCCAGGAAAGGGCTTCTCAGTACCAAGAGGCTGCTGGAGAGTTGGGCAGGATGTCCTAAGGATGAGCTTTTAAAGCCTCATCTCAGTTCCCCTCTGGACAGTTTGGTTTCAATCTGAATTAGCCAACTGCCCTTGACCAACACCTCTGATAATCAACAAAAGGGACCTTCCCCATGCATCTGCCTTTGCTGGAGCCCAGGTCCCCAGGGGCACTAGAAGCTGCAGAAAACATTTTAGATGGCATTATGTCTCCTGGTGGCCTGTCAGAACCAAGTCAGAGCTGACTAGACCTCGGTTCAGATCTTGATTTAATGCTTTCCCCATAGAAATATCCAGACCTCCAACAACCTCTATCAGTTAAGGGCTGCTGTCAACCTGTTTGGCATGTGGGGAGACTGAGGCAGAATTCACAGAACCTGGCTTAACCCAGTAATCTCAGAGATGCGTCTGGTATATTTTAAGGATGAATACCTGCCAAAGAGGAGTCTGGAACAATTCCCCTTCTATTGAGACCCAGTGGCTTCTTCTACCAACTGCTCACCTCTGGCAGTGTGCCCTCTGTCTTCCACACCTTGATGAAGATCCAAAGCGGGATGCATAGCATGGAGGACAGAGCCATGAGCCAGCCAATGCCGTAGCCCCAAGCTGGGTATGTATACACGTTGTTGTACTTGAGCGGCTTGTACTTGACCAGAAAGAAGATGAAGATGCCCTGTGGAGAGGCATATGGAGATTCTTGGTGGTGCAGCTCAGCCCTGCCCTACTCCAAAGGCCCAGGCACTTTGGCTGTCCACAGTGAGCCTGAGGCAGAACCATGAGAGGAAGCCAGTCCAACTGTCAGAACCCAGGGGCTGTGGCCTTGGATCCCAGACTCTCAGGGGCCTTGGGGCCTCTCCAAGGCTGTGATACTTGTCCCCTCTCTCAAGATCTTCTTTCCCAACTTCTTCCCACTCAGAGTATGACTTAGGGATATGTCGATCCTGCTGTTCTGACCCCTTTAGTTGGGAAAATAAGCTCAGATGCCTCCAGAATCAATGACAGGACAAAGAAGAATGAGGCCATTTTTCTCTGTTAAGCTCCTCTCACCAAGGCCAGCTTGTGGCCTGGTTCCAGGGACAGAGCCTCCTCACCTCTGTCTATCACCTTCTCAGTAACAAATCTTCTCACTCATGTTTGCATACACCTGGCCCCAGGGAGGTGGGCCAGTGCCAGGATGACCCCAGGGAGGTAGGCCAGTGCCAGGTTGATCCCAGGGAGGTGGGCCAGTGCCAAGCTGATGTACACAGAACCTAAGGTCCTGACATGGGAGACACATGTTCAGGGACACTCAACACATAGAGGGGGAGCTTGAGTGAGGCCCTGCCTTGGCAAGCCCAGAGCCTCACTCTGAGGTATCAGCTCCACAGAGTGTCAGGTGACAGGGCCCTGGGGCCTTAGCTAAGCTGGCTGGAGCTGGAGTGTCTAGTGAGCAGGCGGAGGTGGGCTGGAGGTGGCTTTCCACAGGCCTTACCGCACAGATCCCAGGAGTCACAACTTTCCAGCACCACTTGATGAGTGACAGTGGCCGGTAGCCAATCATGTCCTCGATGTTGTCATAGAACCGGTTGCTTCCTGTCCAGAGGAAAGGAGACAAGTCAGGTGTATGTGTCTCAGAGAAGAGGTGAGGTGGGCCTACCTTCCCCAGCACTGAAAGGCCCCAGCATGAGACATAGGCGCTTAAACTGTCTATGTCCAGTGCCTTCATGTAAAGCTGGGTCCCTTGGGTGGCATTATTAGGTAGTCCTACTGTGCTCTGGGAAGTAGGCCCCTACAAAGGTTCTTATGTTAATGGTGGAGGTACCTCTCTCTATTTCCCACTAGAGATGTGAAGATTTTCTCCAATACGCACTCCCACCTAAGAGGCCTTTACCAGGACCCAAAGCAATGGCACCAACCAGTCTTGGACTCGAACTCCAGAACCATGAATTCTGCTAGCCCTCTACTTCTTAACTAGCCCATATCAGGCATTTCTCTGCAGCGATGCAGAGCCAATTAACACAATGGACAAGGTTTCTGAGATCACTGAGAGGGATTGCAGCTTGCTCTTAGAAAGAACTTCCCAGATATGGGCAGCTGGGCCCTAAAAACAGCAGGTTTTTTAGGAGAAAGGTGGGATGGAATCCCTGTGGAGAGGTAAGGCGAGGCCCTGGGTGATCTGAAGGTGAGGGCCTGTCTGGGTCTCTTGTGAATAGTAGTTATTATTCCTGAGCCACATTCTGTTTGCTCGGATTCCATTTGAATGGGGACCCAAAGGTGAAATGGATGAGGGCCTGGTCCATGCCAGTGGCTCTATCTGAAGTCTCCCTTGGGGAGACAAATTTCACAAAGGGAGAAACTGAGTCACAGGGTAGAACTGGCTAGAGACCACAGTGTCTGTGTCCTGAACATCCCTCTCCTTTGCTAGCATAAAAACAGGAATATCTTGCAATAGTAGGAAGGGGCTTGAATCCCCAGGGGAAGTAGAGAAGGGAAACCCAGACAGACACAGCTTACCACATCCCAGGGCCCAGCCTCCACTTACCATACACCCAGCCAATACAGACACACTCAAAGATGGCCACAAAGAGCAAGCACATGCCACTGGCAGCGTATGAGTCAAAAAGCTGGAAGATGTACATGCCTCCCTGTGGGCAGGAAGACAGACACACGAACAGACACATGGGAGAGCAGGGTCAGTAGCCAGCCTCCATGGGTCCCTCTCTCTGCTCTGGCAGCTGCTAGCCTGTAGTTTGTTCATCTCTAGTCTGAGCACTACACCCTCTGCAGCTGGGTCTCCCAAGGCCCTTTTCTGCAGAGATATCAGGGTTGGTGATGCTCTGTGGCATCAGAGGCTTCACTGAAACCAGAGTGGAGGGCAGGTGGCTTCATCACCTCTCCCAGATGGACAGCTCTGACAGACTCAGGCAGGTCTTACTGCCTCCAGTCTCACCCTCTCCCATATTTTCAGAGACTTAAAAATTTCCCTTGGCTCCCTCCAACCTGTCCCACCATCCACTCAGGAAAGTGGCCTCACTTTGCATTTGGTTCTTTCAAAGCTCAGCCCAAATGTCACTTCCTCTGAGAAGCCCTCCCTCCTTAGGCTCACTCTTTCTTCAGGTCTCTAGACTACATTGTATGAACTCACAATTAAATTCTAAAAGTGCCCTATCGGCAGCTGAGAGCTCTGAGATCCCCCAAGGAAGCCCCCACACCTTGGTCCTTATTGTACCTCCAGCCCTCAGCCCAGGGCCCAGTGTATAGTAGGACCCCTAGAAGATGTAAGTAGAATCATCTGGAGCATGGGCTCTATGGCATGGTATTGGCTAGACTGCCCAGGACTCCCAGTTTTTGGCTCAGAATGAACACATAGTAGGTGCACAGCTCATCTGTGGGATGAATTACTGATGAAGGGTTGCCTGTGAGCCCATTCTGTAACACACAGTTGGCCTCTTGATGGCTGGTCTTAATTCTCAACTTGACTAGAATCGGGACAAACCTGAGAGACTCGCCTCTGGGCATGTCTGTGGGAATATTTCCAGAGAGGATTGACCTGACAGAAGTGTGAAAACTTGGTCTTTGAGTGGGCAGCAGCTTCCAACAAGGGGCCCAGATAGAAGGGGCCCAGATTTGAAGAAACTATTTGAAGAAACCTATTGCTGAGTGAGTGCTTCTATCATGGCCTCTACCACCATCCCCAGACGCCAGCTTCTCCAGCCATCCAACACAGACACAATGCTAGTATCTATTGTTGAAGCTTATTTTTAATTATATCCAAAATGTTTTCATGTACTGTTGGGAAATGCCTAGCCCTTGGCATTTTGTATTGTCTGCAGGTGTTGGATTTATGTGTGTGGCGGGGAGGGGGATGTTTGATTGCTCATGATCTGCACATGCTATCAGTAGAAAGCCTGAGGAGTTCTGTATCAACAAAAACACTTGAGTTGACACATTCAGGATTCCACTGACCAGTATGGCACTGGCCAGGATGGTAGTTCCCTCTGCTGAGGTCTGACAGGGTTTGCGTATATGAAAGTGCCTCCTTGTTCTGTTCCCTGAGCTGCCACAGTAGGTGTACTACTACAGGTGTCTTTCTAGTGATCTTCCTGGGCCTCCAGTCCCAGTTTATAACCATCAGGGTGTTCAGCTTCAAGGGCTGAGCAGCTACTAGGTTTTCCTCTCCAGGGAGCTGCCCCAAACATGTAAGCCATCCTAGTGAACCTCCTTTTATACTCTTTTCCTCTAGAGAGCCCTAACAGACCTCTTGCCATTTTCCCTTTAACAGGACAGTGTAGCTCTTTCTCATAGTGTTTGTATGATGTTAGACATCATGAATAATCCAGAGACGAATGGCACACACAGCTTGTCCTATTAAAACAGGAAGGACTCAGGAATCTGCAGATTTGTTGCTCATGGGAGTTCCAGTGTGAAGAGATGACTGTCTGAGAAAGTCTGAAGACAAAGCTCAGTGGAAGCCCTGCCACTCAAAGAGATGGAGGAAAGTCCCTCATGAGGATTTTGGGGGTAGGTGAGAGCCTGGGAGGGGAGGAGAGGCCAGGTCCAGATTTGGGCAGAAATCGCATCTCTAAGGAAAATCTTCCTGATACACTAAGGATCCTTGAAGAGCACAGATCCAGGGAAATAAACATGAAAGAGCTTGGAAGGCTCAGGTGGGAAAAGTCGGGGCCTGAGAGCAGCTGCAGGGCCTCCTGTGCCTGCCAAAGGGGCTCACTTGGAACAAGAGTCCCCCTCCCAATCAGTACCCTAAGCTATCTTCTATCAAGCATATTCCACAGCATGAGACCATGTGTTCCCACATTTGTCTCCTCCAAAGACTGAGATAACATAATAACAAAGACAGGGCCACACAGGTAACACCGGTTTGAAGAGTGAGTTAAGTGTCAAGGCATGGTGGGGACTGCGGCTAACGGCAGAGCCATACACCACAGGGAGTTGTTAGGGGACATGGGTGTGTACAACCTGATGTGCAGATTCTCTGGAATACACCAAAAGGCACACCTATATCACAGAATGAATTCATACCTAGCCTACTCAGTTTAGTGACACCATCAAAATAAACAGTACAAAGAGGGATAGGGATGTAGCTCAGGGGTAGAGCGCTTGTCTAGTGCTCTAGTGAGTGAGGCAAGCTCAGCATCAGCACAGGAAAGGATACAGAGAGAGCAATAAAGCAATGGGTTTGCTGAGTCTAGGTCCACTAGTGACCTGGTATCTGGCTCAGTTTGTGCCAGGGTGCTCTATTACCCTACTATTACTACTACTACTACTACTACTACTACTACTACTACTAATAATAATAATAATAATAATAATAATAATAATAATAATAATAATAATTCTCTTTATTCCTCCCCCCATCCTTTCCTTCCTCCTCTTCTTTTTGTTTGTTTCTTCAAGACAGGGTTTTCTCTGTGTAGCCCTGGCTGTCCTGGAACTCCTCTATAGAACAGGATGGCCTGGAACTCAGAGATCTGCCTCCCAAGAGCTGGAGTTAAAGGTACACACCACTGGCCCAGCTATGGCCCAGTTTCTTAAACTGTACAGGTCATATAAATAAATGTGGGTGTCAGAACTTGCAAAGGAAAAAGGATTATGATTATATAATGACTGAAAATTAATTCAAAATCAAATCTGTAACAAATCAGAGGTGCTTTCTGACAGTGCTCACCGGAGCTGCACAGCACGGCCTCACCACAGCCGTGGTTCTGAACACATGACACACACTTAGCAGCACACATGCCCTTGTGCCACTCAGTGCCAACGAATGCTGCCTGAAACAGCTCAGACTCAAGTCTACTGTGGTGTTTTCACTGTGCATATCCAGGCTTTTGCTCTTCCAGAGATACAATGATTTAATAATGGAAAAAAAGAGTTTTAGTATTTTCTCAGTCATGCCTCAAGTTAGTATATCTTTGCATTGTATTGTTAGAATATTTGATATTTCTTTTTACATTTAGTGTATGTGTATGATTGTGTGTGTGTGGGTGTGTGTGCACACGCACATGCAAGCATGTATGCACATGCAAGTGAGCTGTACTTTGGCTCATGTGGTCAGAGTGCAACAGAGTCAGTTCTCTCCTTTTACCCTGTGGGTCCTGAGACCAAACACAGGTCGTCAAACTCTGTAGTACCTTTACCTACTGAGCCGCCTTGTCAGCCTCAGAACATTTGGTTTTAAAAACTGCCATTTGAGTTGCATAAAAGATTATTCAATAAATTTGTCTTGGGATTAGGACAGAATTATAATTCCTGAAATTATCCTAAACACTCTTCTGAAATCACAAACTATATATGTATGCAATCAATGTTCTCAGTATTGATGATCATAAAACCAAAATGTTGACCAACTCTGAGAGCCATCAAAGGCATTCTGTGTCCTGCACTAGCAAATATTCAGCCAAGATTTTATTTCCTTTTTTATGTAAGCACAGCCACTTCATTAGTATGTAATTTTTCCTTTTGTTTTAACAAATGACAAAATTATATGTATGCCAAAGAATTGTTTCAAAGAAATTTCTTTATAATTTATTATCAGGAAATGTTTGGTTTATATACTTATTTATTAGTTTTTATGTATCTGAGTATTTTGCCTGCATGCATGTCTGTGCACCACACATGTGAAATGCCTGTGGAGGCCAGAAGAGGGCATTGGATCTCAAGAGACTGAAGCTACAGTTGGTTGTGAGAGGCCATGTGGGTCCTGGGAATCAAACCCAGGTTCTCTGCAAGAGCAGTCAGTGCTCTAACCCACTGGACCATCACTCCAGGTCCTGTATAACTATTTTATAGATCTACATACCCAGGGTCACATACAAATTTCTTGGGTGAAAAGGGGCTGTGTGTGGCAAAGCTTAAGAATTTCTGCTCTGATGTCTATATGCCAACTCTTGGTGACATATTCCTCAGAACGCAGCCCCATTAAGGGATCAATAGCTGGCTTTAACTTTTCCGTGTCTTAATGTACTTCTTGGTTCCCCCCTCCTCTACCAATGTGATGACGGGCACGACTATTGCTATCTAATGTCCCTACAGGGAAACTAGAGGCACCAAGGGGCAAAGCCATTTGCAGCATGATGTCATGGAGCTGAGCGAAGGGGCTGAGAACTGAATGGCAGGGTCCACAGTCTTAACCACTAGTCACACTGCTGTGGGAGAAGATAAGAAACAGTAGCCTGTGTTTTCCTTAGACCTGAACTTTAACCATGCATAAATGAGAGAGAGGCTCTGGCAGGCAATTACCAGGATGACTGAGGCTGACATGGCTCACTGGGCTCACTGTGTACTTCTTCAGCACAATAGCTTAAGCATATCACTCGGTGGGGGTGGAGGGCTGGCATGTGAAGCTCAAATGCCTGCTGATTAATAGTCTCAGTTGGCTGGAGTGCTGGCTCCCTGATGGCCCCTGGGAGTCACTATGCTCACTTAGGGAGAGGCTGTGTGCACTGGGGGCAACCCAGGGCAGGTTGTCCTGGGAGTCAGTGATAGCCATGCCAACACCTCTCCATTAGCTTCTTCAAGGTGTCAGGTTAACCCCCAATTTGTATGCAACAAATGACTCCACTCTGTGAAATTAAGTAGTGCTTAATGAGGCCCTACCCACTGTAGCCTGGCCTCCCTACATGGAGAGAGAGGAGGTAGAACCACGCAGGGAGAGCAGAAAGGAATCCTCACCCCATTCATTTGCTCAAACAGAAACTGTCTCTTTCATTAATGTGACAGTGAGTAAGAGCAGCAATAACTCCTGTGCTCACACTGAACACACAACCTCCAGGGGCCCCAGGATGAACAAGGTGGGTTCTTGTTCTCCTAGACCCTTACCACCTGGGAGATGACAGGTGAAACGACAGGTGGGGTCATTATAACAGAGAGACAGGGAGTGATCTGGGAATACCATGGCTCAGGGCAGGGAGATGACAGGAAGCCAGCTGTAGCCTAGGAGGGGGAAGTGGAAGAGGGCCTCTGGAGGGGACTGGCCTCTGTTTCACCCCAGCTGTCTGATGGATCCCAGTTCCCCATTCCTTCTTCCTGTTTCCTACACAACCTCTTGGTGTCTCTTGGCTACAGATCCCCCCCCCCTTTTCTTGTGTTAATTATCTCTGTGCATTATGGGGAGAAAGACACCTAATCTCACCTTCCAAAGAGACCTCACACGGGACAGGGACGGAATGGCTGTGGGGTGAGGTGGGGTGGGCACGTGGTTTAGGAGACCACCTCAATTTGGAGTCAGGGACAAGTAGGAGGAGGATCACACAGGGGGCCAAGGCTGAAACACACAGCAAATGCCACCCCAGGTGTCAGTTCTGACATGTTCCAGCAATTGAACTTGAGGCCATGACAAGGAGCCAGTTCTGGGCCTGAGAGCTATTGTTCTCTTCACTGGAGGGTCACCCAAGGATGAGCAGGCTTGCCTGACAAGTTCCCATATGAGTTCTCCTGTCTAGCAACAGCCACCTTTAGCACTGACATAGGGGCAACCTTGTACTCAGATCTCACTGAGAGTCTACTCTCAGTGGCTTGAAAGAAAGAGCAAGCACCCAAGTAGCAGAGAAGCCTCTGGATCTGCCCACAGCCATAGGGTCCGCGGCCTTGAAGCTAGAGTGTGATGGAGTACCGGTGACATCACTTACCTCTGTCAACATCACCAGGCCTAGGAAATAGGAGATAATGGACAGGGCCAGGATGAGCAGTTCTCGCCGGTAGCCCCTCCGGAAGACCTTGGGGTACATATCTACCACAGCAGTCACGAGGCTCTCCACGCACACAAACTAGAGGGAGAGATACAACATGTGAAGCCCAGGAAAAGGCCAGTCCTGGTACCCTAGATCCGTGTACCAGGGGCTTCCTTCTCACTGACCTGTCTCCCAACTTCACACTCTATCCCACCATGATGAAAGCAAGCCCAGCCCCAGCACCAACTATCTCAACATAGCCATTGAACAGACCAGGAAGAAGATGCTGAGAGGAGAGAAGCTACTGCCCACAGTCACTCTGCATGCAGTCCAGACTGTGATGGCTCCTTCTTCCCCATAGCTGTCACTTCCTGTTCTGGGGCTGGTGAGTTACTTGAGATCCAGCCTCTGTCCTCAAGGCAAGGCAGGAGTCTCAGAACTGTCCTGGGAGCTTGGTGATCTGCTGGCAGACTCTGGCCAGGGTCTTTGACTTCTAGGACTATGAAACCTTCCTGCCCTATGATAAGTGGAAGGCTACACCCAGCTCTGTCACCAGGTGTTTGGTAGCAGATCCCAGCTATGAACCAGCCTACTGCTGAGGTGGTCTCCCATCTCTGTGCTGCAATGGAGTATTCCTTTGCAAGTCCCATGTTGGAAGACCCTGCTCCTTTAACCGTCTGATTCACATCTATCTTCCTAGACAAGGTGTTTCCAATATACAAAAAGGGTTGAGGCACAGAGAGAGGAGGTGACTCTCTCAAAGTCACACAGCTTGGAGCTATTTGAACTGATGCTCAACCCTGGTCCCTCTGCACTGCCTCCACAACAAGGACTGGTACTGCTGGGGTCTTGTGGGAGGGAGATGGGATTCAAATAAGGCTGCTTATCCAGGAAGCTAACGGGAGTGTGGAATATAGACGTGTGCAGGTAAGAGACAGACAGACCTGGGTATCTGTCTGAGCAAGTCACTCTGCACCTCTAAGCCATGGCTTCTGCTTTCAAACCCAGATGCACCTCTAAGCCATGGCTTCTGCTTTCAAACCCAGACAATGAACTGGAGTACTCAGCTCATATGACTCTCAGAGGGTAGGCTGAACAGAAGCACATGGCAGAAAAGCCAGTGAGCCCAGCTCAGTGGAGCATGAGCAGAGTCCATGCCTCCCTCCCACCTCCTCTGCTGGGCGGGACCCTCTGCCTGTCACATACCAGCTGCAGAGCCTTGATTTCTGAAAGGCTTTGCCAGCAACAATGGAAGGGAAAGCTATCAGCAGAAACACCCGGCACTTCTGCAGCGCAGCTTAGCGGTTTCTGGGGAAGGATTCTGGCTCTAGAGAAATTGAATGTGGCTGGATTGACAGACACACAGTTCAGAGCTTATGTGTTCAGTGACTCTTGCAAGGTCGTGGGTAAGAACAGGGCTCACCAGGCTAACTCAGGCATTATCCTTTCCCCTAATGCATGAGGATCAGGGCTTCTCTCCTGCACTGCAGACTTGCAGGACCCCTTACTGACATCAGCATGGCTGGAAGCAGTTCTCTGGGCTCTAGACAGCCAGCCATGCTCAGCAGCAGGCAGAGGCTGTATTCTAGGCCTGTGGGGCAATGAGAAGCCACAGGCTTCAGCTTGGAGGCCATGGGGAGGATGAGAGTGGGCACAGAGAGAAGCATGGGGGTGGGGTGGGGGGAGGACCTGGTGCAGAGGGATGAGGGACAGGAGCATGCAGTTCACTCTGGAGCTGCTAGTGGAGGATGCCAGGAACAGGTCATAGAGACCTTGTCACAGAACCAGAGGAAGGAAACTGGCTTTTGTTTGTCCCATGTGCTCCATGGCTTGGTAGGGATGGGAACATGGGGGTCTTTGTTACCATTAGCCACAGCCCACCCTCTTTAGGACTCATTTCTGCTTTTCTGGGAGCCTCCAGCTGGGAATCATTTATCAGAATGGAAGGACTTAGGGAATCATTTAAAAACTGAATTGGGGTCTGGGGAGATGGCTCAGCAGGTGAAGAAACTTTCAGCCAAGCATGAGGATTTGAGTTCCATCCCTGGGACCCACATGGTAGAAGGAAAGAACTGATCTCCACAAGCTGTCCTTTGACCTGCGCATGTATACTGCAGCAGGTCTGTGTCTATACACACACACATACACGCACACACAGAAAGAGAGAGAGAGAGAGAGAGAGAGAGAGAGAGAGAGAGAGAGAGAGAGAGAATAAATAAATGCAATAAATTAGAACAAACAAAGCTTGAAGAAGATAAGAGAGGAAGAAAGGAAGGGAGGGAGGGAGGAAGGGAGGGAGGAAGGGGGGAGGGAGGAAGGGGGAGAGGGAGAAATGGAAAAGACCTTAAATTGGGAATTTCAGGTGAAGAAAACAGGAAGGTGTGGAGGGACACCAAATGTGCACATCTGTAATCAGGAGGCTTCTGAGAGGTGGTGTGGCTGCTTGATGGCCTGGTGCCCAAGGCCATGAGAGGGTTCTGGAGCCTAGAACCTGTTCCTAAGAATAGCACCTGGTCTATCTAGTCCCCTGTCCCTCTCTTCCCTTCCCCTCCCTTCCCCATTACCTGAATGTCCCCTCCCACACCATTCCTTTTCCTCTTTCCACCCCTCACCTGGCTGTCCAGGCCCAGGAAGATGAGCATCATAAAGAACAAGGTGGCCCACAATGGGGAGAGGGGCATCATAGTGACAGCCTTGGGGTAGGCGATGAAAGCCAGTCCTGGACCTGGAGGGGAGGGAGAGAGGGTTCTCTGTTTCAGTGTTTCCATCTAGCAGGTATGCAGGATTGCCAGGCACTGGGCCCAGGTCTCACTCCAATCTCCCGACTATACTGTGCTGACTGTGCATTGTTAATAGGGACCTACAGGAAAGTGTGTCACTGTGGAGAGGGCCTGCAAGGTCAGGGTTCAAGCCAGAGGTGTGTGACCCACAGATCTTCTTCTATATCCACCTGCTTCCTGCTTTCACAGTAGGGAGAACCCTGTTCAAATATTCTCACCAGGACTGGACAGCAGCTGAGTCTAAGCAGGAGCAGAACAGTCTACCTAAAAGTGGTTCCTAGGAGAGTGAGCTGCCACAGAGCAGGGAGTGCCCAGTAGAAAGCCTTATTACAGTAACCCATATGTCATAAGAGCCCAGTGCAAGTGTTCACCCCAGTGGATTCTGAAAATATATCCACACTCTACCACCATCAAGATACAGAATGTTCCTGTTGCCTCTAGCTGCTCACCACCTCCACTTCCACCTCCATCAGCATCTGGGACAACCACTGGCAGGATTTGTTGTTGCTGTTGTTATTATTATTATTAATTATTATTGAGATTATTTTAAAGTATGTGTGTGTGCGTGTGCGTGTGTGTGTGTGTGTGTGTGTGTGTGTATGTACATCTGAGTGCAGTGCCCACGGAGGCCAGTAGAGGGTGTTAGATACCCTGGAGCTGGAGTCACAGGCAATTTTGTTACCTGAAGTATAGTACATGTCCCTAACCTCTGAGCCATCTTTCCAGCTTGTGTTTTTCGTTTTTGAATCTTAGATTAAGATTTAGGATGGAATTGCTGGGGGTGACAACCACACACTTCATCTATGAAATGCTGATTTCAAAAGCAGTCATGCCGTTCTGTCATATTATCAGCAACATCTGAGGCTCCATGTTTTAGCCAACATTTGATACTGTCATTCTTTCAGAATTCTTTGGAATGTTGCTTCTGCAGTCATTGTTACCATGGTGTTTGCCCGAGGATGGGGTGGCGTCTTCATCAGGATTCTGCAAGCATGAGTTGTTCCTTCACTCACTCGGCACTGTGTTTATGCCAGTGTGGTCTCCTTAGTGCTTAGTTTTTTTCCTCTGGGTTTTGATCCAATAAGGATCATCATTTATTTTGTTGTTCAAGTTGTCCCAGGTGTGCCTTCAGGCAGATCCTGCATGCCTCTGATGTGTCTTCAGCCTTCTCTGGAACATACCCATATTCTGGCTTGTGTTCTGACCCAGCCCTAGACCTGATTGTCTCCCCAAGGGGCCCTGACTTCAGATAGTGATGTTCAGAAAGCAAGGCCTGGGCACTGGGTACTTGTTAACTGGGAATGTCACTGCAGGCGGCTCCCTCAGCACACTCACCCTCCTGTGCGTGCCTCCGTGTTTCCATCCACACACTGAAACTGGAAGTCCAACCATACAAATTCCATGACTTCCAATACAGAACATTCTAGTTCCTGCTCCTCAGAGGAAACTGGGAGCCTTGGAATCTACTTACATGTATCAGTCTAGCCTACCCAAATACACACATTCCATTCAGCAGAACCTCTAGCTCTGTTCTGACACAAGTTCACTCTAGTTATTTTTTTCATCCTTGGCCTCCAGCACCCACTCAGCACACCATGACTGTTCTCTGGTAGTTCTGTGTTCATCCACACCCAGTGTGGCTACAGGACACTGTCATTCTACAACACAGGAAGGTCACTCTTACTGGCTTGTATTCTATTTTGGGCTCCACTGCACTTTGGGTGGGGTGTGAGACATCACCCAGGGTCAAGGCTAATAAGGACAATACTCTGGGAACTGCCCTTTCCTTCCTCCTCCTCACCCTTGCCCCCTTCCCTTCCTCCCCTGCCTTACTGCCCTTCATGGCAGTAACTGTGCTCTTTACTTTCCAGCTGTCCCTGAATCCTTTCTGCCCATTTGATTACATATACTTTCTTGCATCTCTGACTTCCCCCTGTGAGGACAGATGAACACTGGTACTGATATTTACTTTTTCAACTTTTAAATACATACTTTTTTTTTAAAGGCAGAGTCTAGGCTGGCCTCAAATTCACTATCCTTCTGCTTCAGACTTCCAAGGGTATACTACCATGACCAGCTGCCTGTAAACATCACTTTAAAAATACCCTTCAATCCATACTTATCTTATTACTTAAAAAATTAAGATTATTTTTATTTATTTGTGTGTGTGTGTGTGTGTGTGCGCGCGCGCATGCACCTGTGTGAGTTTATGTTCACTACATGAGTTCAATGCCCATGGAGGCCAGAAGAGGGCATCAGATCATCAGAAGCTAAGTTACAGGTGGTTATGAGCTGCCTGATGTGGATGCTGGGAACCAAACCTTGTTCCTCTGCAAGAGCAGCAAATGCTCATAACTCCTGAGCCCTCTCTCCACCCCTCTCCTGATTATTTTTAATGTACATGGTGTTATATTTTGTCAATGTCTTTTTTCAGTATCCATGGAGATGTTAGGTTTTTGTTAATCCATGAATACAGTACATACTATTAATGGTGTTCTTAACAGCAGCCCAACCTTGAATTATTCTTGCACTGGTTCTTCTTGGTCAAGACATATAAACCAGTTCATTTCCATGTTTACTTGCAGTGTTTAGTACAGAGTTTTCTCTGTTTCTACCCTTGTCATCTTGTATCTTCCTCCCATTCAGTGCCAGGCACCACCACGTCCAGCTTTCATATTCAAATGTGCTTGTCAGGGTATGTCAGAGGTGGGCTTTCAGAGGCAATTAGATCTTGAAGAGGCGATTAGGTCAAGAGGGATTAATGTCTGTCTCAGGGGATGGGATTAGTTCTTTGAGAATGGAGTGGTTCTCTTAGGTTGGACTGTTAGAGGGGATCAGCTCCTTTGTTCCCACCCTCTTCTCATCGCCACTCTCTGTGAGCTCCTGTCATGTGATGCCTCTATCATGTGATGGTGCAGCATGAGATACCCACACACACCACACACACACACATGATTTAGCTACGGGATCTCGCTTTCTCCAGAAACTACCAGCTAAACAAACCCCACATCTTTATAAATTACCCAGTCTTAGGTATTTTGAAAGTTTTTCATATATCACAGCTGATTTGTGGAGGAGCATGATTCTTGACTAGTTCATGGAAAATTCCTATTCCTAACTTTTATAGTGGTATATAGCCTCTCTCTCTCTCTCTCTTTCTCTCTCTCTCTATCTATACATACACACACACACACACACACGTGTGTGTGTGTGTGTGTGTACAACTGATTATGAGCATGTGTGTACATGAGTATCGTATGTATTATGTATGTATGGTGTGTACATGTGTGGGTGTAAATGTGTATGTGGAGGCCCTAGGTGGATGTTGGGTGTCTCTCTCTTCACCTTCATTTTTAGAGATAGGGTCTCTCACTGAACCTGAAACCCATCAATTTGGCTAGGCCTCCAAGCCAATAAGCTTCCTGGATCTGCTTGTCTTCTCTCTCCTCCATCCAAGGCTGGAGTGATAGGCAAGCACCTCCACACTCAGCTTTTTATATGGGTTCTGGGGATCCAAAATCAGGTCCTTACGCTTGGGTGGCAAGTACTTTACCAACTGAGCCAGCCCAAAAACTTCTAAATAAAGAAATTATTTCTTTAAAAGATACAGAGCTATTCAGTTTTCCTGTTTCTTTTGTGTCAGTCTGAGCACACTGATTTTCAAAATATTAATATGCAACCTATGTTACATGTAATATCTATGTTACCCATATAACTTATGTAATCAAACATAGTCGAAGCTATTCACAGTGGTCCTTTACGTTCATTCTAATGTCTGTAGGGTCTGTAGATCTGCCTCTTACTTCATTGTCCCAAAAAATCAAAACTTTATTATTATTGTGTGTACATGCGCATGTTGTGTGTGTGTGAACACATGTAGCTGTCAGAGGAGGTCAGCTCTCTCCTACATTTATGTGAGTTCTGGGGATCAAACTCAGGTCATCAGGCTTGTGTGGCAAGTGCCTTTATCCACTGAGCCATCTCACTGGCCCCTTTAATTGTTGATATTAGTTGTGGTGGTTTGGATGAGAAATGTCCCCCATGGGCTCATGTATTTGAACAGTTGGTTCCCAGTTGGTGGTACCGTTGGGGGAGATTATAGAGGTACAGCCTTGTTGGAGGAAGTACATCACTGGGTACAGAACCTGAGAGTTTATAGCCTTGCCCTACTTCCTGCTGGCTTTCTCTGCTTTTTCTGGATATCTCTGAAATGAGATATCTCAGCTTCTGCTCCTGATGCTTTGCTGCCATGATAGACTTTCTATCCCAAAACTGTAAGCTAAATAAACTCTTCCTTAAGTTGCTTTAGTAATGACATTTTGTCAAAGCAACAGAAAATTCACTAATATACTAATAATTTGTATTTTCTTTAATTTTTTCCCCCTGGTAGTTTTGTAAAGTAATTATGACCTTTGTTCATCTTTTCTAATTGTTTTTGGCTTTAAAATATTCTCTATTAATTGTATGGATTTTCTTTATTATTTCTCTGATCCTGTTTATCTTGGGTTTAATTTGTGTCCCAGTATGCAACTTGTTCTGGTAAATATTTTATGTTTACTTGAAGGGAAATTTCCTCTAAGGATGGTGGATGAAAAGCTATGTGAGTGCCCCTTCAATGGGCCAAGAAGCTAAGCATACTATGAGGTGGTGTGTAAGGCAGTGCTCACCTCTGATGTCATCTGCTTTGGGTAGGACCCAACCTCCTTGAGGACCATCTCTATCTTAAATACTCAGGAACCCACAACACCGCCTCATTACAGTGTATTTTTCCAGAATCCGAGTATCATGTAAGTCAAGAAGAAGTTGTCATCATGGTGTAGCATCACCCTGCTTATAATGCATTTGATACAAACATATTAACTATACTTCGGGCTATGACATCTGTGAGGATTCTATGTGAGGGAGAGGAGGTGGGTTCCCCAAGCACAGGAGCAGCATGTGCAAATGGCCTGTGCTGGACTCCAGTGGGGTCAGTGAGGCAGATCACTGAGGTGGGCCAGGGTGAGCCAGTGGTAGTGAAGTGGGTGGGTTGGCTCCAGCAGCCCAGGGCTGTGCAGGCTCTGCTCCAAGGCCACTCTGTTAGCATGACGCCTTGGGGCTGAGTACAGAGTGGAGTCAGTCCAAGGTGAGTGGTAAAGGGGCAGGGGCAGGAGAAAGAGCAGCTTGGGAAGTAAATGAAGGCTTTGGCTCCCAATGAGGCAGATCAGAGCCTCTCCTGCAAGTGGTGGATTGTGGTGAAGAGTGGGGCCACATCTTGAGAAACAAACCCAGGGCAAGAAGACAGTGGTCACATTATCCTCACCCCGTGGCTCCCTGCATATGCTTGGGCCATCTGCCTCCCATCTCTGCAGACTTACCTGACTCTGCCACCTCAGCAATAGGCACTCCCTGCTCATATGCCATGAAGCCCAGGACTGAGAAGATGGCAAACCCAGCCACAAAGCTGGTGCCACTGTTCAAACAGCAGAGCATAATACAGTCCCTGTGGGGAAACAGTGAGAAGGACCTGGGTCAGAACGGGCAGAATAGGCACCTGCTGGGACCTTTGCCCTCTGAGACCAGGGCACACTGTGTGGCAGGCAGAGAAGCCATCTGTTTTCCAGATGAATTATTTGTGGCTCAGAGAGGGTGGGCATCTGGCCCACAGTCACACAGTTTTTCCTGCATTGCTAAGACAAGGTAGGTCGTAGGAGAGGGTGTGACAGAAGGAAGGGAGTCTGGCTTTACAAATTAAGAAAAGGAAGACAACTAATGCTCTGATCCCTGAGGTGAGAAAGCCAGAAGCAGCAGGAGGGGACCATGCTCCCAAGACACAAAGCTCAGAGGGTGGGAGGAGTCTCCATGTGAGAAGTCAGGTGAGTGGTTGGGGACCTTAGGCCTGCAGCACCAGCAGCTTCCAGAGGAGAGGTTTTGTGGTGACACCTATCCTGGCTGATACCCTGCATTCTGCTCTACTCAGTTTCTGCTTGTTGGGCCAGCTCAAGGGGGAAACCCATCAGAGCAGCAACTTTGACCTGTTCTTGAGAGGGGCTCACCAGCTTGGAAGCACCAGCATAAAGCCCCAAGGGGAAAGCAGACAAAAGATGGAGCTTTGTTGAGATGAGGACGGTGGCCCATCCTTCCACAGGCTCTAGGATCCAGCCTCTGCAATGTGGGCTCATCAGATCAGGGTGTATACAGTGCCTTGTCCTGTACAGGAGGTGCACTGGGTGATCCTGACCGATAGTGTCCCAGAGTGAAGTGGCACTGTGGCCTCTGCTCCTGGCTCAGGAGCTAGAGCTTGCTGCCTCCTTGAACAGTCCCCTTCCTACTGGATGGTGCCCCCTGCTGATAGCACAGAGAACCTCCTTATATCCCATCAGACAAAATCTGCCTTGGCTGCTTGAGGCGGTGGTCTGAAGACTGAGCCTCAGAGCTCCTTCAGCTGTGCATTCTCTCAGATAACACCCCAATTCTCTTGCTGCTCCTTCATCCTGTCCCCCATCTGTAGTGTACTCTGGCTTGCCCAGAGCCTCTGCCGCTGCCATGTGCAGGACAGAGAACTCTTTCTTCTTCTTGCACCATGCTCTTTGTAATAGAACCAAAAGTTACACTAATGTTGGTGGTAAAGCAACAATGCTAACCACTAATGGGGGCACAAGGAGAGGGCACTACATCGATGTCAAGGGGCCTGGGGTTATGACCCTTCTGCAAGGTCTTTCTTTGGGACTGACCTAATCACCACAAGTGTTTGGTAGCAAGGCCTCATGGGTTGTTTCACCCTCTCATACCTGGGGGCATAGTGGAATTAATTCCCCAGGTCCACTAGCATGGACTTAGCCATGTAACCTACTTTTGGACAATAAGATGTTAGCTGATGTGACACAGACATTTGACTTGTATCTTCTTAACTGGACTTGTCTTCTATCATTCTTGTGATTTTTCTATGAAAAGAACTCCCGTGGGGTGGGGTGGGGGGCTCTGTCCCTTCAGCCTGGACCACAAGATGCACACACAAGGAGCAGATTTGAGCCTGATTTGAAGCCAAACCCACCCGCTCATAGCCAGGATAATTTTCCTAGCCAACCTCAGCCCAGGAGCAAGAAGGCAGATATTTAAGCCCCTGGGGCCAGGGCTATTTGTCACAAACATTACTATGGCAGATGACTGATACAAGCCCCTTTGAAGATCTCTTTTGACACAGTGAATGCCAGCTGGGCTGCTAAACCTGACTATAAGAAACTCAGTCCAGCCCAGGAGAGGACCACATTATAGCTGAGGCAGCAGGGACTCACTTACATGTTAGCTAGCATCTTATTGTCCAAAATCCAGGCACAGCTGCCCCTATGCATCATCTCCTCAAGCCTAAAGTCAAACAGCCCTGACTTAGCCAATGTGGGAAGGGGAGGATCTGGAGAGGAGGGCATTGCCCCGTGCTTGCTACCGTCTGGTTTCTCCTGTCATGTTTAAGGAGCTACAATGTGCCAATCCTGTGTCAGGTCCTCAGGGTCCCACTGTCAGTTATCTGTGAAACTGAAGCTGGAAATCTGGTCCTCCCAGACACCCTTTCTAGGGGCCAAACGACACTTCAGCCACCGTGTGGCTGGGGAAAGCAAATGTCCCTATCTGCAAATCCATCTCTCCCATATGCCACTCAGATCACTTTCTTGTATCTGAGTTCCTAGGGACCTCTGACTCCCTCGGCTCTACCCTGTGAACTCTCAGTCACGGAGGCCCTGCCTGGCTGGGCTGTTCTGTCCCTTTCAGACCTCCCTACATCTCCCTGCAATCTCTGGGGAAGGCTTATGTAACCATGGCTTTGAAGTCAGCAGGAGCTGAGCTGGGCTTGCCTGAGCTCCAGAGGTGACTAAGCTGTCAGGAGAGTGGATTAATTGACTGCTGGGCAGACCTGTTTGCAGAACAATCTGGAAACAGATTTTTGCAGGCATCTGCTTTGTTCCACTGAGCGACAGGAAGAGGAGGAAAAATCCTGCCTGCTGAGCGCCTGCCAGCAGTGGACTGGCACAGGCCCCTCTCCTAGACCCACACCCATGCTGAATGCAGTTCATTTTCAGATAGCTGATGGTTGCTCGTTGAGAAAATCGCTTGCATTTAACTCTACGTGTAACCATCTCCACAAGGGCACCATATATCTACACATTTTTGTACCTTCTAATTGAATAAATAATTTGTATATTTCATTTGGGGTTAAATTATACATAGATGATATCTGTACTAATTGGATTTTCCTTGCTGGGATGGGGCTGGGTGGGTGGGGGTTAGGACAAGGGTGTCACTGTGTCTTAGGCTGACCTGGAACTCATTATGTAGCCCAGACTAGCCTCAAACTCACAGAAATCCTTCTGCTTCAGCCTCCTGCGTGCTACTGTGCCTGAGTCTCTTGGCTCTATTTTTTTTTTTTTTAACCATAAAAGCAATATGTTCCCAGAGTAAACGGATACCTTTGATATACAGGAATCAAGAGAGGGAAATCAGGCCCAGCTTTTTGATGTGACATTTTCTTTCCTCCCAGAACTTAGAGGTGGTATCCATTTTCATGTGGACCTACCTGTTACTCTCTTCTTTAAGTTTTCTACCATCTTTTCACGTCCCCAAATCAGCATTTAACTCCTTGCTTTAGGGCAGTTTCCCTTTGCGACTAACTGGTATTTAGGGTGGACACGGATGTGATGTCCTTTCTCAACTGTTCTGTGCTCATTGCCGGTGCCCATCCCAACTCCAAAGTCTCCTTCCCAGGGAAGGAGTTCCCACGATCTCCAGTGCAACGCTCCGCCTCTCCACTAGCGAGTGTCCACCTACTGTATGATAGGTGTGAGGACTTCAACAGACACTGTCACTGCAGTCAGGGACCCCAGAGTGAGCTTATTTCCCTTTCTCTCACACGCACTGCTGAGTGCCCCTGTTCTCCATGGGCCTCAGCCTCACAGTGGCACTCAGGCTGCTGGGCTGCAAGGCTGATCTACAGCCTTGGTCGCCTACCCGCCTGGAGCCCTTGTGGAGCTGCATGTGGCCAGCTGCAGAAGGTCAAGAGGAGAGTGGGCCAAGGAGGGCCCAGCCACTCCAGGTGGGTCAAGAGAGGGCCCAGTGGACCTGTGAGAAGCAACAGGAGGCAGAGACGAGGTCCTCGATGTGGAAAGACTCGGGTCGGTGGAAACAGTTTGGTCTTTATTAGCTGTGGCAGCTTATTGCGCATATTCCTATGTCACACAAGCTGGCACAGGGTCCTGATGGCCGGTGTGGGGTGAATCTGCTGTGCATCCGGGAACAGACTCTGCTTGTGTGTAGCAGTTTCCCAGCTCTGCCCCTGTGATCCTGGGGAGAGGGCAGGGCTGGCTCGCAGCCTTCTGTGCTCTGTGGACAGGGTAAGGCTGGAAGCCGCGGCTGGCGGCTGGGCTCACCTGTAGCAGTTGTTGCTGTAGTTGTTGTAACTCCCCAGGGCGGTCAGGCAGCCCAGGCAGATGGCATAGGAGAAGAAGATCTGTGTCCCGGCGTCCACCCACACCTGGAGGAAGGCACAAAAACGTGGGCATTGAGAGAGTCAGATGTGGGAGGAGGGAGCTTGCTCTCTGGACTATCCCCTAAAGAAACTCTAGGATGAAGTTTCAAAAACCTTCTTACCTTTCTTGGGAACCACTATTAAAATATTTATATTCCTGGGGACCACCTCACTAACAGGAAATTTCCTGAATAAATTCTAGAGTTTTCCAAAGGTGGGTAATAATTTCCAAATTGTGGATAATAGTCCACTGCATAGAAACAATTTGGATATTGAGGTGGGCTAGTGGGCACAAGCCTATGAGCCTAGCACAAAGAAGGCCGAGGCAGGAGGATCTCTGCAAGTTCAAGGCCAGCCTGTCTACTTAGTGACTAGGCTAGCCAGAGAGCTACATAGTAAGACCTTGTCTCCAAAAAACAAGTAAATCCAGGCATAGTAGCACAGACCTTTAATCCCAGCACTTGGGAGGCAGAGGCAGGCATATCTCTGTGAGTTCAAGGCCAGTCTGCTCTAAATAATGAGTTCCAGGACAACCAGGGATATAAAGTGAGATCCTATCTCAAAAACAAACAAATAAATGATATTTGGATCTTAAGGGGCCTGGTTCTAGATGTATGACTTTGGAAAAGTAACATCTCCCAGGCTTAGTTTCCTCATCTGCAAAGAAGAAAGGAGGACCTGTCAGGTCTGCTGTGAAGATGAGTGAATCAGAGGTGTGAACCCTGAGCATAGTCCTGCTTCTATGCCACATCACATCTAAGTCCAAAAGAACACTTCCTTTTCTTAGTAATCAAAATAACTATGAAGAGACTGTCTCATGATGACTGCAAAGAAAGCATTGACATAAACTGCCCCAAGTACAAAGGAGGGGTGTGTGTGCCCACACATGTGTGCCCGTGTGTGTGCATGTGTGTATGTGTGTGTTTGGGTCTACTAGCTAACAAAACAGATTCCCTAATGCAACTTCCCTGGGGTACAGCCAGCCAGCAGCTTCTTAGTCACCAAAGTCCCCTCTGACTAAAGCTCCTGTGGACAGCATGACCCATACCATGCAACAATCACACCGACTTTTCAAGTTAAACCCCATCCCCAACCCCACCCCACCAGACTCTAAGCTCAGCACCTAGAAGTCTCTAAGGAAAGCTACAGCTGAATCTCAAGCTGGGATTTGGGCTGAGCATCCAGCGCCACCTGGAGACGAGATTTAGCATTGAACACAGACAGTAAGAACCTCTATTATGCACTTTTGGTATGCAAGGCACACCTTGCTGAGCCTCTGCAGAAGACTGCCCTTGAATGCCAGCAGTCCTGGGCAGCCCAGTGCAGGGGTGCTCTTAGCTTCCTCTTATAGCCAAAGAACAAAGAGAGCAAGTAATTTGCCCAAGACCACGAATCTGGGATGTGATAGGTAGAAACGTACATAGACCCACTTCTGGAGGCACAGCTTCACCAGCCTCCATGCAGATTCAGAACCAGTCTTCTGGTACTACACCTCAGAATGGAACCCTCTTTTAAGTCCTCAAGGACTTCTGCCTGACTGCTGTCAGTGATGGGAGTGGCATGTGTCTGTCTCCTTTAGACACCTCTGACTGGTAAGTCATTTCCTAAAGTGAGAACTCTCCTTTCCTGGTATTTGATTCTGGGTTCCCCAGACCATAGCTTTCTCTTGCACACAGCAATACTGCCCCACAGCCTCCTGGCCGCCAGAACATTCCCATTCCAGGCACAATCCCTTCTGGAGGATTTGCTCACACAGACCAGGCCTCCCTGCCTGGGTCTTCTCACATTTGTGAAACCATCCAATGATAATGCTTCAGTGCTTCTGCCCTGACAGAAGTGTCTGCTAACCTCTCCTAACCCAGGCTGGCTGGCTTTAGAGTGTCAGCTAGGAAGAAATGCAGGGTGAGCATGTTCATGGTGTGTGTGTGTGTGTGTGTGTGTGTGTACGTACATATGTGGTACTGGCAGATCAGGGTATACTGAGACAAGGGAATTGGGAACTAGAGAGAACACAGGAATGTTTGAAAAAAAGTCATAGGGATCATATTATTCTATGTTTACTTAAAATTACACACACACACACACACACACACACACAGAGACAGAGAGAGAAAGAGAGAGAGAGAGAGGGAGAGAGAGAGAGTGTGTGTTTTTAATTGAAGTTGTACTGCTTGGGATAACCCCTGGATAGCCATAGACTATCTAATAAAAACTCCAGTGCCAGGCATAGGAAACCTCCTTTTGAGTGGTTGGTCAGCTGAGTCCAAGAAACTCCTGAAATAAAATAGGCCATTTCCATAGCCCTGGTGCCTTCTAGGAAAAGAAGGTAAGAAGACCTCATTACTAAGGACATCACAGAATTTGGACACAGGAGGAATCCATCTGGATCTGACCTGGAAGCCTCCTCCCTGAGGACCAGCTCTCATAGTATCAGAAGGAGCCATGCAAACTGCCAAGGAGAAAAGCAAACAATAGCCTACCCAGCTTAGCACATATGAACCCAAACAATGACCAGAATGAAAAGATATCCTGAAAGCTGTAATAACATCATAGATATCCTGGGATAACTGACAGCTGTCTAATTAGACTTCAGGCCTGCTCAACAGGAGGGAATTCATCCCTGGCTCTGTAAACCTGGGCAACTATCCACAGTGGTGAGACCATGGGGAGGTTGTAGGAGCCAGAGGACCAGGATGCTTGCTGCGAGAGAGTATCTTCTACAAAACACTAAGTGGAGGTTGGAACTAAGGGGATGGATATGATGAAAACACATTGCATGAAGTTCTCAAAGAATTAAAATATCATATTAAAACGATAAAACTCAGGAAGCTTGGGAATCACTGTTGTGAATGGGGAGTCAGCATGGTGGCAAAAAGTAAAGTTAAAACCCAAGGGGGGATTTTCAAAGCAACGGGAGCTTGAAGGTGCCTATGTGTTGGCAGCAAGGGTCCAATGGAATAAAACCTGCTGAAGACTGAGGAGAGAGATGAATATGCTATTAAATGCTATAGCCTCCCATTTTCCACATGTGCCAGTCTCTCCCTGGTGAATTCCTCTTTCTACACCGAAAAGCAAGCAGACCACAGAGGGAGGCAGAACGTAGCCCAGATGCCAACTCATGAACAGAATGCCCACTCCCAGTGGCACCCTGTGAGAGACTTAGACCTGTGGTTAAGGGTCCTGCAAGCTCAGCCTCCCACAGGCCAGAGGGGAAGAAGCCAGACTGGTGGAAAAGCCCAATCAACCATCGTTCAACAAAGCCCACAGCAGTCCTCAGTTCTAAATTAGAAAAGATCACAGAGCTTCTGGTCCACATGCCCCAGTGATGTGCATCCCCACACTCATGCATGGATTTTCATTTGCAGGCAACTTCCCTGGAAGTTCAGCCCCCATATCTTTCTTTTAAGTAGTGGGACCTCAGATTCTCTTTGGAAACCTATTTCTTCTGAACACAGGGTGGGTCCATATCATAAACCTGACCACGCTGGTTTCAACAGAGATGTGGAAGACTTTGAAACTTTGAAGTAGAAAAGCAGTTGAATGCTATAAGCAGGGTTTAATGGGCTATCCTAGGAGGTGCTTGGAAGGCAGTAATGACAGGAGCTATGTGGACTCTGGAGCTATGTGGACTGTGGAACTGTGCAAATTGTGGAAGCCCAGCTCAAGAGGTTTCCCAGGGGAATGATATTAGCATATGGGCTAGAGAGCATTTTTGTGATATCTTGACAAATAATCAAACCAAACCAGACAAACAAAAACTATGTTTGCTTTCTGCTCTCATCCTAAGAACATGCCTGAGGCTAAATTTAAAAGCAACAGGCCAATTTCTTTGAAGAAAGAGACTTAAAGACAACCTAATATTGACTCACATGGTTATTAGTAATTAATCATTTGCAGGTTACAACGAAAAAAGAGCCAATGTGGCAGTGTGGAGAGGAAAAGAACCCTGGTAAGCTTGATGCCATAGCCAGGCTTGTTCTGGTAGAAAAAGTGGTGACAGTTGAGATTAGAACTATTAAGGAGAGGCCAGATGTGCATTGGACTAAAGGGAAGAGTGTCCTCAGCAGTGAAGAGCTTGCCTGGAGTGCGCCAGGCTCTGGGGTCAATCCCCAGCACTGCAAAAGCAAACAAACAAAGCCAGTAGAAAGGAGTTTGAAAGTTTTTACCATAAAGAAATGATAAATATATTTGAGGAGACAGAGATGTTTGACCTGATTTAAACATTATGCAATTTACATACACATTGAAATACATAATATCCCCATACACAATATGCATAATACCCCACACCAGTATACTCGATTTTTACACTTTATGTCTCAGTTTAAAAACTCATTTTATTTTTGAAATAGGGTCTCATGTAGCCCAGTGTGGCTTTGAACTACCTATCTGGCAGAGGATGACTTCAAGCCCATGATCCTTCTGCCTCTACCTTCTAAGTGCTGGGATTATAGGCACGCAGTTTATGCAGTGCTGGAATTAAACACAGGGCTTCATCCATGTCAGGCAAGCACTCTTTCAGTTGAGCCATGTTCCTAGTGCCAGGTAAAAATAAGCTTAACAAGACATAGTTCAAGTCTTCCGTTGTCTAGGGGGAAGACAGCCCCCTCATTGCTGCTTTAGATGTCTCTCTTTGGGACTTGTATTTAAGTTGGGCCTTCTTTGAATATTATTGATACTTAGTGATTTTGATTTTTCTCACATTAAAAAAAATATACTTGTTTGTTGCTTTGTCTATTATTTGTTGTGTATGCGTGTGTTGGGGTGCATGTGTGCCACTGCGTGCCTGTTGTCGGGAAGTAACTTGTGCTAGTAGACTCCACACCCTCCTCTCTCCATGTGGGTCCTAAGGATCGAACGCAGGTGGTCAGGTTTGGTGGCAAGTACCTTTCCCCACTAAGTCATCTTGCCAGATCTTCCTTGCATTTTAAAGCATGTCTTTATTTCTGTGACTTTTCTCCTCGACAGCCTCCTGATACTATCATGGCCACACTCAGTTTCTTTCATTTTATGTAGTTATTTTCCTTTTGTGACCGGCTCTTCCTGGTGGGCTCTTCTGGGATCTTTCCCCCGCCCCTAAGTATTTATCAATACATCTGTCTCTTTCGGCTGGCTCTGAGATGCTGCAGGGTGGGCTGACCTGTGGCTCTGAGATGCTGCAGGGTGGGCTGACCTGTGGCTCTGAGATGCTGCAGGGTGGGCTGACCTATGGCTCTGAGATGCTGCAGGGTGGGCTGACCTGTGGCTCTGAGATGCTGCAGGGTGGGCTGACCTGTGGCTCTGAGATGCTGCAGGGTGGGCTGACCTATGGCTCTGAGATGCTGCAGGGTGGGCTGACCTGTGGCTCTGAGATGCTGCACAGTAGGTATTCTTCACCCATGGGAACCGTAGTCTCATTATTTTATTTTATTTTGCTTTTTTTTTTTTTTTTTCCAAAACAAGGTTTCTCTGTTGTAACTCTGGCTGTCCCGGAACTCATTCTGTAGACCAGGCTAGCCTTGAACTTACAGAGATCCACCTACTTCTGCCTCCTGAGTGCTGGGATTAAAGGAGTGCGCCACCACTGCCTGGCACTCTCATGATTTTTTTTTTTTTTTTTTTTAAACAGCCATGTGTGGGATTGGACCACAGTCCACTTCTGCTTCTCTGGTGTAGACCAGGCAGGGGGGCGTGTTGTTCAGAAGAATGGCGATGATCCACGGTATATTTTCCAGACTTTGTTGTTCTAGGGTTCCCTCTTCAATGAATATCAGAGTCTTTAAAATGGTTGTGTCAATAGCATGTTCTGAAGCCATCATTTCTTATTCCTAGCCCCTACTCTTCTCCAAAATGTCTCTGTCTTCCCTCTCTGTCCTAGTCTCTGCCTGCACAGACTGGGTTCTCCTTAAGGTCAGTCCTCTTGCCATGGGGTGAGGCCTCAGCTGGTCCTATTTACCCTCGCAGATCACCAGGGACCTGTATCCTGCATGGACCCTTTTGGGTTGCTCTGATATCCCTTGATAGGCCACCAAGCATCTGCCCTAACACAGTCCTCACCTCAGGGAAAGTATGTGAGTGTCCCCTGGGCTTCCTGGTAGGTGTTCAGCCTGTAGCTTGCCTTGCATCTTCACCCTAGCACACAGAATCCCCATGCTGTTGTGGCTCAGGGAGTCACCACACCAACCTAAAGGTGCTGCAGTAGCTTTCTCTTTTACTTTCCTGGCCCCTCTGTTGGGGTTAGGGTACTTTGTTTTCCATTGCTATCTTGTCTCCTTAGTTCACAAGATGATCTTTTGAAGGTAGGTTTGAAAGTAGAGTTTGGGGAAGAGTATGCAGATTCCAGCAGGCTGTAGAAACAGTGGGACACCCAAGGTCAATATGGCTCTCTTTTAATGGAGGTGAGGTTTCCTGGAGTGACGAGTAAAGTATTAGTTTGGAAAGGCAAGTTTGAAACATCAAGAGATGCTCAGGAGACAGCTGAAAAGTCTGGGGCTGAGCTGAAGGCTTAGAGCTGAAAAGACCCTGGGATGTTTGCATTAACTTAACACTCTTGACTCCTAACCAAACATCTCTATTGGTCTCCCCATCTCCCATGTTTGGAAAACTAATGCTGATGTCAACCTTTCTAAAAAATTAAAGTGTATTATTTAATGCTTGAATTTCCTTACTTATGTATATTTGTGTATGGCTGATTGCGTGTACATTACATGCACACAGTGCTCATGGATGCAAAAAGAGGGTGCTGGATCCTCTGGAACTATGGTTACAGGTGGATATAAACCACCTGATATGAGCAGAAACCAAATTCAGGTTCCCTGTAAGACTGGTCAGTGCTCTTAACTGCTGAGCCATCTCTACAGACCTGATCTCAACCTTTCAACTAAAGACTCACGCATCACAGAGCCAGAGAACATTCCAGGTCAGGTTTCTTGAGAGTGAAGAGCCATGGCATGTCTTCGCACGGAGTCTGGAAGCTTCCTCCCTCATTAAACGGGTGAAGCAGATAAGCCTGCAGTTATGAAGATGCTTGTGCTTGGCTGCCAGCCTGGTCACTCAGTGTAGACGGGTGCTAAGCTAATGAGTTTATCCGTGAGTCACTACAGTTATCATAGCGAGGACTGCAGGCCACACATGAGCCCTGACGTCGGGGACTTCAGCTAGACACCAGTCTGTTTGTTATTCCCACAGAACCAGGAGCAGCCTGTGCAGTGGCTCTCTGCCATCCATGACACGGTGACCCCAGTCTTTCCTGCCACCTCAGTAACAGCTTCCTATAGGTCAGAACGTTTCCCCAGTAAGCTTTTTGGGGCCTGTGGGGACTGGTTCCTATTGCTTCTGTCCACATAACAAAACTAGGGCCAGGCCATGGGGTCCCAACAAAAAGGCAAGGGAGACTAGGAACTGTTCCCAAGAAGAGGGAATAAATGACTAGGGGGCCACATCACAGTATCTCTGAGCGCTATTATGCCTATACTTCTTTCATTACTAGGAAATTTCTATATATGGAATAAAGGAAGGAAAAGAATCACAGTGGCTGTGGAAGGATTTGACAACTGAAGAAAATAGAGGTGGAAAAAAATGAGGGGGAAATGAACATTCTTGACCCTCTGTGGAGTTGGTGGACCCTTTACAAAGACTTGACTTAACATTGGTCAAAGAGGATCATGTTCTTGAGGCTTCAGAATAAATTTCAGAACTTGCATGATGCTCTTACACGGGAAGTTCCGACATCTCTGCTTTCACTGAAGAGAAAATGGACACATTGAAGGTCAAACAGCTCTTAAAAAGGTCTGAGCCTCTGGCTTCCTGGGTCTACATTTCAGAGAAAGGCAGGAAGGAGAGTCTTCAGCCTACAAATGGCATCCCTGAGTTCCACAAAACAAATGGCCCTATCCTGGTAAATGAGGACCACACACCTCAACCCCTCTGCTTGCATTTCCCAGGAGCTGTAGAGGTGGAGGCCCCTAGGGGAAATGGCTTCCTAGCCCTGCCCTCCACACAATACGAAGGGAAACAGTCTCACTAAACAAACGCTAAGGAAGCCGGGTCAGTGGAGGAGTGGATCCTCCCCATGTTCTGCAGGATGAATGGGGGGCGTGCTGGCCCTGCTGCAAGGGCGACCCACATTCAGGGATTTTAGGGCAGATTTGTGTGGGAACAGGAAAAGCCCCTTCACAACTTTCAGGACAGCTGGTTCCAAGGAGCCCCAGCACATGGGTCAGGGTGCATCCTGCCTGCTCAATGGGACTCTTAGGATTCAGGAAGGACAGCTGTAGGCATGAGGACAAATTCTCTCTCCATACTCAGAGTCTATGCTGCCACATGGGTGACCCAGTCAGCAGGGATGGCACTCCACAGTTCACACCTCTGCATTGTGAGTCTCGCACCTGCCCTGGGACTGGCATCCACTCCAAGACTAGAGATATGGCAGGTGAATGCTTGGCTCATCCTCGTGTCCCTGTCCCAAGCTTACCTGTGGAATGCCTAACTCTACTTATGGGGACAGCAGCTTTGTGTCTTTTCTGTGCCTCTTAGAGAGAGGTGATTAACCCAGGGTACTTGTTGGGGGGGCACTGTGAACAGGAAGGGACCATGTCTTTTCTTTTTCTCTCACACACAAAGGATGGAATTTGGATTCACGCCTGGGAAGCCAGAAGTGGCACCAAAGGGTACTGAGCAGCCTAGTCACAGTGTTAAATGAGTCACTGGGCCCAGTGAACTTCACCTTTCCCCAGGACAGCCCCTGTCCAAATACCCAGAGCAGAGAGAGGGGTGGGGGTTCTCATTTTATTCCTTTCCCCGTAACACAGATGCACTGGCTGAGCTCTGAGAGTGAGGACCACAGTAGGGACCACAATCCACCCAGCTCCTCCCAGTAGAGACAAAGATGGAGAAGGAACAGCATTTGGGAGAGAGGGGCAGAGAGAGCCAAAGGTGAGCTTAGAAGAGGTGTGCTCTTTGCAGGCATCCGAAGCAGTGTGGGTCACCACAGAAAAACCCAGCAAGAATAAATACACCTCCGGGTCTGTAAAAAGCCCACTGCTGCTCAGAGCCAAGGGCTGTGCCTCAGAGTGGACTTTACAAAGGCAGTAAGAACAGGTGTATGCTGTGTACCCTGGTCACCACAATGGCTCTAACCAGCTGTGTCAGAGGCTGAGACACCAAGAGCTGGCCAAATTGTATGGTGCGTCTCAGGTGCCCTTCAATCTCACAGTCATAGTTGGTGCTCTTCTGCCCTTTACACAGATGAGCCAGCAAGATGGAGAGGGGAGGTCCACCCATGACAGTCACTGTGGGCTTGGGGACAAACGATCTGGGACAGGAGAGGATTCAGCAAAACATTGGTGGGGAGCTAACCCAGACCGCTTCTGTCAGGAGCCTTGTTCTGAGCCTCACAGAGATTTGTGAACAGGGCAAAAGCTTTGGGTTGGCAGATGCAGGCTGGATTCTCACTCTTCTGCTATCCTTCTGTGTAACCCAGGTAAGTTTCTTCATCTCTCTGAGCCTCAGATTTATCGTTCTCAAACAGATGAATAGAAGGTACATAATGGGGTACTGGGTACCTGCCCCTTATACTCTGATGCTTTTTCAACTATCTAAGGAAACAAACTCCCATGTCTTTGTCAACATCCAACCTCCCTCCACACTGCTCGGATTTCTGAAACACATCAACACTGCATAGACACACTTGCCTCCTCTGGCCATGAGTGAAGGAACCAGTCATGGGTAGAAAGAGCCAACGTTTCTCTGTTCCTAGGCTCCCTGACTTCCCGGTGTCTGGCCAAGATGATACATGGAAACCTGGAAACCACCAGCGCATGCAGTCTTTGGCTCTAGGAGCTGGGCCAGACAGACAGACAGACACACACACATACACACACAAACTTTTTAAAGTGGAGCCCTCAATTGAAGCAAAAAGTAACTTATATAGCCTGTCAGCAAAGGGCTGAATCAAAGTCTTTCTTTCCACCTTTTTCTATTGGGAAGGCCTCTGAAAGGATTAAAAGTAGGTTAGGAGAAGAATGAAACAGCTGTGTTTCCAGTGTGTACCTGACAACGGCTTTTGTGGAAGTGAATAATTACATGAGAATCGCTTCCTTCCCACCTCTTTCTCAGCCTCCTCCGGGTTGCTAGGCGCCCTCGCTCCTTCTCCCAGCTAATGCCACATACAGAAGCGAGTGAATACAGTATGGCCATTATAAGGGGCCTGGAGTCCAGAAGAAGGATTCAAATGCTCCTCCCCGGTGGCTTCGATGGGGAAGAGGGTTGGGGGAGCTGACTTTGGATATATTTAAATGCTAATGCACTGGGCTAGCTGCAATGGTGGTGATGGGAAGGGGCAGGGGCTCTTGGCTTGGAAGTCCCACTGGAAACATGTTCTGTTGCTTCTTGAGTGGGAGCCAAGCCCTTCCCTGGGCAGCTGGCCTTGGCTACCCCAGGACCTGCCAGTAAGCTGTCAGTAGGCTAAAGGCTGAGCCATGGGCAGTGAGGAGCTGGCTTCTGTGTGTGGTGAGTTTGGGTGTGTAGACTGACCTTGGTGGCCACTGTGTGTGTAGTGGTGAGCAGGGGTCACGGTGGCTGGACCTTTGCCCAGGAGGCTGAGTGGCTGTACCCGAGCCACAGAAAGCAGAGAGGGTTGATGGGTGGTGAATGGCACCGGATATGTAGCAGTGACCTTTGGTGTCTTATGTAGTAAAATCCTGGGGTTTATGCACACCTGCCCCAACTTATCACATGAGGTGCTGAGCCCCATTTTCCAAGGGCCCAGCCGAGAAGGTTCAGAGCCAGGACCCCTTCTCAGCTTGAGCCACCCCAAAGTCTGCCTATGGGCTCAGAGGTCCAGTTAAACCAAGGTCTACCCACTGGGACTTCTTCAGGGGATCAATCCCAGCATTGTGGACAGCACATTCCTCATGCAGGACTTGGTATGCTCACATAAGCCCCAATGGCTCCCACTATCAACACCCCCACAATTGTGGCACTGGACTGATGACCTATCTCATTCCAAATGACCTGGATCAGAGGTCCAGTCTTGCCTTGGCAGGGGTCTGGGCTGGCAGCAGTAACCCTCACCCACAGACAGCACCAGGCCAATGTGCACTCGACAGAGCCAAACTCTAGCTCCCAAGTCCAGCCCTGAGCTGGCATGCTCTATTGTATCAGCCAAGCTCTCCCTGAGATGAAGCCTTATCCCCTCCCCCATGGCCATTTTTTCCTCTCTTCTAATGGCCACATTCTTTCTTCTAATAACTGTGGAATTGACTCAGAGTCAGGGATGTTTTGTACCATCAGAGGGCCATGGGCAGTATGGGGACTAGTCTACAGAAAAGGCTCACTTGGGGTTGGAGGAGAGACAGATACAGCTAACCAGTGGAAAAGAACCCATTTTACTGTGTTTGCCTATACATAGAACAGAGACCTCCCAGCATGCTATTGTGTTCCCTGAGCATCATCTGTCTGACTTAGCAAGGACAGGGCTCCATGAGAGCACCCAGACCTTTGTGCCCTTCTTGACAAGTTCTCAAGATCAGTGGCCACCACTGCTTGAGACTCAGCACACAGGAACACAGTCCTCAAGGTTTGTGAAGAATCCTAACTATCTGGCCAGGTGGAGAACCTGTTGGACTGAAAACATAGGGACCTGGGTTCCATTCCAGATAGCCCACAAAGTTCTCTTAAAGCCTTTTTTTTTCTCTTAGCCTCCGTTTCATAATCCATAAAATGTAGAGACTAGACAGCAATAAAAATGGCCTGTATGTGACATGCATATCCCACTGTCACTGCTGCCCATGGCAGGCATTACTAATCAATCACACTCTCTTCTATCCTCAGTCTGGCTATGGTGAGACATATCTGCTACTAGTCAGATCTGGCAATAGAGTAAAACCTGGAAGATGACCGTTCAGCCCTGAAATCTCAGGCAAGGAAGTAATGGATAGATTTCAGTATTAGTTTGGCCCATTACAGAAACAATGGTATATTCATGGGAATATATGTTTTCAGTAGGTCGCTGGTGACCCTGGAAGGCTGAAAGGAAGCAAGACAGCAAAGATGCAAACAAAGGCCCAGAGGTCAGGAGAGCTAAGATGGGACTGGAGTTGCCCAGAAGGGGTGCTTCTAAGCAGGGGCCCCAGTGCTGGGTGGTGTGGACCTCCCAGAGCCCCGTGGGGTCCATTAAGCAGGTACCAATTTATCAATGCATATTTGTTGAAAGTTGTTCAAAGTTCCGAAGCAGGAATGTACCCATGGGGCTCACGGAGTAACTACTCAACTCTATGATTGACAGATTTCTGACATGGAGTGAAACACACTCAAGTCCCCAAGGAGCCTCCTAGAGAGGACCCATGTTGGCTGGGGACTTCAGATAAACACAAGAGCCAGAGAGCTTCCTCCCTGGCTGAAGAGTCTAGCCTGGATGAGCCCCCTACGGCTGGGGATGATGAGGAAGCAGGTGATGAATCTTCCGAACTGCACTTTAAGTCTGGGCAAATCTCTGAGCTTTTCTGCTCTCAGAAGCTGGGTGCTTGCAGAGACTCAGCCATATTTTCTGACCATTAACTATGTAGCTTCCAGATATGAGCATGCCGAAGTAGTTAGACTCCCAAGACCCTTTGCTTAGGAGCCTGCAACTTAGCAGGTGCATGAGTTAAAGGGGACTCAGACAAGCACCTGGCCCGGAGAACACAGTGTCAGACTGGCAGAACCACAGCTCTTCCAGAAGACCTGGGAGAGTCAGCTCTCAGGGCCTAGCGTCGCTGAGTGATGGCCCAGCTGTGGACTGTCGAGCTGTCTTCACAGTTCATGGCTCTGAGCATGTAAAGGGCTCACAGGAAACACTAAGTGGCCAGAAGAGTGTGTGTCTAAAGACTGTGTGTCTAAACAAGGATTTCTTGAAGAGTCCAGGGCCAAGTGTGCCATCTTGAGCTGAGAAGCAGAGGGAAGTGTGTTCTAAGCCCTGTAGGGACTGCGGGCTGCTCCCAGACCTCCCCCTCCTGTTCTCACCCTAGCCCCAGTTGTGGAGGTCTCAACCAGGGAAAGAGGCCTAGCTTCCTAGCTCTGGTTTGGAACCACTCCACCCCAACAACCATCCCTGCCCAGTTTCCTTTGGAGACCAACATCTCTTCTCCTAAGGGCAGTGAACATTTCTCAGACTTCCTCCAGGCCCTGGGTCTCCCTGGAGCTAGGTCTCTCAGGCAGCAGGCAGCTCTTGGGAGTGTGAATGGCCAGATCAAACTAATTAACACACACATTCCCTCACATACTGTGTGGCTGAGGTGAGAACACTTTAATCTGCTCTCTTAGTGGTTTCCAAGTATGCCATTCCTTGGATTTTACTGGGGACTGGTGCTGGGACCTCCCCCCATACCAAAATACCAGGATGTTCAGCCCCTAAATAAAATAATGCAGTATCTGTGTTGCCCTCTGCATACCTCCTAAATATTATCTTGTCTGTCAGTGACTGGCAACACCTAACCCAATTCAAATCCCATAGAAGAGTTATTGTATATTGTTTGGGGAGGACAATAAGGGAAAGAGGTTCTTCACACTCAGTGAAGGTGCAGTTTCACTTATTGAACCAAGATTGACCCAACCTACAGACCCCACCTTCTATGAGTCTGACCTCTTCAGATTCCACATAGAAGTGAGACTCCACTTGTCCATAGGTGCCCTCAGATCTTTAACTCTCCAGAGAATCAATGCCATCTCTATCCAGAGTAGGGCCCAGGATCTCCAAGTAGGCTACACATCTATCTCCAGCCTCTGCTTCCCCAAACCCAGTGTGCCTATGGGTCTTGAAGCCCAGCCTATGGCAACCCACCCATCTACTCTCATGGTATTCTTTCAGCTCTCAGAATCTTTGCCAACCTGAAAGGTAACATTGCCACCTGGCCACATGGCCTGTCCCCAGCTCCTCTGAAGAGAAGAGATAACAGCCTTAAGAAGTTCTGGATACCTGGGGGTATGACTACCATGGCAGTCCATGGGGTACGCACAGGGCTGAGGATGCAGCCTCTGGGTGGCTGGGGAGTGACAGCACAGCTGGGTGCTGTTGGCTCAGAGCCCTGGGGAGGAGCTCTGCTCCCAACCACAGCAAGGTCTGGAGGCAAGTGTGTATGAGGGGTGGCCTCATCAGGAGGACAAATAGGAGACATGGCAGCGATGGCTACTTATCCTCCCAAAGAATTCTCTGCAACACAGCTTCTCAGGCCTTGAGGCAAAGGCACAGAGAGTGGGTCAAGGTCCTCCCTACTCATGTCTCCCTAGCCTACTCCCCAGGGCTTAATCTTGAACCGCAAAACTAAGAATGGTCATTAAGAAGATAAATCAAGAGGTGAAGGCTGGCATGTCCCGGGTAAAGGGCATATGTGTCTACAATTTGCTTTAAAATGCATAGGAGATAAATTAGATGGAGGAAGGGATGGAGAGCTCCAGGCTGCAGGGAACACAGTGAACGCCGATCATAGAATCTGGGGTGGGGGTGCCTCCTGTACTGATGGCAGAAAGGACTCCCTAGAAAAGACAAGTCAAGACTACCACAAAAGGACAGAGGTGTAATTCCCAGGACACTCTGGAGAGGAGACACGATTCCTACTCAATAACACTGCTGTGTGGTCATCACCTCTGAGGGGAAACATGTGCTTCTGGGAAGGAAGGGAGGCTCCTAAGACCCTGGATGCTTACAAGACTCCAAGGCCACTCTCAAGGCTACACAAGCAGTAGCAGTACTGAGGGAGAGAAGACTCTTCAGGAGAGCTCCAAGCTCCAAGGAGGCATCTTTCCTGACTGTTACTCATGCTGGGGGGCAGGACATTTTGTTGATGCAGCTGCTCCTGAACTCATGGAATCATCTCCTGACACGCCCCCCCGCCCCCCCCCACACTTGTGTCCTATCAGGGTAAAGAGACATTCACTCCTGACACCAGCCCAGGGAATGGTCCAACCCACTGTTAAGATGGGGCTTCCCACATCAATTAAGCTCATCAAGATAGTCCCTCATAGGCATGCGCAGAGACCAAATACTACCACACAGGTGTGCCTGTTGGCTTACCTCCTAGGAGATTCCAGATCATTCTAAGTTGACAATGGACATTTCAGGCACCTTAGGTGATATGCCTCCTTGAGGACTGGCATCCACTGCGTGAACATGAGGACACCCTCATGCCAGAAGGACTAAGGAATGTATTGCCAACCCCAAGAGTAGCTTTACAGGTTTAGGGCCGCATACAAGCTTGGTGGCTGTTGAGTGGCCTTTGCTGTGGGTCATAAGACATACAACTGAGGCTCAACTGTCTGTCAAGAAAGAACCTGAGGAGGAATTACAAGAGACATGTGGATGCTATCCGTCTACATTATCTTAATTGGCAGGAAAAGTGTGTGTGTGTGTGTGTGTGTGTGTGTGTGTGTGTGTGTGAGAGAGAGAGAGAGAGAGAGAGAGAGACAGGGAGAGGGAGAGAGACAGAGAGAGAGAGAGAGAGAAAGGAGCAGGGAGGTAGAAGTACTGGCTTGGCTGGCTTGCCATTTCTTACAGCTGGCAGGGAACAGGAAAAACTGAGTTCAGTTCAATCTGCACTAAAGATTCTTTACTGGGACACAGACACTTGGCACTCATGAGAAGAATCAGATTGTGTGTGGGGAGAGAGTGAGGTAGAGGTAAGAGATCCCACAGGTCTGATCTTTAACATGGATGAAAGACATCCCCCCCACCCCCAATAATGGCTCAGTACAGGACACAGACAATCAGGAAACGCGCCTCTGGACTGCTTGGACTGGGAAAGACTGAAACAAGAACTGGAAGAGTGCTCACAGTCTGCTTGTGAGGTGGTAGGGTATGGGAATAGAGGAGCAGTCTGAGCGCTGTGGAAACAGAGAGATTGTAACATAACTACTCATCCTTCCTCGAGACCATGGCTGCAGAATCTGACACAGCACAAAGGAAATCAGTTCCCACTGCACTGCCTCACAGAGCCATGAGTGACATTTAGCCATTGCTGGCTAAGTTTCCCAAGAATATCAGGGGCTGAGAGACAACAGAGGAAGGACAGATGTTACTGGGAACACTGGGCATGAGTGAGGTGGTACTTGATGGTGGCTTCATGCCTAGCTCACCAGCCTGCTGAGACTGTGCTCACAGAAGAGCTAAGGGAGACGCTACCTGAGCGGGACCTGGGGGCTGTTCTGGGGCTTCAGTGGCTTTGCTGGTCACACAGTGAAATTTGATCTTTATGAGCTTCAGAAGAGGCTCTGGCACACCTGTGCTTTGGACCAGCATGTAAATTGGGTCTACAAAGTGCTGAAGCATCAAGAGGAAATGACAGAAGGGCAAACAGAGGGCATCACTGGGTCACTCAAAGGTGACTGTGGCAAGATTTATATCAAGCTAGTCTTCCCAGGAGGAAAAACCCCAACACCTGGATGCAGCCTGAGGATATGTTCACAGAAGACATAAATAGTAAAATAGTACAGATGACAAAGACTGAGCTTGTTCTAATGGTGGGCAGTTATATCCTCTGAGTATACATTTCTTCCCTGGAAGAAAGCACACTGAGGGAAGAATCCTTTACCCAGCCAAGGGCCCTTTCCATAACCAAGTGAGGACAATGGAGAGGCAAGAATACTGCACAGACCAGGAGCCTATCTGATCCCAGAATGAAAACCAGCAGCAGCCAAGGTAAGGCACAATATGACCCTGCTCCTTGGGTTCCCTGCCAACTAAGCAGCAGTTCTGGCCCCACCAAGACCCTGGCAAGCAGAGAGACACAAAGAAGCTCCACATCAGGATGTGGAAGCTGGACATTCATAGAGGATTACTGTGGATCATAGAGAGCTAAATAAAGTAGCGCCTCTATCCAAGCTGCTGCTCCCAATACTGTTCTCTTGCCAGAACAATTGCTACCATGATGTCATCTTTTCAGGCTGGGTTTGACCTTGCTGACATTTTTTTTCTTTTTTTGTTTTTAATATCCCCATAATTTGCTAAATCACAAGACCAACTGGCACTGGCTTGGAAAATAGTTGGCCCTCAGAGATCCTGCCCACTCTACATAAGTATTTTATAAGGAATACTATCCCTTAAGTGTGTTATGGATGTACAAAAGCACCTGAAAAGACCAGGAAATAGCAGTTAAAGTGGTTAAAGGTACCCTGAACAGGTGCGAGAAGATGCTCCCAGAAGCCATAAAGTTGTTGGGTAAAAGGATCAGTGTCAGCAATGGGCTACCACTCTGAGTTGCTGGCCAGGGGGCCACCTCAATAGCTATCCAAGTCCAGGCTGTTTGCCACTGTTATTGATTGTATGTCAGAACTAGACAATAAGACCCTATTGCTGAAGACACCATACTTAGAACGTGGAGAGATCAAGCTGGGACTGTCTAGAAGCCCCTTATCTATTGGCTAGCATTTGTAACTCTGGAAGGCCCTAGGCAGGTAGTGTATGTGTGTGTGTGTGTGTGTGTGTGTGTGTGTGTGTGTGTGTGTGTGTGTGTGTCTGTATGGGGGGTGTTGCTGACAGTACTATTCAAATATGGACCCTATGTGCTACGTTGACAACATGCCAGGTAAGATGTGCCCTCTGATGCACATGCCCAGCTCACCGGCCTGCTAGGACTATGTTCACAGAAGAGCTAAGACTCTTCAAGGTACAACCAACTGATTTCCAATTGGATTTAAGACCCATTCCCTAGACGGGAGCTAGAGTCTAGTACTATGAGCCAGTACAAAGCTCATAGCTGGGGAAATAATAGGCTCCAGTGAGGGAGCAGCTTCTATTGTCTTGTTAAGTGGGTGTGATGTGTCTGTCGAGTTGCTTTTAAACATTTTTGTCTTCCCATGGAATACTGCTGCTGTCACCCTCAGTCACAGAAAGAAACTTTTTTTTTCAGTGTGAATTGAAGATTCCTAACTATTTAAGCTGCTTAGAGTAACTGATATTGCGGCACAGGGGCTCAATGCTCAGCCATAAATGGAAGACAATAACCACCCACTGTAGTCTTAGGAACTACTCAGAAGAGGGGAGAGCAGAGGGAGGGGTGGACTGTCATGTAGCTATTGCCTCTAAATTAAAGCATTCTTTCTTGGAGGGAGAAGGGAGGCTCGGAGGACTAAGGAAGCAATGGAAACTCATAAGGCTCAGGAAGCACAGAAGATTACAAGACTCACAATGACCTTCCCCCAGGTTAATAAGCAATAAACAATTGCTGAAGGAAAGAACTTTTAGGTAGCGCTGCCTGTAAGATATGAGTCATCACCGATGCTTCTTAATGATACATCGTCCTTGGAGTTACACCAACAAACTCATTGGCTCATCAAGTAAGATTTGAGTGAGATCATTTCTTTCAGTCTGTAGTCGGTGCCCTATCCGGGATGAACGGACATTTGTTCGCACCTCCCTGGGAGAAGTCCCGCAACACACACGCTTGCTCCAGGAGTAACAGTAAATCTCTGCTCCTTTTGGAAATGGCAAGAGCAAAGAGCAGTATTCAGTCTGTGACCAGAGAACCAGAGTTCTGGGGACTCAGTCATCTCCGCCTTGACATCATCACCTCACAGACTAATGGCAGTTTTAAACTAGTAACACTCATCTGCAAACCATGTGTCTCACTTCCAGCCACACAACCTTCTGGATGAGGTGGCGCAGCCTTCCCAGGGTCCAAAGAAGAACAAAAAGTATAAGAAGGCGTGGGTTTGTCTCCCTGGTTCCATTTTGCACTATGGATTTCGGTCTCAGGCACAGTAACTAAAGAAGTCTGGAGCTGCTGTGACTTTCCCCATATGGTTTTCATAGAGACCCCTTTCTTTTATTAAAATAATGTTTTAATTATTTGTTGAAAGTTGCAAACATTTCTCCAATATATTCTGATTGTATTCATCAACTACTCTCTGCATCCCAACTACATCCCAGCTCTCCCTAGTGTCCCCACCCACAACACTCCCAACTCCATGTCTTCCTTTTCTGTTGTCATTAATAATCTTCTAAGTCTAATTAGTGCTTCCACAAACACATGGGTATGGGGCTCTCCACCAAGCCACAGGTTGTCAGTCACATCCCCAAAGAAGAGTGACACTCCTCCCCACAATGGCCATCAGCTGTCACTAGCTCTCCTGCTAAAGGTGGGTCCTCAGGGCCCCTCCCACATTCATGTGGGATCATTTTGACTGACTTGATCTTGTGTAGGTAGGTAACCATGGGTGTTGACATGTGCAAAGGCCATGTCATATCCAGAGGGAGCTCCTTCTCTCTTTCCTACTCTGTGATTTTTCCACCAGCTTAGTCACCTGTTTGGAGGTCTAGGTGAACACCATGGTACCCACTATTTCAGGCAAGAGCATAATTTTGAGATTCTGAAACAAACATTTAGTGAACACCTACTATGTGCTGGGCAGCATGCAAGGCTGTCTCAAGAAGAGAGTTGAATAATATGTTGTCCACATGTCGAAAGGGCTTGATCCTTTGGGTTGTGGCTAAGTATAACGTGGTTTAATCATGTGCTCTCTTAGGCCAACATTCATCTGTCCCTTTCAAATACGATGTAAAGTAAAAGCACTCATAGGACCACAGATAAACCATCCCTCTTCTCCAGGCCCTGTTTTCCCCAAGAGACACCCTAAAGATGTATCCCTGGACTTTGCCACCTATGTGACTCAGACACATGGGCTATTAAGAGGAATTTCCACTTGGTATGAAGCAGCCCAAGTGGTAGAGTCAGAAGTGAAGAATTAAAGTGCTATTGCTGGTGAAAGGATACAAGCCAGCAATTTTACTGAATACCCTTCTTTTCTAGCTGAGGGAACTCTGGCACAGGGAGAGACAGTGGCTTGCTGAGGTTGGTGATAGTGCTCAGTCCCCAGAGCCTGAGTGGGGAGTTTCCCATCATGCAGCATAGCCTCCTGGAGTGGAGTGTGCAAGACGATGAACTAAGCCTCTGTAGGGTTGGAGGAGGAGCTGTGTCCCCTGTCTGTGCCTGGCGGAATGTCACTAAGGTTCTAATCAAGGAGTGGGGCCAGGCCTGAGCTTTTTGTGAGCAGAAGCAGAGCAGTATGTGCCCCGAGGGGACTCCAGAGCTCAGTGTGTGGATGAAAAGTGAAAGAAATGGGGCAGGAGATTCACACACCAATGAGTCTGCACAGAGGAGGACATCAACTGTCACAATCCCGGTCACCCAAGACCTATCAATGCCCCATCATCTAGCTGCTCACGAGTGAAAGAGACCCCACTCTCTCATAAAGCTGTGCTGGGTCAGAAATCATCAGAAGCCACTGTGTCCACAAGGTGCTCACTGGAAGTGTGGGGCTCGTGAGAGCCTCCTCCACCCATCTCCCTATGGCCTCTGCAAATCCTAGGGCACTTTCCTCCATGCCAGCCTATGAGTATATATCTGACACTCTCTACCACCAATAGAAGTAGAAAGGACAGGTCTGATTAAGATGGAAATCCAGAGATGTCAAACCCTTTGTCTGAGGTCACAAAGCTAGTGAGCCAGGATTCGATTCTGGGTCAGTCTAAACTCATTATTTCACAGGTGAGGACACAGATTCAGAAAGCTGGAAAAGTGACAGATGTTTCATTTAGGGTCCTATATCACAGTCTGGTTCTCTATCAAACTGTGGCCTTGGGCAAGCCACGTCTCTCTCTGGGACTCAGCTACACCCCATCAAGGAAGAGTTGGACCCAGATACTGTTTTCCCAGTTTGTTAACATAGGAAAGAAATGAATTGCATTGCATTCCTTACCACAATCTTAATAAATATAATTGCACCCTGTACAAGAAGCAAATTGACAGTCAAAATATGGTCTTTAGGAAATCCTCAACTAAGAAATAATGACTTTCTCTTGGTCATATTTGAATGAAGAGTGAGCAGGAGGACATTACTGAATACTCAAAGAATTAATATGCCAGATTTAACACCAGCAGATAAAGAGAGACAAATACCAACGATCAAGCATATTGTCATGGGAGATACAGAGACCATACCAGCAGGACACATAGTCGGCATTCGAGACTCATAGTCGGGCTTGGAAGGAAAGAGAAATCTCTCCCCGTTGACAGAAATGTGAGAAGTCAAAGATGAAAGTTGAGAAGGAAAAAAAAAAAAAAAAGAACAAGCAACCCATAAAGACATGTAAGCAAACAGAAGCCCAAGAGGCTGGGGTTTAAACACCTTCATGAGGATAGAGTTAAAATTTTGAGCTCTAGGCATGACTAGAAGTTAAGGTCAATTACTGTGAAGAACACGGTGGCAGAAAATGAATTTCCTATAGCAAATAAGAAGCTACGAAATTATTTTTCAGCATAGGACCCAACATGGAAATGCCAGGTATATGCATACCCATGTACTGCTGCTTCAATATAGGTAGCCAAGTTCAACATGTAACTGAGAAGTGACCATCCTAGAGTTCTGTACCCAGCTAAACTATCATGTGTGTGTGTGTGTGTGTGTGTGTGTGTGTGTGTGTGTGTGTGTGTGTGAGAGAGAGAGGGGGGGGGGAGTCTTTTGGAAATACATAGGCTGAGAGAGTTTAGTCTTCTAAAACAGTGGCTCTTAACCTTCCTAATGCTGTGACCCTTTAATATAGTTCCTAATGTTGTGGTGACCCTCAAACATAAAATTATTTTTGTTGCTACTTCATAAATGTAACTTAGCTACTGTTATGAATCACAATGTAAATATCTGATATGCAGATGGTCTCAGGCAACCCCTGTCAAAGGGTCATATGACCAAAGGGGTTGGGACCCACACGTTGAGAACCACTAGTCTAAACCCTTTGTGGAAAGAACTAGTAAAGGGTGTACTTCAGCAAGAAAGAAATGTAATCCTATAGAGAGGAATGAGAGTAGAGGAGTAAAGAAATCACTAAACCATGGTATAAAATGCAACTATTGACTTCTAAAAAGTAATAAGGCAGAATTTAAAAGTAGATAACAATGACTGAGATGATGAGTGTGATGCTTAGAGGGAACTGTGTGTTCTATGCATCGTTCAGAAGGAGGATGAGGCTGGGTGAGAGCCACACTGGCTGAGTCAATACCCATGTCTTCCGTATCCTCCCCTGTGTCAGGAAAAGATCCTTTCTTCCCAGACTGGTGCTATCACAGTCTCCTGCAGGGCTCACAAGTGAACCTTCATTACGGCTCTTCCTGTACAGATAAAGAGCGGCCACAGTTCCAGCCCTGACTCTTCAGTGACATCCCTGGAACTCTGCTGGAGATCAGTAGGCCCCTGAAGCTAGAGGAAAGACACCCACAAGAGTTGACAGCACGTCTTCGGGAAGACAAGATGACAGCTCCATTTTTAGCCCCAGGGAAACTTGAGTGCCAGTTTCTACAGAGTCTCCTGCTTTGGGGTCTCCAATCCTAAACATTATCACCCTCCAACACATCTCTAGAAAGATAAAATCCTTCCACAACCATACTCTTGTGATTCCTAATCCTGGTTGTCAAGTTGTCTGGGTCCAGAATGAATTAAAAGACAAGCCACTGAGCAATCATATGTGGAATACTCTTGATCAGATTATTTGAAATGGCAAGATCCATCCTAAATGTGGTCAGCACCTTCTGGTGGAAGCACAGATAAAAATAGAAAGAAGCTTTGCATTTCCCTGCATGCTTTCATGCCTGCTGGCAAGTCTATCCACCCTGGTGCTTCCACCACTGCTGATTCCTTCATTGATGACAGATCGAAACCCAGAAGGCCCTCAGGAATCCTCCAGGCAGTCAGCACCAGATTGGGACTGCTGAGACATCCAGCATCACATTCTGAGTGGCCTCTCTGGTGTGAGACAGCCATTGTTGAGCTACTCTGACCGCATCCTGCGAAGCAATCTACTAAGTCCCATTTTAACACATATTCCTTCTTTCAGTTCGGTTGCTTTTAAAAACCCCGACTAACACACTCCTCACTATAGTGACCACTGGTAACATGTGATCATTGATGATCTGAAACTTGTCTAGGGAAACGGAGGCACTGCACTATAAGTGTGATTTACTTTCAGTCAATTTAAACAGACATGGTTTGTGGCTACTTTACTGGACAGCACAGCTCTAGGGGTGTAGTCCCCCAAGAGGCCCATTGAACTCTACCTCCAGGAAGCCTGGGGTGCTCCTGTATCTCCTCCCACCCTAGAGTGGGCAAGAAGGCAGGAGGAAAGCCCAAGCTCCCAGAAATTCTTGCTTGGATTACCAATTCCCAGAACCATAGCCCTTTTAGACATGAGCTCTTACTGATTTGTCTGACAGGTCTCACCTGCTTGTAATGTTCTCTTAGACAAGAATGTTTCAAACTTACACCCATGTACAAATCACTTGAGGGCATTGCAGAAGTGCAGGCTCATGATGGAGCCTGAGCGTCAGCTTGTCTGACAAGCTCCCAGAGACAGGCAGCAGTAGCCTGAAAGCAGTCTGTGTAGTAAGGCGTGAGCAAAAGAAGCCAGTACAAAAAGTTGACATTTATACCATTCCAACTACAGATCATTCTGTAAAAGACAAAACTATGGATACAGGGAAAATGTCAGAAGGAGGGTGAGTGTGAGCAGGCAGAAGACAGGAAGTTTAAGGTAATGATCTTACTTTGCATAATATTGTAATGTTGGGTACATGTCATTACACAGATGTCCAAACCCTCAGAATGTCCAGCACAGATAGATAGTACAGGCACTTGCTGCTAAGCATGAGGACCTGAGTTTGATCCCAGGATCCACGTGATGGGAAGAGAGAGAACTGACTTCCACACGTGTGCTGTGGCGTGTGTGTGCACAGGCACACAAGTAAACAAAGAAAAGTTAGAAATAGATAATAAAAACTATGGGCCTTAGTGAATATGAGGCATCAGTACCGGATCTGTAATTTTAGAGAATGGACCCCCTAGCAATGACAGAAAACCCGGGGTACTTGGGAAACAATGTCCTTTGGATTTTCTGTTTTCTAGTTCTGTATGCTTAAAACTCTCAAAAAGAAAAACATACTAATCAAAGACCCTCCCCAACTAAAACCCCATCCCAGAAAATAGCAACCATATCTACCCACCTGCCCCTCCACATGCTTCCACAGTGGCTAGCGGGAATGGACACCTGGTCTATGAAAATAGAGCAGGGATGATACTCTACAAGTATGTTTGGGCAAATAAGCTTGAAGGGATCCAACCAAAGAGCCAGCCTGGGCTCCTTAGACAGGGCTGATGCACTTCTCTTGGTACAGCTCAGCTCATCAGCTGCACCACTGAGCACATGGCATGAGTGGCTTTCGGTGTCTCCTGGAAGTGCCCCTACTTCCTCTTTCCTGTCAAGCCTCTGAGCTTCAGCCACAGCCACCTATAATGTCACAGTTGGTATGCTTTTCTCATGACTCTATGGCACTACAAACCCCCCTCTCCATCCTCAGCAGACAGATGCTTGCTCTGCTAAAGCCCCAGCAACGGACTCATCATATGTGGCTCCACTTCTCCCTCTTTCCTTCCTCACTGTTCTCCCATCCTTTCTGAAGAGGCTCACACACTGTCTCATCTAGCCTGACCACGTCCACATGGGGACAGGAGGCTAGTAAAAATGGGTCCCTGTCCTCTAGGAACACACAAGGGGACAGCCTGAAGACCAGAGAGGGAAAAGCTTTCAAGCCATAGCCTCATAGGAAAGCAGAGAGCAGATTCAAAAGCAGCTGACTCTCTAACACACTCTGCTTGGCTTTGCTCAATCTGCTCTGAGCTGGACAGCCTTCTGGAATTACAGCTCTCTTCATACCAATCAATTTCTCACTCAGGAACATTCTTCAACCACCAAAGGAAGTCTGGATCCTTTGGCTTAACAGCCATGGTTTCTGCAGAGGGTAAAATGACCTTTCTTTCTTTAGCACCATGTCATAGATGGTTGTTGGTCATTAACTCTCGCCTGTAATCAAGACACTCTAGCCATTTCCCATATGTATGCAGACATTCATTCTTTTGATCCATGACCATTTTTGAACAACCTTTCTTTCCTCTTTTTTTCAGATAGCAAATCAAAGTGCCCCAACAGCTCTAGAACAAGCTGCCAGAGAGAATTTTTATTCACCCCTGACTGTTGGTAGTCCTTAAGATAAATCACTAAATGGCATCCATTCATTTGTTTCTGTCTACCCACCCTCTCATCTATCCATTCATCCACCCACCCACTGCCCACCCATCCATCCATCCATCCACTCATCCATCCATATGTCCATCTGTTCACCCTCCCACTATCTCTCTATACATCTATTCATCTGTCCATCCAAACACCATCCATCCAACCACCCATGGACCCACCATCCATCTATCAATCTGTTTATCCATTTATCTACTCACCTATCCATCCATCTAACCACCTAACTACCTACCCACTCACCTACCATTCACCCATGTGACCATCTACCCACCTACCACCCATACATCTAACTGCCCCCTCTACATCAGTCCATCCAGCAATCTGCTTAAATATCCATCATCCATCTTTCCACTCATCCACCACCCATTCATCCATATGTCTGTCCATCTTCTACCTACCCATCTACCCATCCATCTCATAGTAACTACAATTTCCTCATGTTCTGGGCTCTGCCCCAGGTACCAGGGAGTTCACAGTGGATAACACACAAACATTCTTTGCCTATGTAGAGCTGAAATTCTAACTGAAGATACTAATCATAAACATATTGATTAATAAATATGAGATTATGTCAAGCAGCCACCCACTCCATGAATTAAAAATAAAGAGACAGGGTTTTATTCAAGTCATGGGATTGAGTACTGATACTTGTCATCAGCCAACCACAGGTGACCTGACATGGGAGCAGAACGACCAGCAGCATGTGAAGGGCCAAGTACAGGATGATGTGGAGGAAGAATAACTGAGACAGAACCTGGCATGATACTGGGATTAGGCTCACTGTGACCTGGGATTGAGGACCATGTGAAATAGGGACAGGCCCAACTGCGGTGACTGAACATATTTACAGATACTGCCAAATGCCTCCTAGGAGGCAGAACTTCATGGTTAAGCAGCACTTCTCTAGAGCAATGAAATCTCTACACTAACCTTCAAGCTTAAAACCCAGGGGATCCATAGGGAACCATAACTCAGAAGCCTGTCACCTCCCACCAAGTCCTATGAGGTCAGAATGTCTTTTGGGGTCAGCGTGGGACTTCCATAGATCTGAACCGAGAACACGGGAAGGTGAGCCCCCATGTGTGTTTAGCCAATACAAGGTCCAGCTAGCTGACAATAGCTGGGATAAGACTCACATTAAGGCAAAAGCCAGCAAACTTCAAAGGAGGATGACAGAATCTAGTATCTACGCCAATTCTGTAACAGTGCTCAGTCAAAAACTACCAGCAGCACAAGCAGACAAGAAAGTGTAGGCAGCACAAGCAGACAAGAAAGTGTAGGCATTACTCTAGACTGAAGGCTTTGCATTTAGTGGAATTCAGTGACCTTAGATATATGCAGAGAACTAAAGAATACATTCAAAACACTGAGGCAGGGACCTGGCGATCCAGGTTCCCCACCAAGCTCCTTCAGTGTACCAGGTGAAGGAAGGGTGTCAACAGGAAGCAGGAGCCCACTTTTGAGACAGCTTTGCCTCCATTGTTTAGGTTGAACTTAAGTCCACCCAGTGGATACCCTCAAAGCAGGACACTGGCAAACCAGAGTAGCAAAGCCAAAAACAGAATGGAAGGAAGGGAGGAAGGAAGGGAGGGAGGGAGGGAGGAAGGAAGGGAGGGAGGAAGGAAGGAAGGGAGGGAGGGAGGGAGGAAGGAAGGAAGATAGGAAGACAGACAGACAGGTAGGTTTAAACACTGGGAAGTGAGTGACTGGAGAGTTGTCCAAATTGGAGGTGAGGGGCCCCTGGTACAGGATGGGACAGTCAGAAGTGGTACCTGGATGGGGATGAAACCCACCTGCTATGAAGCATGTAGGATCTTAGCAAAGAAGCCATGCAGTGACTTCCAAATCAGGAAGGGCAGTTGAGACTGACCAGACAGAGAAGCCAGATGGTCAAACATGATGGCTTTGGAATTGTGCCCTCTGCTCAGCTGGGTCACAAACCACTGGGCTCAGGGAGAGTTGTGTAAACTTTAGCCCTCAAATCTCAGCTTCCTCATTTGTAAATCAGGTTTTAAGCTTGCATCCCATAAGAACTTGGCTTTAAACCCATATACACAGAGCACAATGGTTTTCAGTAATGATTTGATGGGTGAGGGAATTGGAGAGACAAGACAGTTGTGGTAACTGCCAAGGTGTCAGCCATCAGGTGGCAAGCTGAGCATGTGCTATGTTGTTGAGCTACACCCCAGGCTCCAGTGTTAGTACTTTGATGGCCATGCCAGCAGCTCTCCTCTCCCCCAACACTGCTAAAGCACTAAGAACCCACAGAACTTCATCCTGAGAAAACTTGGGGCTCCAACTCTTTAATGATATCTCTGCAGTACACAGAATCTCTGACTCCATGGGCCAAGAAAAGAGGAAGATTTACTGCCTCCAACATGAGGTTGGGTAAGAGGTATGCCTGTAGGCCAGTTCCAATCCCTAGTATTGTTCCCACCATTGTTGTAACTGACCTAATGATGCCTCTCCCAAGAGACAGAGGCCTCCTGGAAGACAAGAGCCACGTGTGGTGGGATGGCTATGCCTGAAAAGCAATGAATCCACGGTGCTAGAGAAACCACTTAATACCGAACCAAACGTATACAGAGAAAACGCTGGGGGACTCCAGTCTCAGGAGTGGCTTCCAAACCAATGATGATTCATTATTTTTTAAAACATATCTGCTATCTCTAAGTCAGTGGAGACATGGATATTTTGGGTTGAAAGTGTTTCAGCTCAGAGACCATTTTTTATTTTGGGTCCTGGCATGGAATCAGAGTACACTGCCACCAGGTGGCAGTAATTTCATGGAGTCTTCTTCAGGGTTCAGAAGGTTTTGAGCCAGGGTCTCCTCTTGGACCTCCTGTGGTCTGATTCCTCCTTCTGTGGGATGGGGAGGCAGGGAAGGTATCCTGGCCTGAGGCCCAGCATTTGGACACCCCGTCCTCAGGTTCTGCTCCTCCATAGAGGAGGCGGCACAGGGAAGCAGTGTTCCAGTGCCCTGCCTGGGAAAGCAGACCTGCGAGTTGGACCTGTGACAAGCCTTTCTGTTCTCGCCCTGAAAACACACGCTCAAAATACAATGACAAGCGAGAGCAGCAGGAATCTGGGGCAGGGACAATGTGATTTCTTGCAAGATCCCCTTGGCTCCCCCAAAACTGAAAAGATAGAAAGTGAAAATCTTAGGGGGTAAAAATGGAGTTGGAGCACTTCACACTTCAGAAAAAACTCAGGGCTGACCGTGGAGACAAATAGCTGTTTAGAAAGTTCTGGCCGTGGCACGCAAATCACAGGCTCAAGGCGGGCAAGCTGCTCTATCACCTCGAGTCCTTCGGGAGAGATTTAATTTACCGGATCCACAAGAAAAGCCTCAGTCCTTAGTTCAAAGCCACCCTCCTCTTGGGCTGTGGGGCTCTGCCTTGTCCTACTCAGAGCCAGACACATGACCCAAAGCCCTACTATGTGCCAGGCCTGGGGCTCGGCAGAAGTGAGAACCCCAGAAGCTCGGGCATGTGTGTGCACCTGTGCCTTGAGGCAACCCTGCACTGCAGACACATGTTCTTACCCTAGTAAACAAGTGAGAACCAAGAGCCCAGAGAGGGAAGGCACAGGGTGGAAGCCACACAGCTCCTCAGCAGCAGAGGACTGACCGAGTATTCCAAAGCCACTGCTTCTTGAAGAGCATGCTCATCAATGCTGAAAGATTGGACCACCATGACACAGGCAGTGAGTGCTCCTAGGAGCAGCTGTCTTCCTTCCAAAAAATCTTCGCTGGTCATTTTACCTCACTACAGGCTGTGCCAGAGACTGGAGATCGGACAGCGAATGTGACAGGTATATCCCCTGCCTCACTAAGTCTACACTAGAGTGAAGAAATATAACCCCAAACCACAGCCTTTGACATGCCAGAGATGGTGGGAAAAGGAGCCTGAGTACTGACAAGAGATATGGGAGTTGGGAAGGACACGGTAGGGTCTTAAATTTAGGGGTCCCTCTGGTGACTACAATAGCTGCATGCACATCATTAAGAGTTTTAAAACAATCCCCACGGCTAACTTTTTCTGCCCCCAAAGAAGTAATTATCCCCATTTTATGGATGATGAAACTGAAATGGTCCCAAGGTTCCAAAGAGGAAGAGCAGAGTAACACCATCTCCACCCCAGCCCATGAGCATGCTGTGCACCCAGGGAGGAGCTGGGGACAAGAGAAAGTTGTCTCTAGAGAAACTGCATGTGTAAAGGTCCTAAGACAGAAAGAATACATATGCTTGAGGCCCCAAAAGAAGGCTCTTATCCAGAACAAACTGAGAGCTAGAAAGAGGGGCAGAGATAGAAGATCACCACTGATGCAGCTTCCAGAACTCTCGGGGCTCTGTCATTTGGAATTATTCAAGTGGCCATGGGCATCACAGAAAGGATTTAAACAAAGAGATGCCAATAAGATTCACATTTCAAACAGATGTTTCTGCAGCTGGCCAGGGAGTGGCCTGGAGGAGTCGGGAGTCATTTCTGAAAATCAATGAGAGGCCAATCCTGCTTTCATGTGGAGACAGCAGCAGCCTGCACTAAGCCCAGCAGCAGCTGGCTGTGGAGAACAGAAAAGACAGAACCAGGTCTGGTGGGTGGTGAAGCGACTGTTCCCAGGGTGCTCTGGGGCAGAGGTCAGCAGAGGGCCCACGGTAAATGCATGAGCTCTGCAGGCTGATGCTACTGAGGTGGACCAAGTGCAGGTGTGGCTGGAGTCCGGGACTCAGCCTCCAGATGCTCTCTCTGCACCCAGTTCCATATGATGGGAACAAATTGTATCTACGAGCATGATGACCTCTGCCTGGGGGTCCGTCAGTGTATGGATGACTGTGGGACCTCTGATCTAGAGGTCCACACAGTGTCTGTGTCAATTATCTGACTCTCCCTTTGCCATGCAGAAGCAGTGCTGCAGGCCTGCTCCAGTAACAATATAGATTCAGGCATAGGCTGGGAGCTGAACCAGAGACCAGGGTTTGTCAAGCTGTACTCATATGGAATCTACCTGGAAAATTCGCCAGCTGAATTCAACCCTTTCAGGTCATCAGTGGATAAACTGAGGCCCAGAAGGAGACCTGGGAAGACAGCAGGAACCTGGGATGGTCATGGAAAAGCCGAATGAATTGCTAGGCCTCTGGTTCATCTGCGTTCTAAGACTGTGTGTCCATGTGTGTTCACATGTGCGTGTGTGTATTCATGTCCATCTATGTACAAATGTGGGTGCACATCCATGTGTTTGTGTGTGCATCTGTGAACAGGTGTATTTGTGTCTTCTTTGTGCACGTGCATGCACTTGTGTATCTGTGTAGACACATCTGTACTCATGCACACATTTATCTGTGAGCATGTATGTGTATGTGTTTTTCTCTGTGTCATGTGTGTACAGCTCTGTGTATCTGTGTTTCTGTATGTGTGCATGTCTGTGTGTATTTCTGTATGTGTATCTGCATGTGTTTGTGTGTAAGTGTAGGGCACCAAGGCTTAGGTGGCAACTGGATTTCCCCAATCTTTCCCAGCTGTCAGAATCACCTGTGAAGTTCCTTACCTACCCAGCTGCCCTGCAGTCATCCAAGACCTGCTGAAAGTGAGCCCCCTGGAGTCTGCATTTTTAATAAGCTCCAGGCTCCCCGATGATTGGCAAGGTCTCCAGTCCATGGAGGATGCTTATAGTCTCTCCACTGGACTTTAAGGCCCAGGGAGGAAGAAAGGTGTAGTCAAGGAGACAGGCAGGAACCTGCATTGAGACAGGAAGTGTCTAACCTAACAGGAGAATATGGACCCATGATGGGATGTGTGTAACCCAAAACTGGGAGTCACTATAGAACCCCACTGTTAGGGTTGGAGTTGGCCAGGAACCAATCCCCTTTTTCCCGAGGACCCTGCCTGTGATTTGGGATGTGACATGGGTGGCCAGAAGCACCCAGAGACACAAACCCTGTGAAGGTGAGCATGTATCCCACTCTGCTGACCTCGTCACTCACTGCCACAGACACCTCTGAGTTGCACTAAACAAACAGTGCACTGCAAGTGCTTCCATCCACACTGCCCAGACAGAGGGAGCCAAAAGCCACAGGCTTGAAATCTCCCCAAAGCATCAAATTCTGACTGAAAGTTAAATGCCAATTCAGCGTGATTCATGTGTTTGTTTCTATATAAAGTGGGCACTTCCTGATGGACACAGCCATTCTGAGCAAGTAGCTTATGATGGGATTACTGTGGGCCTGAGCATGCCCCAGAGAGGTCTAGGCTGGTGTTTAGGAAGCTTCTGGAAGGCTCCTGGCAGGGAGTGGAGGTTGAGGGCTTAGCTGACAAGGGTCTCTGTTTAACACACTCCTAGATACCTTGCCAGGAGCCCACTCAGAAGGGCTCAGGGAATAAACACTTTTTATTCATGACTAGAATAATCCAGGCCTGACTGAAGACCAGAGGTAGGTAAGCTGATTTCTCCAATCCTGTGTGTGTGTATACTATTCTTCAAAGAAATTCAATCACAGTAAGGGCCCACTTTTTCACTAAGATAACCTGTGGGAGGTCTGTGTCATCAGGCAGGGAAAAAAATCAGCTTGTAATTTTAACCAATTCCTAACTGGAGTATAGCATGTCCTTCAGTTGTGACTGTAAGTGCTGTCAATAAACCACAGACCCCTCATGAAGGAAAGCCTAGCTATGATAATGGTATGGCTAGCTAAAATATCTATGGTGAGAGCTGGAGGAATAGATGGCTTAGTATTTAAGAGCACATATTGCTCTTCTAGAGGACTGGAATTCAATTCCCAGCACCCACGTCAGACAGCCTACAATCACCTAGACCCCAGGTCTAGGGAATCTGATGCCTCTGGCCCTTTCTAGCATCCACATATATGTGGCATATACAGATGATTAAAAAAATGAATAAACAAATAATGTAAAGATTAAAAACACAAATAAAAAATAAAATATCCATGATGAATGCTGCTTTGAAATCATGATACTGGATAAGCATCCCCAATCCCCAATTCCAGTGTCAACATATAGAATGACAACATATAGATTGTTTTCAAATATATAATTCTTCCTGAATATCAACATATAGAATGTCAACAAGTAGTAAAGCTCATGGAAATAGATTTTGTTTCATATACAAAACAACCAAAAATACATGTACAAGACATACATGAAACAAATAAATTTCATGCTTATAGCTGGGTACCACCTCCAACATGCTCATCAGATATATGTGAATAGTCCAAAATTCAGAAAAATCCTAAATCTGAAATGTTTGATTCCAAAGATTGCAGGTGAGGGCAGTTCAGCTTGTAGCTCTCAGGCTTGCATGGGATCATTTGTTGAAGGCACTGACCAAGGAGTGTCCGTGTCGCCAGGCCACACACTTAGCTTTGAACATTCTCCATTTATATTTTAATACATTTTCTTTCCTATGTGCTTAATTGATGGTGTTAACAATTATTACCCTGAGGAAGCCATAGGCTTCCACCTACTTACCTGGCCATTGAGCCTCAGTGGCTGATGGGTGACACTGTGCTTTGAGCTGAAGCTCTTACCTGTGGATCAGAGAGCCTGGAGAGGTCAGGGTACAGATAGAACTTGATGCCTTCAGAGGCACCTGGCAATGTGACACCTCTGATCAGGAGGATCAACAGCATGATGTAGGGGAAGGTTGCAGTGACATACACGACCTGACCAGGAGAAGAGAGGAAAGAGTTAGGCAGGGTGGTAGTGATGGGCTTATTTCACTCAGCACAGCTCCCTCTTCACGCTGCTGCAGATCATCCTTTATGAAGGCTGCCCTGCATTTGATTAGATGCATGGACCATGCTCTTCATATCCATATTCACAGCCCAGTCTCAGAAAGACAGTTGACTCTGAGCATCCTTAGGGTGCTGTTTCCACAGCTGCCAGCAGTTATGGATGCTTATGCCTCTCACAACAAATGGCACAGTGTTTTCAGAGAGCTCCACCATCCTCTGTGGATAGCCAAGCCATCTCCTGATGACTGACAATATCTGAAACAATGCACGCACCATGCAGTCATCACCCTGCATTATCTAGGGAGCAATGACAAGGAAAACGTCCTGACGCAAGCCTACCTTCAATATTTTCTATCTGAGTTTCTTTAAAGTGCAGATGTGGTTCCTATGTGACTGTACTGACAGGAAGTACCTAAACTAGAGTTATAGAAGCAAAGAGTGGGATGGTGGTGCCTCCCTCGTCATCTTTGTCATGTTGGGTGTGACATTCCTGTCAATCAAGAAGAGCATGAGCAGGAGATGCATTGTCCAAGGTCAACAACGTGTCCTGAATGTAAACATTATTGAGAGGGGAGATTTCATGTTAAGATTCTTACTGCAATAAATAGAATTAGAAAAGGAGAGACAGTGATGGGCCTCACCAAGAGCCAAGGGGAGAGGGGCCCCTGGCCCATATGTACTCATTTGTCTCCCTTTGCCTGCTCCTCAGGGGAGTATTACTGAGGGCATATGAGGGGCTTGACAGCAATGGGTACCAAACTCACAGAAAGAAATAGAAATCACGACGCATGAAAGCAGTACTGGCTTTGTTCATCCCACATGTCTGCATTCCCGGTGAGTGCAGAGGGTGCTTTGGGCAGGGGAGTTCTCATCTTTTATGCGAGAAAAGACAAAGAGTTTGGTAGCCTGTCCAAAGTCACCCAGCTAATGAATCATGGCTGGCTATGGATTCTCAGCAAGGTCAGCTTGCTCCTAAGGTCACCTCATCATCTCACCACAGGTGAGATTCTCACAACATTCATGACAATATCCTATTAATTCCCTCATTTGAAAGAAGTCCAGTCATTTGGTTCACATGAAGCACAGGTTCCAACATATCCCTCAAACAAGAGGATATGAGACTCAGCTGGGGGTGGCAATAATGCATCTTACAGACATCTGCAAAGTTGGGTCATTGTATGTGGGTGCTATCTCTGGTCTTCAGTGATAGCACTGCCTGTAGCCCACTCAGCCTCCAGCCCACCAATTCCTGCATCATGGCTGCCAGATGCACCATGGGCTCCCTGGCATGTCATGTGACTGAGGTGTTCTCTTACTGTCATATACAATGCCACATAGTGTAACCCAGAGGAAGAGCATGCAAGTCAGACACACAAATGAGGTGGGCAGTCAACATTAACATCAACCAACAAGGGTGGCTGGCTATTGGCCTGCGGATTGACTGCTGTAAAAAATCTCCTCTTCCACACAGCTTTCTGGACCAAGTCTATGACAGATATTCAGCATCACATAGATATTCTCTAAAAAAATATTTGTTAGGAGTGGGGTGGTGGCACAGTGGTTAACAGCACTTGCATTTGCTGCTCTTTCAGAAGACCCAAGACTGGTTCCCAGCCTCACATTAGGTGGCTCACAACTATGCATGACTCCAGCTCCTAGGATCTGATACCTCTGTCCTCTGAGGGCACCTACACTCGTGTGTGCTCTGCCTCTCTCTCTCTGTATGTATGTGTGTGTATGTGTATATATATATATATATATATGTATGTGTGTGTGTGTGTGTGTGTGTATATATATGTATATATATGTATGTGTATATATATATATATCTCTGTATGTATGTGTATATATATATATATATGTATATATGTGTGTGTCTCTCTCTCACACACATAATCTATACATATAAAACATAAAAAATTTTTAATATTTCAAAGTATTTACTTACTTATTTGGTGTGGGTGGGGGTAGGGGTGGGGATGTAAGTCAGAGGACATCCACAAGGAGCTGTCTCTCTCCTTCCATCACATGGGCCCCAGGGATAGAAGTCAGGCCGTCAGACTTGGCAGTATGCACCCTTACTCTCAGAGCCATCATGCTGGCCCCTGTATATCCATACTTGATTCTTTTGAGTACTACTCAGTCAGCTCTAACCCGCAGGTCAGGTGGAGGGTAACAACCTAGCTGCCTTCATTTAGTAACATCCGTGTGCCAATCAGACGCAGAAGTAGGGAACTGCCATGCTAGCTTCCTATATTACTTTCTCCAGCTTCACTGCCATGAGTTCTTGCTAGCACAAAGGATGAGAATGTAAAATATAAGCACAACTCTCTTCATAGGAATTTATCCTCAGCCTGCAAGACCAATTTGATAAGGCTGAATTTGCCAGTTTTCCTCTGCTGTCTCTACTGAGTACATAGGGCCACGGGGGTGTCCTTCAGGAGATCACTGGAGACCTGACCAAGTGTGCCCTCACGGTGCCCAGGCAATGTAGATGGCAGCTTGGGCCTTGTCACTGTGGAGGTACAATCCATTAAACAGCTGATGTTCTGAAGCAATGCCAGTTTGAGGCTCCCAGTGAATACCCAGTTTCCATATTACATCAGGTCACCCATTCCCACCCCCCCACCCTGTATTCATTCCTTCATTTTTACACTTTTATTTTCAAGACAGGGTTTCTCTGTTGTAACTCTGGCTGTTCTGGAATTCTCTCTATAGACCAGGCTGGTCTCGAACTCACAGAGATCTGCCTGCCTCTGCCTCCCAAGTGCTAGGATTAAAAGTGTGCACTGCCACCACCCAGCCATTTTTATACTTTTAATAAAACCTTAAAAGACAGAAAAAGCGCAAATGAGTTACCCACAGACCACAGAATAGGCCAGATTACTGCCACAATGAAACCACTGGCTGGTATATACTATCCAAGACATACTCATAAGCTGAAATTTAAGAGCATCAATAGATACAAAGGGTGGTTTAGGGCATCTTTATACACACAAGGGGTGAGTGATGTCAAAGTTGAAAATGTAATTATCTCCCCAGATCCCTTCTGGTGTGTTCCTATTTTTGGCTACTCTAGGCATTTGTGTTATCTTTGATTTTTTTCCCTGCTGAGAGCAGCTGCTGACTGTTATCATATAGATCTGGCTGTCAAGAGATTGCCCACAAACAACATGTGCCACACCCACTCCCTCTTGTGTCAGATACTACCAATCAATCCCAGTATTTCTTGCAGCTGAGCCTGACCAAGCCTCAGAGTCCTCCGTGCGGTACTGTGTTGTGATGCAATCCATCCATTACCCCTGATCTACCCATGTCTCACATGTACATTTCCAGTTTCCTGCAGGCTGTGTAAGACCCAGGTCTTGTCCTTAAGGAAAGACATGTGTGCGTGCACGTTTGAGTCCCTGGGGTCCCAATACTGCACAGCAGGGTCAGGAAAAGAAGAATGCTGAGACAAGAACTTCCCAGGTCTCTGAGGCAGATCTGTAAAAGTTGTTTGGACCCAGGCATCCCAGATAAAGTAGGTGTGGCAGAGGCCAAATTTGTGGGAAAAGCACAGAATATGCCTTCTCAACATCTAGAAACTTCCAGGTGGCCACTGGGTGATAGGGAGGTTGGCCTCTGTCCTCAGATGTCCCCACATGCCATTACAGTCAACCCCTACCATTTGGCTCACTCACTATACTCTGAGATCACAGCAAGGGTCCTCACTCCCTTTCTTCTGGGTCACTGTGACAGTCCTGTGCTGTTCACATTGCATCCTGGGTTCAGAAGCAAAGATCTGGCTCATTCTGTCCAGTGAGTCTCAGCCAGCAGCCCATGCTCAAGGTAGGGCACAGTGAAGGGTCAAGCCTTGGTGGTGAGTGCTAACATCCAATCCTGCTTCTTGCTGTGTGACTTGGCTGGTCTCCACCCATCCCCACAGCCAGTTCCTCACTGCTGGGGAGCATGCCAGGCTCCTCCAAGTCCTCTTGCCTTTTCCCAGCCTCCCTTTGTCCACAGAAGCCCATCGCCAGCTCGAGGCCACCCACGGTGTTCACTCTCTGTGCGTCTGAGTCCTCACACAGCTGGCTGAGCTTCCTCCAGGTCACGTGTTCTGCCCTCCACCAGGACGTCCTTGTCCTATCTTGCAGTTCTGGAAACAGAGGCTCACAGTGGTTGACTTGAAATAGCCCTTGCTCACCTAAGCAAAGTGATCTCTTACCCCATAAACAAAACTGTCAATCCAGATGTGGTTATAAGGAATGCAATGTCCTGACTTCTTTCTACTCAACACTTGTCACCCATCACAGGCCATTGCAGCTCTCTCTAGCACCAAATACCATGGTTGCTCATGACTTCTAAAATGGAAGACTATACTTTGATGTTTGACTTCTTATGCTGCACCTACAGGTCCCAGAGCACAGCGGGCATGTGAGATGGGCACAGTCACTATTTGTTGGGTGGAAGAGGAGAAACACGAAGACTTAGGCCAGAATGCCAGGTGTTTAGGTCCACGTGAAATGCTAAAGCCATGTGAACTGGGGTTTGGTGAACACTGGATATTAGGAGATGTGTTTACAGGGAAGGTCATCATGAGGGACTTCCTTGTAACAGACCCCTGGGGCAGACACTGAGAGTCAGGGATCTCATAATCAAGGTGCTCCCTGGGAAAGAGCAGAGTCCCTTTGAAGACATCTGGGGACTCAGCATATGTGTCGAAGAGGTAGGGGGTGGTCACAGCACTTGGGCACTGTGCTGGAAGATGGGGTGTCTGAGATAGGCACAAAAGTTCTTTGAAAAGGTAGCACCCAGCAGGCTGTTCCTTGCTGTTGCCAGTGGTGGCTCGGACTCAGGGAAGTGGATGTGGGGAAGGAGGGTCCCATTTGTCAGCCTCTTCAGGCCCAGGCTGTGAGGCCTCCCTGCCCTAAGCATACCCCTATGTTAATGAAGAGTTTCACTATTGTTTAATCCCCTTGCATCAGGTCACCTCCATCTGCACAGAAAGGTCGAGTAATTGTGGTAATTACACTGTATCCTGTCTTAATTGACTCTAATTGCTCATTTGCATCCCAATACTGGAATCCTGGGGTGTTTCCCCCCCCACTTCCAGGACAGAGCTATTTATTTCATAGCAGGGAGACTGTCTGGTCACTGGGAATGCCACAGAGTTTGCAGAAGGGCCTCCCTCCCTAAGTTTTCCAGGGTAATGGGGTGAGTTATAAAGGGGAGTGCTGTTCAAAAGGCATTTGGAAAGTAGATTGATGTGGAGATAGGAGCCCAGGTCCACAAGGTCAGCAGATCCAGAATGCCAGGCTGCTCAGGCAGATTCTGTCCCACACTGAGAGGGGTGATGCAGAGAAGATGGGGACAGGCTAATTCAAGCTTCAGTTGCTCCTACACAATATTCTACAACTGGACTCACCTATGTGTGCTAGTCTTTGTTGTTTGCCTGAAGTTTCTAAAAGTCAGTATGCCTTTTCTGTTACCAAACATGCTAAGGAAACTGTGAGCTGCTGCCAAACAGTAAATCATCTCTGAACTCAATGGGACGGGAACTGCAAAATTAAATGTGGCGAAATAAGATGTGACTAAATTCTGGCTCAAGGCTGACTGTCTTGTGGGTGCCCTGTCTATGTCTAAAGAAAGAGAAGCAGGTCTGAGTGGCACTAAGCTGAAACCAGCCCTCCCAGGCACTCTGCCAAGGAAGCAACCACCTCACAATGTGACTGGACACTCTTATTTGTATTTCATGCAGATAAGATCATTCTGAGGCCTGCCATCAGTAGAATTCCTTCCATATTTGTAGTGAAAAACCAGACAGATGCTATGTGAGGTCCTCCCCAGGTCTCGGCTTTTCTAAAAAAGAAACAGAAAACAAAACAAAACAAAACTAGTCCTTTGTCAAGTGTGAGCCTTCCCAAAGGACTTGGCCTCCCTGGTGCTCTCCAGGGTCCTGACGCCGATTTGGGTTGAGCTAACTGCCCAGAGCCTTGGAGGGTACTTCCACTAGCTGAGCACCTGCTGGGTGCCAGAATGGCTCACACTGTTATCTCTAACCCACCTTCAACATCACTTACGTGGGTTTCTCTCTACTTTGCAGACTGAAACTCTCACAGTTTAGGGAGGTGTCTCGTTCCAGGGCACAGCTGGACGCATTCAGAAGTTTGTCTCCTCATGCTGCAGTTTCAACATGTTTTCCGTGCCTGCTCTTAACCCAAGCTTCTGGCCTGACTGGATTTTGACAGAAACTCAGCATTACCTACTACCTCAGCCATGGCAAGCCCATGCAATCTCCCTGCCCATTTCCCTCTCCAGCTGGTCAGTCGTTCCAGAACATTTGCCTGTTTCATCAGCTAGAAAGCACAGCACTAATCATCCAGTCAACAGACAACCATTCTTTTGACTATTTTCAGATCTTCACACTCCCCTGGACTTTTAGGAACCACACCCAGAATTTCCAGGGAAGAATATTCTAGTAGTCACCAAATAGTCAGGGATACCCTCCACTAAGTACTTGTTGAACTTTGAGACGTGATGGAGATGAAAAGCTGGAGTGTGGAGGCGTATGGACAAAGTTGGTTCCCCACATTTTTAATTTTTTACTACTTTTAGGCATGTTTTCCAGGAATATTCTGACAAAACTTGTACATGTTAGGCAAAGACATACTTCGTCTAAGTAACTAAATCTGAAATAGGAAGTGTCGTGTTTTCACAAGACAATAAGGGCATCTCTCCATGGAGGCAACGGCACCGTAACAAGACAGTTATGTTTCCCTGGGCAACTGAAGAGACAACTCTTAAGCAACAACTGAAGTATTTTAACGTTAGCAGAGACATGGCTGTCACCAAACACTGGCCCACTTCGGGATGAATGTTTCACAGTGTAATCCTGGACTGAGTTAAGAAGGAAGAAGGGAAGGTGCTACGGGATAGCATCAGAAGGGCCCAGCTGAGTGTAGTGATCGGACCTTGGAATTCACTGTAACACTATGAGGGACCCTGCCATACACTCCCTCTTCTGCAGTACCTAGACCCCCCTTTAGAGTATGTGTGCGTGTGTGTTCGTGTGTGTGTGTGTGTGTGTGTGTGTGTGCGCGCGTGTGTGTAGTGAGGGGATTCACTGACAGAGGTCTTTCTCAATCACTCTCCACTTTATTTTTTAAGATACAATCACTCAATATGGAGACCAATGATTTGGCCATACTGCCTGGCCAGCAAGCCCAAACACTTTTTCCTGCCTTCCTGGTGTGGGAATTGCTGCAGTCAATGTCACATCAAGATTTTCTATGCAGGTGCTAGGATCCAAACTCTTTATTGACTGAGAAATCTCCTCAGAACCTGTGGCTACCTAATCCCAACCTCCCTAACAGCTAGGTGGCCATGTGATTACAGCTTGCCAACAAGATGCAAATGAAGGTACTATGCACCACTTCCAAGTCATTCCTGTGAAGGGAAGGATTAGATCCTACCCTTCCATCTTGCCTTTGCATGGGCTGAAATGAAAACAAGATCTCTTAGATTATGAAACAGTGGGCAGTACTGTAAGATATCAAGAGTGAGAACAGAGGGCTGGGCCCCTGAGGCTGGCCTACCAGGTGAGAGGCAGGAACCACCTTAGTAAAACACAGAATCTAAATAACTAGCCACCAGCTGCCTCCCTGACCTTAGGTGGGTACTGCTGTTCCCACTCTGAGTCTGGGCCTTTTGTTGTTAAATGAAGGTACTGGCTAAGAAGACCCATACTTTCCTTCCACAGACACAGAGATGTCATGGATAACCTGAGGATCCCAGAAGTGGGCCATTGCCATAGAGAGGGACTATCTGCTACCTCTGGAGTCAACCAGGAATATCAACAAATACGAAGGGCTCAGCTATAAAATTAAAGCTTCAAACTTCCCCGCCATAGTTCAAGAGCAGCACTGATGAGGACCCGCACTTAGAGGGTGTCACCACGCAGAGTGTGTAAATGGTTCCCTGAGCTTCTGTCTTCCTGGTTTGTGAAGACAGGTCAATTTCAACACAAATGATGAAGGTAGAGCAGAGGTCACCGTCACTCAGTCATGAGAAAGCCTTGGAGTATCCTCTCATCCCAGCAGATGAATAGTCTTTGTGGGCAGAGAGCAATGGAGCAAGGGTTCTAGTCCAGGCAGAAGCTTCATCAGCTGTGGTGGGGGCAGGGCAGTGGTTCTGGAAAATCTTTTGGAGATCGCCTCACTAATGGGCTCAATACTGACTGGGAACGTGGTGAGACTGGAAGGCCAGTGTCAAGAGGGGCTAATTTACTGGCTTGGGAAACCAGAGATCAAAGGACCAGGAGAGAAGATGACCCACAGCATAGAGAAGCATGCATAGCCATTGCTCCCAGACTCTGCAAGGAAGTGGAGGTAGAGGGAGCCACCAGGAGTCACAATTTCAGCCAGCAACAGTGACAGGTGATAGTCTTAGGTAGGATGGTAAAACCAGGTAAGAGAAAGTAGTGATTTTAAAAGAGAGAAGGCATCCCAAGGCTGAGCTTAGAGAGAATGGGCACCAGCAGGGTTCATCTTAGACACACATCACAGGGGTGAAGCTTTCAGATAAAAGGGGGCAGGCTAAGGCCAACAAGACCACAAACTGTCCTGACATCATGGACCTGGCTCCATGGAGTTCACAGTAGAGGTGAACCTGCCGAGACTTCAGATGTTGATGCCAACAGGCCATTCCCACCCTATGTAGGTCACAGGACACACAATCTCAGGCAAGAAGCCCAAATCCTTAGCAGCTTTGGGAAAGCTGTGGCTTTGGGAATGCTGTCTTCTTCATGACGGCTGGGACTATAAAGTTCATCTCCACCCATGATTCATTCTAACCCCAAGCTCCATGGAGCTATTATTCAGCAACAAAGGCCATCCTTGGCAGAAGTAGAGTGTTGAGAAGGGAACATGCTGAGTTCTGGAGATGCCACTAATGACAGCACTCACCTCTCCTGTCTACTCTATCTACTTCGTCCCTGTGCTGTCTAATTGTACAAATAAACCATGACCATGTCCAGAAGGAAACACACTTACACAGACAGAGAAGGACAGGATTCCAATTCAGACCTACCTGACCTCAAAGCCTGCACCCTGACAACCACATGGACCAGTAGGGAGGCTTTCCCTCTGTGAACTAACTAGAATCAGCTCGCACCAGTGTCTTCTGTGCTTCCCTGACAGAGGCCTTTGCTTCTGTCCTAGTCTTTCTTACGGCCTCCATAATCATGGCCACCTTCACCTAGGCTATAAGAACCACCTTACACGGTGCACAGTATTCAGAACGGTAGCACCACACAGACACAAACTCAGCCTCCGGTGTTTTTTTGTGCCTCTGGTGGACTTCTGCCAGTTACTATCTTTCTTGGTTTCGATCCTCTTTCCTCTGCAGTGAGGACAGTAACACAGCTCATTAGATCTGCCCATTGAGCCCCAGATCCTTGTCCTGACAGTGCCCACCTCTATATTAACTCTGATAGACAACCAAGCCGGTGTCCACACAACATCAGCCCTATAACTTGGCACATCAGCCTTCAGCAAATGACAACCTTCTTCTTTTGATTCAGTTCGGCTTTGTCTTGCTTTCTAAATGTTGTTATCCACTGCATGAGTTGGCTCCCCATCTCTGTGATATAAGGCCCAAGGAAGACAGGTTAAGAAGTGAGAAGGTTCATTTTGACTTGTTCAAAGTTCAGAAGCTTTGACCTGTGGTGGCTAGTTCATTATTTTAGGTCTGCAGAGATATCATGGTGGGAATAGGAGGTAGAGAAGACCCATTTACATCATCATCATGGTCAGGGAGGAGGAGAAAGAGGAAAGAGAGTCAGGAAAGAGAAGAGAAAAAGAAAGGAAGAAGAGAAGGAAGAGAGGGAAGATAAAGCAAGGTGCAGAGAGAGGATCTGGATCCCAACATCATTTTCAAAGACACACCCCCAATGACCTAGTTCCTTCCATGAGGCCCACCCATTAAAGGATCCACCATGTCCCTATATCACACAACTAACTGGACCTTTAACACACAGGCCTTTGGGGCTATTTAAGTTCTAAGCTGTAACAGCTGTGGACACAGCTGGCTGTGCCTTTACTCAAAACTACTCAAGCCTGTTCACCCTCACAGGCTCTGAAGCTTTTCTTGTTAAGTCCTTTGCATACTGTAAATACTAGACTAACATGAAATTCAGACCTTGATTAAGGACAGGTGAACACCACACACATAACCACACAAGTCTGTAGAGAGTCTCTGGTGTGGGACTGAGGCTGTTCCATTCTTCTACTTCATATCCCTCTACTGAATTCCATCTGCAAACAGTTGGATTTGCTGAGCACCCTGTGGGCAGGCCCCATGTTTGGTCCTGAGAGCAGACTGAAACTGATGAATGAGCTGGGTGTCCAACCTTGAGAGACTCTAAAACAGACACAGCCATGTTAGGAAACCCAGAGCACTATGGGAAAGTGGTTCAGATTGCTAGAGGTGGGCTCTGAGGGGTACAGAAAGCTCCCATGGCTCCAGTCCTTATCTAGAACCCACCAGGAGAGCAAATTCCCAGGCAGAATGTGTCAGCCTCAAAAGAAGTCACCTCTAGGGACAGCAGCAAGCCCTGCATGCTGGGTGACAGGGCTCTGAAACAGCAGGCATTTTTGCACGCTCATTAGAATGGCTGAGCCCAGTTGAAATTCTTGTTCATAGGGTATCAAAAGATGACCACATTCGGGAGGGGAGGGTTTCAGCCTATTTCATGGTGAATTAAGATTAGCTAGGGAGTCAATGCTATTGATTTTTACATCTCCACCATAAAGGCCACAGGAATGGAAACAATCTCAAAACAAGCTGAAGCAATATAAATATTCCATGCTGTGCCCAGCCAAGCTTACTCTGGTATTAAGACCTATTGCTTACTGCCTGAAAAACATGCCCAGTACCTTGGCTAATAATGATTTAAACCCTATCTGTCTTCTTGGACTAGAAGGCTTCTGTCACCATAGCAACCAAGTGAACTGAGAAAGCACACATTCCCTGGAGTGGATTCACCACTGTGTTGTGTGTGTGTGTGTGTGTGTGTGTGTGTGTGTGTGTGTGTCTGTGTGTGTGTGTGTGCCTGTGTGTGTTGTGTGTGTGTGTGTGTCTGTGTGTCTATGTGTGTGTGTGTGTGTGTCTGTGTGTGTGTGCATGTCTGTGTGTGTCTGTGTGTGTAGAGGGTGCTAGATGGGAAACACCACTCCATGTGTCCAGGTTCTCTTAAGCACACTTATAAAGATGGAAATCTAGAGAACGGCAAAGGCTCGGTTGGGGACCACAACTGCTGCCAGGTTCTAAGAACAGCCCTCATCTCAGACAAACCAGATCCATGGCAGAGGAGAATCCCAGTTCACCTCCCACGCTTGCTTCGGTTGGTCTTCTGCCCCATTGCTGCTGCTCGACCAGCCTCTCAGAAGACATCGGCTCACCCTTACAAGTCCAGCCTGATGCTTCTTAGTTCTGATTCTGTTTCTGTCTTGACAGACTTATAACTTTCCCTAATTAGACTTCTGTTTCTCTTGCCCTAGTTCATTTTGTAATGTATTCCCTTAAGCATATAAATAAGCAATGGATCAATCAAACAACTCTGATTGGCAAAGTCTTTATCAAGGTCTCAGTCTTGGGCCTGGAAAGACAGCACATAAAGTAAAGTGCTTACGTGCAAACATGAGGACCTAAGTTTGATCCCCAGAACCCATGGGAAAAGCTGGGCATAATAGTGTACCCTTCTAATCTAAAAACAGGGGGAGCAGACAAGCAAGTCACTGAGCCAGTCTAGCCTCAAAACATGAAACATCAGGCCAGTGAGAGACCCTGACTCCGAAAGGTAGGTGGCGTCTGAGGGAAAACAAAATTGACTTCTGGCGTCTACACACACATGCAAACACACACACAAACATCCTCCTCAATAAATACAAATAAATAAGTAAATGACTCAGCCTTAGGTATTTAATTAAAGCAATGGAAAACAGACTAAGATACCCAACTTTCCTCTCTACCTGAACCCCTTCCTGGTAGCCATGGAGGGACTGGAGCTCTCTATGTAAACCAGGCTGGTTTTGAACTCACAGAGATCCACCTGCTTATGCCTCCGGAGTGCTGGGATTAAAGGTGTGCGCCACTATATCCAGCTCTGTTTCTCTGTCTCTCTAAGTGTGTGTGTGTGTGTGTGTGAGAGAGAGAGAGAGAGAGAGAACTGAACCAAGGCCTAGCTTGCACTAGGCATGCACTCTTCCCTGAACCATACCCCAGCCCTTTCTCCGCCTATCTTCTCTGAGACTGGCAGATGGGCTGATGCTTCCTAATCCCACTCACCAGCTGCTGGGAGCCCCAGAGTTTAAGACCTACATTTTCAAATCCTTCATGATTATGTCCACCTGGATTTTCCACAACTCCACACAGAGACCTACAAATCTATATGTTCAAACCGGCGGTCCTCACCATCTCCCCTAAACCTACACTTCCCTCCATCTTCTTGGACTACAGTGTCTTCTAAGCTCTGGCCCTTTGAGTCCCCTTTGACTGCAGCTTCCTTTCCTTCCCCCTAAGCTTGAATTAAACTCTGGGAATGGAGAGAGCACAACTGCTACTTCTGGAAGCTCCAGCACTCCACACTCCTGTTATTGACCTTCCGGGGCTGGCCAACCCCAGTGCAACTTCCACCGTGGTCTTCTGCCACCACTCTCCTTCTCCTCCGAATCTCCAGATGTTGGTGCTTCCCAAGTCTCACTCCTCCACCTTCTCCTGCATTCTCTCCCTGAGCAACCCTTTGCTCACATAGCTTCAATCCCATCCATCCTATGACACGTGCTTTTGAATTGCTGCATTAGTCCACGTTCAATTACTATACTCAAATACTGGAGACAGCTAACTTTATACAGAGAAGGGGCTTATTTAGGTACCCATTCGGGTGACACAAGGACAATGACACCTGCATCAGCTCAGCCCTGGTCAACACCTCATGATATCATGGCAGGGTGTGTATGGGGGTGAGAGTCCACTACCAAACTACTAAAATGTAAGGCAACAAGGCTATCACCACCCCTATAACTACAGATGAGCCATAGACCTTATTGGTTAAAATAGCTAAAATTTTTTAATTTAACTTTTTATACATATGACTATTTTCCCTATATCTATGTCTGTGTACTGTGTGTATGCCTGGTGCCTTTGGAGGTCGGAAGAGGGTATTAGATCCTCTGTAACTGGAGTTACAGGTGGTTGTGAGCCACCATGTGGGGGCTGGAAATCCAACCCAAGTCCTCTGAGAGCACCCAGTGCTCATAATCATTGAACCATCTGTCCAGCTCCTGGTTAAAGTATTTTTAAATAATTTAGACCACTTTGAGGTGGGGGGGGCTTTTGAGACAGGGTTTCTCTGTTGTAACTCTGGCTATCCTGGAACTTACTCTGTAAACCAGGCTGGCCTTGAACTCAGAGATCTACCTGCCTCTGCCTCCTGAGTGCTGGGATTAAAGGCATGTACCACTACCATCTGGCCACTTTTTTAAAATGTCTCTAGCCAGTAAACTTGCGGCACTGCCAAGCCTGAGGATCGGAGTTTAATTCCCAGAAGCTATTTGATGGAAAATTTTTTCTCTTGACCTCCACATATTTGTCTCTCTCTCTCTCTCACACACACACACACACACACACACTAAATTTATGATAACATACTTAAAATGTCTTAAAAAGACAGCAGTATCTTTTTTTCTGCAGAAAGGTATCAAATAGGTGGTGGGATTTCATACTGAAAAGCAAACTTTAGAAATACGATCAAGTCAGTTTTTAGAAATTCCACATTTTCTTGCAGCAACCTAGTACTTTACAGATCCAAGAGATGAAGATAGCCACAGGCAGAGGAGGCTCTAACATGTTCGATACTATGGCCTAAGCACACACAGCGCCTGAGAATGCTCTCACCAGCACATCCGAAGCCAGCGGTACTGAGGAGCCTGTGGAAGAACCTCCACACGTGTCCATGTCGCTGTGCCACAGACCCTCGCACGGGACAGCACCGCGTGAGGCGCAGCACCTTCCGGACTTCTGTTCCATATTGATAGGAGGCACGGTGCCCTTTTTAGTGTATAAAATAATGGCTTGATTTAGTTCAGGTGAAATATGTCAGTCAACCATGTCTCCTTTTAGGAGTGGGGCACTAAATAAAAACCAGATGGTATCTATAGACCTGGAGCCCAGAAAAGCACACACACCCAAATAACCCCATAGTTTTTAAGAATTCCTCGGGACTCATGGGAGCCCTGATGCAGCCGCAGGCCTGGATGAAGATCTTCACACATACGATGTGATTCCATCTGACACGCGTCTCTTCTGAGCCCAGAGACCTCGGTGGTACCCCAGACACCTCTCTATGTATTCTCATGGGCAACCGCAACCTTGACAGGAAGTCAGAAGAGTGGATTATCTTTTCCAGCCTCCCTTCCTAGTATATTTCTCCTCTTCCCCAGAGGCACCACGCCTGGTGCTTGTATCAGCTTGCAGCCTAGGTTTCGTCATCGATTTCTCTGCTTCCCAAACCCACCACAAACAGATGGGAGGGTTCACACTCTGGGGCACTTCCTAACCCTGCCCTCTTCTCTCTCCCCCAAGGCACCTACCATCTCTGACCTGCACTCCTTCTGTGATCACCCATACCTAGTCACATGCTATGACTCCAGAGACACCACAGGAAGCCAGGCCATGCCACTCCTTGGCTTCCAGACATGTCCAAGCTGGGTCCTGTGGGTCCCAGGATAGCTATGAATGTGGCCCAGCACATGTGTAGACGATAACATTGTGTCACAATGTCCAAAGGCCTTTCAGTGACCAGCTGCATTCTTGACTTCTCTCTAGGCTTGCCCGCCCATTGACTCTCAAGGTCTAAACAGGTGTGTAACACTTGCTGATTTATTCCACTTCAAGATGCTGCATAAAACAACATCATATGCTTCATTGCTGCTGTGAGCCCTGAAGCAGGGTATACACAACTGTAAATGCTACAAAATTCTTAGGAACATTAAGTGACATAGTGCAAGCTGGTGGCTACAGTAATGTCAGTCCTGCCTCCTAAGGGTCAACACAGAGACACGTGGGGAGTTTCCTGAAATCACAGAGTCATTGCATTAAAATTCAAGGACTACAAATTCTAGGAATCCTACAGCACACACCAAACCATGACAAAAAGCCCTGCTTTCCAAGGTTTCTAAATGGCTCAGCAACCATGCAGACAGAAAAGTTCTAACCACTGAGCTTAAAGTCTGTTTTACAAGAAACTAAAAGGTTTTACTTGAGGCTGCCAAGGATTAAATGCTGGGCCTCACATAGCCAAGTTCTCGTTTTGTTTCTTTCTCTTCTTAATGAAAACAGGTTTCCACAAATGCAGTCACAACTGGAGGTAAGGTGAGGCAGGTCATCTAAACGTCATTCTTCCTTTCAGATGAATGTTGCTGGGTCAACACCTCCATAATCTTCCTGACCAAGGCACCACTCCTGGGCAGCCGTGTTTACAGCCATTGCAATTGTAGGGATTCTGAAATAATATCTGTGCTTACTTGAAGCTCTTATTTCAAGTGGGAAAATCCAGAGCGATGGTCTGGAATAGCCTGGGCTGCCATCTTGCCTCGCATCCACGCATGTGCCTCAGGGCTGGAGTCACTGCTGGTGGGCCTCATTGTGTTGTCTCAGTCACTCAAGAATTTTCACATCTCTACAGCTGTACTGTGTGTGTAAGCCTTTGGCTTTTCCTGTGATGAAGCTAGGTTTTCCTGAATCCGTCTGAGGAGGCTGATTATATATGTCCGGCATCTCAGGCTGGTCAAGACAGGTTATAAAACCCTTGCTATAAGCAGGAGGCACTGCAGCTGTAAGTGTCTTAGAACCCCTTAGCATCTGGACTGCTCTACTTGCAGGCCTGGTATGGAGCAAACACTTCCTAGTGCAATGATCAGCATGCTGAGCCAAACACAAATGCTTTATTGGGATGAAAACTTTGATGGCTTCTAGAGAGTGAAGTATCATCTGCTCCAATGTTCTCACCAGGGGTTCTTGTTCATTACACACCTGAAGTTGTCAAACAGGAAGAAGACAGCTGCTGTCACAGTACAGATCACAGTGTGAGGCCTGTCGGAGCCATCTCCACACACTTCTGCTTAAGAGCCATCCACAATGGCTCCCCTACTGCTCACGAGATCTTAGGTGGGCAGCCCAGCAACTAGCTTCCCAACCTCCCTCACCTCTCCTCCAAAGGTAGGCCTGGCTCCAGCCTCTCCACCTGGCTATCTTTCTCTATGAAGTTTCTCTCAGGAGGCTTCTCCAGCCCTCCAATGCCATGGCAACATCCTGATCCAAACAGCACCAACTGGGCTGTGGACAATTATTGTTTGCTAAAGAGTCCCATGAATGTCTGTGGGTGAGGGGCTCAAGCTTATCCACCTACACAGAGCCAGAGAAGGAGCTCAGCAAGGCAGAGAGAACTCAAAGTCCCAGTGAAGCTAGCCACTGTGTCTGCCACATACAAGCTTTGAGTCTTTTTACATGTGGTACCTTCTAGAAACCTCATAATAAGGTAGGTTTCCTTACATCTCAAACAGCAAAGAAAGGCCAGTGGTCACCCTGGAGGTCAGAGCTACATTCAAAACCACATCTGCCAGGAACCAGAGGCACACTGGTCTCTGCTTTCCTCTGTATGCTGATGAGCAAGGGGATTGTATGGTGCACTGGCTTGCAATGCACCATGGCAGACAGGTTGTATCCTGGACCATCTGCTGGCTGTGTGACTCTGTACGTCACTTACCTCTCTAGACCATAGTGCCATTCCTAAAGTGGGTTGCCTACACTCATATGAACACCTGCCCTGTTCTGAAGGCTGAATCACATGATGACAGCAGAGTGCCAAGCTTCCATATCAGGAACACAATAGGTCTCTAGAAAATGCTGCTCCTTAGCTCAGTGAGGAGAACCTGAACCTGGAATCTGTGCCTGACTGCTGTCAGATGGCTCCTATGGCATTTCCCTGTGCTTCCCCTATAAAGGGTCACCATCCATTTAAAGTTGGTTTTCAGACAAGGGTTTTACACACTCAGAGTGACAAACATCTCTGCCCACTCTGCCCATATTCATCTTTTTCCCTAAGATAGCATTTCCCATCACTGTTTCCTGAGCCACTGTGGATATAAGGGTTAGTGGGGGAGAAGGATAAGATGTATGCCTGCCCAGGAAATGCTATAGCTTGTCACCTCAATCTAGTAGGTCTTCGCACACGATAGGCACCACATGCTCTCTAGACTACTCAATCAGTTCACTATTGGAGCATCTGTGTGACTTCTTTTGGGGGCAAAGTCATGGCTGCTGTCAGCATCCTTGACCTACATGGAGTCCTCCTTGCTCGCTGTCTACAAGGAGGAAGGAAAGAGGAGGAAGTCTGTCTTACAATTAGCCTGGTTCCTGGTTCCCCGTACAGGACCACGCCCTAAAGTCACTATCAAAAGTACAGTGTAGCAAACACATAAACAGCCGTGAATGCCCTCATCACTAGTGCACTGAGTAACTGCCTGCTGTATTTTATACAGACAGGGTAACCACGTGTCCTACCAGCATCCACCCACCAGCATGGAAGATCACCTGTGCTGTAACATTACAGTGCCTCCAATAGAACCAATGGGACCCTTCCAGTTTACTCTTAACCTTCAGCACCACTGTTGTGTGGTCCCTGAATGGCTAAAACATCACTGAGTTGCATACAACTCTATTCTGGGTGTTGGCATGAGCTAAAAGTGGTGGTAATTGTGATGCAGGTCCCATCCATCACAGAGTAAGCTGGCCAATGGTTTATAGGTAACAGTGTGTGGGGACACCTACAAGGTGACAGTTGTGACTTGGCTGCCCATCTGCTAGCTCCCTAGAAAACATCCCTGGTGGCTCCATGACATCTCCTCATTATGGTTCTGCCTCATCCACAGAGTTGGCCCACAAGTCACCCTATCCTAAGCCTTGCACACATGGTGACACGCAATGTCCCCCTACCCTGTACTACACACTAGGGAACACCTTCCAAGGCTTCCAAGGCTTGCTAAATTCACCTTGACAGAAGAGGAAATTGAGGCTGGACTAAAGACACAGTTGCAGGTGAAAGGGCAGGACTCCTGACACCTGCTTGTCACATGTAAACTGTCATCTCTATCAGTATCTGAGTTTCTGACACAATGCTAACATCTTGTGGGTGCAGAGCAAAAGTTCCCCTCATTTTTGGCTTGATTTCTCAATAGCACAGTGCCTGTCTCTCTGGTTACTCTGTGCCCCCTTGCAGGATGGTGGTGCCCAGTGTTCCCAGGAGACCCACGGACCCACACAGGGTTGGGGCTCACATAGTTCCAGGTGTCAGGGAAGGGCTGGGAAGGGTTAACAGTGTCTATCTCCACCCCGCCCCCCCCCAGGCCCCACTTGAGCTCCTGCAGGCTTTCTGCAGAGCTGGCTGGGCCTGCAGAACAGCTCCCCCCACCAGCAATCATTTGGACTTTGGGGGGCCTTTGTGCTTTAATAAAGACGGTATTACTGAGTGGCAAAGCTTGTCCCTTCCAAGTCCCCTCGCTGCCAGCGATCTGCTAAAGGTGAAGCCCAGCCATTCAACACCAGAGAAAGGGCTGAATTGGACGCTGGACTCTTTTGACTTCATGTCACAATCTACCCCTCTCCCAAACTGTGGTGTGAGTAGCACCCCAACACTGTGGTGTGGCTTCCCTACCCTCAAGTTTGGGGGCTCCCAGCTGGGATCTTCACATGGCAGCTGCTGGGGTGCTCTGCATGCCTCTCATGATCGCTCCAGTTTCCTCTCTGAAAGCGGACGTCACCAGCCACTGGGGCAGCCCCACCAGGGAGGCTGCTTGAGAGCTGGGAGGCAGGGCTGACCAGGTCTGTTTCTGGGCCTGTCCACTGCTCTCTTACACGTCTCTCTCTTTAATTCCCCTGCCCTCTTCACTCTTTCCTCATGTCTCACTAAACCCATTAGGCACTTTACAGGGTGCTCCTGATGCATAGATCACCCAGGTGGGACTCCTATCTTTGCTGGCAGCTATGCTTCCCCAGTGGTAGAGAGGACAGGCTGTCTCCATCTGCAGCTCCACCTACGAAACCTGCACCTGCAGGCCTCCGTGGACTCTGACAGCATCTGAAGCATCTGAGTCTGTGCAGCCCTGTCTGCTAACGGGTTAAGAGTCTGGGTGAAGGAGGCGCCGCTCAGTCATCTGCCCCACTATTTCTAACGTCCAGACCAGACGACACTCTGTTTAGGAGTCCTTGTGTCACCTCCAGTCCCTCTCCCTGTGGGTGAATGAGGGAAGGGAAAGAAAACAAACTCAATTCAAGGCTGTTTGCAGCTGTTTCTGGGTGAGGGTGTCTGTCTGTGTGTGTGTGGCTTTTTTTTTTTTAACTTTTCCCTCCCTGCCTTGGTGTCCTGGGGCTTTGAAAAGAATAACAACGGAGCCCCAGAGCAGTGAAAAGACAGGATTCTTCTTCAAATCCCGGCTAATCCTGCAGCTTCCTCTGAAGGGGCAGCAGGGGGAGGTGGGAAGGGACCAGAATTGTTTTTATAGGTCCTCCCCTCCCAACCACTGCTCCTGGAGACCAGGAAACGAGGGGGAAAAATCCATAAATCATCCACGGTGAAGGGCAGAGGGAGCAGGGAAGACAGGATGCCAGCCCACGAGGAGGCATCAGGACAGCCTGAGGGTACGTTCTATCTGCTGGATGGGACAGCCATCTACTGAAAGCCAAGTGTCCAGGCAGAAGCTGGGCTGGCCACCCTTGCTCAAAAGGTGGAAGACAGCAAGGGCTCAATGTCCTACACTTGCAGAGCAAGAATGCCATCCTACAGAGGTTTCCAGTGTGACCGTCTGTCTGCCCCATGACCCTGCCGCTGGCTTCCTAGTCATCTGTGAACAGTGATGCCTTCAGTCTCCCCTCCACCAAACCCTTAGCAACAAGCAGAAACTCAACCATGTTCTTCTGCCCCAGTGGTCTCCTTGTCCTTAGAATAATGTCCTGCCCCTTTGCATAGTGTGAAGGCCTGATTCATGTCTCTGTTCATCTCCCTGTCTGCCAATCATCAACTCTTGTCCTGGCTTTGCAATGCTCCTGACCTCTTTCCAGGCGGAGCCTCCCCACCTGGAAAATTGCAACATGTGAATTGACCCTCGGCTGTCTATCCCACGCCACCTCTGGGAAGTCCTTTCTGCATCCTTCTACCAGACCCCATCGAACAACATTTCTGTTACTTATTTCCCTCCCTCTGCAGGAAATCAAAGGCTCCACAGTCTGTGTCACTTGCCATTGAAAAGAGCCCCTACCTAGTATGCAATGCATAGTGTGTACACAGTCAGCCTCACTGGATGGGTGAAGGCTCCCTAGGAAATGAGTGCTGGGCTGGGATAGGAACTCTGTGGTAGAACAGTTTGCCTTCCATGGGCAAACTAAGATTTTGGGCTGCACGCCCAGTACCGCCAAATTAACAAATTAAATCTCAAACACACTGAAGGGCACCTGAACATGGAAGATACTGTCTGAGGAGCCTGAACAAGCAGTGTGCATTTGTGAGTGCATGTGTGGATTTGTGCATGTTTATGTGTATATATATGTGTGTGCATGTGTGTAATTGTATGTATACAAGTGTGTACACGTGTCTGTGTATACATGTGCATGTATATATAGGTGTGTCTGTGTGTATATATATATACATTTGTATACATGTCTATCTGTATATATAGATGTATATATGCATGTGCATAGGTGTGTATGCATGCACATGTGCATGTATGTATGATTGTGTATATCTATGTGTACATGTCTAAGCATGTGTCTGTGTACATATGAGTGTGTGTATATAGGTGTTTCTGTACGTATATGTATATATGTGTGCACTTGGATGTATGTATATGTGTATATGTGAATATGTGCATGTGTTTATATATGTGTGTATAAATGTGTATGTGTGTGTGCATATGAGGTATTCATAGTATATGTGCATGCATGTGTATGTGCACACCTGCATGTATATGTAAGTGTGTATGCATGTGTGTGCACGTGTGTATATGTGACTTTAGGTATATATGCATACTTATGTATGTATGTATGCATGTATATGTTTTTTTCATGTATGTGTGTAGTGTGTAGTGTGTATGTGTGTAGGATCCTTCACAGTTACTATTGCTTCTCAGTGGTTGAAATGGCCCATGTATTAGGCGACAGCAGTTTTCAGTCATCTCTTAAAGGGAATCGTTCACATAATCAGTTTATAAGATTGGACTATCCTATTGAGCAACTAAATATTTGTATTTATAAAGGGTCAGCTCATGAGTAAGGCTGAGTACGGAAACTTACTTAAAATGTTTGCAACCAGGACTGTGATTTCAGACTTTTTTTTAAGTTGGGTTATTTGTACATATTTGGGATGTTTATACATACTATACATGATGAGATAGCTTGAGTATATGGGACCAAGACTAAACAAAATTCAGCTATGCTCTTTTGCATCTTAACTATATGGCCTAAAGGTAATTTCATGTATTTCAGTAAATTTGTACATGAAACAAAATTGCACGATATGGAATTTCTTGGGGTATCATATCAGCCCCCACAAGCTTTGGATTTTGGAGTATTTTGGATTTCAGGTTTCCAGGTAAGTGATGCTCAGCCTACAGGTGAGGTCCAGTGGGCCACCAGGCCCCTTCCAGTTTCTCAGGCCTCAATTTCTGGCAGCCTACCAGCACTGGAGTGGACAGCTGCAGCTTAAAGACACAGGCAGTAGTCAGATCTGCTGAAGCTACGGCTGGCCAGCCACGGGGTGAGATGCAGGCCTGGCAAAGCCACCACAGGAGAACACAAACAAAATGCTTTGGAACACACACAGCTACAAGTAGGACAGACCAGAATGTTCACACACATGCAGTGTTCCAACCCAGTGGTGAAAGGAGGACCTGTGAATTCACCTGCAATCTGTGCTTCATTGGACACACGGCACCTGAGTGCGTTGGCCTAGGCACAAAAGTGTTCGTGTCTGTACAAAGACTGTCAGCAGACTCGGCCGATAACTGGATGAGAGGTTGGTGGAGTTGACCAAAATGACCTAGTATTTTTGTGGCCCTGAGACAAGCAGGGGAGCTGAGGGCAGAGACAGGTGTGGCAAACTTGGTAGATGTATAAAGAGTTGCTCAGGGACCTGGACCCCTGGTGTTAGTCCTCCACAGTGATACCATCACCTGGGAACTACCAAGTCCTGATTCAGCCTCATTCATTCGGGATTTACAATATGATTAACAAACCATTTGGTTTTCTTTTTAACCCATGGGAGACTTCTGGAGCTTCCACAGCATCTAGAGAGAAGAAACAGTACCAAAACCTCAGATTATTTTTCTGGGGTGGGAAAATAAAGTGATGAACGAGCAGCTCCCACGGGTTCAGAACTTCAGCCGAGGCCTTGTCCTTGAATGTGCACACTGTTCCCCACTGAGGGCACAGAAAGGTGAAAACGTATATTTGAACACTAGCAATGCTCCTGGCCAATGGGCAGCCTTGGGCCAACTTTGTGTTCTTCCATGACTCGTAAGAGAGTTTTGCCTTAAAAACAAAGATGCCCTAGAGTCCAACACACTAAATTCTAAAGCCCCTGGAAGTTCTCAGGATCTGACTTACTCAGCTGTTGCACCACTGAGGACCAGACTCTGGGCGCTCAATTACAACTGCTTATCTTGAGCATGCCCATTCTCACAGGCTCCATGCTTACCTACCCCTGAGGGCTGCACATTGCAGGCTCATCGAGGACCACACTGTCCACTGTCTTTCACGGGTACAGGGTGGGATCTGTGCACTCCCCCAGGTTCATGAAGCAGCATCTGTGTGGTAGAGCCTTTTCCTGCATCCCTTCCACTCGGAAGAGCATCTTCTAGGGTCAGGATTGCTCATTAGATCCCAGAAGAAACTTTGAGTGCTGGCCTCTGTGGTGTCAGATGTCTTCTAAAGGAGATACCAAGGGCAGAAAAGCCTCATGGCCCACCGTGGCCATCCTAGACATTCCTGCTGGACAGCACTGCAGGAACTTCACCTGTGGTATGTCACAGCTCCCTCTGGGATCTGTATGTTAGTGATCTGTTCCCAAATCCATTGATTATGAGGCCAGGCCAACAGCTTCTGCCTTCCTGACCATGGGGAGAACAGAGCAAACTATGCTGAAGTCAGGAGCAGTTTTCATCTTGGAGATAGGAGGGACCGGGAACTTTTCTCACTTTAATGAACATGGGAGTTAGAAATGTCTGCTGGGCTCTGACTCTGGAAAGCATGCTGGATCTCCAGGAAGGAGGGGTGAAGAGGAGATGCCAACCCGTTCAGACCTGGACAGTCTACTGTCCAGGAAAGGTGGATCCCTCCTTCCTAAAGGAATGCCATACAAACAGCCATGGCTGGGATCCCTATTCTGAGACCAGGGGCAACTGCTGCCACATAGGACATCTCAGATAACCCCATGTTTTAATTTCAGACATTTTTTGTACAAAATCCAAAAGACTTCTGGGATTCAGACTCATCTCATCGGCCAAGATGCAGTGGGTAAAAAACATATGCTAACCTGTGCCACTGCCTCCCCCCCCACTGAGGGCACCTGACAACACAAGGCCTCTTGTTCTCCATAAGTTGCTGGATGTGGCCTTGGAACATCACCATTCATAAAATGCTGAGGGCCTAGCCTGACACATTTGCTCTGACTGGACAAGTCACTTTTTGTCTCCACACCTCAATCTCGTCATACATAAAGTCAGGGTGGTATGGGCTTGAGGACCTAAGGAGTTTTAGTTTTGGCAAAATAGTTCTCACCCTGCATGTATGTCACCGTGGCCTTGGGGATACAGGCAGCATCCTCTGGAAGCCAGCCTGTAAGAATATGGTCTCCCAGTACACCAGATCCAGCATGAGGACTGCCTTGAAAAGCACTTGTTTGGACATGTGAAGCAACCCTTGAGTACCTACTACGTGCTAAGCAAGCTCCTTAACGTCTTCCTAATTAGGTCACAAAAAAGTCATCACTTTTCTCAGGATGCCACAGATGTGCGACTATGCCCTTATTCGGAACATGAGCTGTGCAGTCACCAGTGCTTAGATTTCAGCCCCGTCTGCTACCACCTGCCTGAGGGTGCTTGGGTTAGTTGCTCCATCTGCTGCCTCTGCAAACAGGGCTACCGAGCTCCCATCTTGCAGGGCTGTTCCAAGGCCTGAGTGGAGCAGCCACTAGACATGGCACACTGAATGGTAATGCTTCACTGAGAACTGTGGCTATGACTGCAGGTGTGGTTGTCACTTCCACCAGCGTTGTGACAAAGGTGGAGAAGGAAGGTGCGCCCCTCAGGACACTTCCACAGTCTACACGTCAGTCAAGGGCATGCTGACGAGCGCGGTGGCGCAGTCTGTAATTCCAACACTCAGGAGGTGGAGGCAGGAAGATCAAGAGTTTACAGTCATCTTCACCTACACAGCAAATACAAGGCCACAAAAAACAAGAGTCCAAGAGAAGCAGAGGCCCGAGTTCTGAGGTGAGGCTGAGGCACAGTCACAAGATACCCACCACCAGGCTGGCTGATCACTCCTTCTCTGTTCCCCCTCCTGAGAAACAGAGCACTAACTCCCCATAATGGGGAGATGGGGTGACTAAGGCAGATAGATGTACCACACTCTGCCAAGTGAGGGGCCAGGAGAGAAGGCACCGCTAGAGATATGCTTGCTTCTCCTCTTCTTTGGCAGCTTCGTCTGAAATCCTCCAGACTGCGCCTGCCCCTCCTAGAGCCTAGTTCCCCAACAGGAACTCTCCCACATCTGGGCTGCTGCCACCAGGCCAACAGCACATAGCCCAAGCAAGGGCTGAGTGCAGATGCATCTTGCTGTGGCCACATGCTGGGCTCCTATGGCAGCTCTTGAACATAAAACCCAGTTGTCTCAGCTCTCCTGAGCCACACACCACTGCTGCCCAGACTGCCCACTGATCTAGACACAACCTCCAAGAGTTGGTATTCATGCTGTACTTCCTTAGAGAGGAATTTCCACAGGACCTACTGAGGAGGGTATGGGGTTCACTCTTCTCATTTTAAAAACCTACTGGAAGCTGGTGTGGTGGCTCACTCAGCAGGAAAAGTACTTGCTGCTAAGCCTGACAGCATGAGTTTGATCCCACAGACCACACAGTTGGAAAACAGAATGGACTCCAGTTAGTTGTCCTCTGATGCCCCCTCCCCCGACACATACACTAGATAAATCAAAACATAAATAAAATGTGAAACCCACTGAATTATGCTAGTCTACAGCAAGACTCAGAAACTATTTTTAATATTTTTCTTCTTTTTGTTTTTCTTCTCATCCTGTTCTTCCTCCTCCTCTTCTTCTAAATAGGGTCTTACTACGAAGCCTGCGAAGACTCTGAACTTGGTCCTCCTACCCAGCCACTCAAACAGTGATATTACAGGTGTGTGCTACCACATCAAGCACTCTCGACTGCTTAGCTAGCTCTCCAGCTGTTGAGCCTGGATCTTAACCAGCCAGTTATCCTCTTCTTCATCTACAGAAGGCAACAAGGAGGGGCACAGGGAAGATTAAGGGGATAGTCTAAAGTAGAACAAAAAATAAGCATTTCTTACTTGCAAAAACAGAGGAACCCCACTGCCTTTGTGGCATCATAATCCACAGAAGGCAGATCACCATGGCTGAAGGGGTACAAATGTCCTTCTTCTACTTGCTAGGGTTCTGAAGTACCTCTGTGATAGCCTTTCAGCAGCCCCTGCTTTACCAATGTGTGCTTTACCAATGTTATCTGCTTTTCCTCTGTGTCTTTGTGTTTTCCCACTTCCCTCCTGCAGGTCACCTTGACTCCCACATCCTAGCAGTTTCTTCATTCCACCCACCCCCAAGGGACCTCAGGGATCAGCTTTCACAAAGGGCCCCTGAGTTGCTGATCCCTCTGTCCTTGGAGGTTCCATCTCTAGGCCTTGCCCCAGCCAAGAACTTAGAACACGGGTGACTAGCAACTCTCTGAGTTACTCACATCCACGGACAGTGATGGAGTCAAGGAGACCCAGGCACAAGAAATATTTTTGTTTCCTATTTCTCATAAGAAAACAACATGAGTCACAGACAGGAGATTAGAGGTCTTGATACTCAGTCACAGGAGTAGGACTAGCAGGTGACAGAGGGGTACTGTGGACAATCAGAACTCCTGATTTCTAAACATTGCCAATATATTAACTGTTTTCCTCTAAATCCTTTATTTTCTATAAACAACACAAGAAGAGATGGACATGGCCACAAACTTCATACGTCTTCCCTCTAATAATCTTGTGGCAGCACAGTCTGTATTGTGCTCTCTGACCAAACCACCCCCGCCCCGTACTTTCCAGCTCCCCTGTAGATGGAAGAGGCTGTGTCCACTGTTCTGATCAGCAGCCTGCAAGTGGAGGAGACACTACAACTCCCAGGCAGTTCAGAGCTAGTCATTTCCCCTTTCTCCTCCCCATGTCACTGGAGGCCACCTGCCACAGCTGGCACAGCAAGACTGCAAGACAGAAATCCTTGCTCTCCCCTCCACACTGCAGGAACACGAGACATTGAGACATCCAGGGTGGTTAGTATGGAGCCCAGCATTGTCTGTTCTGGTTTGTACCTGGCGTCAGGCTCAGTAGCATAAGAATTATAATCCTAGCTATTTGGCATATTCTAGTTTTCAATATATCTTATCCTACCTTACCTTATTTGACTCTCAACTCACTCAGAGGTGGGATATGGCTGATTTCTCAGAGGAGAAAACCAAAGCTTAAAGTAAAGCAGAGTAGCTCTGAAGCGTGTGGTGGCTACGTGGCAGGCTAGCTCTTGGCTCTTGGAGTACAGTAGTCTTTCTACCTCTTAACTTAGAGCTGGTGTTTCCAACATGAGCTTCTTGATGCTTTAAAGATCACTTATTATTATGTACAAAAACCATCTTCTTGTGGCTAGTTGCTCAATAGTTAACTTCTTACCTTTCCAGTTGACTTTGTACCCTTCCAGATACAAAAATAGCAGATGGTCCAGGCTGCCAGGAGACACAGTGCCAACTCCCAACGGAGGTTCCCGATGTGCTCGATACCATCAGATATAGCCAAGACCCGGCGTCTGTGGAGAAAGAGGGGGTCACTAGACTGAAGATGGCCCATTGTACCCCTACCTGTGGTAGAGCCAGGGGAACAGAGGACCAAGGACAGCTGTTCTCCAATGTCTCCACCCTCCATCCTCTATCATTCACCAACAGTGAGACCTTGGGCTGGGCAGGGGACTTCTAAGAAGGAAAAGACTCAGTCTATGTCTTTGTGTAGCTACACTCTGGAGTAAAGTAAGAACCATGGGACAATGGGCTCAGGAATCACCCCATTGAGCCTGGTGTACCTGGGAGACTGCACTGCTATGTAAATAGTCTGTGTCTTTAAGAGGAAACTATACATTTTTGCCCTTTGAACTCAGGAGTGGCCACAGGACTATGGAACATCTTTCAAATCAGAGAGAAGCTTTTAGAGCTAGGTGCCATGGCTCTCCAGCTCCCCTTTCCTCCCTCTGCCATGATTACAGAAGAGTGTCCAGATGAGGCTTCTAGAAGCCCCGTTCCTGAGGGATTGTCCAAGACACAGGGCAAGCAATAAGAGAAGACTGCTTTGCATCACTTAGATCTCTGGAGCACTTGTTACTACAACAGAATTCAACTCATCTTTGCCACTGCAGGGAGTTCCTGGAAGCTTCCTGGGAAAAGGGATGCAGGATCTATACTCTGAAGGATGAGAAGGAAGGAGTGGAGACTGTTCTAGGCTAAGTGAAACTCTACAGGCAGAGTGTGGTACATTTGGGGGCTAGAGGCACAGGGCACAGAGGGCAGATGGAGTGGTAGGAGGAGTAGATAGAGATCCATGCCAAGAGGGAGGAGGACCCATGCTGAGGGGGAGGGGTACCATACCAAGATCCCCCAGGCCTTACAGCATCAAGGATACCAGGTATGCTGTAAATGCCTCTGCCATGGCCTTCTCCAAAGACCCATCAATTCTTCAGAGCTGACGCATGCCTGGCTCCCAGAGCCCACCCTGAGGTTGTGTTTCTTTAAAGTCAAACTCGCCACGCTCCATATTGTGTCCAACCGTGGCACCAGCACAAACCCCCTCCACATTTGCTCCACGAACCCCATTCTGGCTGCCAAGCCACCCCCACCAGACGGTGCCAGTTGCCTTTAGTGCTCTGAGAATGTCCCCGGAGAAAGGAACTCCCATCCCACCAAGCATGAAAGCCACCCTCAGTGTCTGTCTCCCTGGGAATCAGCTCAGGCCTGATTCTGCATTAATTACTCAATGACACCAATTAGCACTGGTCAGCAGGCTCCCGGCAGCCCCAGCCCCTGCTGGAGAAATCAGGCAGGCCCTCAAACAAAATCAGACTGTGGGCAGCCACTAGGTTACTAGAAACCAGCTCATGGTTGGAAGAAATGAGAGCAACTACCCTCAGTACTCATCTCCTGGGGGCCTACTATGAGCTGGCACTACCTTAGGTTCTGAGACTAAAGGATCAGTATGTTAAACTAGGTTAAGCTAGACAAAAGATGAGCACAAGTTACGTGAGAAGAAAGAAGTCGGCTGTCCAGTCTCGACAATGACCACAGTTCTTGCTCTGAGTGTTGTAGCAATGTTCAGCTTGAATTAATCTGAGAATCTCATACCTCACAAACACCTTACATGTCTTTAAAGACCTTAAAGAGAATCTAGTTGGAAACCAAGAAGCATCTTTGCTGAGCGGATCCCTGGGAGCACCAGGCCATGTTTCACCTGGATTTCTTACTAAATGAAAGGTTTGGATTCAACGGAAGCAGGACTCCAGTAATGGAGAAGAGAATTACAGTCACCAGCTGAGTCTTTTTTTTTTTTTTTTTTCCTTATTTTGCCTTTTTCTTAACAGGGATTGGGGGATGAAGTCTCCTCTTCCTTCTTCTCCTAGCTCAATTCCACACAGCCTTCAAAGTGTGCTTTACCTATCATTTCTTACAGGAAGCTATTTTGGGCCCCCTGCAGCAATCAGGACAGGTTGAGTTTTGCTTTAGTAACAAGCATTCACCCCAAAGATCTCAGACATATAAAGCAACAGCACTCTTTCTTGCTCATGTATCATGGGTCCTTTGAAGAGTTGCTGCAGGGATAGGATTTCTCCCTAGAAATACCATCACTCCCCAAATTGTGCAGGGAATTCCAGGGCCTCCACTGACTCTCCTGTCCCCATATTAGGAACTGAATAGCAGATGTACATCTGTTGTCTTACAAATTGCTAATCCAAATACCCCAAAGGACAGTCCATTGGTTGGAGAGGAGGAATTACCTAGACAAGACTTCGGGTCCCTGTGCATGGGTGTGACACAGCATCATCTGCACCTTTTAGGCTTGAGACAGCTCATGGAAAAACATACAGATTACCCAGCTAGGAGGTGTGTGTGTGTGTTTTCTTACTGGTGGACTTGTCTGATGAACTGGGAATCTGAAGTCTGAAAGCACACGGGGACAGAGAGAGGAAGGAGGGATCAGGCCTGCCAGAGTGAGCTGGCTCCACTCCGTTCTTCACACTGTGGAAGCTGCAAGCCTCAGAGGCCTGAACAGCCCTCTCTGGCATCCCCTCACTTAACTGAACAATCTCATTCCCCAATTGGGAAGCAGCACACAAAAAGCCACAGCGGATGAACTGCTCTTTTGTTCCATCAGACTCGATTTGAAAATAGTCTTCAAACTATTTTCTTTACATCGGACTGATGCTGCTCGGACTTAGAAGCTTCTGGCTCAAAGCTGGGCTCCGTGGATGGGTTCTCGGCTTGCTGGGCTGTAGGGTTGTTTTGAAACCCACAAGGGCAGCTTTTGAGAGTGTGGGGGCTGGGGCACTCCACAGCAGAGACTCAGGGAAGGCACAGCTCTTCCTGGGAAAAAGCTTTCTTAATGACCCTCCCCCATAAAGCACTGGAGCACAAGAGGCAGCTGAATGAGGAAGAGCTTGCTGCCAACATGCTGCCGGCAAGGACCCAGGACCGGACCTCTGGACACTGTGCCCAGAGGGGACGCACTCAGCACTCAAGACTAGCCAGCGCTTCTTGAGGAGAGGAGTGCATGCAAGTCACGGGAGCTGAGCACTATGTGCTTGCACTGGAGCAGACCCAGAGAGCACCTTTTAGCATAATTCCAAAGGCTTCCACCTAGAGGCCGAAATCCCAACCTAGAAGAACAGGGCCAGGTGTCTACAGCCCTTGGCACATACCAAACAGCTGGACTCAAAACCTGCCCTGTTTCCCTCCAGGTGTTCTACCTTTGTGGAGGGACCTTGGGTGGGGAACATCACCTCTCTGGATCTCAGTTTCCCCATCTGTAAAAAAGAAGTAATGGTTCCTCCCTTCAAAGCTGCCCAGGCATGAAAGCATCTAACCCACCCCATGAATCTTTAGGCATGGACACTTACTATTATTGCTTCAAGGCTGGGGAAACTGAGGTACAACCAGGTTAAGGAACTTGGCTAGAGTCACACCAGCAAGTGATGGAGCATGGTCAGGAACCCCAACATCACCACTGCATTCCTTCCAGCTTTACTAACTACAGCCCAGAGTTGTTGCATACCTCTGTACAGTACATAAAAGGAGTACTGAGTGCCTACCACTCCTGCATGGAATGCTATATTCAAGTGCTTACTGAGCACCATTGGGATGATGAGTGCTGTGCTAAATGTAGAGATTCCATAAGAGCTCAGGACCCAGTGGGAGAGGGAGACAGGAAATTGCCAGTCATAGAGAGGAGAGAGCAGTGAAGCCTCAAGGCACAGTGGGATGTTGTCACTGGGGCCAACACCAGGATCAGAATATGGGGTGGAAGAAAGTTAGCAAAGAAGGCAGAGAGAGGGAGAGGCCTTGGGGGCAGAAGAAAGTCAACCCAGAGCAAAAGCTAGAAGCCAGAAAGTGAGCAGTGGAGCATGTGTGGCCAGTGAAGAAGTCGGGGTGTGGGTGAGGCAGAGTGTGAGCCTTGCAGAGTGTGGGGCTGCATCCCACAAGGAAGCCAAGAAGAGTCTAAAGAGGGGTAAGGCCTTGCTGGGGCAGACAGGTGCCTCTGGAAAGCTAGCTTCAGCTGTGTCAGGATGAGATGGTGAAGGTGGGGTGATGTGGGGTGCGCCTTAGTTAGGGCAGTAAACAGGAGGTGTCAGTGGTGAGGGACAGATGAGTCTGAAAGTGGTAGAGGCAGAAGGTAACTGCCTGAAAGGGGGTCTCAGATCCCTCAGATGGGAGGGCAGGCCTAGAGGAACAGCAGTAGAGCTAATGAGGCTGAGGAGAAAGTGGTGGGTGGCCTCCATTCTTGAAGACAAGATAGTGTCCTAGTCTGCTTTCTATTTCTGTGATAAAACACCATGAGCGAAAGCAACTTGGGGAGAAAAGGGTTTCTTTCATCTTACAGCTTGTAGTTCTATCGTGAGGGGAAATCAAAGCACGAACCTAGAGGCAGAAACTGAAGCACAGGCCATGGAGAAACGCTGCTTCCTGGCTTGCTCCTTGTGGCTTGTTCAGCCTACTTTCTAATGCTACCCAGGATCACCTGCTCAGAGGTGGCACCACTCACAATGGACCAGGCCTCACACGTCAATCGTCAATCAAGATGCCCCACAGACTTGCCTACAGGCCAGTTGATGGGGTCATTTTCTCAAGTGAGGTTTCCTTTTCTCAGATGACTCTAAATTGTTCAGTTGACAAGAAACCTGAGCAGCACAGATGGCTCCAGGTAGGACGTTTAGGGACTGAAAGGCCTGGAGGTCGCTTGGTCCCTGGATCCAAAGCTTGGAAAGCAGAGGCAGAGTAAAAGGGACATACCTAAACCCTGGTTCTGGGACTTTCTGAGAGTTGGAAAAGGGATATGGTCTGCAACTAATCCTCAGAACCCCAAGTCCAGGACATGGGAAGGAAAGGAAAACCCCTCAAGAAGAGGAAGGGCAGCACTGGAGAAGGGTACCCTCGAGGCAAAGGAGAGGGGATATGGGGGCAAGTGGCTGAGCTGCCCACCATCAAGAAGAGAGCCTCACTCTGCAGGGGAGACCCATGGGAATAGATAGAAGAGAGACTTCAGCAAAGTGGCTCTTTCGGGAAGAGAAGCTCTAATGGGTTAGAGGAGGGGTAGGGCTGGAAGGACACAGGGCCTAAAGAGATGTCAGAAAAAGGCCAGGAGGGAGGGAAGAGTTCCAGGCGCAAGAGGCCATGGGCATGAGGGAAGAGATGAGAAGGACCTCTCCGCAGAAAGAAAAGGTGGAAGAAACCAAGCCTGAGACAGGATACACTTCCCTATTAAGAGACTGAGAAGGAAGGACCGGACAGTAGAGAAGGCCGTGACAGGTGCTAAGGGTAGGGACACCCATCTCACTTTATTTCATCCCCATAGCAAACAACCATTGCCAGAGGGTTAGTTCCATCATCCTCTTTGTCCACAGGACATTGATTCTTGACCCTGCAGATCCCGGGCCTTTCTATGCAGCATGGCAAAGCATTTGCCCAGAGCCCGGCAGAGTCTGCTGCGTGATCCAAATAATCTCTCAAGTACTTATAACGCCTCATACAATACAGTGCTCTGCAAGTGGCTGATCTGTACTGTTTAGGGACTAATGACCAGGAGAAAACTCATTATATTCAGGAAAGATGCAACTCCTTTTTTCTGAGTATCTTCGTTCTGTGTTTGGCTGAAACCTAACCTGGGATTCCGAATCCAGATCACGGATGGTGAAACTGAGGCCCAGGCTGGTGAACCAATTGGTCTGGTTAGGGTTGTAGGGTTGGAGGCAACTTCTTTGGCTAACACCAGGTGCCTGGTGGAGACCTACCAATGGGAGGGTGTCTTGGCCTTTGAATTTCTGTCTATAAGGGCCTAAAGGAAGTATCCGGGCTCCTCAGTGGGTTCCTCTATCCTCCCACTCCTTTCCCTCTAGACCAGTAGTCTCAACCTAAGGTTCTCAACGCTGTGGCCCTTTAATACAGTTCCTCACATTGTGGTGATCCCCAGCCATAAAATTATTTTCATTTTTATTTCACAACTGTAATTTTGTTACTGTTATGAATCATAACATAAATATCTGATGTGCAGACGGTCTTAGGCAACCTCTGTGAAAGGGTTGCTCCACCCCTAAAGGGGTCAAGAACCACAGATTGAGAACGGCTGCTCTAGGTGTTCCGGTTCTGGGCAGAAAGCAACAACCTCTCAGAATGAGGTGGCTCTGACCAGTGCGGAAGAGTTGGAGACCAGCACTGGCCCTCCTTCCCTCCCCACCCCCCCCCCCCCCCGCCCCGGTTCTGTCTCTGCCTCCATTAGAACCTGAGAGAGGTTGTGCAAGAACAGCTCCCACCCTCCTCTGGGATGCCTCATCGTCATGTCCTGCACAGAGCCTGCAAACAGATCACCTTTCTTTAACCTGCCATGTGGGAAAGCGCTGGCAGGGACATGGAGACCGCCCTAAAAGCTGGCGCAGAGGGGCTAGGCTATAAATAGCCGCACTGGTCTCCCGAAGCAACCAACTCCAACAATAAAAAAGGGCCCATCACCAAAACAAGTGTGCTTTCCTGGCCCCTCCAGGGAGCCAGGCTGCCTCCCCGATCCAACTCACACTTTTCTGGGAAGGAACTGTTTTCTGACTCTTCCCATGCCTGGGGGCTCCTAGAATCCCCACAGCATAGCCCCCTTCAACCAAGCTGCGATGGGGAGTGAGGCCCCTCCTCCATGAGAATGCCTTGTTTTGGGGGGGGCCACATAAGAAGTGCATCTTGTGGGTGGAGCTAGGACCCCCAGAATCCAAGGAAGGTGAACAATCGGAGGAAGAATACTTCACTTGATGTGAAGTATCCAGGGGCTGCCTCCAGTTTCTTCTGTCTTTGTAGAACCCTCCTGACAGCTAAAGATGTCTCCTATCAGCTCCCTGCTGGTCTCCACTCTCCTGCTTCCTCTTCTGGGAACCTCCTTCTCAACTCCCCCAAGTCCACAGTTTTACCTAACCCACACACTCCAGCTCAGACAGTACAGACCACCACATGCCTCCTTGTTCACATGCCCCACCCCCAAGAAGGTCATCCACACACAGTGTGGACACCTCACCATGCGCTAGGCTCTCTGAGGCCTGAGCTGTGCCAGCTGCTCTGAGGAGGAACAGAAAGCAAATGCCTGAGGCTCTGCAAGGCATCTATCTCCATCCCAGCCACCAGCTCTGTCCCTGCAGTGTAGGCACTGCCAGGGGCAATCTGCAAATGAGTGAGTGTGGCTCTCTTCCAATAAAATTTTATTTACAGAAACAGGGATTTGGCCAGTAGTTTGCTGACCCCTGTTACTTCCTCAAGACACCAAGAGTTCTCAGCCCACAGTGGAATCTCATTCAGGAAAACACTACCCATTCCAGACTTCCCTAGGGATCCTCTTAGAAGGCCTGACATAAGCACCTCGATAGCTCTGTCTGACCTACTGCTCCCCAAATGTCTTTAAAGGCATCCTTCAAGGAGATGAGGAACAAAACCACAGCAACACCCACTCCCCAGCCACTAGCATGACTTCAATGCAAAAGGCAGAAAATAAACAGCACCAGAAAGCAAAAGAGACTCATAAATCATAGAGATGAGAACAGGTCAGCATCCCTGGGGAGCAGCTTGGCACTTTTGTAAAAAGTTAAACACAGAAAGCTAGCAATTTGGACTAGAAAGATAGCTCAGCAGGTAAAAATACTCCATGCAAGCCTGATGTCCTGAGCTCAACCTCTGGAACCCGTGGTGTGGAGAGAGAACTGACTTTTGAAAGCTGTTTTCTGACATACACACACACGTGCCCATACTCTCACACACACATAACACGTATGTGTGAGCGTGTATACACACACACACACACACTCACATACTAACAGTAAGAACTAAAATTTAAATAAAGAACCCACCTGGCAATATCTGCTCCTGAGTGCATATTGCCCCAGAAATAGAAAATACAGGCTTAACTCAAGCCCACACATTAGTGTTCCCTACAGCATTCAGTCCTTACAGCCCCAAGGTGAAGCCACTCAGACATCCATCCGCTATGGACACCAACAAAATGTGCTGTGTCCATATGACATAAATTGTATTATTATTATTATTATTATCATTATTATTAGTTTTTTTGAGACAGGGTTTCTCTGTTGTAACTCTGGCTGTCCTGGAACTCACTCTGCAGACCAGGCTGGCCTCAGACTCACAGAGATCTGCCTGCCTCTCCCTTCCTGGTGCTGGGAGTAAAGGAGTATGCCACCACCGCCCAGTTAAATTTTATTATTTTTTTTAAAAGGTGAGGATTCCTAACCCCAAACCCAAAGTGCTCCAAAATCAGAGACCTTTTGTGTGGCAATTTGACATCGTAGGTAGAAAACTCCACACCTGGCCTCACGGAAACAAGTCATACTAAAATCCAGACACACTGCGAGCACTGTAGAAACTTACCTTTACTCTGCCTGTGTGAACCATGTATGAAACATAAATGATTTTGTGTTCAAACTTGGTGTAAATATCCCAAAAACTAGGAAAACAATGTGAAGTCTGAAACACTTCTGGTCCTAAGCACCATATCATGGACACCCCTGTACCTAGTTAGGCTTTCACGGCGACTCTTGAAAAGGGCTTGAAATTGGCTTACATGAAAGAAGTCAACTACCAAAGACCTGATTCCATTTATATACTCTGTCTAGATGAGGCAAGTTCACACAGACAAAGCAGATAAGGAGCGACTTAGAGGTAAGAGTAGACACACACTAGACAGCAGCAACTAGTCTGGGAGATGGGGACGGTCTAAGCCTGTATTGTGAGGCTAACTTCTGTAAGTTTATTCAAGACAATCGAACTATGTGCTTAAAATGGTCTCATTTTATTGTACCTCGATTGTACCGCAATAAATCTTCTAAACAGCTCAGGAGAAAATGCGCCCCAGTATGTTTCTGCTTTCCTAAGTACACAGTTGTCCCCAACTCTCTGAGGCTTCAGCTAACTATAGTCGGCCATTTTCTGAAAATATTAAATGGAAACTCCCAGAAATAAACAATTTCTAAGTTTTAAATGGTATGCCATTCTGAGTGGCATGACAAAATCTCTCACCGTACTGCTACATCCTGAGACATGCACTGCCCCTTTGATTAATGTATCCATTGTCTACATGCTACCTACCTTAGAAGCTACCCTTATTTTACTTAATATGAACCACAAAGTGCAAGAATGGAGATTTGGTGACTCTGTCACAGTGTTATCACTTGATGTAATTATTGCTGTTAGTTACTATTCCAAATTTATTAATTAAACTTAGCGTATACAAATTTATTAATTAAACTTAGCGTAAACTTAGTGTATACACAGGAAAAAACATAGTATCTGTAGTGTTCAATTTCCTATGGTTTTGGGAACTCCATGGTTTAGAGCATGTCCCCGAAGAATAAAGGGGCTACTGCAATTCTAGCATTGTGCATGACATGGACAGAACCCCAGATGTTTTTGCACGTCATTTTGTTGTACAACCATCATTCAGAGGAAGTGCAGGTACCACGTACATGTTTAACTTGCTGTAGTGGTTTGAATGAGAATGTTGTCCACAAGCTCATGTGTTTTAATACTTGGTCTCCCATTAGCGGCACTATCTGGGGACATTTAGGAAGTGTAGCCTCTTGGGAGGAGAGGGTGGGATTTGAGGTTTTAAAAACCCACTCCAATCCCAGTTCATTCTCTGCTTCCTGCTTGTGGTTCAAGAAGTAAATTCTCTGCTTACAGCTCTAGTCATCATGTCACTTGCTGCCAGGCCTCCCCTCCCTGATGGACTCTCACCCTCTGGAACCATAAGCCCCAGCGAACCCTTCCTTCTCTAAGTTCCCTTGGTCAATGTGTTTCATCACAGCAATAGGAAAGTAACTAATACACTTGCCCACGATCACAAGACTGAGGAGTGGCACAGCCTGGTTTTGAACTCTAGTCTCCCAAACATCAGTTCAGTGCCTCCTCTGCTCCAGCCCCTACAGCTGTGAGGTGTGGCCAGAGGAGCAAGAAGAAAGGAGATGAGGTCGGTGAGTCTAGAAGTGGGCACATTAGAGATGTGCAGGCCCCCAAAGGCTGCTCCTCCTTGGGAGGGGTGGACAGGGTTCTACAGGCCAGAGACAAGGGAAGGCCATAATTGCTCTGTACTAATGAGCAACTGGAAGTCCAGGGACACTCAGCCACTCACCCTTTACACAGAGGCTAGCCAACATCCACAGTTGTGGTAGCCAGGCAGTAGTCAAGAGACACACGGGCAATGACAGTGAGGAGTAGGGTCTGCCAGAAGCCACCTCTGTCCTGTTCCTTCACGCCTTTGAGATCTAAAAAGAAAGTGAGTATGGGAAGGTTGCCGGGAGTGACAAGAGCTGGTGGACCAAGAGGAGCCATCATGGGCCAGAGATAGCATCCTATCCATGGCTCACCAAGTATCCACTGCAACTCAAAAGTGAGGTTTAGAAACACTATTCCATGGACAATGGGCTGCATCTGATAAACAGTTGAAAGCACCCAGAGGGAAAGAAGTGCTGAATACAGTTAACTGAGCATCCTGGAGCTGTAACAGCATACTGTGAGCTGTAACAGCATGCTGGCCATTCGCCCCTGAGATTGCAGGCTGACTCTAAGCTGAAGATCCCCGACCTGCCCAGTATAGAGTCAGGATAGACCATGCATCTCTAACTTGGGAACTAACCTCAGTCCCCAAATCAAAGCACAGTTTATGAATGTTCACCACTTTCACACCCTATAAAGCTGACCATTGCAAGTGAAACCAGGATTGTCTACACAGGTGTCATGCTACTAAGGAAAAGGCCAGGTGTCTTCCTCTAGGAATTACTTCCTCTAGGTCCACGAAAGAGACTTGGGTTGCTCCAGTTCTGCCTTCCTCCTGTTTATCCTGGATGTCATCCATCTGCCCACTCGGTGGGAAGAGTAGAGCACAGAGAAACAGAGGTGTAGGTGTGTGTGTCTGTGTGTGTGTGTGTGTGTGTGTGTGTGTCTCTCTCTCTCTCTCTGTGTGTGTGTGTGTGTGTGTGTGTGTAAATACTAATCTGGACAGTGTAATATGCTTATAACTCTGTTAAAAACCATCTGAAGTCATAATGAAACTATTCTACTACTGGCCCTGAATTAAAATCATTTATTCATTGATCTTCCTGCCGCCAGTGGGAGGACCACAGAGGGCACATCAGAGCCAGCATCAATCCACCAGCTCCCATCCTCCCAGCAGGTAATAGTCAGGACCAGTCCCATACTCAGCATCTGGCCCAGCTGTTCTCTCAGGTACTCATTCTAAAAGAAGGTTTAAATCACTTCCTAATGGAGCTTTTTAGAATCCAAGAAAGATGAACCACTAACACACAGGCCAGGTGTGCCTATTTAGTACAGACACTGGAGCCTTCTGTAGGTTTCCTCCAGCCTTCTTCTTTTCCTTTTCCTACCAGAAACATGCCCTACCTGCCAAAAATCTCCCAGGGCTACCGACATAGGACGGACATCAGGACTCTGTGGGAGGCACTTGCTAGTCGGATACTGTACCTGAGATATAGTGGGTTTCGGGTGCAGGAAAGAAGAGTGAGCAAACGCAGAAAGACACAGATGGGGCTCAAATGCTAGGCTGAGCAGAGCGCTGTGCTCTTAACCTCTGACCTCCAGGTCCCCAGTGGCATGCACAGCAGATAGTCAGCCTTGTAATCCATCCTCTGAGCAGGTGGGTGGAAGGAGCAAGCTTAGATAGTTCTGTATAAGAACAGGACACACAGTAGGGACTATCTGAAAGTGACCCCCCCCTCCCCCTACTATAGCCACCAGGAAGTAAATGGGGATATGTGCAACTGGCTCCTTCCCATTATACAGTATCAGTTAAAATTGCCAGTGCCCTCCTGGATATTTCAGATATGAGTATTTTTGCCCAAATGGTCACAAATGTACAGCAGGAGGAGACCCCAACTATGCAGTGTTTTATTAAGGCCAGTTTCTATTGCTGCTACACAAAGGCTGGGACAGCAGATGTAAGCCCAAGGCAATGGCACAGTGATTCTTGCTGCTACCCCCGAGGCCCAAGTCTCTGTCTCCCCACATCACACCATGGCATTAAACAGCTTTTCACAGCTGTCTGTTCAAGCACTGTCTGACCCTCAATGGGGCTTCAGTGTGGGGCTTGGACCATGTCAGAACACAAACTGCTCCTTCCTGAGATGGCTCTGGGCCAGGAGCCAACCCTGGTGGGGATGGCTTAGAGAAGACAGCTTCATACGATGCAGAAGAGCAAATGGTCCCCGTGGGCCTTCTCTACCCTTCAAATGCCACTGGCAGTAGAAAGGAAGACTGGCTCCGCTTGGGGCTTTGTAGGTTCTGTTAGATATGAGGAAGGCACAACAGTGAGTTTTGGCAAGAATCTCCCAGCACAGGAACCCAGGGGCAGGAAGAAAATGAATTGTTAGTGGTGTGGTCTCTTAAGGATTGGGGGCAATACGTGACTTATAGTCTATTATAGAAACATAGGCCTACTGCATTTTAGTTGCTAAAAGCCCCATTTGTCATTTTTGCAAACAGTTAAATATTTGATAATCAGAATAAAGAGGTCACAACCCTGCCTGGACAACAAACAGCCACTTTTTTTGTGGCAAGTATATTGACCCCTTCCCTCTTCTCCTTAACTGTATATAAGGGTCCCAGTGCCTCGCCGAGGGGACATGACAAGCAAGACCCTTCCGGGGACAGAGGAAGTCCTCTGCAAACACATGGTGCAAACACATGGTGTTTGGGTGTAAGAGCCAATGATAAACTGGCTCTGGGGCTCAGGTCCATGAGTTGGACAATACCCTCCTGTTTGTTTATGGAAGATGGAGATTTGTCTCCTGCCCACCTCTTCTGGCTAACTGCAGAATAAAATGAGCTAATATTAACAAGAATGATCTAATGAGTAAAAATTGGCAAGATGGGGCTAGGGCTTTAAGTGGGGCTGTCACACAAGCAAAGAGAATCATCACGCCTGACAGCTCATTCACAAACCATGAGTCCTGCTTCTACTGTAAAATAACCATGCTGCTAGTTGTAACTTTAACATTCAAATACTATGAGAGAGCACAGAGCAAGGAAGCAAAATGCTGTTACTATGTACGCTCTTTCTCCATGTCCTTCTGCTGGGTGGGCTATGGGTAAATGACATCTCGTGTACCCTTGTAGACATGTCTATGGGGATAACGGTGTGTGTATCCTCACACATACATAAATACGGGTGGAGTACCCCCTAATCTGAAAACTTGAAATCTGAAAATGCTCTAAATCTTAAACTGTCTTTTGTGTGTGTGTGTGTGTGTGTGTGTGTGTGTGCGCGCGTGCGCACGCGCAAAGGAGTACATGTGTATATGCAATGCTCATGGGGGGGCATGAGTGTGTACAGGTGTTCATGAAAACATGCTTGCATGTATGTGGAGGTCATAGGTTGATGCTGGGCGTCTTCCTTGATCATTCTCTATTTATCTGCTGACGGAGGGTCTCTGGATAAACCCAGAGCTCACCAATTGAGTGTAGCTGTTCTGTGTGCCCAGGGATCCCCTGCCTCAATTTCCCAAGAGTTAAGATTATAGGTGGGCTGCCATGCCCACCCATGCCTCAGAGCTGAGGATCTCAGCATTTTATGCACTGAGCTATCTCCTCTAGGCCCATATGAAACCTCCTGAACACCAACATTCCACAGTAGACCTCATGCGACAAACTGCAATTGAAAAGTCAGCACCCAAAACAACATCAAATTACCTTTAGGTTGGGTGTACTAAGTGTATCTTTATGGTAAACAATCTCATGTTTAGACATGTTTAGAACTCATGTTCTGGTCCCATCACCAATCACTACGGTTATGCAGCTACTCCAGAAGCCGAGGAAGCAGGGACCATTTCAGACGCCAACACCTCAGCCTGCGTACGCCTCTCCACACCTTGCCCTTCCCTCACCTCAACAGTGGCCCCTCTCCATGGCAACACATTTTCTGCCTCACTCTTTTTAATAGTTGCTGCATAATGTCACTCATGGGACATTTTTGCATGTGTTTTGTTTTTATTGTTATCTTTTTAAAAAGCTATCACAACTGATGCTTGCACGGGCATGCTTGGGTTCTGTGTAACCAGTGTGGTCACACCCCATAAAATCCTTTCAGAAATGGAACAAAACATATGTGCAGCCCAAAAGCTGGTACCTGTAAGACCCGGCTCCTGTTGCTGTCAAACAAACAAACAAACCCCAATCCTGGCCAATTGGAGCCTCCCGCGAGTCTCTATTAGGAAATACTCACCCAGGATATGATGTGTGAGGCAGAAGACATCTTCAGCAAGGGGTGGCACTAGTGCAGCCTTAGTAAGTCAGGGGCACAGGCTGTCTTTTGTATCAGAGAGCAGCACAGCTGAGTAGAATGAACCACCACACTCCAAGATTGCCCCCATCGTTGCCTTCCCAACAGTTGAGGACAGTCCCTCCCCAGCCTCCCTCTGCCAGGGCAGAAACCAGCTCCCTGCCCTCAGGACACATCTGGCACCCCCAGGATGTAGGACAGAGCTCTGTCTTATTCCCAGAGCCACAATGGGGCTCTTCCAGGACAGACCACAGAATCATTTCCAACCAGTCATAAAGGCATTAGGTCCAGACAAACTTAGGGCTGTGCTCAGTAGGTATATTATCAACTTGACACAAGCTAGAGTCATCTGGGAAGAGGAACCTCAATTGAGAAAACGCCCCCCATCAGATTGGCCTGTAGGCAAGTCTGGGGGGAATTTTCTTGACTAATGATTGATTTAGGAGGGCCCAGCTCACTGTGAGTGGGCAGGTGGTCCTGGGTTGTATGAAAAAGAGGCTGAGCAAGCCACAGTCAGTAAGCCACACTTCCCCGTGGTTCCAGCCTCTCTTTCTGCTTGAGTACATGCCCCAGCTTCCCTAAGTGAAGGGCTGTGGTCAGCACACATAATCTAAATAAACCCTTTTCTTCCCATGTTGCTTTTAATCATTATAGCAACAGAAAGCAAACTAAGACAGGGCCTCTCTCAAGTGTCTACCAGGAAAGGTCCACCTCTCATGGGAGGTCTTGGGGTCAGTCTCAGAACACTTGCATGTCCCCCACAGTAAGGCCACACCCTGCACAGCTCTGCTGGCCTTAGAAGTCATCCCTGACATCTAAGGTCATCATCCCCCTTCTCTTGGGTCCCTACTCAAACACCATCCCTCAAAGGCCCACCTGACACTCTCGTTCTTTTAGCCTGCTGATGTTTTCTTTAGGGATTGGCCCTGGACTTACTGGGCCACTTTGTTTGGTTTTGTTCACGACGGACCCCAGGACCTCCATTGACACCCAGCACAGAGCAAGTTTTCTCTGAAGGCATGCATGGCAGCTCCCCCTTATCCAGAGAACAGATGTTCCAAGATCCCCAGTGGCTGCCTGACATCACAGATGTAATGAATTCTTTATATACGCTATGGTTTCCCTACACATCTATATGTACAATAAGGTCTAATTTATAAATCAGGCACAGAAGAAACTGCGAAGCTCTCCTCCACCTGAATGTATATTTTGTCCTTTGGGAGGCCAAGGCAGGAGGACTGTGAATTCCAAATTAGAATTCAACTAATTTCAACAAATAAGAAATCTGAAGCCAGCCTAGGCTAAAGAGAGAAACTATCCCCCCAACACACACACACACATGCACATATGGAAAAGGGAAGGGGGAGGGGAGGGAAGAGAGAGAAGGGTGGGAGAGAGAAACTTACTTTTTCCTTTAATAAAGGACTCCTCTTTGGCATATCTGAAATTCCAGCATCCCTCTTGTGTACTTGGGTCATTATTAAATAAAATAAAGGTCACCTGCACACAAGCATCTTGACACCACCACAGCATCTGACCAAGATGCCATGAATGACAGGACAGGTGGGCAGCATATACAGCATGGACACACCAGAAAAAGAGAAATGGTGGAAAGTGATTAAGGAAGATGCCTCTGGCAACCGCACCTGGCCTCTGGCAACCGCACCCGGCCCGTGCAATCCCCACCCCCAGCCCCCGCCCACCCCAGGACAAATGACATCTCAGCCAGATGAAGCAGCACAAGATTTCATCTTACTACTCAGAACAGTGTGAAATTTAAAACACATGAACACAAATTAATTTATTTCTGGAATTTCCCATTTAATATGTTTGATCAGCTGACCACAGGTAAGGAGGCAACTGCTGTTAAGTGAACAGATACACTGCCCCACCACCCACCCTCCCTCCACAATCACTGCAACTGAAGTCTACAAGCCCCTGCATGTGACCTCAGTGTCTATGCTCCAGTCTGTGTTAGTTCCTCCTCCTAGCTCCACAGTCAACCACATGGAATTCTATTCACCCTTCAAAGCCAAGCTTAGGTCAGCAGGAGCACCTTCATGAAGTCTGTCCCATACCCTGGATAGGCAGGCTCCTTCTTGGCTCTGTGTAAGCATCCCACAGATTTATTGTCATGTACCCTCCTCCTCACTTCCTGGCTTCCTCCACTGGGTTGGGTGTTCCTCATGTCTTGGGTATAGATGTGGTGAGCACACCCAGGAGAAGTTTGGAAAATGTTAAGACTGTTTATTGAGTATGTACCACATGCTAGGTGCTCTGTATACATTGTTTCATTTGATGCTGATGTGACATATTCAGTTATTTTTAGAGGTGCACACAGAGGCTTCTAGAGGCCACCCAGATTGCCTAGGGAACACCCTTCATGGGAAGATAAAGCAGAGACTCCATCTGGACCACAGCACCTACCCACTGAGACCTATACCGTGGCCACATGCAAGGTAACGGGTGGTATGGCACAGGGTTGGGAAGCAGATGGTACCACGGTGTTCAGTTCCAACCTAGGGAAATGGTCTGGGGTCCTTCTGTCCCTGAAGCAGGCAAAGGCCTCTTTGGGCCACTCCTGGGCTGGTGGTCTTGTGTCCTATAAGAAAGCAGGCTGAGAAAGTCATAGGGAGCAAGCCAGTAAACAGCACTCCTCCATGACCTCTGCATCAGTTCCTGCCCTGCTTGAGATCCTGTCCTGACTCCCTTCAATGATGGACTATGGTGTGGAAGTGTAAGCCTGATAAGCCCTTTCCTCCCCAACTTGCTTTTGGTCCTGGAGTTTCACCATAGCAACAGTAACCCTAACTGGGACACTCAGTAAACAGGAGCTGTATGCCTGCATCCAGCCCATCGGGTCTCACGACCCGTTGTCTCACATGACCTTGTGGCTATGCAGACAGCCCAGTAAGACGAGAAACAGGGGAAATCCTCATGATTCCCCAAAGTTTTGGATGATAAGTATGCCTGTAAAGGCTTGACTCCCAGTAATGGTACCATGGGGACACCATGGAACGCTTAAGAGGCCAAGTCTAGGGGAAGATTATAATGCTGAGGGTGTGCCCGTGGAGACGACACCGTGACCCTGCCCCCTCCTTGTCTCTGTCCCCAGCTGCCATGAGATGAGCTGTCTTCTCCATCGCTTGCTCCCACCATGATGCATTCTGCCACCATGGACCCAAGCGAACAAATCGGAAACTTGTGAAAGCATGAGCAGAATAGATCCTTCTCCTCCCTGAAGCTCCTGGGCATTTTGTCACAGCAGAGCACATTGACTAGCACAAGTCCCCATTTTATAGGTGGAAGAACCACTCACAAATATTCTACCTGAGCAGCCAACTTGTCCACACAGTACAGTGTACGGGAGGCGTTGTCACCTCCAGAATTACCAGGAGGGTGTTGTCCAACCTTCAGCTGAAACGGAAGGGGCTGTGACATGCACACATCCGTCTGCTCACTATTCCATGCATTCATTTTGACAATGTGCTCAGATGTGCTGATAGACAACAGTGAACAGAGGGCACATGCTCCGCTAGCATTGAGCTTAAACTACACTGAAGACGACCAGGACTGAGCCAGTTCACAGACACAGGAATTCAGGAAGGAGCTAGGCAGAGAAAAAGCAGAGGGAGTTGGCATCTCCTCCCACTATGCCATTCACCAGCATGTCAATGTCTGAATTAAGACTTGGTGAAAACACAGAGCCAGGCATAAGCAAAGGGAGGGCAAAAGCCAGGATAGTGACCTGGTACAAGGCAGAGCACATACAGGCCAGGACAAAAGCCATCAGGAGGAGGAGGAGGAGGAAGAGGGGGAAGAAAATAGAGGAGCGGAGGGAGGCCAGCAGGAATGAGTAGGAGGGGGAGGAGAAAGAAGAAGAGGTGAAGAAGGGAGAAGGGGAAGAGGAGGAAGATAACAGAGGAAGCGGCAATAAAACAGGAGGGAGTTGCCCAGTTTCACAGAAAGACCAGGTTTTGTTCCTCTGAGCCTCGATTTCTGCACAAAGATGATGAATTAAGACATCTGCGGGACTTTTTATAAATACAGAAGAAACTAGCAAACCTGCAGTAAAGATAATCCATGAAGATAAGGCTGGGTCCTTAATAAAAAAAAAAGCAGAGCTGAGAACCCTCAGAGCCCAACTCCATCTCAGCACACGGCATGTGCTAGGACATGTTCCTCACATGGCTCCTGTGTAGAGCAATTATAATTGTGTACACTGAGTCTGAGTTTGCTGGTAAAACCCAGCTCAGGGAGAATGAGGGTATTGAATATAGGAAGTCAGCTGAGCACAAGGCCAGTCTAATGCTGTCACGCTCAATTTCACCAGGGGATGCAGGCTCGAGATTTAGAAATGCAGACATATTTAGATAAGCACATGGACTTGATGCATAATGGTTACTAAGGGAAACCACCATGGCCTGATTTTGAAATGTGACATTAGAAAGACAAGCTGTCCCACCCTACAAGCCCCTGCTAGAGTCAGACCCAGGACAGATGCAGGGTCTGGGCTTGTCTTGGTGGCTGAGTGAGTCACTTAGAATACATTCTGAAAAGGAAAGGGGGATTTTAAAATGATTTTGATGGGGTTGGGCAGGGTGCCCACAGCAATATGAAGCCATACCAGTTGCATGTAGGGAAGCTACTTGTCACGAATTTTATGGTCATCTGTGGGTTTGTTTCACTTGTGTATTAGATATTGGGATATGTCCCCTCTGCCTCCATCAAATACAGTGTCTTTATTACATGCAGCAAGAGGCAGGCTTTTGTAGAATGAATGAACCAGCAGGCAGCCAGAGCCCATGTTACGACCAAGCACGGTGGTCCTGGTTCAGAGAACAGGGGACACACTGGGAGCCTAAGTCCAAGTGGGGAAACTGAACAGGCCACAAGAAAAAGAGGCCAGGAAGCAGAGTGGAGGGACGCTCTGGGGAAACTGACTCAGTATCCAATGGCTGCCAGGTGGAGAACTGGAAGGTTCTTCCCAGAGGCCCAGACCAGCTATCAGCTCAAAGCAAGAAAGAACCACATTCTGGAAAAGCGTTCTCCGATGTGGGTTTGGTGGAACATTCATGATGTCCAGGGCACAGTATGGAGAGGTGATTGATTCTAAACGATTCCAGTGAATACAAGATGATTGGGAATCTGGGTTAACCAAAGAAAGGTACATGGATAGTCCCATCAAATGGCACAGCCATCAGCTCTCCTCACATTTCTTGGCTTTTCTCAGATCTTCACAGGATGATGTAAACCCTCATATCATCCATCTGTGAGCCAAGCTCTCTTCAGAGATGAATTGTTAGGGTCTGACCAGAGGCACCTGAGGAAGTACTGTCAGTTCGCAACATTCAGGGGGATTATACAGACACACAGAAGAGATGTCTCCCACGGCCATTCATCTGGAGTGACCAGGCAGCTGAGAAAGGTTGGTGTTCAGATGTAAAGACATTGCACAGCGGTGCTGAAGTGATGGGTGCTAATGGATGGGAAGCTCAGTGGAGGATGGGTTCCTGCCAGGACCTCCTTGCCCTTTCTTGCACAGGGTTTCCACACTGTATCACCTGCCTGCCTTCCCCTCCATCTATTCATCATATCAACACTCCCTGAGAGCCTTCCCAAGCCTGACAGTGGTCAAACTGAGAAGCACAGACTGAGCAAACACAACGCACATGCAGTGACTTGGGCTGGTAAGGTAACTCCGTGGGCAAAAGCACCTGCCACCCAGCCTGAAGACATGAGCTCAATCTTCAACACCCACGTGGGAGAAAGGGAGAACCAATTCCCAAAAGTTTTCCTTTGACCACTACACATGCATTGTGGTTTGCACATACCCCCTTAAAAATCATAAAGATACAACAAAAACGTTTTAAAACCTAAGGTTTACACATACGTTACAAAAGGAAGGAGTGATGTGTGGAGATACCACACAGGGCCTCACACAGATACCGTGTCTTGTTTCAGGTTAGGTTTAAAAAAATACAAAGAGTATTTCTCATGGCCTTTAAACTGTTTGCATCCAAAATAAACCCCTGTACATTTCTCCAGGTGCCCCCTCCCCCAGCCCAGTGTTGTTAAGGAAAAAAAAAAAAACACAACCCACTGTCCTGTCCAGAATAGAAACCTCTTCCCCAGCACACACATTTTAGAGGCTCCTTTTGAGACTGTGGCTGACTAGGTGGGGTAGAAGTCATTGGTTCGAATGTTAACTGCTCCAAAGGCCACATTTGAAAGGAATTTAAAAGACCCAAATAAATGAAGAACCAGCTGAACCATGTTCATGGACTGAAAGCTCAATACAAGAGAGGTGACTTTCTTCAAATTAAGCTAACAGGTCAATAGACTTCTACCCCAAATCCTCAAATCCCCACAAAGTTGTTTTCATTTCTTGCCTGTTGCTTAGGCTAAACAAGCAGATTCTAAAATCCATTTGGAATGGTAATATCATTTTGGAAATTAACAAAGCATGGTCAGGTCAAGGGTCATGACAACAACACAGGGATGATATTGATACAGAGACAAGAAGGATCAACTAGACTGGAAAAGAATGCCAAACAGACCTGTGCTTTTAGGATAATCATTTCAAGATGAGACGATACTGTGAATCGGCTGAGAAGGGGTGATGGGTGGGTAACCGAGGCTGGAGAAATCCAGTATTCACATAGAAGCAAAAGCTGCATTTTCACCTTATATCACACACATGGCATTTCTAAATGTGAAAAAACTAAAACTTCAAAATTCTTAAGAGAAAATGCAGCAACTGTTCATGAGACTTTGAGGGAGAAAAGCCATTTTAAATAAGAAGCCAATTGTACCGGCCACAGAGGAGAAACCAGCACATACAATGTCAGTAAAATGGAAAATTCTGTACATCATGAGAAAGAAAAGATCCTAAAGCAAAGAAAATCATATTTTAAAAATGTAAGGAATGTTCGTTGGTAAGAAAGCACACCCAGAGAAAGACAGGAGCCTGAAGTCTACAGGTGATGCTTCAAAACCACGAGAAGATGCTCACCTCAGTAATTAGAGAAAGGCAAGCTTAAAATGGTGAAATACCATTTCACACTCATTACCCAGGAGAAATAAGACCTAGCTGGAGTGAAGGGACAAAGTAATGTAATGTCAATGCTGTAATGTCAGCACTTGAGAGGCAGAGACAAGGGGATTGCTTCAAGTTCAAGGCCATCATGGTGTACAAAGCAAGTTTCAGGCCAACCAGAGTTACACAGCAAGACCTTGTCTGGAGACAACACAATGAAACAGAAACCACTTGCTCAGATTGAGTTCTGCAACGAAAGTAGAGCATTCACTCAAGGCTGGAGAGATGGATCACCAGTTAAGAGCATGTGTTGCTCTTGTAGAGGACCTGGGTTTGATTCCCAGCACCCACACAGCAGTGCAGAATGATCTGTAACTCCAGCTCTGGAGGACCTGATGCTCTCTTCTGGCCTCCACAGGCTCTGTTACATGCTTACGACACATAGACATACATATAGGCAAAACAAACACACAGAAAATAAAGTAATCTTACCAAAAAGGAAAAAAAAAAAAAAACCACTGCAAAAAGAAAGGAAGGAAGGAAAGAGGAAAGAAGGAAGGGAAAGAAAGAACAGCAGAAAGTCTTACAAGCTGCCTGATATTTAGGATGCATATTAGAGCAATCACTACATTGTCTGATAAAACGGATGCCACACATGGCCCATGATCCAGCGGTTCCATCCTTATGCATGGTTTAGATGTATCCTCTTGCAGTATAGGTTAGAGAGTGAAACCTCAATGCAACAGTGTTGAAAGGTGGCTTATGGAAACAGATTTGAATTGTTACCTTGGGACCAATAAGGATTACTAAGGAAAAACTGAATTTGGACCCCTTCCTCCTCTCTTGCCTGTACCATGGGATGGTGCAGTAGCTGACTCTTGCCAGATATCAGTCTCTCCACCTTGGACTTCCCAAACGCTACAAGTATAGGAAATAAACCTCTGTTCTTTGTAAGTCACCCGGTCCTGAGTGTTTTGTTACAGTAGCATAACATAGACTGACATAGGTTTATGGACTAGAAACCTTCAAGAAAGTACAGCTAGCTGAATCACCATGTCAGTGGGCAAGAGTCTAGCCCTATCAAGAAGACTTGTAAATACAAGGTAACCTTTATACAGCGCAACACTGTAAGGGAGTATAGTGAAGGAGCCCAGGTCCTGTATCAATATACAACATCAATGTATCAATATACAAGCTACAATCTTAAAACCACTACTGAGAAAAGAAACATAGTTTTAAAATAAAAGTAAGCACTGGATACTAGTCCTGGAAAAGTTTACAATACATAAGATTGGTGTCTAAGAACAAACATAAAGATGGGCAGGAGAATGACGAATCTAAATTCAGCCAGACTTCTAGAGGGAAGGAAACAAACGGTATCTGGAAAACAAATGAAAATCACTCATAAATCCATCATTCATCCTCATATGGTACTATTACTAATTAGCTGCAAAGTAGGAGAGACTTTGTGAATGAAGTCAGGTCTCTGCAGGTTGAGAAGGTTGAGAAACCTCAGGGAGCATTTGGTCTATCCTTCAACGCTGACAGAAACCACCTATCTAAACCTGGGCAGAGGGACTCTCCTACGGTATAAGTCAGACCCAGTGTACATTCTGCAGGTTGTGCACCATACACTTTACAAGGCACCCGAACAACGCTCCCCAGGGTTGTTTAGTGCACAGGTTACACAGCTGTATTCCTCAGCCCTGTGAGGGTCACAGTGCTTTAGAACTTCGATAACATGATGCTCACTTCTGGGATAAGGGGTGCTCACAACCTTCTGGCTCCCTTTAATCTCCATCCTTTTTAACCACATTTTAAACCTGCCTCTCCGCACCCTCTCTATTAAAGTGAATCTACTTTTTCACACACTACAGGTACTCAGAGCAAGCTACCCCCCACCCCCACCCCACGAGACATCAGCTTTCTAAGGCTAAATATACTCCCGGCTTCACTTACGGCGAGCACACTCTAGCTTCTCTGCTGTTTGGAATGAATTTTTAAACTGTCTGTCCTTTTACCAAGCACTTCCCGCCCTAATAAGCAGTAGACACGCTGACATGTTTTCAGAGAACCCGAAAGCACTCCTCTAGCTGCTCCTATGGGACGCCCTAGAAGAAGCCTCACACATGCTTGCTTCTATAGCACTCAGATGGCCACAGGAGCCAGGAAGCATGGCATAGAGGGAGTCAGGCTAGGCTTTTCAAGGGGTGGGGAGATGGAAGAAAAGATGGGGGACGTGGATGAGGACAAGGCCAGCTGGTCCTTCACTTACTCCCAGAACTCCATGACCGGGGAGGTGGCATTCTGCAGGGACACGTGACTGTAGTTGCTGACGTTCAACTTCTGGAACTCCACACATTTCTCTGAGTGGGAACAAGACGAAACACACAAGGATATTAACCTTCATGGGGCTGAACCTGGGGAGTGCACAGAGCTCTTAGCACATCAGGTGGTGCTGGCAGACAGGAGTCAGAGCACACAGGAGAATCCATGCTTCAACAACAATTTCCCTGGTGGCTTGGCCTGGTTCTAACAGGAGGGTGTGGCAGGAGCACGGCCTTGCTCTGTTCCCTCCAGAACCCTACCACTTGCTACCCCTGGCCTCATTCTATATTATCTTTTATTCTTTCTTCTCTCTCTGCTTAGCTCTGTCCATGGCATTGGTCTCTACTGTCCAGTAGCTCTTGCTGGAATTAATGGAACAGGCTGTTCATCCCTGGGTGGGTAGGGCCTCTGATGGAGCTGGGACTTTCCATCCACATAGAAAAGGGTGACTACTGTAGCGGCCTTATGAAGAGGCGAGGGCTGGGTGAACAGGCAGGAACACACATAGAAGAGGCCCTTGGTTTCTTCATCCCCTCCCTCTGATGAGTCAAAAGGTTAGTTATTGAACAACTCTACTTTAAAAATTGATCACCAAGGGACTCTGCAGCAGAAACATCCTAGTGTCTAGGTCCAGAGCAATCCTGAGCCACTGCCACCTCTGCCTCCTCCTCCTCCTCCTCCTCCTCCTCCTCCTCCTCCTCCTCCTCACCCCTCTATCTCCTCCTCTTCCTCCCCTTCTTCCTCCTCTAAGAAGCCTTCCCTGACCTCCCTCTCCTGAATTCTAAGTAAATTAGAACCCCAAGATCCTCCAAGGAATCACCGTCTCTAACTCACTTGATTATGAAGAGAAAGACTCCAAGTCTAAAGAATAGCTGAGGCCCCTAAGACAGAACAGAGAACAATTCCAGCCATGGCTCTCTTGTTGGCTGTAGTTGTGGCTCCTGCACCAGCTCCCTTAGAACCCAGGCATTCATCTGGCTCAGGGGCTAGTGAGGGGTAGGTGCTGTTACATCTAGCAGGGCTTTCTTCTCACACAGATGAACTCTGGAGTTATACCCGCCATTCAGGCAGGAGCATCTTGGGCCAAGCAAGTGTCCATGCCATGGGCTTTGGCAAAAGGGGATCACAAGCCAGGGACATCTGTGCTCCACTGGGAACAAGTGGCCCCTTCCATTCTCACTCCTTGTGGCCAGTGCTAGTTTATGCTGCCAGAAGGTGGGTCTAGGGGCCCCAGGGAGTCTACAGCGGAGTCTAGAAGCCAACACTGCCAGCAGATTGACTGAATATATCCCAGCCTTTGTTTGCAATGACAGTGTCCTTTGCTTTTATCAGACTTTGAAATGGTGCTCCTAAATATATCTCCTATCTGAAGTTACAGCAGAGGAACTGCTACGAGTTTGAGGCCAGCTTGGGCTACAGAGTGAGTCCCTATCTCAAAACTATAAAACTAACCCCAAACAGAATTAAACAAAGTAGACAGACACACACACACACTTCCTCAACATTCAAAACTGATGTGTTATTCATATTGAAATTGATTATATACAAATAAAGAATGGTTATAAACTTGTGTGGCTATTCTCACAACTAGATAAGTGAAATTAAATCGTAGTAAGTCCACTACTTCTCAGCCTTTGATCTAAGATCAAGTGTAACACAAGTCAAAGCTGCCCTGTGTACATCCGCAATCAACGCATGAGCAGTGGAGGCAAGATGACCAGGAACTCCAGGTCCATCCTGGGCTGTGTGAGACTCTATCTTAAAGATGGATTAATAAATTAATTTTATAAATTAAATATCAACTAAACTTGGGACCTGACATAATGCCAACCAATATCATTCCTACCCCTAGAACGTGCAGAATAATTCCACTTGGTGATAATAAACTGCTTTCCCAATAGAAAAGCAGACCTGACAGCAAAGAGGCAGGTCTGCTGAACTAACCTGCATATTCCCCATATTTCCCCAGCTCACCCTTCTGCACAACTTGCTACTCACAGCATGCCTCAGACTCAGCTTAGACCACATGTCCTTCCTCCCTTCCTCCCTCCCTCCCTCCCTACCTTCCTTCCTTCCTTTTCCAATGCTGGGGATGGGACCCAGGGCCTTGTACATGCTAGACAACTGTTCAGCCACTGAGACACAAATGTCTTGTTGACACATGGTTTTAAAATTAAATCTTGAGAAACTGAAAACATAGAGTCAAGCAACAGAACCCCCTGAGGACCCTCAGTTACAGTAGCTGGGGTGGAGACTCAGGAAATGTGCAGGTGCGTGGTTTCCCTAACACACTATCAGGAATCCAAGAATGCATCCCTGAATTTTAGTTTGATAAACGCCTCCCTGAGGTCCCTTGCCAAAGGAAAGCTGACTGAACTCTGGTCCTGAAGAAAGTCAGCAACAACTACCACAGAAGTGACTGAAAGCCAGGTGAGGCAAAGTCACAGAGGCCTAGAAACTAGTCTGCAGTGCTTTCTAGACCTAACACCTGCTGCTGCTTCTTTTGGTGACCAGTACAGTACTTAGGCTCACTGAATCTCAGCTCTCAAGGTAATAGGCCTCCCCCAGACATAATCTAACCATATATTATAATATAGATGAATAGGTCAAAGTATGTGTCTCAATTCCAGTCAAAAGGAGCACCACTGAGAAAGGCTCTGAGACCAAGGCTTGTCTCAGAAAGAGTGCTATAATCCATTGGTGATGCCTTCTGTGAGCACAGCAATCTCAGAAAGGGGTTGGACAGGTAATCTCCTTCTCTAGATTGCCAAAGAAGTCCTGAAAGAATGGCAGATTAAAATCAAATGCTGTATCTGAGTCAAAGGTGACTTATAAGACACCCCACTGTGTGAGGTGGGCGTTGCTGCCTTCAGATGTTTAGTTGGTCTGATTAAGTAAAGCTAAACAAGTAACTTGGGTATGGTGGTGGCAGCAGTGTTGGCTCAGCAGTTAGAAGCACTGGCTGTTCTTCTAGAGACCTGGGTTTGATTCCCAGCACCACATGGCACTTCATAACGATCTGTAATTCCAGTCCCATGACTCTGAAACCTCAGGCCTCCACAGGCACTGCATGCATATGGTCACATACATAGAAGCAGACAAACACTCATGCATATAAAATAAGGATAAATAAATCTTTAAAAAGAGAGAAGCCCAGAAATTGGGATTTCCACACAATGACTTCTGACTTTCCAATTCTGGCAACCCAACACATTTTCTAGCTTGTGTTCATTACTACAAATGCAACCATCTTAACTGCCCTTAATTTAGTATAACTTCTTCATCCTTAGGGGGAAGATGAGCCACTCAGAGAAGCAGGGCTAGAGAAGGACTCTGGATCCCCACATGGCAGCCTAGAGCTTGGTCACACCCTAACGCTGTCCCCATGGCTCAGGCTCACCTGCTACTGCTGAATATACCCTGGTCAGGTGACCACTGTTCCAGAGGTCACCCCCAGGAATCTGGACTTGTGACAAGAGCCTAGAGACTCAGGATGCATCACCAATCCCCTCCGTGGGACCAGGAGAAACCCAACCTGGAGTCCATACCTGTGTTCCACTCGTGGCCACAAGTGGCCCAGGGAAGCTCCGTGGTGAAGCAATTGCTTAAGTAGAAGATGGCCCATGCCAGGATGATGATGTAGTAAACATTGAGGTGTGCCTCGATGACCTGTGTTGCGTAGCCGATGCCTGTAAGGACCAAGGGAAAAGAGAAGCTGGGGTCTCTGTCCTTTGAAACAGTCTTCAGCGGCTCCTGGCAACTTGGTGCCAATGAAGCTAAGTTTTCTTTGCTTATGAAAGCAACACGTACCTTCAAACAACGGGCAGACTTTCCTCCAGCAGGTGATGCCACCTTCGCTCGTGAACTGCCCCAGAGCCGTTTCCAGGAAAAAGACAGGGATTCCACAGCAGATGAAAAACACCACGTAAGGAATCAGGAAGGCCCCTGTGAGGGTGCAGAGGGACCATGTGGAAACTGCCCTGCTGATTCTCCACCAGCACCAGTCCTCTTCAGTGGGCATCTACCACGGGGCAGCACGCAGTGCTCGACCAGTTAGAATTCCAGTTTGGCTGGGAGGCCGGAACCAGTGAACATGGAAGGGGCTTTTGTACCCTCTGCCACCTTTTATCCTAAGCAACTCTCCCTCACATCTCTAAACCTCAGCTTCCCTAGCTGTAAAATGGGCTTTAATGATTAATATCTGCCACTGATCATTTCCAGAATGATTGATGACAAAAATGGGAATGTTAAAAAAATTGCTTTGTTCGACCAATTTTTTTTGTGTGTGTGTGATTTACTTTCTGTGAGTCTATGCAAACATACATGTTTGTGTACACATGTCTGTAGAGGCCAGAGTTCAATGTCAAGTGTCTCCCTCCATAATCATGACCCCATTTTTGAGACAGGGTCTTTCACTGAACCCGGGACTCAGAGATTCAGCTAGATTGGCTGGCAAGTGAGCTCCAGGCATCCCCCTGCCTCCACCTCCCCAGTGCTGGACTGATAGGTATGCACTACCACACCTGGCTTCTTATGTTTGTTCTGGGAATTGAAACTCAATCTTCAGGACTGAAGAGAAAGCACTTTACCAGCTGGGCCATCTCTCCAGCACAGATTAAGCTCCTACCCACCCTACGTGTTGCTCCTTTCTTAACTCTGATATCAAGAGGGCGGGTGAAGGAGACTGTCCCTTGTTATTTTCTTGTAGAGTCCCCTAAAAGATTTTTCTCATAAAGAAAAAAAAACCTTCTCAAGGAATCATACAACAATCGAACCAGACTTTAAAGGGTTAAGTGTCCCTGCGTATATGATCCAGGTATGGAGCTGAGCCCTACGGAATTTGTGGCAAGGACCTCCCCAGCAAAGCTGGTGTAGGGACAGCCTGGAGCAGGAGCACCCGAAACACAATATCCATGCCTGGGCCTTTCTGCAAGATAAATGAATGAATGAGCATGAGCTCCCAAGCACAGATGGGGACACCCCCAAAATCCCTCATTTTCCTTCTCCTGTGTAATAACAAAGATGAAAACAGTACCCTCCATCTGACGTCATGAAGGAGGCTTTACCTAAAATTGCTTTTGCTAAATGAAGCCTCTCTAACCGCCGGATTAATAGCAACAACTTTGATTAAACCTGATAGTGTGGACCTTTGAAAGAGTCTTAGCTTTTTCTGGGCTAGGGACTGATTTAAGATCTTACCCTGTGAATGAGATGCTTTCAACTATTGTGGGGATCTGTGAGTCCAGCCTGTAGACACATTATTTTTAAAGGAAACTACAGCCCAACCAGATTGAAGGCAAGAACTCGTGTGACTGACTAAATGGTATCTGAGGCCTGAGTCCAAATCTATTTGATTTAAAAGCTGAACTGGTTCCCTTAAGACCCTGTAATTCACCTGGGAGCCTCTGAGAACCCAACAGATGATACTGGGTGAAAGTCAGCTGGCCTGTGTACTCACAAAGCTAGTGCTGTAAATCTTAAAATAACTAACTCAACCAAACTGGGGTGCCTGCATGGATGGAGGCTCTTGGCAAATCAAAGAGAAGAGAAAAAGAGAAAAGACCAAAAATGAGTCATTTTTCAACTTTACTCACTACAACCTTAAAAACAATTTGTAGCAGAATTTGTGATTAACCCAATTACCTCCATTTTCTACTTTGCAGAACACCTAACATTTCCTATCTGAATAAAGATGTCAAAATAGTTTCTGGCCCATACTACCCTAAAGGGCTCCCACAGCTTTCGAAGCACACATGATGTCTTTTAAAGGCTCAGTCTGCACAGCGAGGCAGGGCTTGCCTGAGGGCACAGTGCACAATTTGGGTTTCCAAGTCCAGGCCTGCTGTCTCCCCTTGGCAAGCCATGAACACCACTGGCCTCTCATTGCCAGGGCAGGGCAGGCCTGGAGCAGCCTGTGCCTTCAGGGCGAATGTCCCTAAAGAAAGGGCCTGGGCCAGGCAGTGTGGTTCGAGGGCCCTCAGCTGTTTGCACCGGAAGCCCTGCACTGTCCATGCCAACCAAGTTCTCAACCACGTTTTTTAGGGTTCGAAGATTTCTTTGGAGATCAGGGGTGCCACAGAGAGGTGAGGAAATGCTCAGACGTTTTCTAATAGGAAACTGTGCCACCACAGAAGGTTTTAATTGGATCCCTTGCTACTTTGTGATAAGAGGTGATATGAGGGGTGTGTGCACGTGGGAGAGGGTGGTCTGGGCCCTCTACTGAGCTGTGAGAGCTGGGGACCACAGCTTCCACTCTTTCCAATGGCACTCCGAGATGCCGCTGCTGGACGGGGCTCTGGTCTCCTCTGATATCTAAGCCTCTCACACACACCAAGTCAGCGTGGTTGCAATTGTTGTGGGTGAGTCTGAGCTCAGTAAAAGAAACTGCTCGGTGCCAGTTTTTCCTCCAGAGAGGCCTAAAATACTTTCCCTAGAAAGGGCCTGAAGAGCAAATTTAAAAGACTACAGAGGAGAGCACGCAGCAAAGCCTCACCAAAAGTTCTCCCCGGGGATCGCTCAACCCTGCGTGGAATCGAAGCCTTGGGAGTCAGAATCTCACCCTCGACGGTAGTAAAACAGAAAGCTTCTTAGACCCTTGGTCTCATTATCTTTGAGATCGGTAAAAGTACTGCCTTCCAAGGCGACCGTGAGGCAAAATAAATGAATATAAATAAATAAATAAATAACTCGGACACAACTAAAGCTGCACGCCCCTCCCCCCAGCCCTCCACTCCCCGGGCACTTCAGCGACCTCCCCAAAAGACTAACCGGATCAGTCTTTTCCAGTGAGGGCAGCTGAGCCTCGGATGCTACATAAAGGGTTTCTGCCTACAAACGCCAGCGAGAGTTGCCTGAAAGCGGAGCTCCCGGGCCAGGTCTGCCCCTCACGCGGGTGACAGACGCTGCTCTGGGCCCCGTAGCAGGTGGCAGGTGGTGGCGCGCTCAGGTGCGAAGCGGCTCCCGCACGCAGGCGGAGAGGAACAGGTGGGCCCCGCGCAACCCCTCAGCTCCCGGTGATTGGGAGGGGGGATCGGGGCCGTGCGCAAGGCGTGCCCTCCCCTCACCCCGGTGTCGCCCCTCGACCCCGTCCCCAGTGCGCTCACCTCCGCCGTTCTTGTAGCACAGGTAGGGGAAGCGCCACACGTTGCCCAGCCCGATGATCTCGCCCGCTACGCTCAACACGAACTCCACCTTGTTGTTCCAGTGGCCGCGCTCGTGGACCGCCTTGTCGCGCGCCTCGCGCGTCCCCGCCGCGCCCCCGCCGCCGCCGCCCAGCGCCTCGGACCCCCGTGCCTCCTCGGCCGCCTTCCCGTTGCCCAGGGGCAGCGCCTGCTCCGCAGTCATGGCCGCCCTGCCGCCTCGTGCGCCGGCCCGGCTCTGCGCCGCCGCCCCGGGCTCCCGGGCTTTTGAGAGGCTCGAGCGGCGGCGGGCGGGGGAGCCGGGGGGTGGAGCCGAGGGAGATGCCCGGCCGGGCCGCACGGGACGGGGACGCGGCGCCCAGGCCACCTCCGTGCCGCTTGAACCGAGTCCGGTGACTTGACCTTGCGCGCCCAGCACTTTGCACTCAGTCCCTGACCTTGCGCGCACCAGGCTTACTCAGAGCACCCGGTTTGCCTTGCAGCCCCACTCACTGGCTGCGTGCAGACAACAGTAGACTCCTCCACCCAGGCCAAAGTGGGCTGTGAATGCTACAGCTGAAGTTCTGGCCCTCTCTGTGACCTTACAAAGCCTGGGCCTCAGTTGTCTCATCTCTACTCAGAGGTAGATGGGCAGCTCTAACTTTTGAAGGGTGAATAGTTGTGTGGGTCAGGTTCAATTGCATGGGTCCTGGTTGTGGTAGGTGTGGGGCATCGGAGCTCCCAGGTGATGCTGATATCACTGGACCTTACCGACTACCTTGGAGGTCTCCTTCCACTCGTGGCCCCTGCTCTACACACCAGGGAGTCACGACAGTGTGGCATTGAGTATGGACATCCAGAGACAAGAGCAGGTAAATCTAAGTAGAATGTCATGCTTCACCTCTGTAAGCTGTGCTATTCCTGATACCGCTGCTCCTCAGTTTCCTGACCTGCAAAAGGAGCGTCCAACATTGCCCTGTTAAGTTTTGGGATTTTTGTTTGTTTTTGTTTTTTGCTTTGTGAAAGGCTACTGACAAAACGTTGATGAAGTACTCCTACAATAGAAATCATCAATGACCATTAGCCATCATTGTCACCGTGTAGCATGCAGACACACATGAGTGCATCTTGTTACAATATGTCCCTCCAATTGCTTGTACAAATGACATACATAATGGCAGAGAACTTAGCATAACATGCTATACAACATGTACTTAGACTTGTAGGTAGGAGGCCAGGCATACAGCTCAGTAGAACACTACTTGCTTAGCATGTGCCAAGCCCTGGATTTCATCCCCAGGGCCAAGCTGTGTGTGTGTGTGTGTTGAGGGTGGGGATATAGAAATGGAGGTGTTTTGGTTTGGATGACACTTGTGAGCTGGCACTTGGAACCTGCGTGAGGTGCTATCTGCTGACATGGAACCTTTAGGAGGTGGGGCCTTACAGGAAGGTCTTCAGAGGCTACTGGGGCTTGTGTTTGCAGGGAATGTGTGAGCCCATCGTCCCTGGGTTCTCTCCTGTCATCCTTAGGTAAGCCTTCACTGCCCCTGTGATGCACCGCTTCAACATGAGTCCAAAGCATAGGAGCCTCTAGAAGCCTGGCGTCTGGTCCACTTTGTGAGCTGTTCTCTGAGCTATCTGTTACAGCCATGAAAAGCCTCCTGACTGACTGACAGGGCCTGTGCATATGGCCAGGTCCATGCTGCTTGCATACCCCCAGAGCAGACTCCCTGTGTAGTCCTGGGTCCCTCTCGTCCCATGCTCCTGAGTACCCTGCCCTGTGGCCCTTAGACACAACCTAGATGCTCTTCATGATCAACAGCATTTCTTGGAAAAATAAATGGAGTGCTGGGGTCACCCTCTGAAGACCAGGCTGTAGATCCCAGCCCTGCTCAGACTGGTTTTCTGGCTCCTCCATCCATAGCCTGACTGAGTTCTAGGCAGCTTTGTGCACATGCTCCCTCCCACCCTCCCTGCAGTCCCCATTCACCTGGTCTTTGTGGCTGTCCCTATCTGCTGCTGCAACCCTGATTGCTTCTTCTGATCTGCTCTTTCTAAGACCTCTAACCACTCAACTAATTCTGATGTTTCCTGTACTCCTCTGTTCAAGGGTTAGAGAGCAAAAGGTCCTGCACGTTGCTCAGGGAATGTCTGGCTTCACATCTAGTCTCTGCTGGCTATGTTTTTGTCAACCAACACAAGTCAGGGTGATTTGGGAAGAGGACGGTTTAGTTGAGAAGATACTTCCATCAGAATGGCCCGTGGACAAGCCTGTGGTGCATTTTCTTCACTCATGATCGATGTGGGAAGGCCCAGTGCACTGTTGGGACCCAGCCCCAGTGCACCTGGGCTGGTGGTCCCGGGTTGAATAAGAAAACAGGCCAAGCAAGCAATGGAGAGCAAGCCAGTAAGCAACATTTCTCTGTGGCTCCAGGTTCCTGCCTTGAGTTCCTGCCTAGCTTCCTCAAGTGAAGGATTGTAAATTGTTAGCTGAAATACACCCTTTCTTCCCAGGTTGCATTTAGTCACGATGTTTATCACAACAATAGAAACCTAAACTAAGGCATAGTCTCTGTGCCTTCGAACTGTCACCTCATTGCTTCAGGTTCCATCTGTCAAATGGGCTCATATTACTCCACCTCTGGGTGACTTGAGGATGACAGGCCTTGGCTTGTTTCTGAACAGTGGCTTATACTTGGAGTGGGAGGAGGAGGAGGAGGAGGAGGAGGAGGAGGAGGAGGAGGAGGAGGAAGAAGAGGAAGAGAAAGGAGAGTGACTGCAGTGTCTTTCTGTTCCACAGCCATCAATGGCTCTTCTCTTCCTACCAGAGAAAACCAAACTGTTGTGTCCCACAATTCCCTTCTAAATCAAAGTTAATTTTCTCACATGCTAAGACCAGTATTTTCTTTCTTTTCTTCTTCTGGTGATCACCAGTACTTTGTATAAAATAACAATTGAGAAAGGAATCTATTTTCAACTCAAGAGTCCTTGCATCCCACAGCACATGGTGACTAGGACTCAATCTGTTCTCTGAACAACTGTATCAAAAGCTAGAGATTTATTCCTGAGTCTTCTTGTTGGAAGATGAGCTGGTTCCCCAGCAGCCCTGGGGAAGCACCTTCAAAACTAAAGTAAAACACTTCCCTTCCTGTGAGCTCAGCAGGGTTAGCTCCAGGGACTGAGTTCTCTGAGCTGTTATCATGCGTTCTTTTTCTCACCATTGTGACAAAATAACTGGACCAAAGCAGTTAATTTTGGCTCACATTTTGAAGACACAATCCTCTATGGTAGGAACATCACGACTGCAGGGCGTGCCACAACTGGTCACATGACAACTGAAGTCAGGAAGCGGAGAGATGAATGCAGGCGCTTAGCTCACTTTTTCCCTTTTGTCAGTCAAGACCCACAGTAAGATGGGCTGTCCCACTCGAGACTAATCTGAAAACCTGCTCACAGGAGGTCCGGAGGCTTGTATCCTGGGCAATTCTAGATCCTGGCGAGTGGACAACATTAACCATCCCTACTGGCATGAGCAGTGTGGCACAGGTTGTGCATTTTCAGTGATGGGTCACAAGAGAGCATGTTTGCATGGTAAAAAGATTACTGTTAACACAGGGCGAAGAGAGGATTATGGAGGGAGGCAACAGAGAGGTTGCCTAAGTCCCTGGACTTGGTCAGGGGTTGATTGATAGCTTAGTGTAGAGAGAGGGGAAGGCAAAAGTAAGTGGTAATAAGAGAGTCCTGTTGACAGGACTTGACCTAGGATTGTGTTGGACGAGGCATGAGGAGAGGTGCCACATACCCCGTCTGTGTCCGTGTACTGCACCATCCCATCCGAATAGTGTTAATGTTGCCCTAACTTATACTGATGCTCACAGCTTCTCCCCACCTTGAGAACTGAGAATCCAGAATCCCTAGGAGGTAAGCAGGACTCACATACATGATCATCTGTGAAACCAAGACCACAGAACCAGCATCAAAGAGAAGTGACTGCAAAGAACCTGAAACCAGGGTGACCTTCCTATACTCACTGACAGGATAAGCCCACATCAGGGGGTGCAGTGTTGACTCTGGGTTGTCATCAATGGCATAGACATGCCGAGGTGACTTCTTGGCTCCACTTCTCAGAGTCTGGGATAGAATTTCCCAAGCGCATAGTATGAGCTCTCACTTTTCTGCAAAACCCTGTTTTGCTGCTACCAGCAGTTGTTTTTCTAGTAGATTTGCATTAATAGCCCCAGTTTTTGTCCCTTCTGTGTAGCCATGGGATTTCCTAGATGTCTGCACAGAGGCCCCACAGCAGAGGGGTTCCACCATGGGTTTGCTTTGGCCCTAGTTCCAAACTCTGCTGCCTTCTGTTTCTGCCAGGGCTGTGGAAACTGTCTCCCCAGTTGGGTGGTTCAGGAGGAAAGCAAGTCCCATCTTAGCTGAGATGTCCACAACAAACCCCCAGACCTAAGAAAAGGCCTGTGACACCCCCCCGACCTATGACATGCTTAGATCCCACCATCAGCAGCCCCAGCCTCCAGCCTCGTTACTTGCAACTCTAAAATAGTGTGCCGTTCTGAGCCACCAAGAATTAGCATAGCCCGTGTGCTTCTTGGATGCTCCCCACTGCCCACCAGATACAAATCATCACTGTGAGCCCTTCTTCTCTCCCTTCTTCATGCATCATAAAGTACTTGTTGCACTCTTAGGACTCAAGGCACCTCCCAGAAGGAGGCTGTGCTTTTTAGATGTTATACATCACATTTTGGGCCAAGTAGCTAGGGAAACACTTCTTCCCTTGATGCTGTCTGTTCTGATTTAGGGAAGCCATCCTTGCTATTGGACCAGAACAAAGACAGAAGGATGGACAAGCTATTCTGTAATGCCTCTTCCTCCTGCCCCTCAGTATCTAATCTTTATTGCATGTGCTTACTTTACGCCACCTTCCATAGGATAGCCTATGCTCAGAATATGCTGAGAATATGCTCAGAATGACCTGGATTTGCAGTGGAATAATTGGACAAATAGCTATGTGAAGGTGATGATTCTGTTTTTAATACTATAGTGGATTGAGTTGGTGGTCCTGCCTCTTCCCCTCATCCTAATCTTGCTCTCCATCCTTGTTCTTGCTGTGGTCCCATGGTGAGTGTACTTCTCTGACCATTTACTTTGGCCTTGGTCAAGGTGGCCTTACTGTGTAATCTGATGATGGTACCATGTAAAGAACTTGCCTGGTAGCTGCTGCCCCTCCAGCCTGGGTTCCAGAAGGAGGTCATAGAGAGCCAAACCTCATACCCAAAGCCTGAAGACAGACTGCTCAAGCCAACTGAGTCACAGGATCACAGACAAGTGCTCACTACCATTACCAGTAAGATTATGAGGTTGTTACACAGCAAAAGATGACTAATACACAACAAGTTGTGCTGGGCTGTCATGTGTGCCTCCACGATGCTGTACACACCTCTAAGGGATAGTAAGCATAGTAAGTAACCTCTAAGGGATATCTAAGGGATATCTTCTACAGATGAAGAAATTGTAGACTGAATAACTTACCCAGAGTCACACAACTCACCTCTCTGACTAGGGTTTTACAATTTGCAGTCTGGCCTCAGTCATCTTCTAGGCAGTGGTTTTAGCCAGGTGAACTTGTTGCTATGGATGGAAAAAGCTGGGTGCAAAAGAGGCTGTTCACAGCTTCTTCATCTAAGGGGAACAAGCCCATGTGCATTAGCTCAGCACCCAGTCATTGTGCCTGGATGGAACACCACCCTTGGAGAAGCCCCCATGTGGACCCTGTTTGTGTGCAATTAAATTCCAGGTCTGTGCACTCTTGCCTGTGAGTGCAGGCTCTCTGGAGCTGCCAGCATCTGTGCGTGCGAGCACGCAAGGCTCCTTCTGGACTGAGGACTACCCAGTCTGCACCTGTGCTCTTGAGTGATGGGTGGCTCAGATCTTTAAAGCCAGTGAGTGACACACTGGGGACATTGCATTTACCTATAGTAAGGCTTCTGAGCACATAGCATCCATCACACAGGATGCACTTGCTCTGGGGCACCAGGCATGCTGCCCTTCTGCAGTGACCCCTGAAGTTACACAATAGGGTGACCCTGAGCCCCTTAGGACAGGTCACAACTGACCCCAGGTTTTAGTTGGTAAAATGCCATGTTCCCTCTTGTCAAATTTGTTCCTGCACTTCCTGATGATGACATGTCCTGTGGCCCCAGATACACAGTGCCTTGTAGCTGTGTTCTATTTAATGTCTGAAGCCACGGACAGTTCTGAGTCCTACATGAGGTATGTTGTTTTCATATCTCAAAGTTTAATTTATAAATTAGGCCCAGAAAGAGATGAACAATAATAAAATAATGAAAATGAAATAATGAAATCAAAGTTACAACTGCAAGAAAAATTATTTGAAACTTATGATTTAAAAGCCAGGCATGGTGGTACACTCTTTTAATTCCAGCACGTGGGAGGCAGAGGCAAGTGAATCTCTTAAGTTCAAGGTCAGCCTGGTCTACAGAGTGAACCCCTATCCAAATAAGTAGATAAAATTTAGAACTTATTTCTGGAATTTTCCATTTAATATTTTCAGACTGTGGTTGAGTGTAGGTAACTGGAACAGTGGAAAATAACGGACATATAACAGGCACCCTGTGTATCCAGGTACTCAAATATGTCTTTCTTAGGAGCACTGTGGATCAAGAATGAGATGACTGTCCAGTTTCATACAGCCCCACACTGTCACTTTCTGGTTCGAAGTTTGAGGCAGTAAGTCCAGTGTGAGTTTTTTGTTAGGCTAGCCTGCACCACATGGCAAGAGAGTTCAGGACACAAGTCACAGGGGACACTCCTCCCATGAGGAGGGGAAGATGTTGGTGACCATAGCACTCCCTCTAGGAATCTTAGTGGTGTCTCTGACTATGTGTGAGCCGGACCTCAGCCTCCCAACCCCCACCCCTGTAGTCATCCTTCAACGCAGCTGTCTCCTGTCTCAGCCTCTAGATAAGTAAACGGTAGGTGATATTGATTAGTGAAGGTTCAGATCTCAGCCAGACTTCTGTGGGATACCCCCACATAAAGCACAGCCAGAGTCCAGATCAACTCTATGTAAAGTGCAGAGTCTGGGCGCAGGGCCCTCAGAAGCAGGGCAGCAGGTCTCTTCAGAGCAGTCAGCTGCCTGAGGTTGAAAACACTTAGAACCCGGTGCCTGTGAAGCAGCTTATTTCTGGAGGCTAATTCCTCTGATAGCAGGTTTTTTCTCCTAAGGGCTGTTAGGCTGATTGATTACTGATTTAGCGTTTTACAAATCTGTCCTGCTTAGCTCTTTGAATTTTCCTTAATTGGATGTACCAGCTGTAGTCATATCTAGTCCTGATGGCTGAATGAAAATGGTCTCCTTGGCTCACAATGAGTGGCACTATTAGGAGATGTGGCCTTGTTGGGGGAAGTATGTCACTGGGAGAGAGCTTTGAAGTTTCGGATGCTCCAGCCAGGCCTAGTGCACCACTCTCTCCCTGCTGCCTGCTGATCCGGTTGCCTTCTCCAGCACCATGTCTGCCTGCGTGTTGCCATGCTTTCTGACACGGTGACAATGGATTAAACCTCTGAACTGTAAGCCAGCCCCAGTGAAATGTTTTCCTTTATAAGAGTTGTGGTGGTCATGGTGTCTCTTCATAGCAATAAAACTTTCATGAGGTTACGAGTAGTTTCTGCATGCATTTTATAGCAGCTTTACTGATATTAATTTCAGACGTTTTGCAGCCCACCCATTTAAAGTGGGCAACATAGTTGGCCAACCATGAGCATAAGCAGTTCCCAAACACCCCATGTCACCACCTCATAAAGGAACACTGTTCTTTGAGCTGTCTCTCTTCATGTCTCCCTACAGCCCCGGACTATTCCGTCTTCTGTCTTTGTGATTTCACTTATTATGAGTGTTTACATCAACAGAGCTGTAAAGTGCACAACCTTTTGCATCCAACTCCTTTTCTGTAACAATGCTTCTAAGATTCATCTGTGGCAGATCGTTTATCCTTTTCTTGACTGCATAATGTTCCACAGGATTTTTATCTATTCATCAGAGGACATCTGGAATGCTTGCAGGTTGGGGCTGTTAAATCTTTTTCATGGTCATGTGTTCTCCTTTCTCTTGAGAGGAAGAGATTTGCTAGATCATAGGTATTGTTTGTTTAACCTTTTGGGGTGCCTCTAGCCTTTATTTTTTAAGCAGCTGAACAGTTGAACCTTCCCACTAGCTTTGCATGAAGGTTCTAGCTCAGCACATCCTGGCCAACATCTGTTAGCATCGGTGATTCTAAACAGTTGTAAGCAGTTGGCACAGAATGGTTGATGGTGGCTTTGGTCTCCTTTCTCCTTCTCCATTTTATAGGATCCATTTTTGAGGCAAAGCTCTGCTTTGTAGCTCACACTAGCCTAGAACTTGCTCTGTAGCCCAGGCTGCTCTCAAACTCGGCATTCTCCTGCCTTCCATGTGCTGGGATTATAGACCTACACCGCCGTACCCAGTTCCATATTCGTTTTGAAGGAGTCCTTGCCTTGTGACGTGAAGTGGCAGCATTATTTGCTGTGACGGAAGGCAAACATAATGGAAACACAGGTTAGCCAATCAAGATCTCAAGGCTCAAAACCCACAGTATTCCCCAGTCCAAACCTTGTCGGGAGCTGCCATGATGTTGCAGTAGAACATCTCGCACTAAACTCTCCCTGATGGCCAGAGGCAAGATGCGCTTTAAAACCCTGACTTATCTTCAGGCTGTGTGTACAGTGGGATGCAAAACAAATGAATTTCGTCTTAAAACTTGGACCATGCCCAAGAGAGCTCACAATATATGCAAAGTATGAGTGTATGTGCATGCGGGTACACTACACTGTGCGTGTGTGTGTGTGTGTGTGTGTGTGTGGTGTGTAAGGTCAATCTCAGGTGTGATCCTTAGGAGGTCTCTCACTGGCCTGGAGCTCACAAACTAGGCTACACAGTCTGTCTCAGTCTCTCTCAGCACTGGCATTACATTTACATGTATGTGCCTCCATGCCTGACATTTTACATGTGTTCTGAGGATCAAATACAAGTCTTCATGCTTACACATGCAAGTACTTCATTGTCTGAGTCATTTCTCCATACCACATATGCAGTCTCTCACACACGCACACACACACACACGTGCACACGCACACGCACACTGTGCTGGGCAGTTTTGTGTCAACGTGACACAAGCTAAAGTCATCTGAAATGAGGAAATCTCAATTAAGAAAGACTTCCATAAGATTGAGCTGTAGGCAAGGCTGTAGGGCATTTTCTTAGTGACTGATGAGGAAGGGCCCAGCCCATTGTGGGCAGTGCCACCTCTGGGCTGATGGTCCTGGGTTTTATAAGAAAGCAGGCTGAGCAAGCCATGAGGAGCGAGCCAGTAAGCAGCACTCCTCCATGGCCTCTGCTTCAGCTCCTGTCTCCAGGTTCCTTCCATGATGAACAGCGATGTGGAAGTGTAAGCCAAATAAACCATTTCCTCCCAGCTTCCTTTCAGTCATGGTGTTTTTATCACAGCAATACTAATCACAACTAAGACATATTCATTCTCTCTCTCTCTCTCTCTCTCTCTCCCTCTCACTTTCTCAAATCCAAAATGCTCCTGGCAGCAGGCATTTCAGACTGTTCTGGAGTAACACCTGTCTGTGTGCTGAATGCTCTGATTGATGTTTCCTGTGTCTTGGAAAATGTCAATCTAATCCATACAAGGGTCTTATCAATGTGTGACACACAGATGGTGCTTAATAAATGCCAAGCTGTCATTTTGTTATTTGTGACACATAAAAGCCTGAAAATTCATCTCTGATTGGCCTGTCCTTTGAGAAAACCTGGTGCAAGTGGAGATCAGAAGATCCTTATTAAAGAAGGGGCACAGCTGGGTGTAGTGTGTGGGGAACAGGAAACCCTGGCTTCCATCCCCAGTGGGAGGAGGGGGTTGTGAAGAAGGGGATCCAGCTGGTTAGAATCAGGCATCTGTACTGGTTGTTCTTTGTCAAGTTAACGTAAACCTATCTGAGAAGAGGAAATCTTAATTGAGAAAATGCCTCCTAAGATTGGCCTGTAGGCATCTGTAGGGCATTTTCTTGATTAATGATTGATGTGGGAGGGTCCAGCCCACTGTGGGTGTTATACCCCTGGGAATGTGGTCCTGAGTTGTGTAGGAAAGCAGGCAGAGCAAGTCATGAGTGGCAAGCAAGTAAGCATCACTTCTTCATGGCCTCTGCTTCAGGCCTCCAGGTTCCTGCTTGGGTTCCTGCCCGGACTTCCTGAATGACTGGCTATAAATGTATGCTGAAACAAAACCCTTTCCTCCCCAAGCTGCTTATGGCATGGTATTTGATCACAACACCCTCACTAAGACAACATCTTAGAAAAGTGAAAGCCATTGGTATGTGGACAACAGAATTCACAGATCAGGATTAGATAGGAAATTTGGGGTCAGTGTTTGGGTAGCAGATGTTGACCCTGGGCCTTCAGTCTTCCTTTCATTTACATGTGTAAAACTCTGGGGTTTAACCGAGGCTGTGATGCCCAGGCCGGCCTGAGCTGCTATCCCTCCCAGTCCCAGCTCTTGCTTCAGCAGCTCACTCGCTGAGAAGATAGCACAGGAAAGGACTCATGACCTCACAGCGGGTAGCAGTGTTGAGAGGCACAGAAACCTCTCAGTGCTCACCAGCTCCTTGGTGATACTGGAACACAGGTCCCTTCACCTCACCCCCCATTCTTACTGAGGACTCTTCTTGGTCTTCACATCACCTCTTTGCATGGGTGCCCACAAACTCTCCCTCAGTAGACAGATTACCCATTCAAAGTAGGATTCACACCCCCACTAGCAGCAAAGAACTTGTTAGAGATGCAGGGTCTGGGGCCCCATTCTGGGCTCCATCAGTCAGGACCTACATCTTGAGATGCTCAGGTATTTCAAGCGCATGCTAACATCTCAGAAAAGTAAGATTACCGTGGGTTTATTCATTCAAAACCTCCATGTGAGCAATTGCCCTTCCCCAGGCTCTGCTAAGTGCTAAGCATGTATATATGAAAACCTCCCCACTTCTGCCATCAAGAAGGTTCAGTGTAGCCAAGGAGACAGACGAGAAACCAGAGACTCCAGACCTTCCACTGACCTTGGGGTTTCCTTCTGATTGAGAAAGTAATTGCTTATTGATTTTTCTAAAATGGTATTGCTTTGGGCTCCATGTAGGCTGCCATGGGTGGCGAGGTCTAACGAGTGTGCTGTCCCCTTCCCGTGTGTTGTCTTTCCTGTCCTTTGGGAAGCATCTCCCCCACTCACCTTTAAGCTTCTTTACTGGGGTATGACACACAATCAATATGTTCTTATATAGCTTGATGAGTTTGAAGAAAAGTAGATACCCATGAATCCTCACCACAAGGTGTACCACAAGCATGCTACCACTTACCTGATGGCAATGGTGATGATGGCGATGGTGGTGGTGGTGGTGGTGATTAAGAACATTCAATATAACATTTACCCTCTTAGCAGACTTCTGGGTCTCATGCTCCAGAGAACAGTGCCACAGTGCTGGCTATAGGCTCTGTGCTGAATGTCTCTAGGGTTTATTCATCTTGCAGAAGCTTACATTACATCTTTAACTAACACTTTTCTCACCACTGTGACAAAATGCCGGGCAGAAGTAACATGAGAGAAGGATTTATTTTGGTCACGGTTCCAGAAGTTGAGTCCATCAGAGCAGGGACGGCTTGATGGAATGGTATGGCAGAGAAGGCATGGCAGGGATATTCTGGTAGGGGTATCATGGTGACAATGGCACTCTGGGGCTGGCACAGTGGGGATAAATTGGTAGGAATTGTCTGGTAGGGCAGCTCTGTGGTAACAGTGTCTTGGGATGGTTTCTCACTTGACAGCAAAAGGAAGCAGAGAGTTTGGATTGGAAGTGGAGTCAGGCTGTGACTCTGATTGTCTCCCTGGCCAGTTTCACTAGTGATGCCTCCTGCCCTCTGCAGAGGCTCCAGTCTTCCAAAGCACATGAGGTGCATTTCACATTCCAGCTTGAGCACCTGCTGTTTCTTCCTCCCCAGCCTACTCTACTCTGCTTCTATGAGTTTAACTACTTTTAGGTTCCTAATATACATGTCATCTCATATTTTCTCCTATGTGTCTAGTCTATATCATTTCACGTACTATTCTCCAGGATCATTCATGTTGCCACCAACAGCAGGATTTATTTCTTTTTGAAGGTTGGGTGATATGGGTACCACATTTTCTCTAACCATTTGCTTTGTATTCATGCCACAACTGTCATGAACAAAGCTTTGGTGGGAGTGCAGATAAACTGTCAAATCCTGTTTTCAGTTCCTTGGATCTGTAACCCCAAATGAGATTACTGGGTTATATGGTAGTTGTAGTTGTAGTTTTAGAGATGTCTCTGTTGTTTTCCAGAGCAGCCATCCAGTTCTCATCCCCACACACAGCACTCATGGCTCTGTTTCTACATCCTTGCCACACATCCCTCTTTGTTAACAATTACCTTACTTGGGTTTGCTTTGTATTCTCCATAGATTAGTCCTTTGTGTCTGTTGGTTTCTTTGGCTAAATGTCTGTTCTGTTGCTCTGTTCATTTTTTTCCTTGAAGCTAGGTTGGGTTAGTTTGGTTTTGACTACTAAGTTGTACGAGATTTTTGAAACAGGGTCTTTAGTTTTGAGACAGGGTCTCTCTCTATAGCCCTGGATGAGTTGTGTAGACAAGGCTGACCTCTGTCTCCCAACTCTTGGAATTTCATGCCTGCACTACCTCGTCTGATTGAGTTCTCTGTATATCTCCAATAAAAACTTTATTAGATGCAGGATGCAGAGTCTGTAATTTGTTCCCTTTGCTGTACTGTAGGGCTCTGATGGGCTAGAAATTATGTGCAGCCCTTTGCCCCAGAGTCTGGCTTTTGGATCTGTCCACCTTCCCCACTAGGCTGTATACCCACTGTAGGACATAAACTGGACATACCTTTCCCACAATGCACTTGTCCTTCATTATTGCTTATTGTTCCCACAGAGAAGAAAGTCACTGTTGATTCTGTCCTTCACAGACCTTTACCAACACACTCCAAGATTCTAGAAGGACCTGGGCTAAGATAAGTGCTCTCGGGGGTCCTTAGTGAAGGTGCTTGCTTGGCATGGTGGGAGTGATGAATATCTGAAGAGCAGACTTCTGCTCAGCAGCTCCACACTGCCAGTTACACACCCCTGATATGTGGAGTGGCTTTATCCTCACACTCCATAGAGGGAACAAGAAGCCCAAAGAAGCTAAAAAAGGCACCAAAGGTCACACAGAGCAAGTGGGTCAGATGGAACTGAAAGCAGCCTGGCTCCAGGGGCCAAGCCCTCATGTCTTTAATGTGTTTATTATTCTTGGGGATGGTGTGTGGCTCAGATGGTAAAGAGCTTTCTGTGCAAGCACAAAGACCTGGGTTCAAGCTCCAGAACTCACACACACAAAAAAAACCTGTTGTGATGGTACCAATTTGTAATCCCAACTTTGGAGAGGCAGAGACAGCAGACCCATGGGGCCTACTGGCTGCCTTCCTAACTTTCTTGTTGAGCTCCAAGCCAACAAGGAACCCTGTAACAAGGTGGACCTCTCCTGAGGGACAACACCTGAGCTTGCTTATCCTCTGGCCTCCAAATGCATTCATGCATGTACATTCACATACACACGTGTGCATACACACACACACACACACACACACACACACTGAAGATCTCTCTTAAAACCTTTTACCTTCAATATATCACAATTAAGATGTTTATGTCAATGCTAATGAGTTTTCTACCAATTTCCATTTTTTTTTTGCTGATCTATAAAAGTATAGTGAATTCTTGTTTATTAATTCGTTTTTATTTTTAATTATGTATATGTGTGCCTATGTGTAGGTATGTGTATATGTGTGCAGATGCCCATGGAGGCCAGAAGAGGGCATCAGATCCCCTGGAGCTAGAACTAGAGATGGTCAGATCCTCTGTAAGAACAGCAAGCACTCTTAATTGCTGAGCCATTTCTCCAGCCCCTAGGATTTTATATATTAATTTTGTATCCTGTAACCTTTCTAATTCACTTACTGGTTCCTGAGTCGTGTGTGTGTGTGCGCGTGCATGCGTGTGTGTGTGTGTGTGTGTGTGTGTGTGTGTGGTTGTAGATATTTTAAGAATTTTCTATGTAGACTAATGCTGCTTGCTTGTAAAGTCAGGTCTTGGATTTTGTGCTCCCTTTCAAGCTGTCTGCCTCTTCTTTCTTTTCCTTGTCTTATTGCCCTGGCTAGGATCCCTGCTGTAGCATTGTGCTGACTGTAGGGAGAAAGCAATTCAGCCGTTCTCCCTTGACTGCCATGATGATGGTGGGGTTTTTATAGATGCTTCGCAAATCAAGGACACTTCTTCTATTTCTGCCTAGAGTTTCTGCCACAGATGATCAATGGATTCTGCAAATGCTTTTTTTCAGCACAAGTGTGTGTATTGATGGGATTATATATGTTTACTCTTTGTGATCTACAAATATGATGAACTCAATGATATGTTTAGATGTAGAACCTGGAACGGGTTCTAAATGATCACAATCTTTTTATATGATGTAGTTGTGAGTTGCTCACATGTTGTGTTTTTATATCAATGCCTATGAAACACGTTGATCTGGATGCTTTTGTTATTGCTGTTTTTCAAACCACCTTTGATATTGCTCTCAGGTTAATGCTTGTCTCTTCTTTGGTTGGGGGTACTTGCTCTTCTTCAGTTTCCTGAGTTGTTTCTTGTTGGCTATTAACTGCATGTAGACTCTCTAACAGCCATTCTCATATCCATGTTGATAATCTATATCTCCTTTCTTTTGTTTTCCCAATTAGTCTGGCTTGAGTTTATTGGTTTATTGATCATCTTTAAAGATCCAGCTTGAAGTTTTCAATTTTTTCATTTTTTTCTGTTTATTTTTTCTCTTATTGACTTTTTTCTGTTTATTATTATTTATTTAAGTTTTCTATTCTTAGTCTAGGTTTTGAAGTTTAAAATCTAGGACATAAAGCCTTCATTTTTCTAGTATTAGAGTGTGTGTATGTGTGTGTAAATCAAAGGACAACTTGGGAATTGGTTCTCTCCTCCTACCATGTAGGTTCTGGGGATCGAACTCAAGTCGTCAGGATTATCGGCAAGTACCTTTACCCACTGAGCCACGTCACTGGCCCTTCATTTGTTTATTCTTAAGTATTTATTTCATTTCTGTGTAATGCTTGTGTGAGTATCTGCTGCACGGGTACAAGTACCTGTGGAGTAGAGAAGAGGCGTCTGATCCCCTGGAGCTAGAGTTACAGGTGGTTTGATAGCCACCTGATATGGCTGCTGGGAACCAAACCCAGGTCCTCTGGAAAAGCAACAAGTGGCCTGAACCTCTGAGCATCTCACTGGACCTTTATTCTTTTCTAATGTCAGCTTTTTAATCACTGTCTGTTCTCTTGCAAAGGCTTGCACGGATGCTGCTCGTAATTTCTGATGTGCTATGTTTTTATTTCCATTCAGTTCATAATATTTTTTACCCTTTTAGTCCTTCCTTTGATCCTAAGTATAGACTCATTCTTTCATTTTCTAATTAATATTTGAGAGTTTCCAAGTATCTCACTTTTTTTTAACTCCTAGTTTAATTTGATTGTAATTTAAGGACATAGCGTATATCACTGAAGTGTGTTTCCATTTGTTGACTTTATGTTGGTGCTGAGGCTGTATGGAGTGACTTGACTCTCTTGTGTCTGTTTTCTTTGTTTTCTTTGGCTCTAAGGTTGGGAACTAGGTTGTGGGTACTTTATTTTGTCCGTAGACCATGAAAAAAGAGTGTGCCATTTCACCATGAACTGTGCTGTTTGCTATAGGATCTTAACAACCATCTGCTTAAAGAAGTTCTTTATATTCTTTTGTTTTTTAGGCAGTTTGTGGGAGGTGAAAATTAAGACAGTATCTCATTATATAACCCTGACTGGAGTTTGCTATGTGGACCAAGCAAGCCTTAAACTCAGTGATCCTTCTCCTTCCACCTCTGCAGTGCTGGGATCATAGGTATCCATCACCATGCCTGGTTTTATGCAGTGCTAGGAATGGAACCCAGGACTTCATGCATGCCAGGTGTGGTGGTTTGAATGAAAATGGCCCCCATTAGCTCATAGGGAGTGGCACTACTAGGAGGTGTGGCTTTGTTGAAGTAGATGTGGCCTTGTTGGAGGAAGTGCGTCACCAGGGGTAGGCTTTGAGTTTTCAGAAGCTCAAGCCTAGTCCAGTGTCACTCTCTCTTCCTGCTACCTATCGATCCAGATGTAGAAAACTCAGCTACATCTCCAGCACCATGTCTGCCTGCCTGTCTCCGTGTTTCCTGCCATGCTGACAATGGACTCTGAACTGTAAGCCAACCCCAATTAAATGTTTTCCTTTATAAAAGTTACCATGGTCATGGTATCTCTTCACAGCAATAGAAACCCTAACTAAGGTACTAGGCAAGCACTCTGCTAGCTGAGGCGCATGCCCAGCCCTAAGAAGTCCCTTCTAGTCTTATTGCTGATTTTTTAAAATTATGACTAAGTATTAATTATATTGAATGTTTTTTCTATTAGTATATTGAGATTTTTTTATGTTAACATAGTTTATTGTATTGGTTGATTTTAGATGTTAAATGGTACATTTTGAAATTAAGACTTAGAGTCTGCTAACGTTTTGTCCAGGATCTTTGTATCTGTTCCAATGAGTGTTACTAGCTTTTCATCTTCTTTGTTGATAGTATTCCTATTGGTTTGTGGGTTGGGGTTCCAGTGTTCTCATCATCAACAGGGAGCATTCCTTTCAAATATCTTTAATCTACAAATCATAACCATATGCATTGGTGGAGTAATGTGTGGTATTTTGCTTGATTTACAGAACACAGAAGGGTTAAGCCAAGCTGGTTAGTACATGTTAATTTGTATCCAGTAGCTCCCCTGCCCTTTTCATAATGCAACACTGCACATTAACTCTCAGTCACTTTGAAAGGCGTTAACAACTGGGCTTGCTCTGTTTCCATTCAGTGGTCCAGTGGATGCTCAGACTTAGTCTGAATATCTTTGTATATGAATCTAAGTAACTTTGTATCCCTTGAAGAACAATTCTCCTCTTCCTCTATTCTCTCTCCAATCTTTGCTAACCATTACTTTAAGCTTTACTGTGAGATCTTTCTTTTGATTGCATATGTGAGAATTATGGCATTTGTCTTTCTGGGACTAGCAAATTTCACTTAGCATATATCCTCCAATCCATTCACGTTTTCAGGATGATGCATTTTCTTCTTTGTTGTGGCTGAATACTATTCCCTTTTATATATGAATGCTTTTATGATTAAGTCATCTATTGGCAGGGGTGATATTGAGTCTCGTCTTGGGTGTTGTAAATGGTAGTGCGGGAAGCTTAGGTGCTCAGATGTCCCTTTGGCATGTTGGTTTGGTTCCTCTGAGTAACTACCCAGAAGTGGGGTAACTGGATAATGCAGCCTTTTTTTCTGACGTGCAGGAGAGCTCAACTGCCATGTTTTCCCTCTTTAAAAACTCTAGGGATGTTCAGGTTTTCTATTTCATTTTACTTCAGTTTTGTCAAGTTGAGTTTTTATAGGAAGAATGTAACCACAGTTCCTCATTCAGGATTGCACAGTACATTGCACAGTGCTGAACCTCCTGAGCCAGGCTTATTTCAGTCAATCAGTGTCCTCACTGTGACCATCATCAGGCAAGGCCAGAAAGGCATACTGACACTTTAGGGGGGAAATATTACAGATATATGTTGCCAGCCTTTTACTTGCTATGAGTGCATGCTGTTAATGTTTCTGGGTGTGTGTAATGTGGAGTGTGTGCTAAAGTGCCTGCCTGCAGCATTCTTCGGCTAACCCCATCGCTGGGTTAAGTTGTGGTGGAAATAAAGGATGCCTAATATCTCTCAACAGCCAGGGGAAACTGCCATGCACATTTTCACTATGAGATCCAGAGTTCTGGGACTGACTATGGTTGAGATATTTCCCTGGAAATTACTGTGACACATGCCCCCACCCTCCAAAAAGCACAGACCAAAAACTTCCTGGAAAGCAAGGACAGTGAAAATAAAATATGACTCAGAACCCAGAGGATTTTTCCAGAATCTAGATATGGAGCTAGCAACATCAAAATGAAGCACAGGGGGACCAAGCCCTGAGTCCTCTAGCTAAAGCCACCTCCTAAGGGATGATGATCTGTGCCCTGAGTAGCAGTCTGCCTGGTTCTTGCTCCAGGGGCCCAACCTAGGCAGCCCTTGCTATTCAGGTTAGTGGGTAAGCCACCTCTGGCTAGGGTGGGGCAAAAGTTGGGGTACTAATTCTAGACACTTGCTGGTCACTACCAAAGTGTTGGGTCCAATGGGTGACTCCTAGCTTAAGGAGCACAGGCCATGTGCTTCCTACCTGCCATTTCTCCATCTCCCCTAGCATGTCTTCTTTCTTTCTTGCAGCCTCCTCTGCTCTCTTTTCCCACCATCCTCCCTGCTTCCTCATCTCCCTTCTCCCCTCCCATCCCTTCCCCCCTCCCCCTCTACTTCTCCTCTCTCCCACTTTCTTCCTTACTTTCTCTCATGCCCACTTTGCTCCCCAGCAGCTCCAATCACCCCTCCTCTAGTTTCCTTTCTTGTCAGGCAGCAGAACCTTGGAGGAGGTTGCCAGGAGACTGGGGTGAAACAGCCACAGAAATGCGAATCCTGAGTTCTGGGAGCAGAGATGGAAATGAAATAGATTCAGATAATAGATGCCAAACCAGACCCCTCAGGTACAGTCAGCCCTTCTGATTTTTGAAGACAGGACCAAGGGTCTGTGTCCACGCAGCCTAAGCCGAAATAGTCCCAAAATTGCCTTCATGCATAGGAAACTTACTAAGTACCTTCGCCAAGGGCAATCTGCAATGCAGGATGCAGGCCTGCAATTACAGAGATAGCCACTGGGGGAAGCAGCACATTTGGGGTAGCTAAAACCAAGTGTGTGTGTGTGTGTGTGTGTGTGTGTGTGTGTTTTATATGTGTCTCTCAGATAGATAGATAGATAGATAGATAGATAGATAGATAGATGATAGATAGATAGATAGATAGATAGATAGATAGATGATAGATAGATAGATAGATGATAGATAGATAGATAGATGATAGATGATAGATAGATAGATAGATAGATGATAGATTGATAGATAGATGATAGATAGATAGATAGATGATTGCTAGATAGATGGTAGATAGATAGATAGACAGATGATAGATGGATGGATAGATAGATAGATAGATAGATAGATAGATAGATGATAGTTTTTTTTTCCTTTTAGTAACACAACAGCAAAGCAATAGTGACTATCATTCAGCTACTCCAAAATACAAGCCCTTGCCTGCAGATCCAGAGTGGAATAATGAGGACCCCAGCTGACCTTACATCTCCCCTCAGATTAAGCTTTAGCTGGCCTCTGCACTGTACACACTGGGCTTGCTCCTCTGGAAAGACAAGAAGAAATGTTGCCTTCAGAGCCTCCTGGGTTCCTGGTTCAAATGCTTGCTTCTCTGAGCAAGGACTTAAAACTGGTTACTTTGAGAACTTTTCACTCTTTTTGGCTTCCTGCAGACAAAATGGGATAACTAACTGCCCTTTCCAGGCTGTGAAGATTTAGGAACTCCCCACGCTAACAATCTCTCTCGCCACATTTCTCTCCCATTCAATACAAGAACCTGAGCTGTCTTGTGGTGACACAGGCCTGGAATCTCAGCTCTCCAGAGGATGAAGTAAGAGGGCCTGGGGCGACACAGACACTGTCTTCAAAACTCTGTGTGTGTGTGTTTATATCTGTGTATAGAAAGACAGGACAAACTCCTAGAGGTTGTCCACTGGCCATCACACCTGCACTATGGTACCCACATGCCCACACATACACTACACACAGACAAGGTTGACTTCTGGCTTCCACACGTGCACGGACTTGTCTGCCTTGGAGGCAGGCGCCTTTCCTCCATGAGCCATCTCACTGGTACCACTTTCATTTAAAGAAAGTGCTTTTATTAATTCTTTGAGCCTTTAATACAATGTATTTTGATCATATTGTCTATGCAAAAACCATAACTCTAATCTTAAAGGGAATAAGGATAATTTATTCCACAGCCATTTTGAGTGGCCATGGACGGAGAACACAGGTTTCGGTTACTCCAGATTTCATGCTTCAATATGGAAGCAGCTTCGTGAAGTTTTATAGTTTTACATAACAAAGAAAGTCATAAATCAAGACAAGTTTAAAATACATTGGCGTGTGTCTTAGGGTTTCTAACATTGGGGAAGAAAAGGTTTATTTGGAGTACACTTCCATATTGCTGTCAGTCATTGAAGGAAGGCAGGACAGGAACTAAACAGGGCAGGATCCTGGGAGCAGGAGCTGACGCAGAGGCCATGAAGGGATGTTGCTTACTGGTTTGCTCTTCATGCTTACTCCGCCTCTTTTATTATAGAACCCAGGACCCCCAGCCCAGGGAGGTCACCACCCACAGTGGGTTGGGTCCTCCCTTATCAATCACTAATTAAGAAAATGCCTTACAGTCAGTTCTTACGGAGGCATTTCCCAATTGAGGTTCCATCCTTTCAGATGACTCTAGCTTGGGTCAAGTTGACATAAGACTAGCTAGCACGGTAGGTACATCATGGAGGTTGTTACAGCAAGACGAGGGATGCTTTTCTATAGGCCTAAGATGTTACCTAATGGCATTCTTAACTTTTGGGTTGGTGGAAGCTAGTGGTCTGCTAAGTTAATAGCTTTCTAAAGGTTTCCAGTCACAGAATGTTAGCTTCAGAAACAGAGGTGGGCAAGCAGTGACTGTTCTTGAGGGCTAGAACTAGCCTAAGATAAGGTAATTAGCCTCTGAACCTGCAACATCCCAATCTCTCCACTCTACTGCAGTTCCAATCAATCAATCAGTCTCTGAGGATACAGCGTCTTTCCTAGAGTTCTCGTTCACAGTGCTCACTCCCAATTCCCCTCCTCAACCACTCCCATATCTATTCCCACCTCTCTGCCCTCCCCAGCTTCATGCTACTTTAAAAAAAAAAAAAACTCATTGACTCCAAGTCTGGTTTCCATGTACTTTTGGGTTTGGGCTCATCCTCTGCAGTGTGGTCAACCTACCAAAAGCCAACTCTCCCTCTCCCAGAATATATTAACTGTCCCACAGATCCTCAGTTGGGGAAGAAGGCTCATGAACCCCTTCCCGTTCTCTGACTGCCTTGATTTTGTGTGAGCAACTACAGCTGCTGTGAGTCCTGTCACGATCACAAGACACTGTTTCGCTCCTGTCCTGCCCAACCAAAGGCTCTCAGTCTTTCCACCGACTCTCCTGAGATGGTCTCTGAGTCTTGGGGATGGGGTGTGATATAGATGTCATACTTTTTAATGGTCTCATTATGTAACCCTGGCTGTCCTGGAACGAAATATGTAGACAGGCTGGCCTCAAACTCCATGCCTCTGCCTCTCAAGGGTTGGAATTAAAGATGAGCACCCTATCTCAACTCTTTTGTTTTTATAGCTTTTCTCCAGTCATCTGAATGCCCCCCTCCTTCCTTTTTCTGGTTTTAAACTTCAAGCTCACAGTTGGTGTGACTCACTTCTTAGAGGCAGATTGAATCATCCATGAAAACTCTATTATCAAAGGGGGCCAAATAGATGCCTTATTGGTTAAGAGCACTTACTGTTCCTGCAGAGGATCTGGGTTCAGTCCTTAGCACCCTCATGGTAGCTCACAGCTATCTGTAACTCAAGTTCCAGGGGATTCGAAATACTTTTCTGACCTCCATGGGCAGCAGGCACATATGCACTGCATTTAAATACACACAGGCAAAACACTTATACATATAACATAAGAATAAATAAATCTTAAAAATCTTTATTAGTGGGCTAGCAAGATAACTCATTAGGTAAAGATGCTTGCCCTGCAAACATGATGATCTAAGTTTGATGACTGTAGCCCACCAGAGAAGGAGACAAGTCCTGAACATTACCTGCTGATCTCCACACATGTGAACTTATAACCATCATATACACTAACAAGTAAGATTTTTTTTTTAATTCTAATACTAAGATCTTATACCCTAGGCCTAAAATGTTGCATTTTCCCTTCTGAACACTTTAAATGTAAACTCTTAAGAGCACTTGGCTAGATGAGATATTAACAGATGATTCAATAGTGAGTCTTCTCCACGGACTGCAGATTTCTGGAAACAGAATTGCTGCAAAGCTAATGGGCAGCTCAGACTGGCTCTTCCTCTGAGCCAGCTTGTTTGTTTGCCTGGACACCAAATTGTCTCATCACAGCACATTGGGCTTCCTTTGTGATACCAAAATTCCTTAAGTGTCCTTGGACACTGTCCAGCCTCCCAAATATTAGTCACACAGCTGATGTTCAAACAGTCCTCGAGCCCAGCACTCTGAGACACTCCCTTTCCTATTTGCATGGAAATTAGATTTCACAAACCGTTCAAATGAAAACAAGTTTCATAGCCCATGTCCACAAATGCCTCTCCACCAGGAAGTGGACTGTAAACTGTGCTTCCAAACATTGCCTTGCAACACCATCAGTTTATGATGCCCAAGGTGCCAAGGCAGGAGCTGCAAGCTGGCACCCACCACTGCCATGATGGAGACGTTTCCCTTGATGCCAGCTTCCCTGTGTATGACTTTGCTTAGGTCTGAATTAAAGGTCTTTTACCTTGGTATTTTTAATAATGCATCAACAAAATTAAATCAGCTTTGGACTTCAAGTCTGTAATTGGTACCTATTTTTAAACACCAGCAGGTATGAAAACTCCACACCACTGTTGGCAAGAGACAGAAAAACCCATTGCCACCAACATAAGCATCAGGAATGGTCACAGTTCATGACTCTGTCCTGTCACTTTTAATTAGCTTAGTAGTTCATGTTTTACTGGGTAACTAATATATGCTCCAAACTGATCATTGAAGTCTGATGGTTAGCCTAAGGGTAGGGGGAGAAAAATATGGGGGTGGGGAGTCAACAGAAAGCTAGAATCAGGCCAGGAAATACTTAAGACCCTTGGGAACAGCTCCCTAGCTGAGGTGTCATTGGAACTGGGTCTTAGAAGAGAAAAAGCACCCTGGCATCCCAGCCAGAATTTGAGCATTGCGCAAGTAGAAAGGGGGTTTAATTCATGGGAACTTGGAGAGACAGGGCACGTCAGAATGCCACCTTCTTTATGTGTGTGTGGGAACGTATTGATTTGTTGCTTCTTTCAGCTGAGAGGTTGCTTTGGGGCCAGGAATGCACTAGTCCACCTAGATCTCCCATTGGCTCTTCTTGCCCACCACCCTCCTCTGCCTTGCTCTGGGCCCAGAACACTGGCCCTGTAGACTGACTGTAGCTGCAGGCACCATGCCACTGGCTCTTGGACAGCATGGGAAAGTAGAGACCCCAGCAAGACCAAAGGCAAAGGAGAGGTCTGTCTCCATGATGAGTAGAGGCTGGGTCTCCACACCTCTCACGGGGTTGAGGACATCACTTCCTCTCCTGACCTACCAAACCTCCACTACTGCTCATCATGGGTGCTGGGCCTCTTTGTTGCTCCTATGGTGGTTTGAATAAGAATGACCCCCATAGGCGCACGCATGTGTGTTTGTGTGTGTGTGTGTGTGTGTGTGTGTGTGTGTGTGTGTGTGTGTGTGTGAATGCTTAGTCATCAGTTAGAAGGTGTGCCCTTGTTGTAGGAGGTACGTTCACTGGGGGTAGACTTGGAGGTTTCCAAAGCCCACATCAGATCCAGTGTCTCTCTCTGCCTGCTGCCTGTGGGTCAGGATGGAAAGCTCTCAGCTACTGCTCCAGTGCCATGCCTGTCTGCTTCCCACCTTGGTGATCATGGACTCACCCCCTGAAACTGTAAGCAAGTCCCCTAATTAAATGCTTTCTATTATAAGAGTTGCGTTGGTTATGGTTTCTCTTCACAGCAGTAGAGCAGTAACTAATACACCCACCTTGAACTCCATGTGTCCCGTAATTGCCAGTTCCTTTCACAGGATCCTCGGTATCCACAGCGGCCCGTGAGCCATTTAGACTTCTAGACTACAACCCGTTAACACTGTAAAAAAAGTCTCAGTTCTCATGTGACCTGTCATCCAGTACCTTAAACTTGAAGAATCAAAATGACTGAATTCACTTTTTAGAAGATTTATTTAGTGTGCGTGTGTGTGTGTATGTGTGTCTGTGTCTGTGTGTGTGTCAGTGCCTGTGTCTGTGTGAGTTTATGTGTACCATAGGAATGCAGATGTCCTTGGAAGCCAGAGAGTTTCAGAAACCCTGGAATTGAATTTACAGTTGGTTTATGAGCATGTAGGTGCTGGGAACTGAACCCAGGTCATCTGAAATGGAAGTCAGTCCTTTTAAACACTAAGTCATCTCTCCAGGCCAAGATTTGAACGGAGGGAAGGAGCTGAGGGAAAGAGACATTGCTGTTGTCCTGGTAACAGGTGCAGATGCAAAGAGAAGTCACCAGCAGAACTATATAAATGAGAAGACGCGGTGAGTGGGAAACAGTGATCAGATTGACATTCACGTACTGGTCAAGGTGACCCATAGGTAATCCATTCCTGAGCTAGGGACCCAGAGAAAGCTAGCAATTAAAGAAAATACTGACTTGGAGATTGGCCAGATCAGGTGTGTCCTGCCTATGAGACATCTGTATTGGATGTAGGGGCCCAGATCTAGGTGGTGCTGGTGTCTAGGTCTGACTTTAGGGTAAGAAACATAGGTAGACATCATTGGGGCCAAGACTGGGAATGAGGCTGGACATGTAGTAAGGATAACTAATGAAAAAAGTGTTACACTGAGTACCAAAGAAGCCCCCCACAACCCAGATGGGGGTGCCACCAGAACAATGGCACATACACATGGTCCTTGATTATGTTGGGGGTTCATCCATTTAAGTCCATCGTATGCTGAAAATATCTAAGTCCTAGATGTGTTTAATATACCTGGCCTACTGGACAGTCCAGCTTAGCCCAGTTACCTTCAGCACTGTTGGAACACTAACAGTAGCCTACTGCTGGGTGAGATTGTCTGACCAAGCCTATTCCAAAGTAGAACATTGCAGAGGTGGGTGGTTTAATGGAATGGTGGTGAAAAGCAGTGACCATATGAACATGCTCTCACCCCAGTGTGAAAGCTGTAATATCTTAAGTTTGCAAGTGGGGTTTGTGTATACAGGACATGCAACAGTAATGGGGCCCAGACACCCTACCCTCAGTGAGGGGGTCCCCTCATCTCAGCCAGAGGAAGCAGTTGAAATGTTTTAATAAAAATTGTTTTATATTTATTTTATTTTATGTGTATGAATATGTACCTGCATGTGTCTGTGCACCATGTGTGTGCTTAGTGCCTTTCAAGGCCAGAAGAGGGCATTGGGTCTCCTGGAACTAGAGTTGCTGATATGAGCCACCACGTGAGTGCTGGGAACCAATCCAGGTTCTATGGAAGAACATCCAGCGCTCCCAACTACTGAGCCATTTCCCCAGCCCCAGCAGTTAGAATCTCTCACCACTCACATGTTCAAGAAATCTCACTGAACCTGTCTTGTCATTTGTTGTATGTGTTTGGGAGGAAGGAGAGTCCACTAGCTCTTCATGTCCAATGTTAGTTGTTTTAATACCACAACTAAATAGTGTTTCCTAAGAGTTAGTTAAATGAAATGTAGAATTCAGGATGCCAGGGGCAGAATCATCTCTAGTCTGTCATTGCTCTGTTGTGTGTTCTTCACTGTAACCCTCCTGTCTTCCTCTGCCTCCTCTATGTTAATTAGTTCTCCTGGCCTTGGCTCGCAAACACCGTCTCCCTCAGTCTCCCTCTGAAATTGATACTTAGAGATGCCTAGAGAGAAGTGACTTTAACATCTGCACTGCCATTTGTGGTGGGATGAGAAGTGGGTTGCCCCATCATACCTATGTCCTCTGCATCTGTCTTCAGTGACAGAGGTTTGCTAGGCATCCCATGGACTCACTGCTGTGGGACACAGAGCTGGGGGGTTGGGGCACTGAATGTGAGTCTTTTACCTCTGACATATATATCCTCAGAGTGGCTTTTAAACTTAGTAGTGTGTTTTGGTAAGGTAGCCAGGGTCACCCACCTGGTATACGATGGGGTTGGAACCTGATCTCTTCCTGTGCTAAAGGAGCAGGAGAGGGTGGGGACTGAGAAGAGATCCACAGACATTCAGATAGATGTCCCTGCTGAATGAGAACAGAGGCATGGGTGGCTTGCATACTATGGAAGATCACAGGGGTCTTGGAAGAAGATTTTGACTAAGCATACAACACCACCTCGCTTCCTATTTCCTGAATTTTGTTTTTACACTGAAAGAAGTCACCTGGAGGTTGAGAACATTTATCATTCTTGTGAGTCCCAAATGTCACAGATAATTCATTCATTCAAGAAAACCATTCAGTAGCCAGGGTTAGAGCTCAATGCCAGATGCCAGAGCATGTGGGGAAGGAGGTCCTGAGTTCAATACCCAGTACTGGAAAAAAAAAAAACAACAGGGAGAGCGTGAGAGGGAAAGAAGGAAGAGGAGAGAAGGAAGGAAGGGAAGGAGGGAGGGGAGAGGAAGGAGGAAGGGAGAGAGGAAAGGAAGGAGGGAGGGAGCAGGGGCCAGGCAGGCAGTAAATATGTGCCAGTTAATAAAACCACACAGTGGACTGCTCTGTGAATCAGGTACCGCCCAGTTTATAGACCGCTAACCCTGAGAGCAGCAGTGCTTGTGAACCCGAGAGGTGCAGAGATGTTTGGTGACTTGTAGCAAGTCACAACCATCAGTAATAAGGCTGGGACTCAAATCCAGTTGGCCATCTCTGAGGTCACCATTAACCCTCACTGCCCTCTGCTTAGACCCACTGCCCCCTCCTCACAGTCCAGCACAGAGGCTGAGACCTGCATAGGAAGCACTCACAACATGGCAGGCCATGTGACATGACTTACTTGTCTTAAAAACGGATTTTGCTCTCAAAACACCCGTGTAAGCATCTTTCTGTAGAGAGGTCCCCGGTGAGCTTTGACTTCTCTAAGCTGTTGGTGCGGAACCCACTTTTGCCTTAGCAATTCATTATTGGTCTTGGTCACCCAGCAACGTTCCTGGTAGAACATTCCTGCCGGACCTTGATCTATCCTTCCAATGTTTTATGGCTGCAGCCTGCCAACCCCTCTCCTCAACCCTGATAGCTCTGGCACTGGCTCTGGTCCTTCCACCTTCCACTGATCTCACTTCTTTATGTTTCTGAACCTCCAGGTACAGTCAGAACATTCACTGACCAGCCCATAGGGAGATGTCAACACACAAGGCCTGCAGAGTGCAGAAGAGCCCCGGGCAGTGACTGCACCGCCCCCTCCCCCGCATGAGGAGGCTCAGATGAGAGGAAGGGAAAAAAACAAATGATCTATGAGGTGACATGAGGTGTCACAACATGAGGTAAGAGCAGAAACCAGCAGAGCATAAAACAGTGGTTCCGGGTCTTGGGAAGTCTCTGGTTCTCTCTGCATTTTGCTGATGGTTGTGGGAGGTGGAGGCACCTGCTGACTTGTTAATTGAATGATGGAACCAGGAAACATCTAAAATAAAGAGTTGCTCTTGGAAGAGGCTGCGGGGCATGGTGGGTGGTGGGCGGAGTGTCGCATGGGCTTGATGGAGCTGACTCTTGTTAGACTTTGAGGCTTCCAAACTTTACTCTCGCTTCTTACCAGGTGAAGAACCCTGGGGCCTACACTCACCTGTGAGCACTTTGTCACAAGTCCTTGCAGCAGAGCAGGCCATGTTGCCTTTGGGAGAGTTAAGCTGTTTAGTTCATGTTCCAAATGGGCAAACTCTGCCCTTAGTGGTCAATGCTGACACCTGGGTGTCTGGGGCATTGACCCTTACTGGAATGTGGAGGCTGCACTTGGTCAAGGCCTATGTTTTTCTATCTCCCCCATATTGTACTCTCAGGTGAAAGGCTCCCATCTCCCCCTACCCCTCCTCTGGTTGTCCAGCCAGGAGTACAAAGGCAGCATATTGACTTAACTTTGCTGGCAACCCTTATTGAGGAGGACTTGGCGACATCCAGGAGGGACATCCTGTGATGGCTGGGACCATGTCAGCCAAAAACAAAGGACTAGAGTGGTAGCATCTGAGCCTGCTAGACTCCCTGGTACCACCTGGATCCTTGATGTCCCCCAATCCCAGTGCACCGTGACTGTTGTCCTCTGTTGAGTCCCCTGTGCTGCTATATTGCCTGTCTAGCATCCACTGTGCCTTGATCCCAGCTGCCTCTTGAGTAAATGAGCAAATTCTCAGGGAACTCTCAGCAGTGTTTGTACCATAACCTGTAGCCTATAACTGCCATAACCTGCTGAGGGCCTTAAACCACACCACCTGTCTTTCTTAGACACTAATGGTGAGTGTCCACTATACTTCAAGTGCTCTCTGTAGCATCCACCATGCAGTCTTCTATCCACCTGAGAAGTAGGCACCAACCCACAACTCCTTTCTCTCTCACAAATAGGGAAACCGAAGCCGAAGAGACCAACCCTTTGGTCAGTGTTAGATAACGTGTGAGTGATGAACCAGGTATTTGACTTGTATCTGGTCCAGAGCTCAGTCTCTCTTCGGCATTTCCTGAGGGGAACACACCTTTTCCTTCCACTTTCCAAGCTGACCCATCCCCATCCCAGTGTCCTTTCCCTATTAGCCACTCTAGACAGGCTAAGGGGCTTCGATTCTGTCCCTACTGGGTGTCAGCCTATACCTCCTGCCTGTAGAATATCCCTCTGTACTCCACAGAAACCCTCTGGGTGTGTTCATGCCAGGCCCATGCCCACTGTTGTCTCTCATGCTCACTAGCTCTGCAAAACTCTCTAGTCACAAATCTGGGACCCTGAGAGCTGGCTAGAAGTACAGCTCTCTTCCCTAGTTATTTCCGGAGGAGAGATTACACTTCATTGGCTTTAAATATATTTAATTGAGCATTCGTTCTGGCTGAATCCACAATGGAACTGTGTGAAATAGGAGAGAAAAGACCTCTGAGGGCCCCTGCCTGCCTTGACAGGTGCCAGGCTGGACACCTGGCTGCCCTGTTCACTTACACTAATGGCTGCCCAGGCATCTTCTTCAAATTCCTGCTAAGTTGGGGTAGGAGGGAAGCAGTGCGGATGGAGATGAAGGTCACACAGACCCAGAGGCACCATGGGTCAGTGAGTTCTGATGGCAGGCAACTCTAGGGTTGGCTGGACTGTTCAGGCATCTCCAATCTTAGGACACATTTCCTCGCTTCCCTTCCAGTATTGTAACCCTTAGCTGCCCTACCACCCCCACCCCCAGGATAGAATACAGAAGCAGGCTGGCCGCTAACATCAGCCCTCCCCACACCCCTGAACCCATAATGATAAGCAGAGAGGAGATGTTGCTAGCCCCACTTCCTGGTCTCAACCTTTGCACATCCTCCGTACTAGGTCCAGTCCCTTGGGGCAAAGTTATGACTGTCACCAGGGCCAGGGATTTCTGCCCCCTCTAAGCGCCTTTGTTTTAGGAAGCAGAGAGTGCCCTGCTAGCAGATGTGGGAGGCAAGGGCACCCTCTCTGGTGGGCATGTCTCAGCTGAGCCCTCCACATGGTTCACAGCCCACACATCTGATGACTGATAGAGATGCTTCAACCATGTCAGCATCCTTTGCTCCCTCTGCTGATGTGAAACTCACTATCCTGAAGGAAACACCTCCCCTTGTGATGCTTCCCTGCAGCCGGCTGGCCCTGCTCCCCTTGAAGAGGCCTCTCTGAGGTCCCCCTGGGATGGCTTCTCGGCCCTTGGCTCTAGCCCAGCTTCCCCCAGGGCAATTTCTGGCCAGGCGGGTAATAGATTTCTGTCTCCCTTTTGAGGGCCTATTGTGTGCCCTCAAACTCAGAGCCAAATGCCCCCCACCTTCTGAATAATAAAAAAAAGCCGTGTTTCTGGCCCCTGCGTGAGGAGACTTGGGGAGCTGGAGACCCTGGGGGCACACTGGCCAAGCTTGCCTTCTGTAACTGCCCACCCTCTTCCCTGCACTGTGCTGCACAAAGCTCACTTGTGGTGCACCAATGAAGCAGCTAATGCGGTACACATCGGCTCAGGGGCACCCACCCTGCATTTCCTGCCTTGTGATTTATGAGGTGGGCTGGGCTGGCCTGCCCCCACCCCTGCCTTGTCCAGGAGCCATAGGGCCTGAAATCCTCCCCGGAGGGCCTGGGATTGAGCACCCTGCCTAAAGCTCCAGAGATTACATGCAGCCATGATTTCCATTTTGGGTATAATGGAGGCTCATTCAAGTTAGCAGACCTGGGTACCCTTTATGGAGCATGGGCTGGCAGAAATGACCTTAACAGGAACCCAGTGTTACTCATACCTTGATGCATCAGAGTCTCCTAGAAAGTGTCTAAAAATACTGATTGCCACTCAAAATCTTACCTTCTGCCCCTCTCCCCCCCCCCGTGTGTGTGTGTGTGTTGTGTACATATTTGTGTGTGAGCACACGTTTATGTAAGTGTGTGTGCCTACATGTGCATGTGTGGAGGTCGGCAGTCATGTCTGATGTCTGATGTGGTCCTCAGTCACTCTTCCCCTTACTTTGTGACACAGGGTCTCTCACTACACTGGAGCTTGCTGTTTGGCAAAGCTGATGGCTAGTAAGCCCTGGGTACCCTCTTGTCTCTGCCTCCCCAGGGCTGGGATTGTAGGCATGTGCTGCCCTGCCCCGCTGTTTACAGTAGGCGTTGGTGAGCCAGAACTGGGTTCTCATGCCTATGAGGCAATCAGGTCACTGAGCCATACCTGCATACCATGATCGCCACTCAAAGCCTCCCTTCCAGTTGCTATGAAATGGACACTGCCGTAGTCACTAAGACATACGTGTACAGCGGACATGCACACACCCTGGATTGGCCATTGCAATCTCAGCACGAATCTCAGGGCACCGTATCATTTTATAAACATGCACAGTTCTCATGAGCCAGTGAAAAACACTAAAACTTCAGAAAATGCTCAGAGAGGCACCCACTGAGACATCTGACTGAGGTCTGTAGGGAGGGTTCATCTCAGGAATCCTTCTCAGACCCAAAGAAGACTCTGACTCACCCTGCATCAGTGGGAAGGGCCCCATGGCTCCCAGTGCAGTCTGGGAAACTTCTGGGTATGAAAGCTAACGGGACCATGAGGTTTTTTGAGACTGAACTTCCCATCTTCTGAATGAGACCAATGAGGTTCAGAGGGAGATGGGTTCACACAGCAGAGTGGTGTAGCCTTCTGTGGAGAATGGGAAGAAGGGGCCAGGGGTCCTAGGCATCTGGAGAAGGTCAGAGCAGGGGAAGGAAGTTCTCTAGCAACTGAAATGCAGATATGAACTATCTAGAAATGAATGTGCCCTACAGCATATGCTTTACGTCTGGCTTCTGCCCTTTGTCAGGGTTAGGTTTTGTTGGCTTTCCCTGTCCTGTAGTGAGGTTGAACCTCCTTATATAGAATGAATGGTCATGTAGATATTGTCTTTGTGAAGTAATTGTTCAGGTCCCGTACCTAGGCACCTATTGAACCATCTCTCCTTTTATTGATGTGTAGATGCTCTTTGTATGTGATGGTACTCTATTTAAAGCATTTTTGAAGGCTCCACACCACTCACTTGGGCAGAAAATGCTCAGTTCACCCTGGGTACTTTGGGACCTCTGGACCTGATGGAAGCCCACTCCATATGAGCATGTGAGAGACTCAGGCTTCCAAGCTGTTTAAATAAGAATATGCGTGGCTCCTCTGGTGTGGAGAAGATACAAAACCTTGTCCCTGTCCCCTTAACCGTTCCTTATGAGCTACTTTGTCACTTTTGACTCCCTCTTCCTGGGTTCTGTTCCTAAGGTCCTTGCTTGCAGTTGATAAAAAAAAGAGTCATTTTTAAGATATGTGTGGAGCATGTGTTCCAATCCCTGTGGCTTCTAGACAGAGGGCAGGCTTGGAAGAATGAGGTAAGAGTTAGACCCCAAAATGTAGCTAGGGCAGTCACACACCTGTCATTGTGCCTAGGGTTTCCCCAGGAATGCTGTCATCATCCCAGGAACCAACCACAGTGGTGTCAGCGCCCCAGAGGCTGGTCACACCTGTGCACAGCCCCGAACAGGTCTGCAGGGCCCACTCATTCAGCTGCGCCCTCATCTTTCCCTGAGTCCAGAGCGACCATGCCTCCTGACTTTCCAGGCTCACTTTCATCCCATAATACTACCCTTTATCTCCTCAAACCTGAGGTCAACCTCTTTTTTCTTTTCTATTTCCAAGTACAGATCCCTCATGTCACAGCACCCTCTTAGCACCCTGAGGGAGGGAGTGGCAGAAGGCTCCAGGAGCCGAGTTCAGTGGTGGGTTCCCAGGCACAGTGACAGTTGATAGAAGATGTTTTTCATCAGGGGTGAAACCAGGGCATCCAGACAGCATTCGTGAACACATGAGGAGATGGGCTCTGGCCATTGTTGAACACCTCTTCTGAGGCTGGACATACGTGACTCCGCTGCCTCATCATCCCCACAGCGGGGCTGGAAAAGTCTTGTGGAAGCTATCACTTTGACATTTTGACTGAACTGTTTCGCCTCCAGGTGGGTGACCTGGAGCATGTGTGTGTTGGGCACAGACCAAAAATAACACGCACGGATGTTCTAGTCACATCCCCCCAGAGCATTTCCATTGCGCATCCAAGTTCTAAGAGGGTGGTTTAAAGGTTAGGTGTCTCCTCCAGGAAAGGCAGCTGGTTGTCTCGCCTGAGCAAAAATGGATGCACTTAGAGCTTCCGAGGGCCCCTGCCAGCCAGAGCGGAAGGGAGAGCTCATGCGCAAAGGTCAGACTTAAAGCATGCCTAAAGACTGCTGAACAGAAGAGTGAATGCAAGAGAAAAAAACAGAGATGGATAGCTTGAATACACAACCTGGATGTGCAGCTTAGCAGCTTGTGGCACATGGGTGCCCACCAGCAGTGTCGGTCAGCCAGCTGAGCTGTGCTGAGGTAACAAGCACGCCCCTCCATCTCAGTGCCTTGCAGCCACACAGAGTCTTTCTCACTCATTTGTCCTCTGCATGTCGACTTCTCCCTGCCTCATTGCTTTACTCCGGGTGTCAATTACACATGTGGCATGTTGTTGCCTAGTGATAAAGTGGAAGCAGGCTGGTTAGATGGACACTTGCTAAGGACACTTGCTGCCAAGCCTGATGGGCTGAGTTTGGTCCTAGGGACACACATGGTAGAAGGGAGGAACCAACTCTCAGAAGCCATGCTCTGTGTACCATGTATCATCTGTATCCATGCACCCCATCAACATACACACACAACTAAGTGGATATTGATTAGGAAGACACCCAGTGTCAACTCAGGGCCTTCACAAACACCTGTGCACACGTGCCCGGGCACCCACACCCATACTTGCACCTTTACACTTGTAAGCATGGATGCCACACATGCAAAAGAAGGAGTTAGCTATCTGGAACACTTCTTTGACCTTCCATGTAATTGCTCATAATTTTAACCAAACTTTACAGTCACCCAGAGACCATTTTTAAAAATCCTGATTCCTAGGATAGTAGGCAATGCCTTAGCATCTTCAAGGGTGAGTGTTTTCTTCAGTGTGGGTGTTTTCTGCAGCTCATCTGATTGTCCCAACAGATAGCCATGTTTGGGGAACGCTGCTGGGGGTTGATGAATCCATGTCTTCTGCATGCTTCCTGGATTATAACAGCTGAGACTCAGGAAGGGGCTGGGGTCAGTTGGCAGCCTTCCCTCCCACCTGCTCAGCTGGCAAGATGCCAGCAGAATATCAGGATAGTGCTGATGGGCTGGGAAGCATGCCACCCAGAGTATGGGAGGAGTTGAGGTTCTGATGCCAGCAGAAGCCCCATGCCATGCAGGTGCTAACACAATGATGCCATGTCTTCGTAGGGACTTGAGAAGCACGGGAGGCCTGGGCCCCCGCCATGGGTGTGCACTGTGCCCCCATCAGAGTTGTCACAATACCAAAACAACGGGGCTATTTCTGTGGCCTTTGCCTTTACAAAACGTGCACTCCTTTGCTAACATTGGGGTGTCTGTCATTCTCTTCTGTCCTTCTGGGGCCCTTAAGGAGTATGCCAGCTCTCAGATTTTTCACACCATAAACTTTTTCCTAAGTAGCTTCTAGGGTAGCTATACATCAGACTCTTTTGCCTCTGCAAATGGATTCTTTTTTTCCAAACTCACTGTTCTGCAAGCCCTGTGCTCAGACTTGCCACGAGAGCCAAGGATCCCCATGAGAAGCGTCCTTCACCCACACATCGAGTAAGAGACTGGTGCTAAGTAAAGCTGTGGCCTTGATCTGAGAACACTTTCCTCTGCCCCTGCTGTGCCAGAGGTCTTCTTGAATGCTAAGTTTGAAGCAAGTTTGAGATTTTGATGGGCGTCTCCCACAGCATGTCTCTACAGAATGCCCAAACACCCTATTAGCCCCACAGAGCACAGAAGTTCTTAGGAACTGGCAGGTTTTTCTCTGGGATAAGGCCTTAGAGGAGGGGTTTGGGGGGGGTCAAAGGAATGGGGAGGGAATTTCTGACTGGTTTCCTAGAGGAGAGCCTGGTAGCTGTGTCACTGGGTACAACAGCCAGGGTCGTAGCTGAACCAATTGTCCCCACTTATCATAGGGGACAGAATGGTCTATAACCCCATCTGTCCCCCAAAATCTGGGGGCCAGTGCTCCCTCACCTTAGTGTCCCTGTGACTCACTGCTATGCAGGCATGCGGCACACATATGTGTGCATGTGTCACGGTGCAGAAAGCAGCTATGTTCCTAGTCACAGCCAACCCTGAGAGTCGCCAGGCTTTAGCTGTCCATCCTGTCTGCCAGGGTGTAGAAGCAGGGTAGATGGTGTCAGGGACATTAGCAGGGGTGTATAGAGTGCCCGCTTTACTGTGGCCACTGAAGAAAGAGAAAATTAAAACTTACCTTTTGGATTACAAAATGGAATTGGTTTCCTTTATGCCTCTTGGTAGGAGAAACATTTCCATTATCTCAATTTATAAGATGCCATCTTGAGGCCAAGGAGAGATAAGTGAGTAATTTCAGAAGCCCTCAATTTGGGCTGTTTCTAAAATCCCCTGCATCTGAAATTGCTGTAAGCTACTTTCCTGCAACCCTTGCCTTTCCGGGGCAGGTTTTTCCTCATACGTGGTGGAGGGGCCTGAGGGAGCTGTGGCCCAGGGGATGGGCCAAGACAAAGACAGGGAAGGAAGGATGCAGAGTGTGGCAGCATCTTGAAAGGCCTAAGAGCCTGTCTCTCCAAGGCCATTGGCTCTTGACCACTTATGTATCAGGGTTGCTGGGGCTGTACTAAAAACAGCACGGTCCAGACCTTCCCCAGTGCTATGTCGGGTTTTTGCTTAGTAGCTACAAGGCAATGAGGGCTGCTCAGGCACAATCAGGCAGAACTGGCTGGTGCTCCTCAGTGTCCCCATCAGGATACAGTTGCAATTGCCTGTAGGAGTGGCTCACGTGATGTGATATTTTAGTATAGATGTCAGCCCAACTGGATTAAGTCAGGATATCCACACTGTTGCTAAAGACATTCCTGGGTCTTCTGTGAGTGTGACTCTGGGGAGACTGACATGTAAATACATGAGTTGGGAGCATCTCTACTCAAGGCAGACAGCACTAATCAATCAGCCTGAGTGAAAGGGACTATCAGGGAAGTAGGTTGAGCTCTTTCCAGAGCTGAGGCTTTCCTGTTCACACACACTGTACTCCAGGTCTTCTGGCCTTTAGACTTGGGTGCTTACACCTGCACCCTTGGGTGCTTACCTTGCACAGAGATGCTGAGTCTCAGGGCTTACACTAAGCTGTATACTAGCACTCCAGGTTCTCCAGCATTCCAGCAACTGCTGGTGGGACTTCTCAGCCTCCATGATCACAAGAGCCAGTGCCCCCATTAAGCATCTTTTCCTGCATCTCTCTATTTGGGTATCTGTCTGCCATGTCTCTCCAGTCTCCTGACCTGTAACATGCTTCATGTGGGTCTGTTCTTTTCCTTGGCTTGCTTCCCACCTCTCTGCTGCTGTTTGTCCTTGAACCCCCTTTTCTGTCTTCTGGGAGGACCAGGGTCCAGCAATGGGTGAGAGCTCTGTGACCTTAGATAGGTGTTTTGACCCTCAAAGTCTGAGTTTCCTCATCTGATGTTACTTGGGTCACAGGTGTGGTGCTACAGACAGGGAGCCTGGGAACAAGGTGCTGTCTGTACATAGGCGTTACCTGGTTCCCAAAGCAGTCATTTGTTATGGGTTCTGTGCCATGCACCCCAGAGCAGAATGCATAATGTCCACATAACACTTGAGACTGTAGAGTAAATAGCCCTTCCAGCTGAGGCATGGTCACCATCTTTCCTTCCCTGTGGACACCTGTGCTCAGGAATCCTTCCGGGACTATTCTGTGAGGTGATTCACAGGAGGCCCCTGGCTGGGAGCCTTGCATGTGACCAGAACTTAGTAGACACTCCTTACTCTTGAAGTTGATGATCACTGTGTCTCTGCTACCAGGCAGTGGACTTGACATCAAGGAGGTTGACAGGAGGCCACAGTGAAGCCAGGCCCCCTTCTGAATGGCATAGTCGGAACTGGATTAGGCCCAGCATTAGGCGTAGGTGTGAGTGGCCAGTACCCTGGGCCTTAGCTGCAGGGGGCAGGAGCGGCCACCCCTTGGGTCCTTGGTGTCCCTGCTGTGTTCCGTTCATGCTGCTACTCAGCCCAGGACCACCTGCTTCCTACATAGCACCCTCCTCCCACCCTGTGCAGGCAGAGACAGAGCAGGAACCAGCAAAGGGCAGGTGAGGGAGACCTTCCAGCAGGGGCTTCCGGAAGAGAAGGACAAAGGGATGGCCCGGAGTTCCACCCCCTGGGCAGACCCGTTCCCTCCGGGGCGGAGGTGGACCTTGGGCCCATGAATTGTGGCCAGCGGATGAGGCTTTGTTCAACTTGCGCGTCCCCAGCCCAGGGCCCAGCGGAGAGAGGCTCTTTCCTGAGAGGCTGGACTTTCCCACAGGAACAAAGTGTGGCTTGTTTGCCGGGCATGAATCTTGGCGTGCGGCAGCCAGGCCAGGCTTGGCGCTGCCTGGCGGCGGCCCGGCGATATCAGTCAGGCACATTCCGCCTTCCCCACAGCTGGGGCTGACAGCAGGAAACCGCGGGGAGCCTCGGGACAAAGGCAGAAAAATGGGCCACGTTTATTCATTCACTGACCAGCCTGGGCCTGGTTGGCCCATGGGCCTGTCTCCATGGCAATGAGCGGCCTTGGTGCTCTTGGTTGGCTCTCCTGTGACCACAGCCCCCCCCCGTGGCCACACCCCCAACACAGGCAGAGCATCATGGAGGCAGAAGCTGCCTGGAACCTCTACCTCATAGCTGGGGAGTCTGGGGGAGATGCTCTGCCAGAGTAGAGGGCGAGGGTTGAGTTCCAAACGCCAGAAATTTGGCCGCAACTGACAAAGTGCAGTGAAGGTAAGTGACTCAGGTCCCCATTACCTGAGTATGATGGGCTGCGGATGCACGTGCCATGCCCACTTGGCTTGTTCACACCAAGTTCATTCTCATGTAGCTCTCCAAACATACACCCGAGGGAGGAAGTGTCAGGGCACGGGTCTTGACGCGCACAGTACTGAGTGGAGACCTGGCAGGCACAGCACTAAAGTCAAGCGTCCCCAGTGGGCTTGTGCCCTCAGCTGCCTCTTCACAGCTGTCTGTATGCTGCCTGTGGTCTCAGACAGTTGTCCTCTGCACCACAACTCCAGGTTTCTCCTGCCCTTCCATGCTGACTCTTTTTAATTCTGGTTCTGCAGTCTGACCTGAGGTCACCTCACCTGGCTGTGGTCCCTAGGGGGTAAAAAGAAGGAAACCAGGAGGGATGGAGGAAGGGAAGAAAGGAGGGGTGAGACTCACAACAAAGCCCTAGAATGAAATCGGGAGGGGATGCTAAAGATGCAGCGGCAGCAGCGATGACAACTTAGAACCATTTAGAACATTAACGGCCAATATACGGTATAAGGCGCCCTCGAGTCCTGCACCCCATAACCTCAGCTAGTTAGCATGAGAGCTCTTCGGACGCCAGAGTCCTCAACACGGGTGAGGCAGACAACAGTTAGCAGAGCCAACATCCAAAAGGATACTCACCCAGCACCCTGGGCCTTGACTTTCTGCTCTCCAAAGGCCAGAAGAGGGAGATGTGTATGTCTTGATTTTAAAGGAGAGGAGCTAGTGCCCAATCCCACCACACCCAACCATTTACTACCAGTGAGGAGGAGGCAGAGAGCAGCAGTCCCACTATAAACGAGACGCTGGCATATGGGCACATCCCTCCTTCTGCTTTCTGTTTTGTTTTCTTCCACTACTATTTTCTGATTCCTGGGTGAAGGAGAGAGCCAGCCCTGCTGATGTCATCTGCAGACATCAGGCCTCACCAAATCCAGCCATTCCCCTCACCTTCCTTCCCTACCCCCAGCGCTCAACCTCCCCTGTGGCCTCCTGAAGCATGGGTGAATGCTGCTGTCACAAATGCACCCTGACAGCTGCTGACAAGGAGAGGCCAGTGATGTTCGTTCAGCCCTGCTGGGCAGAGGGGACTGCTGGAGAGCCGGGTGAGCCAGTATACCAAGATATCCACTAGGGCAGCACCGGAGGGGTATGTACCCCTCCAGATGACTTTGGGTTCCAGGGCACAGTTGACCTAGCTTTCTGACCTTGTATTTTCTTTGGCTGCTAAGCCATGTGTAGCCTCATTATCAGACCCAGACCTCTTCTGGGTACCTCTCTCTCTTATTCTTTGCTGATCGCAAGCCTGGAACCTCCATCATATTTTACCTTCAGTGGACACCAACAGTCCACTCTCAACCTGCCAGGACCCTTGCCTGTCACCCTCTTCCACATAGATGTGTTCCTCATACCCATGGACCTTCCTTGTATCTCATTGGCATAAAAAAAAGAACATTACTAGTGGATTGCTGACATCTTCCACATTTGTCAGACCCTACATCAGTGGCAGCCTATCCCACCAACTGGCTCGCCTTCTTCCCCACCTCCCACAGATGGGCACTGCCCTAGATACCTGGGCAAGTGCATATAGCAGGATTCCCTCCTGCCTTCTTAGGTACCATTTGCTCTGCACATAAAACACCAGCTAAAACTATCCAGTGTTAGACTGCAGTGAGAGGTTCTGACATTATTTCGCAGATTTGGCTCATATTATCCTACCCAATAAGCATACTAATGTCATAACGGGAAGCTGTGAACACTTGCTGTTGGTGACATTGACTGGAGCCATACCTACACAAACTTAAGAGAGGCAGCATGCCAATCTGTTTCATAGATGAAGAAACTGAGCTCAGAATGTCTGTTTTGCCCCAGGCTGAATCAGTCAACTAACACAGCCATAAACTCAATGAGAAAAATTCAACAATCAATTATTAATGTCTGTGTAGGGCACAGGAATGGATAGTAAAGGTACATGTGGCATGAATTTTGTTTATTTATCTCTACATAGTAGAAAACATAACATTTACATTAAATTCTTAATTGTGTAAAAAAAGACAAGCTGGGAAAGAGACTGTGTTGTCTAGAAGCAGCTGAGAAGGTAAGGTAGAGGTAGGAGTCTCATTAGGTTCACCCCCCCAACCTGGGTCTGATGCATCATGGGCCAGGGTCAGTTCTTCCGATGCTTGATTCATGCTGTGCATTGTTTCCCTTCTTGAAAATGATGAATTAAGATTTGGAAGGTCCTGTCTGATCTTGGGGTTCCTAAATAATGCCAGGGTGGAAACTATCTTCACCCTCCTCTCACCCTGCAGCCACGTACACTCTCCAAGCGCCAGATTCATCCATTTGAAAGATGAGCTCAAATGTTGTTGCTTTGTTTTGTTTCATTTTATTTTGTTTTTCTTTAATGATGAGAGTGGAGCCCAAGGTCTCACACACTAGGCAAGTGTTCTGCTCCTGAGCTATATCTGGTCCATTAAGGGTGTATCTTCTTCAGCATCTACTCAATCTGCAGCCTGTTGTCTGAGCCCACCTCTTCTAGTTCCTGTCATTCTCCAATCACAAAGTATATTTACACATTCCTGATCCCAGAAATGCTGGGGAAGGTCCCAAAACTCCTCAGGTGATCGTTGTAATCAGGGTTAAGGCCATGTGTAAAAAGTATAATTTACAACTACTTTCAAAGGAGGAAACAAGCAGAGAGAGGCCATGCAACTGCCCAACAGCCACACTATTGACTGAGAGATCTGTTATTAATGTCTGTTTAAGGCACAGTAATGGATAGTGAGAATGTCAGTCAAGACTGACTCACTATGTGACCTTTGCATCTACTGTGCTCCTGGCACCTGCATATATTATCTCATTTCATTCACTCAACAACTTCATTATTAAAAGTAAAAAATGAAAAACCTGGGAACCAAACCACAGGCATCAGATAATCAGCCTGAAGTTCCTGAACTAATCAGACAGCTAATAATATTTCCTGTCTTGATTAATCTGGTAGCATGGTGTTCGTTAAAACTCATTTGGTGGCTCACTTAAGAGTGTGGCTTTCAGGGGAGGTCAGTTTTACCTAAGAAACAAATTCTGGCGTGGGGCAGAGCCACAGGGAAACCCACAGCTTACCTGGAGGTTCACAGGGAAGCAGGATGGACAGACAGAGGGAGCAATAACCACACAGCCATACTAAGAGTGGGTAGTGTGGCTCTGGATCCTCATGATTGTGCCCCAAGCCTGTAGCTACACCATATGAAACCAAGTGATATGTGGGTGTGTGCTGCCCTCAGGTGGCCAACACTAGCATTACACTATTGGGATGAGCTCAGGCATTACACTGGAGGCTGGGTCCAGAGTATGTGTCCTGAAATCAGGAGCTCCATGCAGCCCATTATACAAGAGGTATTGGTTGTGTTTTAAATTCTTCCTTCTCTATGTTTGCTAACATTGTCTGTATAATTCAAAACGTCCCCACAGCCTCACAGCTTGCCCTGCGATATGGGAGAAGAGACTGGTGTGGATGGTCCCCCTTGCTAGTTACTCCTCTGTGATCATTGAAATGAGCATGTCAGGGGGAGGGTATGATTCTCAGGTGAGGAAGCAGAAGCCTAGGGGCATCCAAGTTACACAGAAAAACTGGGGACTCCAGGCTTCCACTTCACTTTGAAGTGGAAGAAAGTGCACTTTGCACCTTCCCACGGTCACCAGGTCACGGAGACATGTTGGAATAGCTATCAGTCACCTTTTCACATTCTGCCAGACATGGCTGTGAGATGCTGGGGAAAGTTGCCCTGCATCTCTGAGCCCTGCTTCCATGTGGCAAAGGGAATGGCTGCTCTCACCTTTGAGGGGTGCTTTGTACACATGAATGACTGTCTGCAAACAAAGCACAATGCAGAGATCACTCCCCTGACTGCAATGTATGTGTGTCTCTACAAAATCCAAGCATGTTCAGAGGAGCCAGCTCCCTCAGAGGAGTAGAGTGCGAGGGGAGCATGGGATCTGGAAGTCAGATTCCTGAATCTGGGTCCTGGCTCTGCCTCTTCAGCCTAATTGACTTTGAACAAGATACTCGATTTCCTCAGCTGGAAAATGGGCACAGAGAGCATCAGCACAATGAAGGTTATGCACACAGCAGACACAGTAGATGTGTAAATTGGCACTGATAGGGAGACAGCTGCTGCAGGTGGGCTCTGGGCATCAAATAATAATTACTGGTGTTCTGATCATACTCACTCTTCTCAAGATGGCATCAGCCACAGATGTGACTTCATGTGTTAGGTGGAAGAAGAGAGATGGTGATGAGTGTACCCTCCTGGTCCCCTAGTGACTAAGGGGCCACCAGCACAAGGTCACACTGTCTTATGCAGTGTTAAACCTCCACTGAGGGGGACATAACTATAGACAAACTTCCCTAAGCTGACCTGGCAGGCTTAAAGGGCAGAGCCCCTATGGGGAGGCTTTTCCTTTAGGGCAGATATGACTGTGCAGGGTCAGCTGGGATGCTGGGATGTAAGGAGGGAACATGGCATTTGTGTGGTGACTTTAAGCCAGGGTACCACAGTCTTTGAATGTTCAGGTAGCTTCCTGGGTTCATGTATTACTAAAATGCAGGGTTTAACTCTACAGGTCCAACTCAAGCCTGGAGTTTTTAAAGCTCCAAGGGACCCCTCCCCTAGTATCATGGGTTTGAGGGTATCCAAGTAGAGAGTTTCAGTGACCCCACATATATGCTGAAGGTCTATCACTAGGCTAGGCCATTTGCTGAGGTCAGACATGATCCCACACTCTGCACACATGCATGTTCATATTCATGCACACATATACATGCACACTTTTGCATATACACACACAGACACTCATGCACACTCACATTCATGAACACATAAGTGTATGTATATGCAACTATGCATACATACTTGAACATGTGCATACACAAACACCCCATCAAGGTAGAGAATGTTGGTTTATGACCACCATGTTCCCAGGCAGGCTTTGGCTGTCTTGTGTCAACCCATCAGCCTTTTGTACAAATGATGGTTAGTCTGAGGACCTCTACCTGGTTCATTGAGACCCTTGGGAACTCTTCCCTGGGAGCTACTGCACAGCAAGTGTGCCTATATGGCCAGGAGGTATGAAGAACCCCACTGTGTTCTATTTTGTGCTTCTGGATTCTGGTATCTCAAGCACAGATCTGGGGTTGCTTAGCTTTCACCTCTCAGTAACCATCACGCATACCCCCAGGTCAGTGCTAATCATACCTTTATCTCTTTCCTACAGTAAATCTTAGACTGCTCAACAGTGTTCTTCTACCAGAAGAAACTTTCTGGGAAAAGGACACTAGTCCAGAAGGAAGTCTCTGTTTGCCAGCAGTGCTGTGGCTCTCTACCTGTTACAGTGGCATCAGCTGAGGAGCTGTAGATGCTGTCGAGTCCTGTCCCTCTCTCTGAGATCCCAATGTGATGCAGTGGTCTGGCACTGTAGGAACCACCCTGACAGATGATGACCACACACTGCAGCAGCACTAGAAGGAGCTGAGGTCAGTCAGAGGAAAAGCTGCTGTAGGTGTGAGGCCATGAGAGGAGGGACCTGTACAAACCCCGTTCCCAGGAACAGCTGGAAAGGACCTATAGAATCTCCGGTTTAGGGAGTCCTAATGAGTACACAGGGAGGACTGCCCAAACCAAAAGCAAGCCTATCACCTGCAAGGCTGTGGTTTCTGACTTCACTGTGCTGGGGAGGGACTGCTTGCTGGCCAACAGCCACATGCTCAGGCCTCTTAGAACATCTCTAGGGTAAAACTCAAGCTTCAGTCCTTTAAAAGTCAGGAAAGGACCAGTGCCTGGCCAGGTTGGCAAGCAGCACATGCTGGGAACTCTCCAACGTGCTGAACCTCTCCTGGCTTCTTCACTCTTGTCTACAGGGTCCCCGACTCTGGTCCTACCCTGCCTTTCCTAGAGCCAAGTTCTGAGCAACAGACACCAGGGGAGCACTTGGAGAGCACCTAGGGATTAAGACAAACTTCACAGATATATCACCCTTGGAAACACCTAGAGATCTTCCTTCAGTACACTTTGAAGGTAGCTCCCCCTCACACCCATGTTGTAAATGATTTATTGAACAAATGGCTTCAACCACATTTAGAAATTTCCTTTCATTCTGAAACCATTTTTGTCCTCCAGGCCACATGACCTCCACCCTCAGTCATCTCTCTCCTCTTCTGTTCACGTCTCTCTTTTCTTTCTTCTTTCCTTTCTCTATTTTTCTCTTCCTCCTTCCTCCAGGGGATAGAAACAATGATTCTCACTGACTTTGCCCTATTCACATTCTAAATTTAAACTGGAATAAGCCTGCTGTCCTCTAGGGTAGAAAGTGCCTTTGTCCACAATTTGCCACACTGTTGGCCACTTTTTTTCTTGTGTATTGAAACAGGAAGTTTGACTTGAAGCCACTTGCCCTTTGTCAACCATCTTCTTGTTACTGTTACTAACACCTGAGATAGTCATCTTAAAAAGATTGGGCTGGTGAAATGGTTCAGCGGATAAAGGGGCTTGCCACAAAGCCTGATGCCCTTGAGTTCAATCCTTGGAACCAATATGGTAGAAGAAAAGAAACTCCCAAAATGTGTCCTCTGATCTCACATGTGCACCCTGGTGCACACATGCACCCATATACATCATCACATGTACACAAAATCAAATTAATTTGTGTTTTAAAAAAGAGTATTATTTCTATTACTGTGATAAAACACCAAGACCAAAAACAACTTATAGAAGGAACGGTTTATTTGGGCTTACGGTTTCAGAAGGGGAGTCCATAATGGCAGGAGGAAGCAGAATCAAGAAGCTGAAAGTACATGTTTTCATCCACATGCAGGAAGCAGAGAGAGAACTGGAAATGGGGTGAGGCTATAAGTGCTCCAGGCCTTCCTCAGTGATATGCAAAGCTCCACATCCCAAAGGTCCATAACCTCCCCCAAACAGCACCACCTACAGGAGACCACATGTTCAAACACATGAGTCTATGGGGGACGTTTCATTAAACCTATGAGAAAGCCGAGGATGAAGAGAGAATTTGGGGGGGACTGGGTCATGGTGGCAAAGGATTTTGTCTAACATGGACTATCATGGTAGAGGGTAGAGAGAAGGTAACAGAACAAAGCTGTGGCCAGCAAACAAAGAATGATCACAAGAGACCGTGGCTCCACTATCCCCCTTTCAGGGTTCATCCCCGGTGACCCAGAGGCCTCCCCTTAGGCCCTACATCTTTTAAAAAAATAAATGATTATTTTATGTTTATCCTTGTTTGCCTACATGTATATCTGTGCACCATATGCATTAAGAACCAGCGGGGGCTAGAAGAGGGCATCATTTCTCCTGTGCCTGGAATTACAAAGGAAACTGTGCTCTTAACCACTGATCCATCTCTCCATCCCTGGCTCCACCGTGTGTGTGTGTGTGTGTGTGTGTGTATGTGTGTGTGTGTGTGTAAAACTTAACTTACAGATCTCCCATCTTAATTCCAATCTGGAAGCATGCCTTTAGCCTTTAATACACAGGCATTGGAGGACACTCAACTGTAGCAACCATCCCATGGGTAAAAAGTGGAGGGGGGTTGTTTGAAATGACCAGTTGTTCAACAAACAGGTGCTGATGTATGTTGGGTACACATTTTATTATTTATCTACTTATTTATTGGTTTGCTTATTTCTTATAGAGATGGGAGCCAGGGCTGTGTGCATGCCAGACCAGCACTCTACCGATAAGCTACATCCCCAGTCCTCTTTAATTTTTATTGCAAGGCATGATTTTGCTAAGTTGCCCAGCCAGTGCTCAAACTTGCAGTCCCCTCCTCTCAGCCTCCCAGGTAGCCAAGATTACAGTCATCTGCCATCACACCCAGCTTGGATGCCATCATTGGTCCAAGAAAGGCAGCTGTGAATAGCACAGAACCAAGGCCCTGCTGCAGGGAGCTGACCCACTCACACTGGAGTTGATAATATAACACCATCAGAGGCAAGACACAACATTAAGAATATCTGTGGCCACTGGAGCATCCCAAGGCTGAGCTCTAAGCCAACCACAGCTCAACCAGGTGGGAGATCCTGTCTTCCCCTTTTGATACACACATATGCTCCAAGCCCTGGGTTGCTTAGTGCATCTACAAAGTGTGTCATGTTCCCATGCTACTGCTGCTACCCATCTCCAGAGCAGACTTCCAGAAAGTGTGTGCTCTTGACTGGGCCCTGCCAACCCTTGGCAAGGGCCATCAGTCATGGAGACTAAAAACACAACACGGGATCTCAGTTCTATAGCCTGTGAGATCATAAAAGCTAGAAAAGGAGCTTCACAGGAGTAGAGACACCAGAGACCACAGGAACATCCTTTAGGAGGATTGGATTATGTAGAGATGGGGGTATTGACTTTATGGCATAGTAACATCAGAATGTTGTCAACAGAATGATTAATATGAGGCCCAGTGGATTACACATATCGGAACCCACATAACAGCTGCTCTCATAGACTCAAACTGAGCAGCAGGAACAGCAGTGACTTAGCTGACATCATATAGGTCCAGAACCAGGCAGGATTACCCCAGCATGCCTTAAGTCTATCTTCCCCTCACCTTCTCAGAATCTCTATGGGGTGGGGTGAACCCAGTAGCCTGTGTGTGAGGTACTTTGTCCTAGAACAGCATTCCTGAAAGGTAGCTTAGCTATTGGAAGGTGGGGCCTGGCAGGATACCATGGGGGACTGTGGAACCATGAACCCTCATCTTCTTTCTGCTTCCCCATCATGGAGTGCCTGGCTTTGTTCTTTCATGAGTCCCCAACTGTGGTATATGACATACCAGAGGTTCAGTCACAAGGCTAAGTGACCATGTACTAGAAGCTCCAAATGGTGAGTAGCTTTTTTTCTCTATGAGTCAATATAGCTGCAGAAGGTGTCATAGTTCCTAAAAGCTGACTAGCACAAGAGTCTTCACAGGAATGGTTCACATGTCACCCAAAAAATACATTTGAGTTTGGGGAGCTGTAGTTTGGTGTCCTCAAGGAGTAAAAGGGATTTAGGAGGGTCTTGGGCCAGAGAGTCTGGTGAGCGACAATTTCATCCCACTGCTGTAGTTTGGATTTGTTTTTCAGTCCTGTCTGGATTTTGGCTGAACATTTGATAGAATTGCAGGGTTGATGGTGGATAGATGGATGGATGGATGGATGATGGATGGGATGATAGACAGATGATAGATAGATAGATAGATAGATAGACAGATAGATAGATAGATGATGGATGGGAAGATAGATGGATAGATAGATAGAAGGAGAATGGATGCATAGATGACTGATGAATGGCTCTACACTAGACAAGGACACACATACTCAGGCTACAGTTCTCTTTCTTTCCCAGATTTATTGATATACAATTGACAATTAAAGGTATGTGTATTTAGATGAACAACATGATGGCATAACACATAGAGGCTGTGGAAGGGTCGCATGGTCAAGTTATCAAAACAGCTACCACCTGTAAGGTTCCTGTCTAGGGGGGAGGGGCAGAAATTTCAGATCTATCTTACAGGGTTTCAAGGATCCAGCACATTGTCACTCAACATGCTGTCACTCACTAACTAAGGGGCTGCTGATTCTTGAAGGAGTACATTAACCCAGTTACCCAGCCAGGTGCATCTCTCACCCTTTGGGAGATACGGGGCTAGGAATATTCCTAGTGTTGGCAAGTCTGGGTTCAAGCAAAGGAGTTGCTCTCTTTGAGTTGAATCTAGCAAATGTGCCAGGGAGAGAGGTTGTCTACGCTCATTTGAGACTATATGCACTTGTTTGAAACAGGGTCTTGCTATGTAGCTTTGAACTCCTATGTCAGCATTCCCAGTGCTGGGATTACAGGGGTGTGCGATCATGCCAAACTTAATTTTTGTCTAAGCAGCCTGACCAGTCTCATAAGCTAGTCACACTAGGTGGTCACTGCAAAACCAGCGTTTCCACTACCCTTCATCGGTGCACAGCAACAACTAAACCCTGACAAGGGAAGCAGCATGATCATGGTGAACTAGGCAGTGGGGTAGTGGATGGAGACCACATGGGTGAGCCTGGGAGAATAGGTGTGAGTAAAGGAGAGGGAACCTCAGGAGAGGGAGCCCCAGGAGAGGGAGCCCCAGGAGAGGGATTGTGTGAGTGAAGGTGCAGAGATTCTGGGCTCTTCCAGTAGTTCTGGGTGCTCAGGACTGGGCTGAGGCATGAGGCTGGAGAGGTTAGCGGCCTGTGTGCTGGGTAGAATTCAGACATGTGCTGGGAGCAGTGCAGGGGAACAGCAGCCAGCATTGGAACTTCAGGAGTCAGCCTACTGTTTAGCACAGCAACAGAAATTTTTACCTTGGCATCTTCCCCCAGGGGGTTGGGGGAGGATTGTCTTTTGAATGCCCTTTGCTACTGCTGGGCCTTATTATGCTTGTTGCTACTGTGGTCTCCTTGTCCCTTTTGTGAGGAAGTTCTATGCGGGCCATTAACCCCTCACTGGGCAGTGTTGCTGGCACACATAACAATGGTGATGATTTTCCCTCAGTTAAATTGGTGACTCTATTGAAACTCCAGAAAGAATAACTAAAAAACATGTATAGTTAAAAACAATAGATGTTTTCCACATATAGTTACAGGGTTAAATTAGGATGCTTTTCCAGCTGCCTTAGAATCAGTAACTTAAGAAGAAAGCACTTTTTTTTTTTTTTTTTTTTTTTTTTTTGCTAGGGACTTGTTTGGTCAGGGTTAGGAAAGCTAGAACAAAGAAAGCTTAATTGCTAGGAACCACAAGTTTCACCTATGAAAAACAGACCCATGATTAAGTAATAACAAACGAGTTTCAGTGCCCATTGTTAGGCCTGAACTTCCTCAACCACAAATAAAATTGACTCTTTCCTGGTCTCTATAATCAAAAGTTTACTGATGAATTTGGGGTGCACCTTAAGGATATAAATCTGTGTATCAGATTCTCCTTCTACCTAAGAAAGGCAAAAAGACCCCTGATTTAAAGTCTTCTAGTTATAATAAACTTGTTTCACTGTGTTAACTAAATAAGAATTGTGTACGTTAGGATACTATGATGTGTACTCGTTCCCTAGCAACCCATCAATTACAATAGAAGCTGGCTGTGAAATTAGTTGGCTTGCTTAAACTCTGTTAATCTTAATAATAATAAAAAACCATTGCTTCTAGGATACAGATGTACTGTGGGGAAAAATATATATGGAAAACTAATGTTCAGGTGTGGGTTTTAAGATAACTTGTTTTTAAAAAATATGGAACTTGTAATCACTGAAATGTAAAGCCTGTAATCATTATGTAAAGTTTAAGCTTATGATTAAGATGTGATTGTAATGTTATCTTTCCCCATGAGGGGCTTTGTTTAAAATATATATATACAGACAGACAGGAGACAGGAGAGAGAGAGAAAAGGAAAAAGGAGAATAGAGGAATAAGAAGGAACAGAAGGAATAAAGAGGGAAGTTTGCCTCATCCAAAAGAGGTGTGGTTTTATTCTTATTATTTAACCCCTCCCTCATGGATGATGAACCCTTGCTGGAACTGGCACAGTAGACATGAGCCTATGAATTGTGGGAAGCTAGTGAGGAGTCCAGAGCACCTGACCTGAGGCAGTTTAGGGAAAAAGTGTGAGAAAGAAAATAACAGAAGTTTAAAGTGAGGACTCTGGAGCCACACTAAGTTTCCAAATCGGACACTCGTTGTGTGACCTCTGGAAAGATGCTTTACTTCTCTGGACCTTGCTTTCCATCTGTGAGTGTGTACTACCCCAAAAGGTTTTGTAGGGATAGATGTCCCATGATCAGTGAGAGCCTCATTCAGCGCATGCCCTATACGTGCCACGTTGGACACTGAAGCTGTCAAGCTGGACTTTGGTGATTGGCCATAGCTGCACGGATCAGGGCTGCACACTGACTTCAGCCTTTAATTCAAAAAGTTCTCTTTTGAGTGTCTGCGTGTCATCCATAGTGATGGGCTGCATAAAGATGCCTGTCATGTGTGCCATGTTCCTCTCTGTCCTCTTCCTCTCTCCTCCCACTGGCCTCCTTCCGTCCCCAACTACCCCTTCTGCCTTTTTTGATATGTTTGTGTATGTGGACACACATACAGAAACACATGTTCACACACACACACACACACACACAAGCACACAATTACATATACACATACACACAAACATATGAATGCATATACTCACACAAAATGCATATGCAGGGGTGCACAGACACACATGCATTCACACATACACACATAGAGGGCACATAAACATGCACACAAATACACATTCATACAGATTTATATATATACATATATATATATACACACATACACAAAGGTGCAATATACATATTCACACATATTTACATACACACAAATGCACATACACATACACACAAATACATACACAGAAATACAAACGTACAGACACACACACACACACAGATACATATATATACACATAGGCACACATATACACACATTCACACACATGCAAAGGCATATGAACATAGACACATAGACACACATATATTCACATATTTACACACACATAAACACACACAGATATATATACACTCACATACATACATATGCACATATATACATTTATACACATACACATGCACAACTATATACACATACATAGATACATATATATACCCATATATATACATATATACATTCACATACACACAGATACACATATACATTCATGTATACATTATACACACATTCACACACACAAATATGAGCACACATATGCACAGGTACATACATATGTCCATACACATATACACATGCACTCACACACATACACATATGTGCACATATATACATGTGTAAACATATGCACATGTACACATACACAGGTACATGCATGTGTGTATGCACACATACACACATGTGCACGTACTTACATACATATTTATATCTACATGCGGACTCTAAGTTCTACAAATGAGTGACAGTGTGCTATCTGTCTATCCAGCTTATTTCACTCAATGTCATAATTTCTACTCCATTAATTTTCCTGAAAAACAGCAGAATTCATTCTTTGCGGCTGGATAGACTGTGTTATGTGCATGTGCCACATTTTGTCTGTTCCTGGGTGGATGGACACCCAGGCTTGTGCTGTGACTTGGCTGTTTCCACTGGTGCTGCAGTAAGCATGGACTTGCAAGTGTCACTGCAGGGTGTGGACTTGGAGTCCTCCCAGAAAGGTTGTACCATAGTTCCATTTTCATTTGGGGACGGGGCCTCCCTTCTGACTCGTATGCTGCCTGCACAGTTTATGCTCCACCAGCAGTGAAGAAGGATCCTTCCCCACATCCTCACCAGTGTTGTTGTTCTCTTGGGGCCAGCCAGTCTGATTGGGAGAGGTAGAATCTCACTATGGTTTTAATTTGCACGCTCTTGGTGATGACTGCCTTAAACCCTTTTCATATACTTCTTGGCCCTTTGTTCTTCCTCTTTGAGAACTGTCTGCTTGTTCCATTAATTCATTCATTGGACTGGATCGTTCTCAGTATTTGGTCTTTTGAGTTCTTTATGTATTCTAGATACGAATCCCTTTGGGTGTACAGCTAGCAAAGAATCTTGTGTTCTGCAGACTCTGGTTTACTGTGCTGTTTTTTCCCCTTTGTGTCTGATTACACAGTGCTGCTGTCAATTCTTGCTGTTACTCCCTGAGCTTTTGGAGCCTTCAGAACATCCTAGCCTGCATACGCTGTTAAGTGCCTTCCCTGTGCTTCCCTCTAGGAGTTTCCGAGTTTCAGGTCTTACATTCAGGTCTTTGATTTGTTTGAATTGACTTTTGTACAGGGTGAGAGGCAGGGCCCTGTTTCGTCCTCCTGCCGTGGGTGCCCTGTTTCCCCAGCACCGCTCATTGAGAAGGCTCTCTTCAGAGAATGTTTTAGGCATGTTTCAGGGGAGTGTTTTAGGAGGATAGGGGAAGGTGTGTGTGGCATCCTTGTTTGTATAAAACTTTATTGGAGCAGGAACACACTCCCTTGGGAAGAGCAATGCTGCAGGGACTGCTCACACTCCAGGCCTGTGCAGGAAACACTCAACCAGCCCCAAGGGTGAGGATGGCATCAAAGAAAGGGACTGCCTACTCCCTGGAGGCCCAAGACTTGTCTGGCCCTTGATTCTCCCAGGGGAATCCTCTGATCCTCTAAACACAGGATTGAGCCTTGTAGCTCCTCCAACTCCAAGCTCTTCTGGGTAGTCACTAGGGCCTTTCTGGGTCTTTTGCCAAAAATAATTCTTGAATCTTTAAATCTGGAAAGGAAAAATTATGGAGAACAGCCAGTGACCTTTCTGGTGGCTCTCAATGTCTCTCCTCTTCATTTTTAGCTACTGTTACCCCCAGGACCGTGAGCGCCTAATTATTTCTTGACTAATTGTGTCTCCAGGGTTCTGAGGAAACCTAGAAGCTTGTCTTCCATTATGGCTTCCAAATTAGTTTCTCTTCAGTTGGGTGTGCTTTCTTTGTCTTTCCATCTTAGTTTGGCCAAAAATAGTCTCTCAAACAGAGCGAAATTCTCCAAGATTTTCTTCACTTCAATTAACTTTTCTTGGGAGTCTGATTGTGTTAATGAGGTCTTTGCTGCTCAGGATCAGGGTCCTAGATTGCTAGGCTGACATTTTTTTGTGCCAAGTCACAACCTTACCTCTTGACCCCTATCAATATGGGGGAGGGACAGATATAGAAGGTGACAGAATCTGGTGAACCTAGACCCTGTAACTTATAAAACAAGATCTTGTATATGGTCAGTTTCCAGGAAGTTGATATATATATACACACACACATACATTTGTGTCTGTTTTTGTCTGTGTCTGCATATGTGTTGTCTATGTCTGTGTGTGTTGTCTGTGTGTCTGTGTCTGTGTGTCTGTGTCTGTGTGTTGTCTCTGTGTGTGTTGTCTATGTCTGTGTGTATCTCTGTGTCTCTGTGTGTGTTGTCTGTGTGTGTGCTAGTGCATATGTGTGCACACATGTAGAGGCCAGGTGTCAATCATGGATTGTTCCCTGGGCTTCTGTCCACCTTGTTTCTTGAGGCAGGATCTCTCACTGGCCTAAAATATGCTGATTAGGCTGAGATGGCTGCCCAGCCTGCCCAGGGATCTGCCTGTCCCCACTTTCCTACACCTGGCTTTGCATGGGTGCTGAGGACTAACCCCAGGGCCAGGCTTAGCCATCTCCCCAGCCAAGTGCTAATACTTTAAATATGGTGATTAGGGGTCAGAAATGGGATGTATTCCCTCTTCTCTGCTTCTGGTTTCCAGAAGTCAGCTATGATCAAAACTGGTTTGTTAAGTCCAGCAGCAGAGTGCTTAGCCTAGCTCACCTTAGATCATTGTTCAGAGGTCCAAGGTGCTGCTTTCAGTTTTACAACTGTATGCACACCCCTCACTGTATTTCACATCCTGCTGGAGCCTTGCAAGACATTAGCCTATTTCACAGATGGAGAAACTGGAACCCAGAGAGATTTAGCCACAGGCCTTAGGTCACACAGCTGAGCAGGGGCAGAGTCACTGCAAACACCACATCTGACTTTTCAAAACAAAGTTCTTCTTGATCTCTGCTGGTGGCTTTGTAATAGTCTTACAGCCCCAAAGCCAGGCTAAGCCAGGAGTCTGGTTACATGGGCCTCAGTGGACTTGAGGCCAGGAGATGGGCACATTCATCTGGCCACCTCCAGAGACTGAGGGAACATGGTGGGCTCCACACAGGGAATCAAGGGTTTGAGCGCCCTTCAAATCTTAGCTATGCCACTTTCTAACTGTTTGGTGTAGGATGAGTCCCTTTTCACCTCATACTTCACAGTAGGGAAGCAAGGCCCACCCACAGGCAGGGCAGAAGGCCCTGGACAGGTGCTCCATGAACACCAGCTCCCTCTTCTCCTTCTTCTCCCTCCTCTCCTCCTCTTCCCTCCTCCCTGTCTGGCTCTCTTCTTTCCCCTTGCCCTTCCTACCTCTTGGCCTGGTCCACCTGCCTGCGTCCTATAGTGCCCTAAGCACTGAGGACTTTCTGAGAGTGAGCTTCAGAAAGCCAGGAGTCATGCTGACTGAAGATGAGCACATTGAGCTCTTGTTCACCATGACAGGGGCTGAAATGCTGACTTATGAAGTAGAGGGTATTCCCCTGGCCCATGGTTGTGGGGGTCTCAGTCTGTGCCAGGCACTCCTGTGCCTTTCAGTCCTCATTTGGGAACTCTGGATGGCAATGAAGGGAGTGTATAGGAAGTTAAATACTTCATGTCATGACTGGGAAGTACAAGAGAGAGTCAGGGTCCCAGAGGCCCCTTCGCAGGCACATAATCAAAGATGGGTTTTTCTCAGCCCTCACCTGTTAAGGGTTCCTCCTTCTTACAGTAGCTCCATACTGGGATCCAGGCCTGGGGGGAGGGGACACAGCAGATCTAAAGCACAGCAATGGAAAGAGGATGCTGAGAAAGAGGGAGAGGACAGCAGAGGTTTAAAGATAAGACACTCAAGAAGTCAAATCCTTGAGAGATGGCTCAGTGATTAAGATCACTTGCTTGCAGAAGACCTGGGTTCAATCCCAGAACACGTATTTGATGACTCACAACCAACTATAACTCTGACCCCAGGGGATCCGACATGTTCTTCTGGCCTCTGCAGGCACCTGCACATACATGGCATGCGCATGTGCACATACACACACACATCATTTAATAAAAAAAAAAAAACTTTAAAGATGAAAGTCACAGACTCCCTGTGAACTGGCCACGGTGGAGATGAGATCTGTTTTTAAATACAGAGCTCCGTATAAAGTGTGACTAGGGCAGGAGAGCAGGGCTGCCTTCAGGTAGCAGCGCTGACCTCCTGTCTCAGGACTCTTTTGGAGGTTTTCTGCTGATTTACAGGGAGCGTCTGTGATGGAGCAGCTTGGGAGCTAGGCCCAGAGACTCCTGTCTACCTGGGACCTAAATGCAGATTCCATCTCTGACTGGCCCAGCTCTGACCCTGGACCAAAGATGCCACCCACCTCTCTGTGTCTCAGAGATGTCATCTGTGAGGTGGAGTGATGGGCGTTCCTTGGCCATGGGACTGTGCAAAGATTTTGTCTTAATCACAGTCCCATGGCTTAGTGATGGTAATGAATACATTTTAAGAAATGCATTATGAGAACATCTTGGAATATACAATATCATGGAGACACTGCCACGTGGGTCTCCTATTCACAGGAACATTGCTATGCAGGACATGGCCATATTTTTATCATATTTTTATAGCTAGCTATTACTATAGCATAAATATAAATAACATACATGATATATATGAATAATATATATATATATATACATATATATATATATATATGAATAAACCAGGCATACCTATAATCCTAGCACGTGGGAAGCCGAAACAGAAGGATTATGAGTTCAAGGCCAGCCCTGGCTGTTTACCAAGACCCTGTCTCAACAACAAAAGCAAAGCAATAAAAGAAAGAAACTTTAACAAAATGTATGTTATACATCATTCTAGAGGGACTGGAGAGATGGCTCTGTGGTTAAGAGCACTGACTGCTCTTCCAGAGGACCTAGGTTCAATTCCCAGTACCCATATGGCAGCTTACAACTGTCTGTAACTCCAATTTCAGGGAATCTGATACCTTCACACGGATATACATATGGAAACATACATGCAAGCAAAAATGTCAATGCGCATAAAAATAGATAGATAGATAGATAAGAACAATCTAGAATATACAGTAACCATAAGAATAACACCTTAAAGTCTGGTCAGGTACAATCCACCTAATGCAAATGCCACCTGCCTCCAGGGTGGTAGGACCGAGATTGAATGTCTTTCTCATTTAGGATAGCTCTAGGTTGCTGGAGTGGTGAACTGGGGGGGGGGGAGCATGCTTTGGGGGAGGGAATGGCTGCTAACCCTAGGTCACCACAGAGTCTTCAGTGCATGGCTGCACTCAGGCCAGGCACCGGGTGGCAGCCACACTGCTGCTGTGGTGATCCAGGACAGCACTGGGTGGCAGGCTTGTCCTGGTTTTAAGGATACCCAGTCCCCGCAGTGTGGAGGAGGTGCTGCCGGCTGAGTGCCTCTGCATCTTCCCACGCCCTGTGCTGTCCTGGAGTGACCCCAGTTTGCCTGGAGTACAGACTTGCCACCCACCCTTGTCCCAGCCCTGGGAGCCCACTAGAGTCAGAGTGCCCAAGGCTTCACAGAGTGCTCTGTGCAGTGGTAGGTGTGTTTCGTCCCTTGGGGTCCTGCCGCAGCTGTTCTTGCCCTGGCCAGACATTAACCACCTGGTAGGCCCCTACTCTAGCCCAGCACATTTCTAGACATTTCTTACACCAGCCCTGCCCAGCAGGTCCCAACAACAAGACCTAGGTAGCCACTAGCCCCATAATGCTTTTGGGAGTCATTGAAGACTGCCCTTCCTGGCTAGCTCTGTCCACAGTCTCTCCAGGCCCTTCCCCAACTCTGGAAACTAAGCATTTCCTCCTACTCTTTCCCCAAGCTCAGTCCTTGCCCAGACCCTTCATCTCCCTCTGGGTACACTGAGGGCCTCTCTCAGTAGACACCTTGTACTGCCTGACTCCCAAGTCCAGCCTGCCCAGCATACTCCATCACCATGAATCGTTCCTTCCCAGGATCCTGCTCTCTGCGGTGAGCTAGGTCTGAGCTATCCACAGATAACCTTTCCCCAAGGCCTGGGCTCACAGACTGGATTCTCTGGCTCAGACCCCATCACTGTGTGGCCTTGAACAAGGTAGTCTCCTTCCAGGTGAGTAATCCTAATATAGAAAAACAGGCAGTAGCACTCTCTTACAGGGAGCAGGAGAATACATGCCAAAGTCCCCGGCTAGTTAACACTGTCTCTGCCATTAAGGGGAGCTTTCATTTGTTCATTAACTCATTCATTGATTCATTCTTTGTATATTGAGCATGTTCTATGAGCCTAGCCCTTGGGGGTACAATGGCTGTCAGAGTCCAAGGCTGGACCAGCCTTCCTGAGTGAGCTGTTTGATATAACCCACACGTGCACGTCAGAACACTGGCTGATTCAGTTTTACTGTCTCATATAAGTGTCCTAGTGTTGGGGTCAGTGGTGGCTCTATCTGGCTACCAGAAATGCCACATCTTGATTTCAGCAGGATACAGGCCTCTTTGTGGGGAATGTGCTTCTGGAATGGAGCCTTTACACTGTAAGGAGAGAAAGCCAGAAGCTGAGACCACCCCCAAGAAGTTCATAAATGGGGCATTCTCCCAGACCTTGGACCCCACACCCTGCAGCCTAGCACAACAGCACAGATCGTGCCCTGGATCTGCAGAGAGAGCAGAAATGATGACATGAGAAGCATGGAAGTTCCCAGTGCTGGTGGCACACGTTCACGCTGCTTTGACTCCTGGAATAACTGTTTTAGCAGGGAAACCTGGTCAAAGGGGAGGGCGGGATTCAGGAGCACCACAGCCTCTGCTTTGTTGGAACAAAGTTTCAAATTGTTCACCCCGCTTCTGCTTGGGGAAACTGTGTCAGAGCCCTTCCGGACCTGTCACTATTAACCACCCACAACTTTTCAGAGTTGGGAACCGAGTGGTTCAGAGAGAAAAAAAAAAAAAAAAAAACCTGCCCTAGTTTTGTAATTGGCTCCCATGGCGCTGCTCAACGGTTATTAAAATACGGACACAAAACCTCCCAGAGAAATTGCTCTGGGCCTCCATTTATCATGTACGTCGTAAGACAAGCAGAGGCCGTCCCACGGAGTGTCAGCTACCGGATGCCTCAAGGTCAGATAATTAACTTTATCAGGAATAGTCAAATCTGCAAAGGGAATGGGGCTAAGGGTTCGGGAGCCCCTCGCGGATGGAGCCCACCGCATAGCACCGCCTGTCTAGCACGTGCTGCTCTCACTCCCCTTCTGAGAAGGTGACTGTCTCTCCCATCCCCAAAGCCGGCAACGGGGAGGAGAGCAGCAAAGTCCCAAGACAGTAGACAAAGTTCTCTTCGTGCCTGCGCTGTATATTTTTCTAGGCCAGTGGTTCTTGCAGCTGTGAGGCCAACAGCAATAGCCTGCCCTGGGAACATTCTAGAAATGTCCATTCTCAGGACCCTCCCCAAGAGGCACTGGGGCTGCAACCCAATCCTGTGTGTTTTTTGCACACACCCCACAGCCAAGTCTGATGCCCATGAAAGCTGTGCTCTGTGAAGCCAGCAGTGGAGAGCGAGGACTGGGGCGGGGCACCACTCCAACAGGGCCCCTGTCATGAAAGGGCTCCCTTTAGGAGCTAGAGAGCTCTAGGTGACAATCGCTGTTGGTCTCAGGACCACAGTCACAGCCGGTGTGACAGCACTCAGGAGGGTGAGGAGGAGGTGGGAAAGAGGCCGGATAAGGTGAGTGGTCAGGGCCAGAGGATGAACTAACTCATCCCACAAACATTTGTCAAGCTCCTGTTATGTGACTTGAATGTTTATCCCTAGATTCACATCTTGGACGGTCACATATTCATGGTGATTGTAGGTTAGGCCTCTGAGAGACCAATGGGTGCTGAGGGCTGAGCCTTCGTGGAGTAATTGGCTTGTGGGTCACCCAGGGAAGGCTTCATTATGAGAGTGAGCCTACTGGACATGTTGCTGTCTCACTGTGCATTGCTCTGTGTCATCTCTGGACCTTACAGAAGGCCTCTGTCACTTGCAGTCCCTCTACTCTGGGTACCCCAGCCTCCAAAACTACCAGGTAGAGAGGGTGTTGGTTTGGTTTGGTTTATTTAATAAATGGCCCACTCTCGGGGCTTCTGCTCTATTCTACTTTTTAATTAAATTTAATTTTTATTTACGTGTATATGTGTGTGCTTGCACACATGTGTGCAGCTGCCCTCTAAGGCCAAAGGATCCTCTGGTTGTGAGCTACACGGAGCGGGTGCTGGGAAATTCATGTCCCCTGCAAGAGCAGCAAGTTCTCTTAACCACCGAGCCATCCCTCTGGCCCAGATTCTGTTCTGGACCCTGGGAACATGGGCAGCAGAGTCCCTGCCCTTTGGAAGGGTGTGTGCTGCAGGATAAAGGGGTCTTGTACTGGTGAAGGCAGTGAATGTGGTCAGCAGAGGTGAGAAGGAGCTAGCTCAGAGGAAATGGCAAGCATGACGTGGAAGACTGGAGGAGCCAGTGCCCACCCGGTGTGTGGGAAGCAGGGTGGGAGGGACAACTGACTACTTCTCAGGTCAGATGGGGTCCACCGGGGTCCACCGTGAGGTGATGTTCACCACTGCCTCCAGTGGCGGTTCAGTGTCTCTTGGGGGTAATGGGAAGATCCTAGTCCTACTTCAAAACCAAAATATTTCTGGGCTCTGGAAGGGTAGCTGAGAGACATTATTGGGCCAGGTATTGGGAAAGGAGGTGACATATGAGAGTTGAGCATGAACTGAGGATGAGGGGATGACAGTAATGGGGTGATCCTCATCCTTAGGACACGACCCAGTTCTATATTCACAAGCTTCGTGGCTTAGGGAAGTCCTGGCTCCCAAACAGCCATCTCCTCTGAAGGCAAGGAGAATGGCTGCTCTGGTATGAATGTCCCTCTCAAGCCCATTTGGAAATTCAGTTGCCATAGGGGCAGGATCAAAAAGTAGGGTAGGGTCCTTAAAAAGCAATGGTCCTGAGGGTTCTGCTCTGGGAATAGACTGACACTGCAACTGTGGGTGTGGCTTCCTAATACAAGCCTTTTGCCTTCTTGCCTCTCCCACAAGATTGCAAAGCACAAAGCTCTCACTAGATGCCTGCACCGTGCTCATGGCTTCTCAGCCTCCAGATCACGAGCCTGATAAACCTCTGCTGTTTATAAGTTACCCAGCCTAGAGTGTTCTGTTACAGTCAAAGTAGACTGAGATAGTGTCCACAGTGGGAAACATATATGGGATCTAGTCTCTGGAACAAGCCAGGCAATAGGGTCTAGAGCTGACCTCTGGTGGGAGCTTAGGTGAAGAGTGGGAGGCTGGGAATTTGGTGTGGGTCATAAGTGGCCTTAGATTGAGTAACTGGTCACATTCTTCCCATCCTCACTTCAGCAAGCCTTGGTTTTCTCTCCTGTAAAATGGGTGGGATAGCTATCCATGTCTGAGGACAGATGTTAGGATTAGATGGTGTTCTTGTGTCTGATCATATAGCATATCACTGTCCAGTGTCTTCTTCAGTCTCTTTCTACCATTTATTTTGAGACAGGCTAGGCCATCGAACCTACTGATAGGCTAGAATTGCTGGTCAGCAAGCCCTAGGAATCCTTCTCTCTCCACTTCCCCAGGTCTGGAATTACAAGTATATGGCACCACAGCTAGCTTTTTGACATGGTGCCGAGGGTTCAAACTCAAGCCTCATGCTTGGACAGCACACACTTCACCAACTGAGCCATCTCTCCAGCCTCTGAAATGTGTGGTCCTTAGCAGAGCATCTGGAAGAAGCTGAGCCATCACTAAATGGTTGCTGCTGTATGGTTGTCACCATCACCGTTGGTACTTGTGAGCAGGAAGTGATGTCTCTGGACCGCCTGAGACACACCCTGAATGGTGATGCCAGTGTGATCAGCTGCAGGGCCCTGTGATACGATCCTTAGACGAGTGAGAAGCAGGAGGGGACAGCAAGGCATCAGCCATAACCCGAGAGTAACAGAGATCCTGACAATATTGGGCTGTGGCAAAAAGGAGATGCATTATGGTCACCTCTCCCAGAAGCCTTCCTAGATTTTTATGAGGGCTCCTTGCACTAACTTTAGGGGACACAAATCCTGACTGTGATGTACTAGCCAGTCGCTCTGTAGGAGTGAATGCCACTGGATGCTGGAGCCTGAAAATGGTCCATCCTTATACTTCCAGGGTCAATCTCAGGGTGTGCAGCATGTACTTAGACGGAGAAACGAGTGACTGCAACAAAGAAGGAATGCTTAAATGGTGAGAGTCAATTCATCATCTGATCCAAGAAGAAATAAGCTGGGCTTGGAGGCAAGGTGCCTAGACCTTGGAAGCCTCTTAGCTGCGCCAAACTGTACCTCCCATCTGGACACTAGGTGGCGCCACTACCACCATAAAGCCCTCCGGGCAGGGACTGAAGTGAAGGGGACCTGCTTCTTCAAGGGCACAGGCCTGTTTCCCTTTGCTCCAAGTTATCAGAGAAGCTTGCTGGTGATGACAGTAGGCTCACAGCAGCAGCTCTGGAATCCACCCAGGCTTTTTCCTGAGATACCTGTGGCTGGCCTTTGGTAGATGGAGCAGCAAACTCTTCTCCATAATGAGAGCAGCCTTCGGGGCTCCCGGCTGAGGGCCGTGGCTGCTGTACCATTGGAGAACTAAACACCGTTCCTCACCACGCCTTCCTATCTCATGTGTATTTTTCTTTTTTAATATTTGCTTTGCATTTATGTATGCACATGTATGTTTCCATGTGTGTGCAACCACACATGTGTGGGTTCCTGCAGAAGCCAAAGAGGCCATCAGATTCTTTGGAGCTAGAGTTACCGGCAGTTGTGAGCCACCAGACAAGGGTCTGGGAACTTAACAGGGGTCCTCTGCAGGAACAGTGAGTGCTCTTAAGCACGGAGCCATCGCTCCAGCCCTCATGTATTTCTTACAAACACAGGATGTTCAGTGCCTACCATAAGCACCCATGCTAGGATGTAATTTTCTGGTCCTCAGAGCCTTCAGCAGTGTCCCCAGTGATGTCCTTAGGGCCAGGCATCCCATCCTGGTCCAAACACTGCACTGAACTCTCATGTCAGTTTGGAGAGGTCAAAATGGTTCCAGGACAAATCTGGAATTTGTGGCAAATCTCTAGCCCCAAATTTACTTTCCTTGGGCCAGTCAATACACACAAGCCTTCATTCCTTCATTCATTCATTCATTCTCTCCTTCATTTCTTCACTCAAGAGTCCTTCACCCTGGAACACCTCCATTTTCCAGGTCACCTGTGATATAGAATGTTCGTGACCTATAGCCTGACTGTTGTTTCTGTCTTACTGGATTGCTTGTTTTTTACAGAAGGGATGGTGGTGCACACTGTAGTCCCAACAGTTAGGAGGCCAAAACAACAGGATCGTGAGTTCAAGACCATCCTGGACTTCATAATGAGACCACACCCATAGGCACAGCATAGTTTTTCTTTGCTCTCTTACTGGTAAATGCAATCCTGATTCAACACCCAAGGAAGCAATGGCCACAGAAGCGGCCCTGTGTCCTGGGTGCGTGTGAGGGTCCTTCCTCTATATCCGGTGTGACTATTGACCATCACAGGCTCTGAGGCTGGGGGACTGTGCCATCTATCACTTTCCAGAGGTTCCTCCTCGAGCCTTGGGAAGTTACCTCATAAATACTGTGCTAACCAGCAGCTGACTCCAGATTTGAGGTGCTCTCCAACTCTGGAGTGACTGTCTGGTCCTCTGGCTCTCTGCCTACAGGGGCTGGCCTCCTCAAGCCCTGTGGAGTCTCCCTCTGCCTCCTCAGCTCAGGAGACTGAATTATTGGCCCACAATTGTTATAGCCAGGAAACTTTTTCTAGAAAGGAAGCCCGGCATCAAGAGCCCCCTCATCTCCTCAGGATCACCATGTTCCTGCTACCTCATAGCTAAGAACCATGATTTCATGTAGTTGTGTCCTTTCTTTTCAGCTGCTGCTGGTGGTGCTAGTGTTGTGTTGTTGCTGAGGTGATGGTGGTGTTGGGGGAGTGGAGGTAGTAGTGTTGTTGCTGGCATGGCAGCAGTGGTGGTGGCATTTCTGTGTGTAATCTCGTCCCTGTTACCAGGAACAGAAGGGTATATTATTTGTTACTGAGTACATCACCAGAGAAATTGGTTTCTCATAGTTTTTAAGTTCTTAGTTTGTCACCGCATTTCCAAGGCTAAAGTTTTCTTCAAATGTATACAAAGCATGTGTGTCAATCAGACGTTTCATTGCTGTGACAAATACCAGTGAAAAACAAACCAGGAGAGATTTCTTTTGGCTATAGTTTAAGAGGATGATCTTCCAGTTCTCTGGGCCTTCGGTGAAGCAGAGCATCATGGTGGCCAGGAAGCAGAGAAAGGGATGGGGCTATAGGTATACCCTTCAAAGCCACATCCTGGGGATCCCCTTCCCCAGTGAGGTATACCTCTGATGTTTCTACCAACCCCCAAAATAGTGCCACCAGCTGTAACAACCTTGTCTTGGTATTTACCATCATTTCACCAAGTCACTACAGTCTCTGAGAGCAAAGGGTCTACAGGGCAAATCCCTTCTTGTTACTGATTCTCATACTCCCAGCACAGAGCCTGTCCCAGAACAGCTCTTAGTGATTGATGGATGCTTGGGTGCATGGATGGATGCATGCATACATGCATGCATGCTTGGGTGCATGGATGGATGCATGCATGCATGGATGCATGGATGCATGGATGGATGGATGGGTGGATGGATGCATGGATGGATGGATGCATGCATGCATGGATGCATGGATGCATGGATGGGTGAGTGGATAGATGGATGGATGGGTAGAAGAACAGACAAATGGATAGGTGGTTGTATTGCATGGGGATTTAGGGAGTAGACTCCAAACCTATGTCTGGATTTCATTTTAAAATTTGTATGTAGAGGTATTTTATGTGTGCAGCTACATGTGTTAAGATGCACAAGCGCAGAACAGCGGACAACTTCCAGGAATCTGTTCTTTTCTTCCACTGTGGGTTCCAGGGATCAAATACAAGCTGTCAATCTTGCACAGCAAGTGCTTCTACTCACTAAGCTCTCCACTGACTCAATGGCTGAATCTCCTCACATGGGATCAAAATTTTTTCTATGCTCGGAATACAACTAAAATGTGGGTTCTCTGCGAGAAGCGGTGACCGCAGCGTCACTCTTTCTGCACAGGGATTTCTGTTTAGTTTTTTATCTGGCTCACTTTGCTCAGCTCTGTCAAGTCAGTGTGATCAATAAAGCAGCTTACAAAACGTTTTCTGGAGTAGAATGAGCAGAATCTGACCTTGTATACAGGAAACTGGAGGAATATGCTTGAAGTGGGACTTGCACTGGGGCTGCTGGGTTGTCTCCAGCCCCTGAAGTGCAGCAGCCACCCTGCAGCCATCAGTATCTATTAAATCTTCTGGCTTGGAACCAAGTCCTCGTTTTCTATGTATGTTTGTTGGAGGGTGTGTGTGTGTGTGCACGTGCGCACGCAGGTGTGCTCACCCCTGCACTCATCCACTGGTGTCTTCCTACATCACCCTAAGTTTTTGAGATGGTTCTCGTTGGTTGACCTAGAGCTCAAGGATTCATTACAGTGGCTGGCCAGCACGCCTGGGGAATCTGCCTGTCTCCATCTCCTCTAGGGCTGTGTTGTGGGACCACACCTAGCTTTTACATGAGTTCTGGGATCTGAACTCTGGTGTCCATGCTCCTGTGACTAGTACTTTACCTTTAAGCCATCTCTCCATCTCTATAAGGATTTTTGGACTTAAAAATATCATCTTAATTTGTAGGGATATTTTGCCCACATATATATCTTTGCATGTCTCTAGTGCCCACAGTGGCTAGAAGAGGGAATCAGATTCCCCCAAACTGGAGTTCAGGATGTTTGTGAGCTGTCATGTGGGTTCTGGGAATAGAACCTGGGTCATCTGGAAGAGTAGTCAGTGCTCTTAACTGCTGAGTCACGTCTCCAGTCTTGAGCTCTTGTTTTGTTGGTTTTTAAATTTTTTAAATAAAAATATAAGGGCCGTAGAGATGGCTTGGTAAGTAAAGTGACTGCCATGAAAACTGAAGGACCTGAGCTTGGATCCCCCGGCTGGTCATGGGGGTATATACTTGTAATCCCAGAGCTGGGGGTGGCGAGTTCAGAGACTGGAGGGCCTCTGGGGCTCACTGACCAAATCTTTAAACTCTAGATTCAACAAGAGACCCTCAAAAATTAAAGTGAGGAGATATAGAAGATGCTGACATTGATCTTTGGCCTCTATATGCATGTACATATATGTGCATGCATACACACACACACACACACACACACACACACACACAAAGACAAAAAAATAAAGTAATAAAGTATATTCTTAGTGCTGAATATATTGCCTGGAAACCCAGTGTGTGGTTTGGGGGGTCTGTCACTAGAGTTAGCTTTGCAACTATTAAAAACGAAAAATTAATTGCTCTCAAATTCTAGCAGCTTAAAATAGTAATTTTATTCTCTTGTGGTTTCAGTGGATCAGGGACTTCACAGAAGCCTTGGCTATGTGATTCTGTGTGGGATCTGTCCTATGTGACAGAGTAAGCCAGAGGCTGAGCAGCATAGGGTGGGGCTGGCAGAGCTTCCTGTGTCTTCACAAGTCCCCAGCCCTCTCCCTGTGGCCTCTCTGCAGGGCCATGTTTGGGATTTCTCACAGCCCAGCAGCCTGAAAACTGACTGCCATGGTGGCTTAGAGCTCAGAAGGAGAATGTCTAAAGAGCCCCAAGGTAGACAAACTTGCCTTTTATGATCTAGCCATAGAAGTCACATAATGTCACTGCTGCTGGTCTCTGTAGGTAGAAACAGAAAGCCCACCTAGTTTGAGGGGAGAAGATATGGACACTACCTCTCAATGGAAGGAAGACACAGTTGTAGTAACAGCATGTGTGTGGGATGGGGAGTATGATCAGTGGATAAAAGCTTGCCCACAAGCAGGCATGAAGGCTGAAGTTTGGATTCTTAGAGTCTCAGCACCCTTATAAGACTGTGTGGGGGCCAGTGAGATGTCTCAGTAGGTAAAGGCATTTGGGGTACAAGCCCAGTAACCCCAAATTTGATCCCCAAAACATATGTAAAGATGGAAGGAGAGAACCAGCTCCACAGAGCTGTCCTTTGACCACACATGTTCCATGACGTGTGAACTGTTCCCTTTCAATTATGCATACACACAATAACAAATGTTTTAAAGTCTAAAGTAAAACAGATATGGCAGCTTGTCTGAAACCTCAGCACTTAGAGATCCCCAGGAGAAGCTGGGTCATGGGGCTAGCCAGCTCGACAAGCCCTGAGTTCAGTGAGACTCTGCTGTAGTAACAAAGCAGGAAGTGGTTGAGTAAGACACTGGACGTCAGCCTCTGGCTTTCAAATGCACATGTAAATTTGTACCCACACACTTGGGTATGCACACACATATGTGGACACACATGCACATGAGCAGACCCCATACACATGTGAAACAAAGAACCATGTAGGGTGAAGGGTTTTCTTGCATCTGTCGTTAGAAACCATGGCCTGTCACAGCTAGCTTGGGAGACACGCTCAAGACGGTTTTGATTGCACCACGAAGATCTATAGAGTAATCTGATAAACTACAACGGCAGAGGTTGGGAGCAGTGCATGTGGACCAGGCCAGGAAGGCTGGGTCAAGTGAAGGTCTGTGGCTCAGGAGTAAGGGAGGTAGAATTAGTTAGTGCTCAGGGAAAGGATGAAAGAAGGAGGGCCGCATAAGGTCAATCCCATCACTGTGAGCATCTGGAAACATCGCCGTCTGTTTCTTCTGCATATGAGTTCTTTCCCGCACTGCTATCACCATGGCATTTACTCGATAACAAGTTTAACTGAAGTTAATCATTTTCCATCTTGAAGAATTCTATTTAGTTATTTAAAAAGTAAAATAAAACAAGATCTTGATTTCCCACTAGGTGGGGACACCGTGATATCTCTTCCTTTCTGCCGAGTGTTAACAGAAGCACGTGGAGCAAGTTACGGACACCACGAGATGTGTGCGCGGACTGTTGTGTTTTCCTAGGGACATATATTACTTCCAGTAAGAGTTGTCAAAAGTTCATGATCATTTTAATTTCTGGAAGTTCAAGTTGGCTGTTTGATCTTGGTTTTTTGTTCGTTTGTTTTCATTTTGCAAACAGTGTTTACACTTTCCTGATGAATCTGATCTATTGAGTAGTGCTGGGGGCGGTGCTAACTTGGATGTAATTCCTCGGGCCCATCACCTTGTCTTTTAGACGAAGTCTGTCTCTAGACTAGAGCCAACTGACAGGGCTAAACTATCTGGCCAGTGAGCCCCAGGGGTCTGTCTGTTTCTGCCTCCCGGGCTGGGATTACAGGTGCATGCACTGCACTGACATGGGGCTGGGATTACAGGTGCATGCACTGCACTGACATTTCTTCTTGGTGCTGGGGATTGAACTCAGCTCCTCATGCTGAGTAGCAAGGACTTCACCAACTGGGCCATCTCCCCAGATCATCAATATTTGTGTGTCTATATATATACATACATATGTGTATGTATGTGTATACATGTTGTGTGTGTGTGTGTGTGTGTGTGTGTGTGTGTGTGTGTGTGTGTGTGTGTCTGGCCTGTTTTTCTAGTTCTTGCTTGGGATAGTTGGTTTCTGGTATAGTTTGTGATTTTTCACCCTGAAGTGTCTGTTTTCCTTATAACTTCATTTCTACTCATTCTTTGAAGTCTACAATAAAGCCAGATCCTTCCAGAATAGATCTGTTTGCTTCTGCAGTCTGGTGGGAGCGGTGCCAGACCTGGACTTCATTAATTTAATTTTCCACTTGTGGTGTGGGGACCGTGTTAGTCTGAATTCTTAGGGGCTGCCTCAGGTCTTGTCATCTGGTACCAGGGTCAAGATGAGCATATTTGCTTCATGTCTGCTTCTGTGTGGGCTGTGCTTTGGGGGAGCACATTCCAGGTCACTTTGCCTGCATGCTGAGCTGAGGTAATTGCATGTCAGATCTTGTATCAATGTGTTTGGTCTACTGAACATCCTTCTACTGAGGGGGGTGTCTGTGCTGCCCTCCAGCCACATGACCTGCTCAGATCACCACCTGTGACTCAGTTTTCTAGTGTAGTGCAGAATCAATCAGCACCATTCCCATAGGCATTCCTGAGGATTTAGCCATGCTAAGTCAAGAAACACCACTCAGGCCAGAGGCAGGCCTCAGATGGTCCTTCAGGGAGCTAGGGCTCGACTGTACTAAGGTCTGGAGAATGCCATCTGGTACAGGATCAAAGGCCCCATATGGTGAGGCAGAAGGAATGCAGGCTTCCAGGCAGACCCCAGTGCAAGGTCTGGCTGGGCCACTTGTTATCCATATAACTAGACAAATCACTTCAGATATCCATCTAACCACCCACCTACCCATCTCGCCATTCATCTGTCTACCTACTCACCTATCCATCTAGACATTCATCCATGCATCTACTCATCCATCTACTCATCTAGCTGCACGTCGTCCCATTCACCTATCCATCCATCCATGCACTATGCATCCGCTCATCCATCCATTCATTCATTCATCCATCTACTCACCTGCCCATCCACCTCTGAATCCATGTGTCCGTTCATCCACACACCCGCCCATCCATGGACCTATCTATTCATCCACCCACCCACCTAGACACTCATATGCCTGTCTGCCCACTTACTTACCCATCAATCCATTCACCCCCTCATCCATCCATTCATGTACCTACCCACCCCTCATCCACTCATCCGAGCACATACACACATCTATCACTCACGCCATCTGTCCACCCATCCTTCTACCCAGCAGTTGTTTGCTAAGTGCTTTCTCTACCTCAAAGTTAGTGCTGGGGACTGAGCAGTAGATAAGGCAGATCTTGGCAAATTAGGTCTCTGTCACATTGCACCAAAAATATGTATAGAAACTAGATTGTCAATTAAAATATATGTTTAAAAAACCATTCACTGGTGGGAGGGGCATATCATCTCACTAAATTCAGGTGTTGGAACCTGTCTGTGGCCTGGGGGTGTGACTTGCTCGAGCTACTTTGCTGGGTTGGGAAAGAGCCTAGCTTTACCACTGCCGCTGTCCTTTTTTTTTTGTCATTGATTCACAAGAAAGGCCCACGGAGGTTATCTTTGAGCTGATGAGTTAGTGTGATCCCAGCCCCAAGAGAACAATGAGAAGAGTCGGAATGGGTTGTGGGGAGGGGAGAGAACCAACAAAGACCAGAGATGGTGTCCTCTGTGTCGGGTGTTAATCCTCTGGAAAGGCCCCTACAAAGCTGCCCTCAACCGGGATGGTGAGGGATGGCTCCAAACCTGCCTGTGGACATGGGACCTTTGCATACCTGCTGAGAATGAGCCCTTTGGGCTGTGCATGATACCTCCATCCATGCTTGGGTTCTAGCAGACAGGCATTGAGCAAGGAACCCTAGCAGCTCTGAGGGCTTTGGGCCAAGTCTAGAGATGTGCGTGTGATTCCAAGTTTGGTCCTGCCCCTCTCTTAACTCAGTTACCTGTATGATGATGGGTTTGGTCTTCAGCCTTGTGCTTTAAGGTCAGAACTACTGAGGCCAACACAAGAGTAGATGCTTAATGAACATGCCATAGGAAATGAGCTTTTGTTTGCATGGTTTCCCCTCTCCTCTTTCTGGGACTGAGAATTGCATAGTGCACAGTTTCTTTATCACATTCAATCCCATATACCCTTCAGAGCTAGCTCCATCCCAGCACTTTCTGAGCTGCTGTCTATAGCCCATGTGACTCTCCATCTTCCAAGTGCTCCACCAGTACACTGCCCATCCCTCCCTCCTGTGCCTTCAATCTTGTTCCATCTGATCCAGTCCCGCATGGCCAGTAGAGACTTCCCAAGATATGACTGGTATGACCACCCCCTCCCAAACATCAAAACTCATACCATGCCAGAGCAAAGGGGCAGGAAAAACCTGAGGGTAAAAGCTGAAGGGACACAGGTGCCAGGAAGATCAACCCGAAGGCCACAGCAGCATAGATCAGAGGCAGGAGAAGCCAGTGGGAACTAAATGCCTTGCCTGCCATTGCTCTATGGCTGAGCCCTGGCCTCTTTGAACCTCAGCTTCAAAATGAGATGGTAGGGTTTTCCCCTCCTAAGGCTGCAGGGGGACTCTGCAGATGATAGGTTTGAAGGAGCATCGTGGCCTTTGTACATCAGGGACACTATTATCTATTATAGACATGGCCATCCTAAGGGTTGTTCCTGGGACAGAGCCTGCCATCTCAGAATCTTTCCCTTTCTGCTGCTCCACGTAATGGCTTGCCCCATGAGACTGGCTGTGTTTCCCATTTTGGCTCTGAGGAGAGCACCAGTCTAGAGTGTGCTTTTTGAGGATGGATGAGTGGACACCCAGCCACTCTGCAAACTGGCTCTCGGCTCTAAATGATTCATGTGTCAGGTTACAAATAGTACCTTAGGCTCCAGTGTCTTATGATGCCTGGAGAGGGATAAAGCTTCCTTAGTACTCTGGACCACAGTGTAGAAGCCAGATGGGGTCCTGTGTGCTAAAGTTAGGTCTAGCCACTCCAGGGTAGAGATTGTTTTTCTCTTCTCTGGGCTCTGAAGCTTTGCTACCATCTTGGTAGAGAGCAAGCAAGCCTGTGTTGGGTGCAATGCATGTTTGATTCATGGCATTCTCTCATACTGCTGGCGGGACCTCTGTCTTTCCCCTTCCCACTCTTAAGACACAGAAAACCATCTCAAAAGCAAGGGCAGGCTCAAAGCTCTGGATCTGCCACTGGACTCTGTAGCCTAAAGAGACATTACAGGAAGCCTATAGTCGCTTCAGACTGTGGACCAAGGTGTCTCCAGCAGCTCCATTGTCATCATCAGGTATCCTTTCTGTGCCCTTTAGCACCCTGGGAAGCCCTCAGAAAAGTACTTTCTGTAGACACGAAGTCACTTCTAGAATAGCACATACCAGGTCAGCCAGCCAGACCCACAAGGAGGGTGAACTGGAGGGAACACCCCACAAATCCTATTCTGCCTGATGGTAGCCATCACGCTGTGCTCCCATGAAGGTGGGGACAAGGGTCTGCAAATGTATAGTGTTGACACATTTATTCCAGCTTCTGAGTTGTCTCACCCTAGTTCCACCTACATAGGAACCTGTTAGGGAAGCCAGTCCTGTGATATCTTCATGCACCAGGTAAAAGCCTGGAGCTTTCCCTGCCATTAGAAGTACACATGTCAATCTGAAGACCATGAGCCACCAGAGTCACCAGCACAGACTTTTCTCTCTGTTCCCCTAGTCGGCTAGACCTGCTAGGCCAAAAGTAATACTCATAATGCCCTGCTCTCCAAGCCTCTGCAGCACAGAGAGTGTTTAAGGGGAAGTCTGACAGTCTCATCTTCATCTTGCCTGCCCATCTCAGAGCCCCCCGCCCCCGCCGGCCCAGATACCACAGGGCATCAGTCTGTGTCTGTGTCACTCCTGTGTCCTGCACCCAGGGCAGAGTTTGGCAGCCCTAAGTCACAGACCACATCGTGACACTCATATGATGGCCCCCCACAGGATCATAACAGAGCTGAGAAGTCCCTGTTGCCTAGTGACATAGTGGCTGTCATAGCCTCATGACAATATGTGACTGACATATCTTCTGATGCTGGGCTCATATGTCTGTGCCACTTGTGTGACAGCAGGGCACATACAGTGATGTCAGGCACACAGTACTGAGGGTGATGGGTGACTGTGCTGGGAGTTTATGTACTTTGTGATTTCAGAGTTTCCTCCTAATTACCAGTGTTGACTGCAGTGTGCTGTACTCTGCCGCCAGCAGCCTCAAGCATCTCATGTTTACTGCCTGCCTTGGATGTGTCACTTTTTCTCGTGCTCTATTTAATCTGGGACCATTTGGTCCTACAAGCAGCAATAGAATGCGTCCTTGGGTGCGCACACACGTGTACGTGCATGCAGTAAGATGGACCATCTGGGGCCGTGTAAATATACTCTTGGTGATGTTAGCACAGTGGGAGAATTGCCTGATGATGCATGTGACAGACGATGCCCCGGTGTTTGGTGAGGTGTGACCGTGTGCGCAGCAGCAGCTCCGTAAGGGGTTGTGACTCAGTTTACCTGGTACATTCATTAATGGGGCAGATAAAGCTTAGAAGCTCCGTAGCCCTACATACAAAAGGTATCTTTCTGTTTTTACAAAGTCTCTTTTGTTTGGTGACGCGGGCATTTACCGATCCTGTCATCTTCACTCAGTGGAGGCGGCATGTCAGCTTTCTCTGCATTAGCTTGGAAATGGCACACGTACACACCCTCGGCTCACAGTCTGCAGGCCAGATCTAGTCAGATGACTCTAAATCAAGGCTAGACATGTGGAAAGCTACATGTAGCTAAGAGCTGCTCTACCCATTTGGCTAGGACTAGACTAGGAGACAGCGCTATAGAGTCCACTGGGACCCCCTGTGCGGTCCTGTGGGCCAGGAGATGCCTCGGACTTGGTAGGGTTTCCTGTGTGTCTCCCCCCAGCAAGAGGTGTAAATGGTAACCCCACAGGCTGGGAAGATGTTTCAGTCAGTAAAGCACTTGCCTATGAGTATGTGGACCTACGTTCAACTCCCAGAACCCACATGAGAATTCCAGGCATGGTGGAGAACTCTTGGAATTCCAGCCCTGGGGATCAGACAGGAAGATCCATGGAGCTCACTGGCTAGGCAGTCTACTCTTGTCAGTGAGCTTCCAGCTCACGAGAGACCCTATCTCTCTGTATTTCTGAGGATGATTTCCAAGGCTGACCTCCCACCTCCACAACAGGCATACATGTGTGCGTACAAACATATATGGATTCATTAATGTGTGATAATAACTCTAGGGAGCAGACAAGTAAACTGAGGCTCAACGTGGGTGACCTCTGGCCTAAGTTCACACAGCCAGCATCAACAAAAGCAAATCCGAAGACAAGGCTCATTTTCTCTCACCAACCCCCAGACCACCACAGAGCTCCAGAGGGCTGAAGTTGCTTTTATGGGGCGCAGGGTTTGGCACTATGCAGAGAAACTAGGGTAGGGGCAGAAGGGGCAGAGGGTCACAGGCTGGCAGTGGCCAGAGGAAGCCCTGCACCTGCCATCTTCAAAGGAAGGAGTCACTGTGCTGAGAGAAATCACTACTGAGGTGATCTGAGGTGAAGGGTGGAGACAAATTGAAAATGGGACCCTGATCTGGGCGAGAGCTGGAGCTCAGTAGCAGAATGCGTACTTAGAACATGCCGGGCCCTGGGTTCAACCTGAGCAGTGCAAATGCATACATACAAACATCCATACATATATACAAAGGTCAAACGTCAAATGTCAGTGTGCTTGTACACACTGTGGCTTGATTTACTGGCTATCCACCACATAAGCTGCTGGATCTTTCCTTAAGTCTCTTGGGCCTCTCTCTGAGAGGAGGACTTTTTCCCCAAGTTCTCAGGTTATTTTTGAAATGAACATTTTCTCCACCCCATGGAGAACTCATTATTCAGAGCTCTTTTTTCTCCCATCATCTTCTTTTTTAGCAGAGTTAAATCCTAGAGGGGATAATAAATATGTACATACAGTTGGGAGCCAAGCAGGAAGAAAGAGGTAAAAGCGAGCTGTCAACAGAGCAGCACAGCAAACTGGTGAGGTCTGGACAGTGGCCCTTGGGGGAGCAGCTAGCCTTCGTGGGGTCTACAGAAGAGTTTGCTTAAGCAGAGAGTCAAGGAGAGAGAGCAACCACCAGGATCTTCTGTCCATGAGAACGTTTGCTTCTGTGCACGCTCCATGGCTGCCTGCCCAGCCCTGGCCCCCCCTTTGCCCTAATTCTGCCCCATTTTCCTTCCCTGGGACAATCCACAGGGGCACTTGTTTGATCACATTTCCCACTCAGCACATGAAAAGTAGGTCACAGATTTGTCTCACAGAACCTGGAGCTCTGAGCATCAAGGCTGCTGCATCAGGTCATAAATGGCAGCCACCTTGGGGGACTCCAGCCAACCTGGAGGACGGGACTTCAGCCAAGGCCCCAAGTCTGCCTTGAAGAGGGTTGCAACACTGGCCAAGCTCTCCCAGAAAGCCTTCTCTGCCCCTCTGATCACTCAGAGCCCATCCATGGCTTCCTGTCACCATGGCTATTTGTCACCTGCGGAGCCCAGCCGAGGCTGTTTGTCACCTGCGGATGGACCCAACCACCATCTGGACTCCAAGGCCTGTAGCTCTGGCCTCTACTGCTCATCCTACACATGCTTCATGCTCCAGGAAGCAGAGATGCCTCTGTCCACCTCCCTCCTCATGTCCCCTCCCTCCCCACCTCACCACATTTGCCCCTGCTATGCCAGCTGCCAGGCTCACCTTCCTTCCCACTCCATTTGCGAGGCACATATACATGGACACACATGCACCTCCACATGCAGTACTGCAGACTACAGGACAGACAGTAATGTCCTCAGGTTCCTTATGAATAATCCTCACTTCCAAGATGAAGGTGTTGGGAGGTAGTGCTCTGGGGAGATGGCAAGCAATGGAGGAGGAGCCCCCACAAATGAGGATTAGTGCCCTCAGGACAGAGGCTCCAGAAGGTCTCTTTGCCTCTTCCACCTTGTAGGAATACAGCAAAATGATGATCAGGAACCAGGAAGTGGGGCCTCCAGATGCTGAATCTGCAGATGCCTCCGTCTTGGACCTCCAGTCTCCAGAAGAGTGGGTGGTCTCTGTTGTTTGTAAGCTGCCTGGACTGCATTTTGTTCTAGTAGCTGACATGGACTGAGACACATGAAATCACATGTGCTTCCTGCAAATGAGCACATGCAAACACACATGTGTGCACACACAAGCACATGGCTATACATTCAAAACATAGGATACATGTGCACACATATGTATGCACACATGCACATAAACACATCCACACACATGTACACACATGCACACACCTAAAAACATGCACTCATACACAAACACATGCAGGCACTCATACGTAAACATACATGTAGGCACACACTCTTGCTCTTACGCACATGATCTTACATAGACTTGTACATGAAGACAGACAGACAGACACACACACACACATGCAAATTCACCCAAGCACAAAGGAACATGCATGCACACCTACACATATATACAAACATCTGCCAGCAAATACAAGCATGTGAACACAAATACACACACACAATGGCACTTACATGCACCTGTGTACATACACAGATATACGTGTGTACAGGTACATGCAAATATGTGGCATATATTCATGTATGCACTCACACATGTATGTAAATACAAATACATGCACACACACACACACACACACACGGACGCACACGGACGCACACACACCTACAGCACCATAGAGCTGCTCACACGTGTGCCCAGACACTTTCTCTAGGTGATTTTAGAGCCTGTCATATTGACAATAGAGACCACTACAAGGGCTGAGAAGTATCCAGTCAATACATACATCATCAAAGTAGCCTTGGTGAGAGACGGAGGACTGAAAAAAGGTGGGTAAAATCGGAGGCAGCTTCAGAAAAGACAGGAGGGGTAGCTGTTCTGAGATGAGATTTAAGCTGAGCTCTGAAAAGAGGGAAGAGGCCAGCCACGTGAAGACCAGGGAAGGGCGTTCCATGCAAGTACAAAGGTCTTGTGTCCGGAGTAAGCTTGGTGTGTTAGGAGACAGAGGGGAGGCCATGGTGGCAGGAGCTGGTAGTGCTGGGGATGTAAGAGAAGAGAATGGAGACTCAGCCTGTCCCCGTGAGGACTCCCAGTCATATGACAAATGTGGACATCCTGAGGACTTGTCCTCAAACACCATGAGCTGACCCGCTTTTAGGGGCTCTCCTCGCCTTGCTCTTGGGATCCCTTTACCTGTGTTCTACCCAGACACTACGCTTTTCAGACTAGAACTGCCGAGTCACTCTCAGCTCCGCCCTTTCCACCTGCACATGGGGTCATCCTCATTCCCTTCCAAAACACTCTCCAGCCCGTTCTTGGCAGCCTGGGGCCTCTCATTTAAATCAGTGCCCCTGTGCAACATTGCTGTTGTCACCTCTCCACAGAGCTCCTTAGACTAAAACCCAGCTGTGTCACCCCCACCTCTGAGACCTTCCATAGCTCCCTGTAGCCTGTAGGTGTGCCACCGTTCAATACAATAGCCACTAACCATGCCTGGCCACTTAAAGGCAGATCGAGTAGCTAAAGGGTTAAATAAGATTGAAAATGCAGTTCCTTGGCCAAATGAGCCATGCCCAATGGTCTTGGTAGACACATGTGGCCTGAGCTACTCTACTGGACAGGATATACATAGGTACAGGATATTCTCTTGTCACAGAAGTTTCTGTGGACATAGGACTAGGGGGTGGGCAGGCATAAATCTAAGTTCTTTGGCCAGGCATGTAAGGCCTCATGTGGTCTGGGCTATCCAGTCCTGTCCTGGATCATTTACCACCAGCCCTTCCTTGCACACTCACTTCTGGCTGTGACACACACCTGACAATTCCCCAACATTGCCTCTCAGCTTCTATGCTGACACGTGTACATATGGACATGCCCCCTGCGTGCATGCCTGTGTGAGCACACAGGTGTGCTTCCATATGCCATTCTGCCCTTTCTTAGAACTACGCTTTTTTTGGGCAGAGTCAGAATATTACAAGATTAGGTTATGGTTACAAATCTAAGTACCCTAAAAGCTTTGATTTGTCACTCAATGTAGGGAAATACCATATTACAATATAAATTATGTTTCAGTAAATTCATTAAAACACAAGGCAGTCAGGAGTGGGCAAATGGCTCAGCCATTAAAATTGTGTCCAATACTCCATAAGTATTGGAGTTTGAATCCTCCAGGTTGGCATGGTGGCCCTCCCACAATTCCAGCCTCTGAAGGCAGAGACAGGGCTTTCCAGAGCAAGCACACTAGCAAGGAGCCACATGGTGAAGTCTGGATTTCACCAAGAGACCCTGCCTCCATGTATAAGGTGGAGAGTGACTGACATAAACCCCAGGCATACGTACCCACATGTGTGTGGAAAAAGGCATAAACACACACGTGAAATGGGGTAAGTGGGGAAGGAAAAAACAAGGTAGGGGCCTTGCACCTGCGTGGATGTGCAGTTTCACCCTCTGCTCTTTCGTTTCACAGTCTAGTCTGCTGCTCTTTTCTAGTCACGGCCTCAGAGTCCCCTCATTTTTCCTACGGCTCCAGAATATTCCATTATGTGAATCCGCCAGCCTTGATTTACTGTGTCCCCTGCTGATGGGCACTCCGGGATGATTTCCAGCCCTTGGATGTTGCAGACAATGGTATCTTAGCATACACTCTCCAGGAGGGGCTTCTGGGTCAGAGTAGTAAGTGGTCCCGTGACTTCTGACAGGAGTCACAAAGCTTGCTCCGTGGGCTGTTCTGGTTTCCACGTACCCACGGCAGCGTGTGAGAGCTCAATTTCCAGGCTTCACTGTTATATTAACATGGCTTTCAAAGTGCTTCTATCTCTCAGCTGGGCAGGTGATACACACTGTGATCCCAAAACTTGGGGAGCTGAGGCAGGAGGATTGCTGCAAGCTTGAGACTGTCCTAGGATGAAGAGCAGGACCCTTCATCAATAAAGCAACAGAATCTGAATGTACCTCTGTCACCACTGAGGTGCAGAGGCTGCCATGTGGCTTTGCATTTGGAGACCTGACCGCTCCTGTTCTTTACCCACTCGATGATACGTGGCTCCTCTTTTCCAACTAGGCTTCTAGAACATCTGTCTTTCGAGGATCAAACCTTTGTGAACCCACCCCATGTTGACATTCATCTTCACTGACCTTGTTTATAGTGTTCTCTTTTTTGTTTTGATCGCCACATAGAATATTAAGGGGCTTTCTTTCGTTGTACTGAATTCAACCATCTTATTCCTTTCTGACTTTTAGATTTCCAGTGAGAAAAAAAGACCTCACCCAGTGCAGGAGATTGCTGAAAGATACTGAGAGGAGATTTCCTGGGCTCTGTGGGATTAAAACTGGGATCCATGGGATCTGCTCTTTCTCTCAGGGGCCCTGCTCCTTGACCCAGTGCAGTACATTTGAAAATGTTAGATGTGTTTATCTTTATTTTATGTGTGTGAGAGTACATAAATGTATATATAAATATATATCAGTGTGCACCACATGTGTGCCTGTGTCAGATCCCCTGGAACTGGAGGTATGGTTGTGAACCATCATGTGGGCACTGGGAACCGAACCTGGATCCTCTGCAAGAGCAGTGAGTGCTCTCAACCCATGAGCCATCTCTCCAGCCCATCACTGTCAATTAATAAACCCCTTTGGGACCCACAGCTTCCTGTGAATTAGAACCCATTTCTGCCTGCCCGCCTCGGTGTGCCCATCTCTTCCCTTTCTGATACCGACTGGTTTGGTTGTTAGGTGTTGATAGTAAAATCTTTCCGGACACCCCTAGACAGACACCTTCCCACCTCTCTGTGTCGGAGATGGCTAAGACCTGGAGGTGTCTCTGCAGGGAACTCAGCATTTCGCCAGTGCTGGGGGTATTCTTGAGATTGGCACCTAAGCCCCCACAGAGCCAGGCCATCTGGTTCCACCAGGTTTGCTCTGCAGGAAGTGGAGCCGGAGTCTGCCTGCTCTTTCCCCATCACTGTGACAGGGGCGTGCAGCCCTGCTGCAGATGGCCATGCCTCACTGAAGATGCCACAGTGGAAAGGCTTTTCCACTGATCCCCGAGACATCTTGGCAGACTGTGGGTACCACTTTGTTTAAACTGCACAGTGCTGCTTGAAGAGCTTCACCGCAAAAGCCTGTCCCCCAAGTCTGTCCACCTTAGCAGATGACACCAAGATGGCTCTGCTCTGTCTCTGGAGCACAGTTTCACAATGGAGTATTTGTAAACAAATGTAAAATCCCACATCATGGCATTCATCCACGGGGTAGCATTTTGGGGCCTTGTTAGGCCCCTGTTCTCCTTTTGCCCTACGGCTCTCTTCCAGCAGGATGACCTTAGCCTGACTGGTCAACCCTCCTCTGCACATTTTCCCAGCCACCACAGTGACTCTTACCAAGGTACTGGAGGCCCCAGGGAGGCCAGTCTCTGAGCCTGGGGCCTGGGCTTCTGGGCTCTCACCTGTCCTTTCCTGTCCCCCCCATCCCCACCCCCAAGCCCCCAACCAGCCTGACAAGGCACCAGCTCCTAGCTGCTGGAGTCCCAGGTCCAGATCAGTATCTTCTCTCTTCACCTCATTCCACTGTCCCATCTGGTCCCCAGGAAAGCCCACAGGGTCTTTTCAGTGCTCAGTGGACCCCCGCTGCTCTTTCCTAATGATTGCCACCTTTACTTTGAAAGAGCCATAGTGCAGTGAGGGAACCCGTGGATCTTTTGCCCTGCTTCCCCCAGCGGCGACAGTGTAGCACAGTTCTCTGTTACTTTTGAGAAGAAAATAGAGGATTATATTATGGTTCTGATCCAGGTTCAAATCCTGACAGCAGATCAAGGAACTTGGCAGCTTATGTTGCTTTTCAGAGCTCCAGGTTCTTCACATGTAAAATGTGTAATAAAAACACTCCCCTGGAAGAGTCATTTGAGCCTACATGAGATAATACAAAATTCTCAAAAAGAGAGACTGACATATAAGTGGAAATTGATAAATAACAATGACTTGTAAATGGTCTAGCCTTGATACTCAATAAATAATAGTGACCTGGATGGTCTAGCCCCTGCTTGCCTTTTCCCATCTGCACCCTTCTTTGCCCATCCTGCACCAGCCACATTGACTCTCTTCCCAATTTTTCCTTGTACTCCTCCCTCACCCCAGGACCTTTGCACGTGATGCCTGCCCCCACCGTTTCCTGGGAGCTTCTCATCTCCAAATCTCGTTACCTCTATTCACTCTCTCGTCTTTGGACCATGCATTGCTTCATCTTCTTTATCAGAGAAGCCTCCATTGTCCACACAGAGACCTACAGGACTTTCACCTCATAGGGCTATGTGTGTTTTAGCTCTCCTTCTTTCCAGGATACAAACATCTAACACAACTGATCTCCTCCACAGTCTGTGAGTTCATGAATGTCAAAAGTGCACTTGCATTGCCCATCTAAGTGTCCCTAGAATTGGGCGGAGGGCTTGGCCCTGAGAACGAGTGAGAATCCATGAACAAACGGCAGAAAAGAAGGGGGAGAGAAAGGGGAACAGCAAGGACAGAGATGAATATTTGACCAGCAAACTGAGCATACATTATGCACCCTGGATATGTACCATCTCATTTAACATGCCAAATTCCTTCTTTAACTGCTTTATGTTTTCTCCCAGCTTTCCACCTCTGGCTGATGTTATATGTTTATTTTGTGTTTGATTTCTTCATTTGTGTGACTGTAGGAACTCAGAACTTTTATCTTCTCCCCCTCTGTGTCTCTGTGGAGGACACTAATGCCTGCAACATCACTGGTGCTCAGTGGTGGGAGGATGAAATACATAAATGGATGAATTATCACAAGAAAGATACGAGGTCAGTATAGCTACTATGTAACTCAATTGGTACTCGTATATATTTGGTAGATCATTCTAGAAGATTCCAGAGAAGAGGAGAAAGTGAGACAGAGACAGCACCATGGGTCTCCATGGAATCCTCTGGGAACCGATGGACAACACTGTCTCTTTGTTACCATGGGGGGAGAGGCTATAGCATGCAGACACCTGCTCCATAGGTCACCGTGAGGGTTGTTCATGGGGTACCAAATCCCCAAAGGACTGCTTTGCCCTGCCCTCAGCATTGGCTAGAGATGAAGCACACTCAGACAGAAGGCCTCCAGCAAAGAGTTGTTGGACTTTTCTGCCAAGAGGACATGGAGGGGCCCCGGCAGAGCTGTTTTGGGATCCCACACCATCGCACTCCCAAAAGCTGCTGCATCTTCACCAAGATGACATTTAAAGGCCACATACATACTAGAGAGAAACCTTTTCCTCTTGGCAGCTGTCTACCTCCACACCCTACCAGTCTCCTTGCACTTCTTGTGACTTAAGGTTCCTTCCTCAAGGCTCAGTTTAAGTCACATGCTAGGACTGGCCTGGTCCAGGTTTACCACGGTTCTGTGGGGTTTGGTCTTCTCCAAGTGTGAAAATTTTAAATTAGTTGATGACATTTAAACATCAAAGTAATTACACAAAACTCCAAATGTCCAGGCTCTCATGAAATGATTGACAGTCTGGACTTCTATCCCTGCTTGGCCGTAGCCACAGGGAGCTGTATGGCTCTCCTCATTCACCAGGCAGGTAACACAGCCTATCCCCTCAACCCCTCGCTTCTCAACTCAGAACTTGGTCCCCACCTTCTCGGCCAGCAGAGCCACTGAGGGTGGAGTCCTGGTACAAGTAACTCTCCCTCTGTGTCGGGTGGATACTCCCCGTTTCTGCTCTCTTCCTCTGAGTCCTCTTGTGTGGACCCTCTTGCTACAATGACCCTGGCCTGCCTTCCTCAGCATTTGGCTTTGGTGCAACCCTGAGCCACATGGGCTATCCCTCTCCTTTCCCCTTCTGAGTCCCAGTTTGAGTCCCGTCCCCATACAACGCCCCCCCCCCCCGACAGTGGGTGGGGCGTGCACACATGTAAAATAAGCAGATTGGTGAGTCCTCAGCATGGGTCCCTCAGCTGTGGCCAGTAGCCATCTTCCCCTGTCCCAGCGTCTCACCCCACACCCTCACACCTTCTCCTTTACCACGAGTCACCTCTGGTGGATGCACTCCTTGCTCCTGCTGCTTTAGCCTCCCAGGAAAACCATTCTAGAGTGGCCAAGAGTCAGCAGACTAGCTGACCCTCTGTTTAGAGCAGAAGCTCTGTCTATAAAATAGCAAAATGAGGGTGAGTGATGACCAGTCATCTGGCTCCCTAGAAACATAGTCTGTTGTACTTTCATCATTATGAGGATTGCCACATTAATTGTTAAAAAAAAAACAAAAACAAAAAATCTAGTCTCACACTGGTATTTCCCTACGTGTACATAACATGCTTTGATCATTCTTGCCCTCCATGCTCTTGGCCTCTCCAGCCCCTCCCCTGCCAGCCCCCTTTCCAGGTCTGACTGTCCTTCTATGTTCAGCTTGTGCTTTTTATTTTCTGCTTTCTCCTTCCCCCTCCTCCCCTCCTCTTCTTCCCTCTTCAGTCTTATCTTCTCCTTCAGCTTCATTTTTAACTTAAAAAAAAAAAAAAAGAGAAAGGAGCAGGGTGGCACAGTTTAGAATGTGACATCACACAGTCCAAGCCGGCCTTGATCTCACTAGGTACCGCAGGCTGGATTCAAGCCCGTGGTGGGTCCTCCTGCCTCTGCGCCTAAGCACTGGAATTAGAGGCACGTGCCACATGCCAGCCTCTTCTCCAGATGTGAGAGGAAACATTCTGTCTTTCTGCAGCTGCCTTGTTTGTTAAATGTGATGACTCCATTGCATCCACCCTGCTGCAGAGGGCAGAACGTCAGTACTCCTCATGACTCAGCAAACCACCCGCTCACACACACAAGCACACACATGCACACACATTCACACACATATACACATATATGCATTCACAAGCACACACACATGCATGCACACACATGCACACACACATGCATGCACACACAGACTGTATTTCCCTTATATGTTCATCTGTAGATGGACACCTAGGCTGGCCCAATGTCTAGAGTGTTATGAATCAAACTATAATGAACATGCATGTGCAGATACCTCTTTTGTATGCTGACCTCATTTCCTTCAGTTATATTCCCGGGAGTGGCCTGGCTGTGTCATATGGCAGTTCTATTTTTAGCTTTTTTAGGAAGCTCCCTTCTGACTTCCATGGCAGCTATGGTAATTTACATCTCCACCAATAACATGCAAGGGTTCACTTTCTCCACATTCAGCATTTGTTACTTGTCCATTTTTTTTTTTATAACTTTTCTCATTGGATTAGATAAAAATTTCAATGCCATTTTGATTTGCCTTTCTCTGATGGCTTAAGGACCCTGAGTACTTTTTCATGTATTTTTTAAAATCATTTTTACCTCTTGGTTTGAACAGAAGCTGTTTAGTGTATCTGCCTACTTAATGATTGGATTATTAGAAGCATCTTGTTAAGTCTTTGAGTTCTTTCTATATTGTGGCTACTAATCCCTTGTTAGATGAGTAACTGGCAAAGACTTTCTCCTTCTTTCTGTTACCTCTTGTATGTGAAATTTATGGGGCAGTACTCTCTAGTGAAACCCTGGGGGAAAAGGAGCCCCCCCTCAGGAGGGGTAGAAGATTGGTGCAGCTTGCTACTATGGTATGCACTGACTATGAAGTACACCCTTCAGTTTATTATCACCTAGTGGTTCCCCTTAGCTAAAGCCAAGGTCTTTGGAAAGAGTGCAGGGTAGAGAAGCCAGTGCTCTGGAGCCAGGTCTTGGGGAGCCTGCCAAGTGGATTAGGGCAGGTGGTAACTGCCTTGTAGAATTGCTGGGTGGATGAGACCAGTCCATGTGTAAATACTTAGGACAGGACTGGGGAGAGAACTTGGTGGTGTATGGCTTGCCTACTGTTTTCGAGACCCTGGAGTTCTGGTGTGTATGGGGGTGAGAGGGAGATCCCAAGGGCAGTGTAGTGGTTTGAATGAGAAATGTCCCATTGTATCGGGTGTTTGAACACTTGTTCCCAGTCCATGGCACTGTGAGGAGAGGCTTCGGAGTCACAGCCTTGTTGAAGGAAGTGCGTCACTTGGGCTGGGCTCTGAGAGTTAAAGGTCTCTTTCTCTGAGTTATACTTTTGATTCAAGACATAAGCTTGCAGCTCCCAGGTTCCACTACCATGACTGTCAGTTGTCCTACCTCCACTCCACCATCATGGACACTCAACCTTCTGCAACCATAATAGACCCTTGCTTCTATAAGTTGCCTTGTTCATGGTATTTTAGCACAGCAACAGAAAAGTAACCAATACAGGTAGTGATTGAAACTTTGCAAGTCTTCCTTGGAAACCCAGCTACCCGGCCACCTGAAGCCTTCCTCGGTGGGATTAATTGTTCTTCAGAATGAATTGGCCTCTCCATCACTTAGTGTGTGTGTTGTTGTTTTCCATGTGTGTTCTGTATACACACAGAGCAAACATGATCCCCATAAAAGATTCTCCCAGCTCTGGAATGTACAGGATGGAATATCCTTCTCTCTGTTCCATCTTTGCTGGTGGCATTTGGTACTGTGAATATGTCATCCTGCCTTATATTTGAGTGGCTTTTTTTCTGACTTCAGAATCCCTTAAAGGGCACAGCCAGCTTTGTAAATTCCTTTACCCCCCACTCATGAAATGCCCTCTTAGCCCACGAGCCAGACTGTCTCGTGTTCTGCATGACAGGGTGAGGTGTGGGGTGTACCTTCCCAGCCTCCTCCCCCGGGAAGTCCCAGTCAGGAGCCCAGCCACAAGCCTAGGACTCTTTGCCAGTGTGTCCTAGTGGCCAATTTTCCAAGTAAGTGAGGTGAAAACATACCTTGGAGTGCACTGTGAAAGGTGACCTCCATCCACTGAGTATCTGGCATCCATTCATTAGGGTACCTCCTGCTTTTTGCTTAGTAGGATTATTTGTGAGCATGTGTGCATGTGTGTGTATGTGTGTTTGCATGTTTGTGTGTGAGTGTGCATGTTTCTGTGAGTGTGTGCGCATAGGCACAAGTGGGGAAATCAGAATAATCTCAGGTGTCTTTCCCCTCCACCTTGTTGAGAGTCTCTCAGCCCCTCTCTCTGTCTCTCTCTCTGTCTCTCTTTCTCTCTCACTCTCTCTCTCTCTTTCTATCTATCTATCTCATGGTTATCTGCTGCTGCATATGTCACAATGGCTGGCATCTGAGACACCCCCTGGGATTACAGATGTGTGCTACTGTACTTGGCTTGAATGGGTTCTGAGGATTGGAACTCAGGTCCTTATGCTTACATGACCAGTGCTTTATTCACAGAACTTTCTCCCCAGGCCCCCAGTAGGATTATTATCTGTGCCTGTGCAGTTACTAATTTCATGTGACTAAACCAGTAACACATGGGCATCGAAGCTTTAAAGGCAGCTTTAATCCCAGCATAAGAGAAGCACAAGGGAGCGCTTTCCCAGCTGTCAGCACATTTCTCTCCAGCACACAAGCACCAGGACCATCTTCCTCCCCTCCTTAGGAAGTCAGGGATGCTGGACACCCCAGATCACCCGAGTGTGCTCGCTCCCCTCTCTCCTCCCCCTGTCCTGTAGATGGGAGCAGCCATTTCTCTCTCGCCTTCCAGTTCCATCTCCCAAGAAGTCTCCAACTTTCGGGAGTCTGTCAGGGCCCTATTTTTAGTGGCATGAGACTTCTGCGGGTGTCCAGATTGGCGCACTTCCTCTTTACCAGATGGGCTGCCGCAGCCGTGGAGCCTCCTGCGTCCTCAGTTCTCACTGTGGTCACCTCAGGTAACCTCTGACAGTTCTGCATCCTCACCCTGCCCGGTGTCACCCCACTCCCAAATGAGGAAACTGAGGCTCAGCGAGGACTGGTGACTACTTGTGCCCCAGTTCCACATGCAGTGGGGAAGGAACCAGGCCTGCCCACCAGGGTCTCACCCCAGACACTCAGCTGGGAGTGAGCTGACACTGGCATGATCCTTCGTGCCTCTGAAATGGGCAGGACCATGGTCTGCCAGGGAAGAGAGAGTGTGTGTGTCTGTGATGTCAGTACACTGCATTGATCTGCCTCCTCACCAGAGCCACAAGCTGCTGGCCTGATGGGCCAACACTTACCACAGCTGTGGTGTTTGGTGTCCTTTGAGTTCTACATTTAAAAAAAAAATTGTTGATGACATTTAAAGATCAAGAATGCTCATATGAAAACTTCAAATGCCCAGCTTCTCTTGTAAACAGAAAACTTGTGTCTAGGTTCCTATCTGTGCTGCAGTCAAGTGGAAGCTGCATGGTGCCCATCCCCAGGTGACAAAGACATCAGTGTGACTTATGGCATCCCCTGCCAGCACCTGCTTGTCACCTTGCAGGCAGCATTGCTTTCTCCCATAGGTAGAGTCCAGAACAGAGAGCAGTAAACCCCAGCGAGCTCACCCCACTGGGAACCACCTCCTCACAGACATTTGAGGTGCCTTTCCTGTTTCCATCATACCTACCTGATCATCTCAGAAAGTTCCAGCAACTTAGTACACAGTTGGTACTTAGGAGGAGCTGTGGCTACTCCTTACTGAATGCTTCCCAGAGGAGGCCATAGAATGTGTTGTTCTTCTAACAGATGAACCAATGAATTTGGATGCTGAGGTCTTGCCCCGGGTCACCATGGAATTGTAAGTCACCACACTCCCCGATCTTGTTTTCCATGGCAGAGTCTTACTATGTAGCTTAGGCTAGCATGAAACTCTGTAGCCTGGGCTGGCCTCCAACTCATAACAGTCCTTCTGCTTCAGCCTCACAAGTGCTGGGCTTACAGGTGTGCGTTCACCCTTTGCCTCTTTCCAACTTGCCTGCTGGTTCCTGAAGATGGTACAAGAGACGGTTGCTAAGCCTGTGCTTTGACTCTCTGCCTGGGGAGAGACTGCAAAGAGAGGAAATGGCATTGTCATAGAAGGACAACAGGGCACAGATCTAGATGTATGTGGAGAGGAGCATCGAGACCTAACAGAAGGGTGCTGAAGGGCATTGAACAGAGCCCTGAGGCTGTGGGGCTTCTAGGTTGTCTTAGAGTTACTACTGCTGTGAATAAACACCATGACCAAAATCAACTTGAGAAGGAAAGGGTTTTTTGGCTTAAAACTCCATTTCGCTCATCATCGAAGGAAGTCAAGACAGGAACTCAAACAGGGCAGGCGTCTGGAGGCACGAGCTAATGCACAGACCATGGAGATGCTGCTCACTGGCTTGCTCAGCCTGCTTTCTTATAGAACCCAGGAGTGACACCACTCACAATGGGTTGGGCCCTTCCCCCATCAATCACTAATTAAGAAAATGCCTTACAGGTTTGCCTACAGCCTGAACTTATAAAGGCATTTTCACAATTGAGGCTCCCTCCTCTCTGATGACTCTAGCTTGTAATTATCCAGCACATAGGGATACCAGGGAGCTATGCAAGGCTTTGGAGCAGGACTGGCATGATCAATGTCTGGTTTCAAGTAATAGCAGAAGTTGAAGCCACCGTGAGAACCTGCAAGAACTAAGAACAGATTCCAGGGAAGATCTGGAGGCTCTGCTGACTGGTGAGTGGGAACACCTGGGGTTGCTCAGCAAGCCAAAGGGTGTCTTCAGCTGGGAGTCTTCAGCTGGGAGGCGGGAGGCTGGAAGAGATAGGTGTGGATGTGGCATTGCTGAAGGGATATCCTCCGGGAGCCCAAGGATGATGTAGAAGATACAGGTGTCACCTGCCAAGCTGAATGTGGCTCAGTGAGAACCCAACCCTGAGCCAAGCAGAGCTTGAAAGACACCTCCTTCACACCTAAAGGATCTCCACCTGGTGGCTGGCCGCCAGCCCCCTCTCCCTGCCCTCTTAGCTAAAGCCCTGCACATAGCTAACCAGTGCCCCTCCCCAGGGCCGCAGAGCTCAGGCCTGGTGAATTTGGGCCCACAGATGGTGTCAAGATCCAGAGTGTCCCCTGGAAGCAGGTGTCCAAACATGAGGACTGCAAGGTTTCCTCACAGTGACCCGCCCTCACCCAGGGAGGCCATGGGGGAGGTCAGTTACCCTGCTGGATCCATCGGGTGGGGGCCCACCTTCTTGTCTCCTGCCTCCTGTGAAGAGTGCAGTTGGCTTTTTATAAAGCCAATAAATAAATAAACAAGCAGGCATGATTAATTGATGGCATGGCGTGGACCCAGGCGCTGGAAGTCAGTGGCCTGGCTTCTGCAGGAGCTCATCTTTTCTGCGACTTGGGGCCTGCGCCAAGGAGGGGAAACCTAACTGAGGAGGTTGTTTCCCGGGGTGCCTGGGGTTTTCAACTTGCTTCTCAGGCAGTCCCCTTTGTCCTGGACTCCTCCAAGCCCTAATGGGGCCACAAAGGAGTCTGAGGGCCAACTATTGTCCTTTCTAGGAGTATCAGAGAGCTCAGGACTAAAATCCTCAAGGTTGACCCAGACAATCCCCGCAAACCCCCTCCACTCTGCATCACGCACGTCACCCACGGGTTTCCTTGGGGGGTTCTCTGACCAGCGGGGAGAGGGGGGAAATAGGAGTGTTTAGGGGTTCTAAATGCCAGATATCTGGGGAAGGGGCTGCAGCCAGCAGACACAGATGGAGCTGGTACCCCGGAAGGGAGATGCGTCTTCATGGTCCACCCGTGTTGGGGGAGGGGGGGCGCTGTCCGAGCTGAGTTCGGGGAGGGCCCGAGGAGAGCGGGGGAGGAGGGAGCAGGAGGAGGGAGCGGCGGGCGGAGCGCAGTGCAGCGGCTGGCGGCGGCGGCGGGAGCTCGGGCGGGCGCGGGGCGCAGAGGCGGCGGCGGCGGGGACGCAGGGCCGGGCCGGGCCGGGCGCGCAGCAGGGGCGGCAGCAGCGGCAGCGGCAGCGGTGGCGGCAGCATCGTCGCCCCGGAGCGGGCGCAGGTGAGGGTCGGAGGGACTGGGCCGGGGCCTCTCTTCCCCGCTGCCCTCGCGGGCTCTGCCTCCTTCCCGGTGGCTTATTCCCTGTCGCCCGGGGGACCCCACGGCTTCGGCTGCAGCCGGAGCTCGGACGTGGGGGCCTCCGGTGTCTGCGGTGTCAGCAGTGACCTTGAGCGGGCACCCGGCGGCAGGCGCGGCGCGGGGAGGGGGCGTGCAAACTTTCCGGAGCTGGGGGCGTCCAGAGCGCGGGAACCCCCATCAATGTGCTCCCGGCACCCCGACTCCTGCACCTGGCTTCCCCTCAGTATGTTGGGGAGGGGGTGCTCCCGCAGCCCGGTACCTCGCGCCGGGGATGCTTTCTGAGCTGTGGACAGGGACCAGGGTTGGAGGCTTCTCTCCCTAAAAGTGGCTTCCGGGTATGCGGAGGGCTATCTCTCCTGTGTTCTGTGCATCTCAGGCCTCACCTTTTCTGGGTGCCCTCCATCTGCCCATAGCTCTTCCCCAAGCTCGCATGGGTCCCCCACCTGGTGACAGGAGAGCTCCAAAGCTCTGAAACCCGGCCATTGTCACTAGAGCCGCAGTGTGGGTTTTCAGCCCCATCACTCGAGCTGTTTATGAAAGTCGCCTTGGTCATGTTTGCCTCGGGCGGCCGACCACTGTGTTTCTGGACACCTGGGTTCACTCCGGGCCTGGTCACCCCAGAGGGCCTGGTCACTCCAGAGCAAAGAATATTTTGGCCATAGGGGGTGCCCTTGCTCTAGAAACACAGCCTCCTAATCAGTACCCTTGGAAAAAGGGATGTGAGGCCCAGAGAGGGTGAGCCAGCCTCAAGGTCACACAGCCAGGGGAAGATGGAGAACTGGGCTTTCTTTTCAGGATTTACTTGGTTCCTATGAGAGAAGGTTCTGGATCTGGGATGTCCTGATTCTCACTAGCCCTGGGACTCTGACAAATCACTCTCTCTCCCTCTGGCTCAGTTTCCTTATATGTAAAATGGTAATAGCTACCTTATTAGGGCTATTTTGACAGCTATGACAATCCAACCAATAACCCACCCTTGGCATGGTTCCTTTCTGTGCCCAGAACTGAGAATTTTTTAAAGCTATCAGCTGGTTCCCTCCTTCCACTTCTTGAGGTGGAAGGTTGAGGTGGCTCTCCCTGAGTCACTGTGGACTGGTAGGGACAGTGACTGCTGGACCTGTGTCTCTATGCATCCTGTTCAGTAGAAATGAAGACCCAGCACACTGGGGAGCCTGCTGGACCCACTGGCCAGCTTAACAGGGCTGTGGTTTCCTGCAGCCTCCAAGGGGAAATCAATACTGATTCCCAACTGGGACAGGAAGTTGGGTGCTGCTGTGGCAGTGGGCAGGGAACAGACCCCTGCTCCTCTCTAGTGGGCACAGGTTCACCCCTCCACCTGACCTGTTCTTTTCTCACCTCAGTGAGAGGATATTCCTCCCTCCCAGTGGTACTGGCAGCAGGGCGGGGTGGGGGTGGTGCAGATTGGGAGCTCACTCACATACATAGCCTTGATTCCTGCCTAAGAAATACCTGAAGTCACTCACAGCTTCCAGCAGAGCAGTTCCTCCCAGATGCCAAGCACCTCTCAGACTTGGAGACACATTCACTCATTTGATTTTGTTAACTACCTGTTAAGCACTCCTTAGTGTGCCAGGGGCACACGGGTAAATAAAATAGACCTGGTCCCAGCCATCTCGGCTGGGTATACAGCTTCTCATCTAAACTGACACACTTGAGAGTAAGTCGTAAACAGCACCAGGCCAGACATAAGCCAAGAAGGCCCCAGCCACACTGGGATATGGGCTGTCTGGCCTGTGGTGTCCAGAGAGAGCGATTAATACTTTTTCTCAGCACTTGCCTTTTGCTGGGCTCTGTGCTAAAGACTTTGGGTCATCATCCAACTTATCCATCAAAAGCCACAAGATTGGTATCACCACATATATGCGACGAGTTAGAAGTGGAATCAGGACCCTTCTACTCTTTAACTGCTCTGCCATGCAACCCCCCAGAGATTAGAGAAGCCAGAACCTGGGGTGCTCATATCCCTCTCAAAGACACTGTCAGGTGGCTGCCAGCCAATAGCGTGAAGGCTGAGGTGGATATGAAGTAAAAGCTATCTGGCCTGGGATTGTGGGGTAAGGCATGGGGCACTGCTTCTGCCTAGAGAAATAAGAGGCAGCTTCCTGGAGGAGGGGACCTTTGACCTGGACCTTGATGGGTGAGTTTGGAGCTTGACCGATTGTGGAAATTGGTGGGGAGTTGTGTAAGAGGCATTTCAGACCCAGATTGCTAAGCTGAAACTGTGGCGTGTGCAGACTGTCTGGAGACATCACTCTCAAAGTAGTATAAGACTCAGATCTGGAACCGCAGAAGCTATCAGAGGTTCAGTCTCAGCATGGTGTGCGATGGCTTCTGACACATTCCAAATTTCAGAAGGATTTGCAAAGGCCCAATAATGCTGTATTTGGGAAACAGAGAGAAATGGGGGTGGAGAAGATGCTGTATTGGGGGAGCGGAGAGAAAAAATCAATTCAACAGGGCTTCCACCCAACAGGGCTTTTCTTTCACTAGATCTATACCGTGGCCTGCCTGCAAGGTCACACAGTCAGTGGGTGATATAGGATCCCTGCAGATGAAAAGGGCCTGTATCTGTAGCAGCACAGAGACTTCCCCCAAGCAGACTGACCGCCAAGAAGAGAAATACTAACCTAGCAGAGGCCCAGGGCTTTTAGCAATGTACTTTGCAAATAAGGAATATGAACACTATAAATTAAGTCTTGCCCATGTGTTAAATCCCACACAAACCACGTTAGCCGCCCCCCATCTTACTCCCGTGCTTTGTGTTGACCTCAGTTGTCATAAAAATATGAGACTGATAAAATGCATTTTAGTAATAACTTATTTCCTGGACTTTTTGAGAATTCTGGTTCTGTTCCCCGCTCTCCAACTAAGTGAATATGGTCATCAAGAACCAAGCAGAGGATTGGGGTTTGCTGGGACCTTAGGGTTAGAAAATCAGAACAAAAAGATGTAGGGGGCAGAAGAGAATCTGCTAGAAGGGAAGGAGGGGGCAGGTGTATGTGTGTGACCCACTGAGTCATCTCAGCCGGTCCCACAATTCTTATCAACTGCAGGGGGTCTACCGTTTTGTTTTGAATTGGATCCAAAAAACTGTGTATCTGATCCTGGGCAGGGAGGGGGGATGGGGGGTAGAATGAAAAAAAAAAAAGGATGTTTTAAATCAGTGTTGGAACTGAGAGGGCAGCTTAGTGATAGAACATATGTTTAGTATGCATGAGGCCCCGAGTTCCCACATCAACACCACACACACACACACACACACACACAGACACACGCATATCAAATTTGAAAATAAATGAAGACCCCTGTCAGGTGCCCACATCTGTGTGAGACAGTTTCCCGTGTTTATCTTTTGTCTTCCCAGTGACACTTTGGAGCAGGTGACACTATCCCTGGTTGAACTCTATCCAGGTGTGGAAAGCTAACAGGTAAGATGGCTGATAGTGAGAGTAGAGTTTGTAGCTCGAGTTCCCAAGTGGTAGGAACCCTGTGCCAGGCAAGACCACCCAGAGAAGCACCACAGGCCAGGAGGTGAGGCATGCCAGTGGGGAACAGGCCAGAGCTTTGCTGAGGTCTGCCTGGGAAAGCAAGGTAGGCTTAGAATTGTTCAGTTTGGGCCATTTCAGTAGACTTGGAGGTATTAGAGCTGTTCCTGAGTTCTCGGGCACCTGGCCCTGGGCTGACTAGGGCAAGGGAACCCTGTTCCAGAGAGCAAAGTTTCATTAAGGAAGTGGCTGGGCCTCCAGGCTCTGAGCTGGCTGGTCTGCTGTGTCTAGGAATTGGCCACTCCTGGCAGAGACTGCCTCTCTAGGCTCAGCAAGACCCAAAGAGGTCGAAAACATAAAAAAGAAGTCAAAAAACAGCTAGAATCCACAATACAGAAACTGAGATTTGAGTAAATACCCAGAGCTCTCCAAAGGGCACGCTGGGGGAAGGCTTGCTGGGTTCTTGGGTCCTGGGAAATGGCAGGTGTTGGGCCCTCATAAACATCACTTTTCTTCCCCACTCTTATAAGAGTTTGAGGAATGGCAGAAGACAGAAATAGAGCCCCCCAACCCACCCCATCCTATCCCCACCCCACCCCACGGCAACTGCCTGCTCCAAGTCTACAAGTTTCAGCTGGTCTCGCATGAGAAATATTCAGGAAAAGAAAATTATATCTGTACTGAACTTGTGCACGGTTTTCTCCTTGTGTTCTCCCTAGACAATAGAATGACAACTATTTACATGTCATTTGCATAGGGGAGGTATTAAAGGTGAAGAAGTCTGAAGAGAATAGGGGTTTGGGGGGGTAGTGGAGGGTGTACATATTCTGTACAATGTTACATAAGGGCCATGGGCATCTGCAGATTTCCACATGAACTGTCCTGGATACCAAGGGACAATTGAGATTTTTTTTTTCCTGGTAGCATGAAAGTAGAATTAGAAGGCAGGGCTGAGCCAGGCAGAGGGGAGTCCAGGCTGATCTTTCTGAGACAGACTCCCTCCCTCCTGAGAGGAGGAAGGACACCAGAAGAACCAATCAGGGAAGACTCTGCCTCTGTAGGGCAGACCTAGGAAAGGGACAGACTGGTCAGAGGAGCTGTTGGGGAGTCTCTTTAGAAAGAAGGGTCCTTGGGGAGTGACCAAGGAGCATGTGTCTTCTTGCTTACTTGTGAACCCCTTCTTTAGCTTAGACACAGTATCGCGCCAGGCTAGACATCTTGAAAAGTGTAAGGATAGCACACCCATCGTTTCCCCCAGAGTCTCAGAGATCTCTTGGCTCAAGAAACAGGAAGCAGAGGAAAGACACAACGGTAGGAGGCACCAAGACAGGAGCATGACTATGGCAGGAAAGAATGCTTCCCTCCTTGCTCTTGCCCAGGGGCTATACCACTGTAGCTTGTCACCTAGACAGAGTTCCAGAGACTGACCCACGTCCTCATGTAGAAATCAAGAGCAGAACTGAAGGGGGCTGGAGGTGGCTCAGTGGGTAAAGTGCTCACAATGCAGGCCCAAGGGCTTGAGTTCATATCCCAACATCCACATAAAAGTCAGCATGGTGGTACACATCTGTACTCAGTGCTCGGGAGCAGAGACAGGTAGATCCCCTCACCCTGACTCACTGGCAGCCGATCTAGTAGAGACAGTGAGCTTAGATTCAGTGAGATCCTGTCTCAAAACCTAAGGTGCAGAACAATAGAAGAAAGCACCAGATGTTAACTTCTGGCTTCCACATGTACACACATGGGAAAATACACACACGCGCAGCACACACACACACACACACACACACACACACACACACACACACACACACACACACACACACACACACAAATGGTACTTAAGAAATGACCATTGCTTGTAGTAAATGACCATCAGCTTGGTAAAAGGACTGAGGAGGTGGCTGGACACAGCCAAGGCAGAGCAGGTCAGGTTGGTGTGTCTCTGTGCAATCGTAGAAGTGGAAATTCATGCACATCTGTTTCCATGCTGTCTTTATATCATTCTTCCAGGAAGTGAATCTGATCAGTGCGCAGAAGGTATCTATGGGTAGTTCTTCTGCATGCAGAGCCTTAGTTTGTGTGGCTTCACTGCGACTTTGCCTCTGTCTCCATGGCTAGTGTCTTCTGCTCTCCCAGGAGTCAATTTGCGTGATCTTACAGGCATCTCAGTCCCAGCTCCCTCATCCCACTCTGGTGTTTAACCTCCAGATGTTTGGCTTCTGGTTGCCTCACTGTTTCTAACTTTACCCAACTAGAGAGTTCGAGGCAGAGGCAGAGGCAGAGGCAGAGGCATGGGGGTTGGGGATCCAGGCTGGAAAGAGTACAGTAAACCCCAAATCCTGTCTCATGTGACTAGGGAACTGTGCCCAAGGAAGGTGGATCCTGGCTGCGATTCTATATGTATTTTTTCCTCTTTTCAAAATAAAAGTAGTTCTGTCTCCCCCTGGCTATAGAGATGTTATGTAATGATTATGTAAAATTCAAATGGTATCAAAAAGTATAAAGAAGAAAGTAAAACTCAGATGAAATTGAGTGAAACAAAGCTTTCTCCTGCTAATATTCTGTCAAATGTCCTTCCAGAAGGTTCTCTGTGACTGATAAGTATGTAGATGAATATTATATTTTTTCTCACTCAGTAATAGAGCTTGGACATCTTGGATATCCATAGATACATCCACATCTCATTTTTAATGAGTGGCTCAGCTACTATTTGTTTAATGCTTAATGTTCCTGGTGGGCACTTAGGATATGTACAGGATTCACTATCAGAACATTGTGATGGGAATCTCATGGACCCCTGGGTGCAGGTCTAGGCATCCTAAGGGTGCAGTCACAGAAGCTGGGCCAGTGAATCTTCCACAAGCATTTGAGGCAAAGAAGAGAAGAAAGCCACAGGATGGCTGGGTAGAGAAACCATCTCTGGGCTAGGGGCCATTCATGAAGGTCTATAGGGACTGGAGTGGAAGGAGATCGTGGCTGGGTATAGACAGTGGGGAGTGGGAAACGGACAGGGACTGGGTATAGAGGCTCCCAGCACTGTTTCAGATAAGCCATCCCACAGGCACAGGTGGGCTCTGAGCACCCAGGCAATCACGCAAACTCTCTCACTCGTGGCCTCCTTTGATCCTTTCTACAACTCTGTAAAGGACTCCTCCATCCCCGGTCTGTGGAGGAGTCCCCAGAGACAGAAGGCAGAAGGCATTTCCTTCTTTTGTCAAGTTCTCTCACACCATCAAGCCATTTCCTTCCTGGGTCACATGGCCATGCCTAAACCAGTCACCACCAAAATAATAGATCAGCAAGACCTAAACAGACCAGGCCCAGTGGCCACAGAACCACACTCTGAACAGTTAGAGCTCTGCCAACCAGAAGGGCACAGGAAGGCACAGAAGATGCTGAGGGCTTAGTGCCTAGACACTGCCCTCTGTGCACTCACTTGGCCAAAAGTGGTGTAGAGGAGAGATTCCTGTGGTCTTCGAAGACTAGCACAGGGCCAGAACACATGAGTAAACTATGGGTGGTGATTGGTTGGTTGGCTGGTTGCTTACTTGGTTGAAGTGAATCAGTAGCTATGACTCCTTCTAACGCTGATGTTCAGGAGTCTCTGAGCATCAGAATCACTGATGCCCTGCCAACTGGAGAGGGTAGCCCAGGACTTGTAGATCGTAGAGCCAGTGTTGAACACAGAGATATCACAATACAAGAGTCTCTGAAGGGTACAGCACTGGGCTTGACTCTAAAGCAGACAGGGCCTCCTGGACAGAGGCCACATCCGTAGGTGCCAGAGACATTGGAAGCAGCCCACAGGTACAGCAGCAGAGCTGTGTGATGGGCAAGGCCAACCTAGTCCTCAGAGAGAGGATGTGCGGGAAACAGAGCCGCAAGGGTGCGCTTCTCTCTTGAAGGCTTGCCGTGTTCAGGACACCATTGCAGTCCTGCCTCTCCCTCAGCTTTCCCATGTCTGTGCAGTGGCATCTTCCACTCTCAGATTGTAGATGAGGAAGCTGATGCTCAGAAAGCCAGTGGCTTGCCCGTCATCAAGAGCCAGGAATAGGCGAATTCTGGTTTAGAATATGGCTCTGTTTTGGAAAGTTGTGGGAAGTGATGGGCATGGCGGGGCCCACTCAGACCAGTGGGTGGTAGACTGTGAGTGGGCCACGGGGAGCCTGGAAACTGTCAGGAAGACCTAGAAAAGGTTTGATTTGGTGAAAAGCCTGATGGGAGAGGCGCCTACAGCAGGATCCAAGGTAGGCTTGAGGAACTGCGGTCATTGGCACTGAACCTGACTGTGTTTCTGCTATGCCGATTAGCTGTGCGACCCTGGACTGGGCACTTCCCTTCTCTGTGCCTCAACTCTCATAACTTGTAGGATTATGCTTAAGCGTGTGCTCAGGGCCCAGCGCGTTCTACCGACTTAATAAGTGGAGCAGTTGTCAACATCATCCGAGGCTGCTGCTTTAGAACTTGGTGACGGGAACTCCATGTGTCAGGGTCCTGGTCTTCTTTTCAGCCTTGGCCATCACCGCTGTGCTTCCGTTCCTCCCAGGCTGACTTTCCAGTCTCCACCTATGATAGGAGAGTTCATCTAGCTGTGCCAATCGGTGGCCTATACTCTGGAGTCCATGACGTATTGGCTTGAAAGGAGAGGCCACGACCAAGGGGCTCAGAACTGGATGTGTGGGGATGTATCTGGGCCGCCTTTGGAAGAAATGAATGTAAGGGCAGGGATGAGGGTGGGGGTGGAAGAGTGGCCAGGAGACAGAGCAGGCTGGGCTCTGTCCAGGACCAGGCAGTGATGACCCTGGGCTGGAGGGGTCCAGAGGTGATTAACAGAAACCAAATGTGGTAGCAAACTTGAGAACAGCAGCACCTGGTAGAGAGAGAGAAGAGAGAGAGAGAGCGAGAATATGAGAGAATATGAGAGATTGAAAGTCAAGGCCCCTCATAGATGTTTGATGCCTGGGGTGGATAGGACTTTGAAGACCATGTTCAAAGCCTGAAAGTGGATCTTTCCCCAGAGTTTTTCAGGAACAGTGGAGGCTATGGATGGAGCACATGCCTATGAAATCCCCTTGTGTTCTATTTCTAGGGCCAAGGTTTTATAACCAGAGTCAGAAATCGTGTGGAAGTGTGTGGGCGGCTGACCCTGGACAGGTTCCATAGTGGAGAGGAGGAAGGGTATTTTTATCTGCAAACACGTAGCCACAGAGGGTGAGAGGCATACTGTCTTGGTCAGAAGTTGCCGGAGCTCCTTGCTCAAAGTGGGCACCAGGTCAAGGGTGGAGCCAGGGGACATGTCTGGGAGTCTAGTATGCTGGAACCCAATCTGCAGATTGGTCCTGAGAAGCTACGTGGGTCTTCCCTCCTGGCTCTGCCAGACAGATTGACCATTAACATGCATCATACCAGCTTTGTGCATGTCCATTATTACCTGTGAATCTGCAGTCTACAGGTCAGCACACAGTTGAGGGCTTTCCTGGTCTTGGATGGTTCCCTGTTTTATGTTCTAGGGAGGCTGTGAAGGCCGTTTTGCAGAGCCTGGCAGTTTATACTGTGGCGAGAGTATGCTGGCTCCAGGCCAGGTTATGTGACCTCAGCTGAGACTACCTGTCTCTGCTCCATGCAGAGTTTCATCCCTCAGGAACACTCCTGAGTTTGTGTAGTGGCAGCAGACTTACGAGTGAACACTCCAGTATAGTCAAATCCTAGGCTCAGAATTAACACCACATCAAATCTTAGTATACCATTGGCAAACCAAGTTATCTCAACGTTCAAGAAATGGGAAAGAGATGTCCCTTCTATGTGGAAAGGAGTACCAAAGTCCCACCAGGTAGGGCCATGGATGCCTTCAGTCACACAACCACCAATATTGTCCCTGGTTTCGGGAGATGTTGGTGTGGAAGCTAATTCTTTAAAGTCTTGGTTGTGCCCACAGGTCTCTGACTGTTCAGGGTTCTCCAGAGGAATCTAAAGGGAAGACAACTTTTCTCATTGGGTTGACAGGTGTTTTGGTTGGTTGTTTGTGTGTGTGTGTGTGTGTGTGTGTGTGTGTGTGTGTGTGTGTATGGGGGGGGAGAGGGAAAGGGAGAGAAAGGAAGAAAGAAATAGAGAGTGAGTGAGTGAAAAAACTGAGCACTGACTGTATACTCTGCTGACCAGTTTCCATGCTAAGGATTATTATAGAAAGACGATTAGGCAGTACCTACTTGGACTAACCCCAAATGTGAATTAAACAGCAATGGCATGCCTATGTAATAGAAAACTACCCAGTAATGAAAAGGAACATACTACTGTTATATGCTCAACCTAGGTGAATCTCAAAGAGTAAAAGCACCCCAAAAATGTTTCCTACTGCAAGTTTTTGTTTTTGTTAGTGTTAGTCAGATAACATGAGAGTAGATTTGGTGATTCCTGGGGCTGGGAACTGGGGAGAGGGACCTTTGGCTCTGAGGGCTGGCAGGAGGGAATCTCATAGGGATAGCATGGTACCTTGGTGGGGGTTATGCACAGGCAGCATGACGACTTTGCATTGAGCTACACATACGTGTGCTCTGACAGACACAGCGGGCAGGAGCCTGGGAAACAGTGATGCTACCTTGTGGCCATGTCCTGTTTGTGTGTGTGTGTGTGTGTGTGTGTGTGTGTGTGTGTGTGTGGCTTTGATGCTTCACTCTCAGCAAGATGACAACTTTGGGAGAGCCCAGTGGAGAATGCATGGTCTTCTCTGCTCATTTCTTTGCAGCCTCCTAAGAATCTATAATTATTGCCAAACAAAAGGGTAAAAATAAAAGCACATGTGCTCTGGCGTTGCAGGTGCACTGGGTAGTGTCTGAGGCAGAGAACTGGGAGTCTCATGCAGGTGGTCTTTGGGAGCAAGCTGAACACATTCATTCACCTAATGAGTACTTGCTAAGTACCTACTGTGTGCCAGACTCTGGGGAAAGAGGGCAGCCATGAGCAGCACATACCCCATCCCTGGCCTTGTAGAGTTTATATCCTGACTGTCCCACAAGAGGGAGCTGGTTCTGCCCAGTAGTCCCCTGGGAAATCCCATGGGGCAGAAAGAGATAGGGACTAATCTGTGTCTCATGACTAACAGGATCTCTGCCTGAAGGTCATGTCCCCATGGGGAAAGGGCAAGAAGTCTAACCTGGCATCCTGTACATGATTTGCTTAAAGACGAACAAAGCATCAGAGTTAACTAAAGGAAAGGCCAAGCTTTGGCGGCTATTAATTCATTAGAGCAGAAGTTCCTCAAGGTGAGAAGCTTTGTTCATTCTACCCCTGATATCCCCACAATTGGAGCAAGCCAGGCACATGGGAGATGGTCAGATACCTGCTGGAGAAGGGTGCACCAACCCCATTTACAGATTGACATGTGGTCCTTTGCAGAGGAATCATGGTTTGCCACTGTAAAGGGCAGTGAAACATGGGTTGGATGCTCATGACCTTAAGGATAACAGATATTATGTCTGTCAACTTTGTCACCAGGAGCATTTTTTCCCATCCCAGATCTGAAAACTTTGTGTTTGGGACTAGAGAGAAGGCTTGGCACTAAGAGTGCTTCTAAGTTATTAAAGAGGACTGGAGTTCAGTTCCCTGCCCAGCCCCTTCTGGAAGTCTGTAGCTACAAACCTCTAGATATCTGGAATCCAGAGTCTGTTTGGGTCACATGGTCCCTATTAAGGACCAGTTAGCAGTAGCTGCTAAGCCACCCATGGAGAAATTCCCAGGTGTACAAGGAAGCCTTTGGAGGCTGGTAGGTGAGTTCACATCTCTCTACCTCTGCTGGGTCCATTTTCCCCAACCACGTCTTGGCCCAGGTGAGGATGGCATCTGCCGCTTTCTGTGATGTCTGACACTCACATGATCATCACAGCCCAGGACAGATCCTCACAACTATTGCGGAGTTAGCATGAGCAGAAAGGGTTTTGGCTTGGTTGTTTTTGTTTTTCATGAAGGCAAATGTTGATTTCTCCATCCCAAGAACACTTGTATGGCAACTTGGCATTTGAGCTAAGGGGAACAAGTGTGACCATCTCTATTAAACTACGATGAGTTTATTTTCCTTTTTTTTTGGGGGGGGGTAGTTACAAAACTAAGTCAGTGATGAGATTAAGACTCTATGAAGTTTACTCTCATTTGAAAGCTCAATACCTGTGCTCTCAGGATGGATGTCTTACTTTTCCCCTAACTCTTTCTCCTACTCGTGGGGGTGGAAAAGGCAAAAGAAAAGACAAAAAGATCTTAGACTTGATAATAATATCTTTTAATTGTTTTACATTTGTTTAATTACTTGTTTTATGTGTGGTGCATGTGTAGAAGTCAGGGGTTAACCTGTGGAAGTCATTTCTCTTTCCACCATGTGGGTTCCAGGAAGAAACTCAAGTCCTCAGATCTTTACCCACTGATCTGCCTTGCTGGCCCTTTTCTGATAAACGCTGGGGCTGGAGCTGTCTCAGCAGTTAAGAGCACTGGCTGCTCTTGCAAAAAACCTGGGCTCAATTCCCAGCACCCACATGGTGGATTATAACCATTTTAACTCCGGGGGATCCAATATCGTCTGCTGGCCTCTGCATGTGGTGCATAGACACACATGCAGGCACAACGCTCATACATGTAAAAGTAAATAAAAATGTAAATAGATTCATCATAGCTTATTCACGCACTCATTCATTCATTCATTCATTCATTCTCTGACTGTGCCTATGACTGATCCTGAGTACTTGACTCTCATGAGCCTGCAGGTAGAGCAAGGAAAGCAGTTTTCCCCGTGTTGCCCCTGGGGCCCCAGGCACATGCATCCCAGAAGCCACAGAAGCCAGCCAAGATGATGACACCAGAAGATGTTCTGGAGGGTGTGAACAGAATTGTTGCAGACCCTAGGACTCCCCCCCCAGGGAGAGCATGGCCAGTAGCTGTGATAATGACCTTGACATGGCTCATCGTCTGTTTCTCACTGGGTCCTTATGAACATTTCTTAGCCTGCTACAGAAAGAAAGGCTGCAGGGCCAGATGACTTCTCTGCAGCAGGCAAGCCCCAGCACCCACAGAGCAGAAGTTAATGAATGATGCTTGGGAAAGAGGCAGGGAATAAGATAGCAGCTATTGTCAGTGCTCTGCCAAGCGCTCTGCCAAGGCAGCACCCAACACCGGCATCTGCGAGTCGACTGCCCGCCTTGTGAGCAGAAAACAGGATCACGTTGGCTCGGGTTTTGTTTACTTGCCAACTTGAGGCTTTGTGTCTTATAAGAATATGCATATTTTGAATTAATAAAAAACAGAGATCAATGCCCCCCATCCTTCAAATTGAATCCATCCAAGTCTTACACTCAGAACTAGCCAGTGATATAGAATAAGGTCGAATGAACTGAGTTCAAATCCAAAAACCAAATCTTGGTTTTTCTGTTGGCTAACTATTAACTTGGTCTCTGGGCCTTATTTTCTTAGCAGTAATGTGGGGATTACATGGTAGCAGTTTTAGATTAAGCAAGGGTCTATATAGAAAATGTCCCACTCTTTAGTTGATGTTAGAGTAAGCGTACACACATACACACACACACACACACACACACACACACACACACACACACACACACACACACGTGCACATCTCTGAAAGCCTCTCTTATTTTTGAGTAGAGTGCCCAGGCATGGAGGTTCAGTGATGAGTTATCGTGTGAGTCTGAGGATTTTGCCTACCCTGGCAAATTGGTTTGAGGTATGAGAGGTTGGAAATCACCATCCTCTGATTCAGTGTCCAGGTCTGGCCCAGAGAAACAGAAACATCATATTCTCTGGTTTTTGGTTTCTCCTGGAAGCTCCCAACTACAATCGTGCGGTGACCCTGGGGACTTCCCCAGGCCCTCCATACCAAGCCCAAGTGGTGTGAACTTGGCCCATGTTCAGTATGGTGTAGGTTATGAAAGCAGTCATTTGTCTTTGTGGGCAGCCTTGCACCTTGCCACTCCTGGAGTGTTGCAGGAACAATTGACAGAAGTGTCTCTCATGGGGTGATAACAAGGCAGGCTGGGGGAGACCCTCTGGGTCTTACAGTGGAGCTGACGCATACTTAGGAGCACAGCTGAAACACCTGTAGGGCCCAAGCCCTCTCCTAGACACACAGGTCTCTTGTTTTGATCACCTGCCATACAGACTAGAAACCAGCAAAAGGAGGAGCCTAACATGGTAGTCCTGGGGACCCACTTCTTGGGACTCATGGCCTGGAATCCTTTTCTATGACATGACCCTCTGTGTGGTTATCGTGAATGTCACTCTGTCAATAGGGGAGGTAGAATTTCCCCTACCCACGTTGCAAATGAGACCCCTGAGGTTTCAGAACACTGAAAAACTTCCAGAAACTGCACAGTCAGCAAATGGCTGGGTCAGGGTTTTCCAAGTGCCTATACTGACATTTGTGTTCTAGAAGATGCATTCCAGCTAGGTATGGCAGTACATGCCTGCTGAAGGATTGCCATAGTTCCTAGGCCAGCCTGGGCTACATATCAAAATCCTGAGTGATGGCTCAGTTGATCAAGTGTTTGCTGCACTAATGTGAGGACTTGAGTTCATATCCCTGGCACCCACATGAAAGCCACATGGGCTTGGCAGCCTCCTGTAATCCCACCGATGTCAGCAGGGGTAGGGGATCCCTGAGACATGGTGGCTAGCTAGAGTAGCTAAATCGGCAAGTTCTGGGCTTAGCGAGAGACCCAGCCTCAGTAATAAAGTGGAGAACTATTAATGAAGACATCCGATATCAGTCTCAGGCTCCCACATTGCACGTGTGTGTGCACACATACACACACACACACACACACACACACACACACACACAGCTTCCCACATACATGTGAGTCCTTCTACAAGCACGCTTACCCACATCCATAACATTCACCCCCCCCAACTTGAACATATTTGTGTATGCACCCATATACTACATACACATAAGCATTTGAAAAAACTCTCTCTCTGGCCTGTGCTGAGCAAGTCTTCATGAAGTACCTGCATGTGGGCAAACAGCTCAGCCAAGGCTCAGCAGATACTCCAGTACCTACTGCGTGCTGGGCACCCATGTTGGTGTTTGGGAATTCAGTGAACAGAGGAGTGGCTTAGCAGGTAATTATGGGTTTGAGTTTTAAACATGTGGTTCAGGGGCTTTTAAAAAATGGATTAGGGCACCTTGTTCAGCTTGAGAATCCTTTATCCCAAAACGCCAGGCAACTGATGTGTGGGCTGTTAGTTTGTTTGTTTTGTTTTTTGTGTTTTAGAGATAGTTGTGTAGACTTTATTGGTTGAGCATCCCTGATCTAAAAGCCCCAAATCCAAAATGCTCAGAAATCCAAACCTTTTGAACATCATGTTGGCACCCAAGAACGTTTAAGAGTTCAGGTTTTTTGGATTACATATCCAAGCATCGTGTCCTGTCCGTAGGTGACAACTTTTCCTCCAGGAGCCAAACTTTCCTCCTTCCTTGAGCCTCTGTTCAGCACTTGGCCATCCCACACCTGCCAAAGCCACGTTCCATCTCCGGGGATAAGTGGGCACTGACTTCACACCCTTTAGCCACCAGAGAGGAGAGAGCCCAATGTCACTTCTGTGAGTGAGTGACTAGGACAAAGACAAGCTGCAGAAGCCTCAGTTTGCTCTTCTGTGAAATGGACGGCAGTGTTGCTCTTGCAGGGCACGATGGAGATGCAGAGTCGAGCTCACATCTATTTTCTCCGTCTGCCTCTCATTCAGTCACTCAGGCCATTCCAGCAGGTACGCATGAGAGGAAGCAGCAGCCAGGAGGGTGCCGTGGGTTGAACACTGTGTTCTTCATCACAGAGACCCCCTTTGAGGATCCAGTCTGTCATCTCAGATTAGGAACAAAGTCACTGGGACTTGGAACCCCTTAGTGCTTCATGGTCAATAGCAGCATAGTGTTCTTTTGATGTGAATGTTACTGAAGTGTGACTGCCCAAATCCAGTCTTCAGGTCTGCCCTGCCATTTAGCTAGAAATTTTTCTGGGGTTTTGGGGGTGGGCAGGATAGGGAGTGGTTATTAGCATACCTTTTCCCTTCCATGTTGATCTCTGCAAGACCTTCTTGACCGGCTTCAATTATCTGGAATGTTCTTCCTCCTCCAGCTTGTTCCATCATTGAACACCTGCTGTGGGTTCTGCCCACAAAGCTGATGGCTAGAGAAGTCTGTGCGAAGGCAAGCAGGGTAGCAGACCAATATCCACAAGGCTCTCCATGTGTCAAAGCATAGCATCTTAGCAGTTGCTTGGTAACGAAGCCAGGCCAGTGAGGTACTGGCCCATGACTGGAGAACTGGTACAAGGCTAGAAGCAGAGGAAGAGAAGGAGGGAGCAGAGGGGACTCTCTCCCTGTGACCCTAGATCAAGAGGCCCCTTTTCTCCAGAGTCTCTGCATCCCACTGTGACTGTGTTGAAGAATCCCTCTATGATTTTGAAGCTAGAAGATCCTTTGCTCCTCTTTTAAAAATACTCATATTTGACAGCGTTAGTTTGACTCACCCACTATTTTCTTCTGTTTGTTTTGTTTTAACGTTACTGAGCATGTGCATCACTAAGTGTGGAGAAAATCAAGTTACTGTATTTTGGAGGAATAGTTATCTTATTTAATTTAACCAATAGTTCCATGAAGTAAACTATATCACTCCCAACACACAGCTGAGATAATTGAGGTGCTAAAGCTCCACAGAGGCAAAGGTGAGTCTTTCCAACTCAGGCCAAAGTCCTTATCTGCCCTTAGCCTCAGGCCACTGATAGAGGCTCAGGGTGCCCTATGGAGGGGAACAATCAAAATATACTGAGCCCAGGGGTTTGTTTCACAGGAAGGCCCAAGACCCTTTAATTACATTGAGCAAACCCTCACATAAGGCATGCCAGATACTTGTGGGTCACTACTGCTCTCCCCAGAGCCATAGCCAGCAGTGCCATCACACCCTGTTGGTTCGGAATCATACAGTGATGTGAAAGACTGCAGCGGCTCTGTTTGCCCTTTCCAACTGCAGACCACACAGATGCTTTGGGGCAGTGCTCCATCAGGTATTCACGGTGTACCCCTCCATTCAGAAGTCTGTCTGGACAGTCTGGTGTCAGGGGAAGTTAACAGCCCAGTCTTAGGAAGTTGGCAGCCGGGGACTTTGTGAAATGACTGCTGGGATCAGGTGGTCAGAAGTGACTTGTCAAGGGACAGGATACCCATTATGGAGAGTTATTTGTGTAACCATCTCTAATCAGAGTGTGTTCTCTATCTCTGCCCTATATCTAAAATGGATGAAATTATTTCTTTTATTTTTTAGATGGAGTATCATGTATTCCAGGCTTACTTTAAATTCCCTATGTAACCAAGGGATGATCTTGAACTCTGATCATCCTGTCTCTACCTCCCAAGTGTTGGGGTTATAGGCATGTGCCACCACACCTAGTATATGGGGTACTGGGGAAATGAAACACAGAAGTTTGATTTCTAGGCAAGCACTTTGATTTCTTGCATTCTGGGCAAGCACTCCACCAACTGAGCCCCAGCCCCAGCTCCATTTGCCCTACTGTTTGAATAGTGGGCCTCAGAGATGAAGGCTCAGGAGGAAGATGTGCCCCTCATGCTGTTTGTGGCTTGAGAGAAGCCGCAGGCTGTTGACAGGCTCCGTGAGGACCAGATCTCTCCTAGGAATTGCAGTGACTACCCACTTGGGAGCTCTGTCCCTATTTGAAGGGCAAGTTCACATACATTGTCTTCACATATCATCTTCTGGAGATTTCCAGAACCCACCAGGTCCATAGGTTTGGACTGACCTTGCTCACAAATGGAAAAACTGAGGCTAGAGACAGAAAGATGATAAACTGAGTCAAAATCCCAGTTCTCTTACCCACAAAATAGAAATGGCATTTAATGCCTTCCTCTCAGGGATCATGGTGAGATTTTAATGAATATGTACATATATGTATGTGTGTGTGTGTGTGTGTGTGTATGAATAAAGATGATACTCCATATAATATTAATTATTAAATGAACTGTTTTAATTATGAAATGAATATAGTAAATATTATCAATTAATGTTTAATATATAATGTAATAATATATAAGCTGTTCATTATTCATTACTGATATATACATATAATCAAAACAAGTACGTGGCTTGTGGGAAGCACTCACTAAATGTGGCTACTGCCTGTGATTATTCCTAATGTCACCCAGTGGTAACTGAAGCCCCCGAAGCCCCAGTGGCCCTTTCCATTCCTGTTTTATCACCAAATCCTTCCATCTGCTCTCAGCTTCTATGAAGAAGCTTCACAGCAAAGCATTGAGAAAGGTGTTCCCCTTTTCTGTGGGAGAAATCTGGGGTACAGAAAGACTAGATGGCCCCTCACAGTAGCAGGAGGAGGACCAGTCCCCAGACCCATCCATGCCTTTTCATCCCTGGGGTGCAGGTCTAGGATCCTCTGCACTGCTTCAGCTTTTCTGTATGTGTCTTTGGGCCGTGGGACCTATGAGTCAGCCCAGCCTCTGTTTTCTTGGCACTTGGTACATTCAGAAGCCAGCACTCCAGCTTCCCCGCCCTGCCTCTCTAATATCCCAATTACCTCCTCTGGCCTCAGTGTCCCCATTTATAAAATGGTTGTATTAGCCGTTATGCTAATACAGTCTCTTGTTCTGCACGCACGCACGCACACGTACACACGACCTAACAGAACCAACTTATAGTTAGCGTCAGATGTCAGCTCGACATAGCCCAGAGGTATTTGGCAATCTCAGCCGGGAGGTGACTTCAGTCAGGCTGCGCTGTGGGCATGTCTGTGAGACATTTTCTCAGTTGCTGGATGACGCAGGAAGACCCAGCCCATTGTGGGTCATGTGGTCCCTAGTCAGGTGGGCCTCAGCTGTGTAAGAAAGGTAGATGAGCAAGCCAAGGGGAGCAAGCCAGTAGTGATCGTCCTCCATGTTTCCTGCCTCTGTTCATACTTGAGTTCCTGTCCCAACTTCCCTCAGCGATGGACTGTAACCTGCAAACTGAAATAAACCCAAGTGGCTTGGTCATGGTGCTTATCATAGCCACACAGAGCAAAAAATAAAACATCACCTGAAGGGGAAAAAGATTAGTTTGAACTCATGGTTTTACAAGTGTCTATCGTGGTTGGCTGGCTCCACCGCAGGGGGTCTGTGACGAGTCTGTGTGTCGTGGCACAGGGACAATGTGAAGGAATGAGATTGTTCGCCTCATGGCAACCAGGAAGCAGAGGGACAGACAGAGGAAGAGGCCAGCGACAAGATACACCCTTCAGAGGCATGTCCTCCAGCAACCCACGGCTCCAGTCAGACCCTACCTCACCCGAAGTTCCATTCGACCCTGTAGACGAGGGCAGAGCCAGGGAAGATGGTCACTTCCCAAAGCCGTACCTGACAGCTGCACTGAGGACTCTGGGAACATTCTTCATGTCTGAACCAAGCCATAACAGATGGTTCTGTAGCACACTCTCACCCCAAGTGGGCCCTACTTCATGTGTTCTTGGCTGCATTTATTAAGAGGGGTAGAAATACTGGATACCTCAGTTTACCCATCTAGGAAATAGGGTTGTGGGGAGAATTCAGTGAAAGTACACTCACCTAGCACAGTACCCTGAGCAGAGTGACTAGTAACCACTCTCTTTATAAAACCAAAATGATGACATCCTATGAAGACACTTGTCCTAGATCCTCATGGGGTCATCAAAGTACTCATCCTCTTCTATGAGCCCGCCATCCCTCTGGGGAATCTGTACAGAGCTTTCCTATGGGCATAGGGGACTCAGGACTCTGCCTTTGATCCAAGAGGCATTAGAATCCCAAAGTCCATTCCTCTCTGCCTCTTTGGGGGCAACCTTGGCTCCAACAAAGGGATCAGAGTGGAGGGGATGAAGACAAGGGCTATGGAGAAGTGATAGTTACTAAGTCATCCTGCCCCAGTCATGAGTTCCTTTGACTCAAGGCCTCCAAGTGGCACCTTAAGAGCAATTGAATTTTAGAAATGAGAAACATCTCATCGGGGTTTAAAGAAGGGATCAGTGAGAGACTTGAAAATTCTGCTCATTAGAGATCAATCTCCACTGCTATTCCACAGGCACAGGGTCATGTGGTATTGGGGGACAGGATGAGCATGCATGCCCAAACCTAGACCATAGGACACTCTGGGAGCATATTAGGACAAAACACCCCTCTGGGCAGAAGTGGCCCCAGTGTATGCTGGGAAGTGGAAAGTGGGCTGGCCATTAAGCCTGCTAGTGTACTGGCCTGGAGGGCTCTGTGCACGCATACGCCACCCCCACACACAGTATGTACATCCTTCCCTGAGATATAGGCAGGGCTCTGAGCTCTGGCTCCTCACAGTGATGTAAAGCCTCAGCCTGGTCCTCACAGGGAGCCAGCAGCATTTACTTTCCCAGAGTCCTTTCTGCAAAACCCACAGCTTCGCTCTGCTTGTTCAGTGCCATCTTGAAGATAATCTGTTTTGTTCTGGGCCTCTTCACAACCCATCTGCGCCCTGGGAGCTCACTTGTTGCATTGATTCTGGAGAATGATTTTCTTCCAGTCAGATCCCCGCTTGTGCTAGAAAACACACCTGACCTCTCCCACAGGAGAGATGACAGGGAGACCTCCTGGACACATGGACCCTCAGTGGAGCAAGATTCACGGGAGGGGCCTGATTGTGGACTCTGACACCTCACAAACATATTCCTGAAAGCTAGGCCCTCCCTGTTTAGAAATGATCTTCAGAACTGGGGTTTATCTCCTTGCCCCCAAGGACTCCACCAAATGATGAGGCAATAGCTTATCAGGGCCATGCCCACAAAGGGACCTAATAGTCGGGGGTTGAATGGGTCGTTTATCCAGTTGCTGGTAAGTCCCTTAAGGGTCATATTTAATGGAGCACTTCTGTCCCTGGGACTGGATCATTCACAAAGTAGCTTGAGTATGTCTGCCTTGGCTCACACTATTGCAAAGCAATATGTGGAGGCATCTCCCAGGTGAATCCAGAGGCTTGCGTCTTCCACTCAGCCCTGTTCTTCAGTACTGACTGTGTCCTCAGACACTCCTTCCTCTTGCCTCTTATAACTGGCTCACTTGGCAAAGGTCGGTCTTCTCTTTCCCTGTCCATAAAGTTCATTGAGGGACTGAGGTTGGCACAGATGAGCCCATGTGCTCTCCTCTTACACCAGTCACTGAGGAAAGAGGGATGGACTTCCATGGTTTTCCAGATGGGCATCACTTCCCATCATCAGGCCTGAACACAGGGAGGGATGATTGAGAGCTTTCCCCAAGCACTGGGATAGGCGTTATCTCCAATGATGGTGCTCATTGCCAGGGTGGACAAGGATTCTGGAAAGAGCAGGGAGTCTGCAGGACACTCCAGTAACTGACGATTGCAATTCAGTAGAGCTGGAGAGATGGCCAGTGGTTAAAAGCACTTGGTGCTCTTGCTGAGGACGTGGGTTCAGTTCCCAGTACCAATACCAGACAGATCACAATCATCTTTAACTCCAGACCCAGGAGGTCTGACGCCCTCTTCTGACCCCTTCATGTACCTGCACATACATGAGCACACACGTAGACACACATTTTTGAAAATTTAAAGGATTCTAATTCAAGCAATAAAGGTTTGAATCAAATTTGATAAACAAAACAGGAAAACATATCTCCTCAAACGCTCTGCCACTGATCTTGCAGACGGGCCTTGCAGCGACATTTTCAGAGGCACAGCCAGAGGGAGCTGGCAGTGCAGTGAGGAACAAGGACCTTGGTGGACAGCCACACACTGCAGATGCTAGAGTGCTGTGTACGCGGCAGCTCTCCCTGCACAGCTTCTGAGATGATGCCGCAGCGTGTGTGGTCCCTAGCCACAGCTCTGTGAGCCATATTGTGCATTTACCGTGCCCTGTACCCAGTCCCTTCCCTGGCCTCCACAACCCCTCTGCCCCAGAGGGACTAGTTAGTATTTGTCCCATCTTGCAGATGGAAAGCTGGACTCAGAGATGTTAAAGAACAGGTTGGGAATGGAACCCAGACTCTGTAGGACTCAGGGTTGTGTCCCCGGACTGGGTGAGGGTAAAGAGCACTTGAGGAAATGAGAGGGAGAGGAGCAGATTAGTTAGGGTGGGAACACTTCCTCCCAGGCAGGAGGCTCCTGGGCAGTGACAACTAAAGACCTCTGACTGGCTCCTTGTGATCTGTGCCCTCATGTGTGTGGCATGAGGGCATAGGCAGATGGGACAATTTGACCAGTGCAATCCCATAACTCTCCTGGAAATTCCCAAGAGCGGCCCAGCATCTCAAGTTTGGCCCACACCTCCCACGAGGGGCAGGTCAAAACATTGCAGAGATGATGGTGGAGCAGATGGAAAAGCTGACCCTGGGAGGCCCATGGAAGCTGCACCCTTAAGGTTCTGTCCCTCAACCTGTGACCATTGTGGGGTCTGAGTGGCTTGTTGAGAGGATGGGAACATCAGAATGTGGAGTCCTGGCTCAGGCGTCTGTTGGTTTGTCTGGCAAACTCCTATTCATCTGTCACGGCCCAGTTCCAGTGTTTAATTCTCAAGGGTGTCATCCCTGATTGCCTCAGCCATCTCCCTTGCCCATATTGCCTGGCATCTGTTCATCTACTGACTCCTCTGGATACCTCTTGTGCCTGGACGTCATCTATCCTGTCTGTCAAACTGTAGATCTTCAAAGCCACAGCCAAGGTGAGCAGAGTAGTTAAGTTTTCAGGCTCTGGAGGCAGATGGAGGGGTTGATAGATAGGTCTCTTAGTGGAGAGTTACAGGAGTTACTGGCTGTAACATGCCAGGCATCCAGCAAGCTTGCCAGGTAGGTCGAGCTCAGTACAGGCCCCCGGTGGTTCCGAGGACTGCTTTTCATAATCACACCTTCCCTGCAGTGAGTATTTGTGTGAACAGGTGGCTCCCTGTGTGAACCTCCTCATATGTGCAGTGGGGACACATTCATCTGCCTCCCAGCTTGCCGTGAGGGTTAATGGGGTGCATGGGACGTGCCGTACCTTAGAAACCCAGAGGTGGCCAGCACACCACGGAGAGATCGCAATCTTTTTTTTTTTTTTTTTTTTTTTTTTTTTTTTTGCCTCTGGTGACAGTGGCCTGGGGCCAGGCCTCCAGGACCCCAGCATGGAACTGTGGGGGATGTGACCACTGGGGGTGGGGGAGTGGGAGGGCATGGGAATCTGCCAGAGGGACATGCAGCCCACAGGAGGCCAGCTAAGGGGAGAGGACTCTGAGAGCAGCCCCGTTCCCAGATACCTGCCAACCTCTACCATGTGCCTGTCAGTGAGAGAGGAGTGATCACCGTGTCTTGTCCTTGTGTATTGGTGACATGCAAGGAGACCTGATGCCACAAGGTCACAGCCCCTGTCTGGTGTGATGAAGATGGGTGACAGTCTTCATTCTCTGCCTGAGAGCATCAAGGCACCAAGAGGTAGGTAGCCTGACCCAGGGTCCCATCCCGAGGTCAGACCTGGCACTTGCCACGGTGTTTCGTGCAGTCCTGGGAGGAAGTAAGGCTCAATAAAAGACATCATTTGTGACACTCTAAGACTGTCCCCATGGTCTTGACCTGCCAGTCCCCGGGGCTTCTAGAATGCTCCAGATCTCCAGACTTCTAAGAAGCAGGAAGAAACAGATCAGCCTTGCAACTCTGCCCCCCAAACACTTTCCAGATGAGAAAGTGGACCCACCGAGACAGGGGAGGCATTTCCCCAGGGCCTGGAACAAGGTGGTGGCTGGGGCTGAGATACCACAGTGGCAATGTCTCTGAAATTCTCTTTTTAAGTGCTGTCAGGATATTTTGATTTTTTCAATTTTTGTTTTTCCAAAATTTTAAATATGTGTGTGTATAAAATGTGCGTGATCATATTTCTCCACCCCACCCCCCTTTAATCTTCTCGCCAAACCTCTCTCAGCAAACCTCCTTTTCCTGTGAAGTCCCTCTCCTACTTTCATGGTGATTTTGGTTTTGTTTTATGACCCAATGCATTTAATTAAGCTTTTTTCCCATGAGACTGGGTCAGGGGCTATAAATTTGAGCAAGGGGAACCTACCAGTGCCTACATCACTGAGGAATATGACCCACCCCCACTCACCAGCATCCATTAACTGTCACTCTTCAGAGAAGGTGGAGCTTCATGATCTCCTCCCCCACCCATGATGGAATGTTGATAGTTTCACTTTTGGGCAGTTTATGACCAGAAGGCAGTGTTCCCTACGCTGTCAGGGATTTTGCAGAAGAGGACAGAATCAACATCATTCATTCAAGTAATGTTTATTGAACATCAACCGTTTACCAGGCTTCTTGTTCTGTTTTCTTTTAATATGCTAGGGTTCCAAAAATAAGCTAAACAAGGCTCTCACGGGGACTAATGTGCTGTTAACATTCTTATATTATGGGCTGGGGATGTGACTCCACTGGCAGAGTACTTGTGAGTGTGCAGGAAGCCCTGGGATACATGTGCAGCACCATATAAACGGGATGAGGTGTATGCTGTCATCCTATCACTTAGGAAGTGGAGGCAGGAGGATCAGAAGTTCAAGGTCCTCCTCAACTACATAGAGAGTTTGAGGTCAGCCTGGGCCCAAGAGAACCTGTCTCAAAAACCCAAAACAATCAAAGGATTGAAACTTCTTCCTACTACGTTGCTTCTTTCCCACATGGACACGCTGTTCCTACGCATCAGGTGCATGTACAGTTAAAACTCTCCGTGCCGTGCATACATGTGTCTTTCTGCACACACTGCTCTTTGAGTATGCTCTCACACAGCCCAGGGAGGCTCTGGTTGGTTGTACAAGGACTGTGATGTGGTACAAACATAGGGGGATGTACTCATCCTACTGTGGCTGCTTAACCATGGCAGAGCCCAGCGAACCTTCCCATCCCCGTCTCCATCCATAACCTCAGCACTGTCTCCTTCTGCTTGTCTCCCAAACCGAGTATGTCACCACACGCTCATCTATCCTTCATCTGACATCATGAAGGGCTTGTTTGCACACCATCATAGAGACCAAATCCCACAAACGTGCAAGTCCCTTATATAAAATAGTGCAGGCTTGGTCTGGAACCTGCACACACCCTTATCTTTGGGTCACTTAGAACACCCACCTGATGTCTCTGTCAGCACTGAATCTCTTGTTGATATACTGCACTGACCCCCCACACACACAAAATGGTGGCAAAAGCATCTGCACAGCCTGAGTAGGTGGGGGATTTCCCGCCAGATGTTTTCAATCTATACTTGGTAGAATCCACAGATTCAGGATGCATGAGTGTAAACAGTTGATTGTAATTTAACCTTCCTAAGCTCCCAAGTGCTGCCCTGTGTCCCAAGACTGTTGACACTTCGGTACCTCTGGCTGGCCACATGTCCCTGCAATGAGGAGTGTGTACAGGGACATATACACTTGGGGTTCGTCTTTTGGTTTCCTGAGATGCTGATTGGTTTTCTAATCTCTATGGGCCTTAGTTTCCTCATCTATAAAATGGATATATCATTAGCATCTGCCATGGAGGGCTGCAGGAGAAGTGAACAGGCTACTGAGCCTGGGCATGGTGCCCAGCAGTCAGTGGCTTTGTTGGAATCCTTGCTCATTACCATTTTGATTAAAAAGGGTCAAGTTTAAAGCAGCCTTTCTTAGCATCATGTATATTTTCTTGCCAGTAAGTATCCATCTATAACATTTTTAAAAACTGTATCTTCTTAAGTAAGGCTTTGTATTTATTCATGCAGTGTGTATGTGTGTCTGTTTGTGTGTGTGTGTCACAGCATGTGTATGGAAGCCAGATGGCAATTTGTGCATGTCTGTCCCTTCTTTCCACAGTGTAAATCCCAGGATTCAGGTCATCGGGCTTGGCAGTGAGCACCTTTACCCACTGAGCCATCTTACTGGCTCAGCAAAACTGAGAAGACAGCACAGACGGCGGCCATAGGCTCCGCCCACCATCCATATTCTCCACCCTCAACATCATCTGCCAGGGTGGCATCATGGCTGAGGCCACACAGACAGGTCACTGTGCTTCCACAGTCCACAGGTGCTAAGTCAGGGCCCATCTTGGCGCTGCCCAGTCTGGGCTTCGGTGGGGTTTGGATGGCTATGTCATAATCTCTGTCACCATAGCTGTGCACAGAGCATCACTGCCTTGCAAGTCCTCACATTCTGCTGACTAATCCTTTCCCCCAAGCCCTTAGCAACACAGATCTCCTTACTGCTGCTATGGCTTTACCTTTCCCAGGATGCCCTGTGGGTGGTACCATGCAGAATGCAGCCCCCTTAGGCTTGCCCTTTCACTTAATAATGTGTATTTAAGGTTCTGTGTCTCCTCATGGCTTGGCTTGACAGCTCATCCTTTCTCAGTGTGGAATAATATTCCCTTGTGTACACATACCATAGTATATTTATCCATTCGTTAGCTGAAAGGGAGCTCGGTAACTTCCAAATTCTGGCCATTAAGACCAGAACTTCTGTAAGTACTTCAAGCTAAGGTCTGTGTGGACCTAAGTCCTCAGCTCCTTGTGAAAATTCCCAAGAGCTTGATTGCTGGACTGTTTGACACATGGGCATTTAATTCTGTAGGTAACTGCCCCGCTGTTGTCCCAGGACAATGTCTTTCCACTAGCAATGAGTAAGCAATGGTTCCTGTCACCCCACCGCCTCAGCAGCATTTGATGGGTCAGAGTTCTGGTCTCAGGCCCTCTAACACATGTGAATTGTGTTATAGGATCAAAGGTTAGAGTCACTTTGTATGTAGTGTATCTACCCAGCTCTCACTGGAACCTAGGTGAGGTTTCCTCCTGTTGCTGTTATGAGTGACACTGGAGAGAATGACCTTGAGACAAGGCCTCTGTGCACAACCTTCATCCTTGGTTTTCCTTCCCTTGGGATATCTTTCTAGAAAGAGGGTTCAGTACACTGGTGATATCTTTGCATTTACCCCTCATCGAATCAGTAGTCACTGTTCCAGCGAGGACCAGAAGGTGCCCTCGGGCTGCCGGTTCCATCCCCATCAGTAGGTATGGGGTTCTGTCACTCACCTCACACCCCCCCCCCCGTAGGATCATTGTATAAATGACTGACATGTAATAGATGTGTGAGGGAGTCTGGTTTTGTTTGGTTGGTTGGTTGGTTGGTTTTGGTTTTGGTTTTGGTTTAGCATCTTAGTGCCTCACGCCAGCTATCTGTCATGGTGTCGCTTGTGAAAGGGTTGAGGCCACCACTGGGGCAGCCAGAGAGTCCCTCGTGGCATGTGGCACCCCAGTCTCATCATGGGAGTGGTTATGACACACAACCAGAGAAGATACATAGTCTGGGTCCTACCCTCTCTCCTTCCTCTCTGCTCACCCCTCCGTCTCTCCTTCACTGAACTTAGAACATGGAAGTTCCTGTGCCAAGGGTACCACCTAAACCCTGCTCTCCTAAAGCAGGTAGGAGAGGTAGACAGGCAGAAAATATCCAAATCTCAAATATGGTTGCATGTTGTGGTCAGATCATACGGGCCAGTCTGTGCTGCTGGGTTAGGGGTGACCCAGGCTTTGGGGATGATCTCTTGGAGGAAATGACACTTGTGCTGAAGCCTGAAACATGAGCAGGAGTCCAGTAGGAAACAGTGAGGGAAGGCTGTCTGGCAGCTCATTCAGCATGTGTGATGGTCCTGAGGTGGAAGTAGAAAGGAGGCCTGGGCACTGGAGGTGCACCGAGGGAGAAATGAATGAATGGGGACAGAGGTTCCAGTCACAAACCCAGAGGTGGATGGGTGGCCTGGCTTTTGTCAGGGTCAAGGTCAAAGCTGAGCCGACCATGCCAGGGGCTGATCACCCTCATGCATATTTATGACAGTTCCACTAAAGCTCACAGCACTAAACTGTGTGTCCCACAATGCAAAGCCTCTCAGAAGAATGTGCATGAGAAAACAATTAAGCAAATCTAGAGAAAGGGTCTTCCTCAAATGTCCATGCTGTGAGAAACCTGGAGAATCGCTCTAGTGAGAGGGTTATGAAGAGTTGGGGCAGCCAAGTACAGCGTATGATCCGAAGGAGAAAGGGGCTCTGAGGGCTGAGCTGAGGCTGGGGTCACTGAGGCTGGGTCGGGGTGGACTTCTAGACTGGGGCGGTGGGCGGTGGCTGGGCAGGAGGCTGTGTTGGTTCTTAAGTTCAAGTAGACTAGTGTAAGTGGACTAATGTGTCAGGTGACCCAAGAGCAGCAAATGAAGGGGGGAGTAGAGGGGAGGAGAGGGGAAGGGAGGAGAGGGGAGGGGAGGGGGGAGGGGAGGGGAGGAGAGGGGAGGGGAGGGGAGGAGGGGGAGGGGAGGGGAGGGAACACAATAGGAAAATTTGACAAGCATTGACTGTAGCTGAAGGATGTGTAATTTATGAGATTCCATTGAACTCTTCTTGGAAGCCTATAGGATTGAAATTTTTCATGATAAAAATTTGAGAAAGAAAAAAAAAACATAGTATTTTCTATTTTCAAATTTTTAAAAAATCACCTATCATATTATGACTGTGTTTTGTCATATTAGACGTGCAATATATATCATGATAATCTTATAAGCTACCTAAGGTTTTATAAATAATAAAAATCCAGTTAAATAATGGAAGTGGTCATTTTATGGATGAACATTTCAAAACAACCCAGAATTCACAAGCTTCAGGTCAGGCTTGATCTAGGACCAAAATAGGTGACCCATTTTTTCTCCTCTGTTTCTCAGCTTTACCCTTTCTGGATCATGCTCCTCTCCTGGGCTTTAGATGCTTCTCAGAGCCAACCAGTCATAGGGAAGAGCACCCGAAGGAGGGCAAGCAGATGCTGGAAGGTCACCCTGCACCAGGATATGGTGGCCTGTGGTTATTATTATTATTCCCTTGGTGTGGCAGGAACTCAGGGCTCTGAGGCCCTTCTAAGGCTTTGCAGGAGAGAAGGGCAGCTCTGAGGGGGTTTGAATCTGGGCTGCTGAGATTGGCTCTTTTTATAGAACCCCTTCTCTTATGATAGGACTTTTTAAGGGGTGGGGAGAATGCCTGACCTCCACCAGACACCCTCGTTCTTTATGTTCTTTCTCACCTGCAAAGGTCCATCTCTCCCTCCCTTCTTATTTTCTCCCTCCCTCTCTCCTCCCTCCATTCCTTCCCAGAACACTGAAATTAGATGTTCTTGTGTGGCCCCCCAGAGGATCCCTCAACCATGTGACTACACTCTATCTGGGAACATCCAAAAGTACTGGAGATACCTGAGCTCAGGCTGACCCCTTTCAATGTGGCGAACCAGTGCTATCCCGTAGCTGACACATCCTTGGAGGGAGAAAAGCCCAGTGACAGAATTGGCAGAGAATCCCCTTGTGTTCCAGACACTCCTACCCACACTCACACCTGGACCCTCACACAGTCCCCAGGGACGCCATTCCCACGGCAGCTTCAGAGAAGGAAATTGAGGCTCTTGGAGGAGAAAGGGTGTTGAGAGCGCACCTGGCAGCAAGTAGCTGAGACCCCTGTGCACACAGCAGATAGCTGGGGTCTCCAGGTTCCTGACAAGCCTGAGGATCCAGGTACTGATCCCCAGGTTATAAGAACTGCAGTCAAAGGCTGCTCTGTTTGTTGGAGGAAGCCTAGGAATTCTGCTTCAACCCAGGGATTTCTGTCAAGTGGGAGGATTTGCACTAATAAAAACAAGTGTCGTTTTACAGCGCTCTCCGTAAATCTGTTAGTGGCCTTTAATAAAAATGTATGACCCTAATAATCTTGTTCTGCACACCCTGCTCAGATTACCGCTCACCAGCCGGTCATCTGCTGGCCTTTGCAGCGTGGGGACAGCAGCCTGGGTCCTCGCCAGGGGTGGCTCCCAGGGATGTCAATGACCTGTTAATGATTAATCCAAACTGCCTGCTGCTGCCTGAGGAAGAGCTGGGCCTGTGATGCAGGCTGCTGGCAGGGATCCTAGCCATAAGCCCAGGGAACCGTCACTACTTTCACACCTGTATGGGCAGTAAGGGGAGCCTGACCCCAGCTGACCCCAGCTGACCCAGCTGGGTCCTAGGCCAAAGCCAGGGACTCTCTTGGACTGGGGTGTACCCATCATTGCCTCCAGGATGCAAACTGGAGGCAAGGAAACCAAGTGGTCAGGGCCTCCAGATCATGTCTAGCCCAGGTCTCTTGTGGAAAAGGAGGCTTTGGTTTTTTATTTTACTTATTGTGTGATGCGTGGGGTCCGGGTGGAGCTGTGAGGAGGCCAGAGGCCAGCCTTGAGTGCCGTCCCTGGGCACCATTCACCTTGGCTTTTTGTTTGGTTGGTTAGGTTTTGGGTTTTTTTTTTTGTTTGTTTGTTTGTTTGTTTTGGGATTTTTGTTTGTTTATTTGTTTGTTTGTTTGTTTAGAGACAGTGTCTCTCACAGGCCTGGAACTCACCAAGTAGTCTAGGCTGACTGGCCAGAAAGCCCCAGAGATGTTCCTGTCTCCCCTCCTCAGCCCTAAGATTACAGTGTGGACCATCACACTTGGCTTTTTCTTAGGTTTTGGGGGTCAGATTCTAGTGTTCATGTTTCTGTGGGAAGCACTTTATGGACTGAGTCATCTCCCCAGCTGAGCCTGCGATTGAAACCTTACAAGGAGGTATGGTATCTGAATGACGGCCAGACCTACTCCAGGCCCCTAACTCCTTCGCAGTGCACATTTGGCTGTTTGGCCATATAAACTGCTGGGATGCGTCTGGTTGAATATCACAATGTAATGCAGGACCTCCAGCTGTGATGCAGGCTGCCAGGGCTTCAGCCCTCTCAGCCTTCTCTGTTCCTTGCTGTTCATGGAAATGTGTAGTCACAGACTTAGAGAGTCCTCCAAGGCCACCAGAGTCCTAGGGTCCCATTTGCTAAGCAATCAAGTATGTGCATGCCCTGGCTGCCAGCCTCTTGCTTGAAGCACAACTTTGTAAGTTACCAAAATATCTACCGCTTGTGGCAGAGGAAGTGGGGATCCTGAGCTATAAGTTGTCCACACAAGAGACCCTCTGACAGCCCGGTCCTTAGGCCCAGGGTGAGCCTCAGACCAGGGACTCTCACAGCTGCACAAGGACTTCCTATCAGACGGCATCTCAGCTTCTCCTCAGGGTGACTAACTGACCTAAGGTTGCCCAGGCTGGGGAGGTGGTTCCTGAAGCTAGGGCTTTGGTCCATTAAATGAACCCAGACCTGATCTTCACTGGGTTCCATAAGATCCCCAGAGAATAGTGGGTTCCTCTACTTCCTTACTGTGGAGTTGGGAAACTGAGGCACAGAGCAGGCCAGTGGCTGACGTGGAGCCTGTTCTCGGGATGCTGGCCCCTGCCTTTCTCCTTCACATTCTCGGGCAGCTTTCTGAGAGACTCCATGGCTCCCAGGACAGGATCAACCCCCAATTCCTGGTGTCCCAAGGCAGCCTGCTGACTGGAGAGGCCACTGTGCTCACACCAGAAATAACCAGTCCCAGACTCACCCACCTAGAGGGAGGGAATTTTGAGGTCCTTTGATTGACACCCCCCTATTTAATACCAAAAACTCTTTCAGCACCCCCACATCCTGCCTCCCCATCTCCGCTTGCATGCCTGTAGTGACAGAGAGGTCACCACCACACGTGCCCAAGGCACATTATTGGAAAACATGGATGGCTTTAATATCCTTTTCCATATAGATTTAATTGTTTCTTGATGTAACTCCTACACATCAGTCCTAATTCTTCCCTCTGGAATAACTTCAATGACCCAGGCCCTCTCCCATAATGGTCATTTAGTTATTTAAAAAAAAAAAAAGTACAGGTCAAACTTCCTTATTTTATTTTTACTTTGTACTTTGGTTGAAATGATACTTATGTCTCCCCCCTTCCCCCTCAGCCACCCGCTGTCATCCCATCATTATTTTCAGAGTGACAGCTGCCTGTCAATGTCCCTCTTACAAAAAGTCAGATCTCAGACTTCAGCTGAGGTTTGCAGAGGGGTTTGGTCACCTCTCTGATTCGCTGCTCCACCTCTTACAATACTGCCTGGTTCTGACTTGGCTTTTTTTCCCCCAGTGTCACTGTTAGCTCATCTTAACCTGTGGGGTATGTCTGCCAGATTCTGATCTTTCTCACAGAAGCTACTCTAGGCAAATCCCCCCACACCCCAGTTTATGCTTACTTCCCCAGTCCAGATGCCTGACTTTCATCTATCCTTGAATTCAATTTTTTTCTCTTTGACAGGCCAGCAGTGGGGGGGAGACCCTATCGGTCACCTTTTTCCCCTGAGAACCTTCTTGCCCAGCTGGGCTGATTTCAGTGGTCCCAATGGGATTTGTTGGACACCTACTGTGAGATAGGTCCAGAGTGAGGACAAACCTAGCCTGATATATCCTGTCTCTGGTGTGGGAGGGGGGGAGGTTGACAGTGGGCTATGGAGTGAGAGCTCACTTCCAGGCACAGAGGTGAGCAAAGACAAATGTCAAGGCCCAAGATCCAGGGAGGCTGTGCGTCACCCGCTTTCAACTGCCGCAGAGTTGGTTAAAATCGCAGGCGTTAGAGCCTCCGGATGTCTGACCCAAAGTCTGCAGGGCTTGCTTCTGCATGTGACGTCAGAGACTGTAGCTAGGGCTAAAGGAGTGAGGGCAGAGCAGGGAAGTAAGTCTGGGCACTCAGGCTGGGCAGAGAGAACAGGAGGTGGTCAGGCCCTGCACCCTCAAAAGAAGGACTTCAGGGGTTGGATGGGGGCCAAGAGAAGCCTTCGCCAGGCTGTGTCACGTCCTGCTTTGCTCGGGGCAGCTGGTAGCCTGTCCTTGCTGTACTCCCAAAAATGTGGCCTGAGTCCCAGATGTCATTAGTGTCCTTCCTGGGGTCCCAAAGTCAGTACTCCTCTTTTAGACAAGAAAAGCCCTTGGCTGGTAGCCCCAGAACCTGGGCTTTCCATCAAAGAAAGGCCAAGCAAAGATTGGAAGGAGGTAGAAAAAGATGGGGATACATGGGCAGGAGCCTGCGGGGAACCAGGGCAGCAAATGCAAAGACCCTGAAGCAGGCCGGCCTGGAGGTCAGAGGTCAACTGCTCATCATCGGCATTATCATCATCATTATCCTTATTAATTAGTATAGTTATTCCAGGCAAGGTCCTAGAATTTCAGTTTGGAAGCATGGAGTAGCCATGGTACAGTTCAGGAGCTAATTCACCCAGGGTTCAGATCCCAACTCTTATTCTTAAGCTGTGTGGTCACAGCCAAGTCACTCGGCCTCTCTGAGCCTCCTCCAGCTGCAACAACAGTGAGCCTGCAGCTCAAGTTTATCACTGGGAGTGGATGCTCTGAAGCAAGGAATTAACCACAAGTACAGGAACTGTTGACTTGCTATCAGCCCCTCGCATCGTCCCGTTTTACAGGCTGGGACACCTCACCCGGACACTGCAACCCCCATGCCCAAGGTCACATGGCACCAGGAGGCCTGAAAATGGGGAGGTCTTCTACCCAGCCCACCTTACCCTAAATATCCCAGGTCAGCAATTTCTTTATGAAGAAACACCGGGAAGCTCCTTGCCCCCTGACCTCCCACCCTGCCTCAAGGGCTCATTCTCCCCACTGAAAAAGATGCTGAGTGCTGAGATCTGTGCGAGAATCAGAGATCACGTGTGATCACAGAGATCACATGTGGATGCAGCCCTGGCCCCTGGGTGGGCTGAGCCTACCCATGGTACAGTGCTCTGGTTGGACTCCCTGAGGCAGGATGGTCAGAATAGGCATGGCAGAAGGCCCACTCTTAAGCCATCCAGCCTCTGCTTGTTCTTAGGGTACTTACACTCAGAGGATGCAGCTTCAGGGACCCATCTCCCACCCTCTGGCTAAGTCCCACCTCCCAAAGTTTCTACAATGTCCCAAAATAGTGCTACCAACCGAGGGCTAAGTGTTCAATACACTAGCCCCTGGGGGACATCTCAAATTCAAACACAGCAGTAGCAGTGTCTGGACCCCTCCCCCAACAGAGTAGCTACTCTGTGGTGGTCCTGCCTAGTCCTTTCATTTTCTGTATTGAGAAACTGAGGCTCAGGAGGGGAAAGGTTCTGTTCACCTACATACAGCTGATGAGAAGCCCTGTTGTGTCCCCAGGCTCTCCTGGATTCTGAGACCCTAAGAGAGGCCACCTAGACCTTTAAAGGAGAGTGATGGAAGTGCCCTTGTTGCCTGCTAACCCCACGATGTAGGAAGCCAAGAAATCTGGGCTTTAAGATCTGCCTTGTGATGGGATCTTAAAACCCAGAGAGTGGTATGTGCAAAACTGGTTCTTCTGTAGGGAGGAGCGACCCCCCTCATGCTAGCCATGACTCCCACCTGGAGAAAAGCCTATGTATGTATGAGCGGTGGAATTCACCAACTCACTTTGGGTTTAAATGACATTGAACCTGTGTAAGGGAGGCCCAGCAGTCATGGCTGGGGAGGCTTGTCAGGAAGTGGAACAGAGGTCCGGTCTGTGGCAGGCACTGGGGTGCAGGGCAGGGAGCCCAGTGCAGATCTCAGGCTCTCCTCACAGGGATAACCATGGCCCTCTGGCTGCCTCCCCCAGAGGCTCTGCTTTTAGAAGCAGCTGGGGAGGATACAGAGGGAGAGGGAACATCTGAACCCCCACCTCCAGCCCCTCAGCACCAGCTACAGTCCTCCCCCACAAATGCAGGTTCTGCACCCACAGATCTAACTAAGCTCAGGCAGAATATAATTGAAATCAAAAGAGGTCTGTACCAAACTTATGCTTTTTCCTCACTATTCTTATCATCCAGGAATCTACAGACCCTTAGTATTAGGTAGAGATAAAGCACACAGGAGAGTGTGCGTACCTTCTGCACAAATACCATGCCTTCGGTATGCAGAGCAACTGTAAATGTCTTTGGAGACCCAGCACCCAAGGACCCAGGGGGGCAGCCAGGACTGACTTGTCCAGCAGGAAGGCTGTAAGCAACTGCCAACTGGACTTTTAAAAACATAAAGCAAGACTTTAAAGTTCTCTGATTTTTTGTTTTCTTTCTCCTTGAAATGCGATAGAGGGGACCCTTCAAATAGCTCTAGGTAGTCCTTTCCATCCTCAAGGCCCCTCTCTGGATCTCTCAGACAGTGAGGATGGAAGCCCAGCCCAGCATTGTGGGTGTGGTCAGGGCACTGAGAAGAGTAGGCAGGAACTAGATTTGGGGTTTCTTTTTTCACTCTCCAGTGCAAAGGGAGTTTTTATGGGCTGGTATAAGGAGGTGATGGATTTGTATTGTCAAAAGATTGGATGACAAGCTCAGGAGAGGTGCCAGTGGCTGGGGTAGGGGTTGGAGCAGCAGGAACACAGGACAAAGAAGAGGCTGGGGGTGCGGGCACCTAGGGTGCTGGTGATGCGGAGTGGGCAGATGGACTGTCCAGACATCTCCAGGGTCCTGCAGGGTCATCTGCACACGTTCATGCTACTTCCTGAAATGGGGAAGCATGGAAATGGATCAGGAGGCTTGTAGATGGGAAGAGACCAATGTCTTTCCCTCACCACTTAAGAGTCCCTTTTGCTTCCTCCTCCCACGAGGAGCCAATACCTTTGTGCATGTGTTTTCTATAGTCTGATTGCCTCTCTGAGAACAAGCCTATTAATACCCAACCCAGCCCTCAAGCCCTGGACTTGAGGCTCATTTGTGTTTTGGTGACTAGGATTAGTCCTTCAGTTCCAGCAAAGCTGCTGGGGCCGACAGAGTTTAACCTGCCTGTAAGCTGAGTCCCATGATCAAGGAGTCTGGGGATGGAGGTGTTAGGGGGTGCTGGTGGTAGTGGGGCAGCTGAGCCTGGCCTCTGTGACTTGCTCAGTGGCCCAGATTGGCCAGGGAAGGGGACTTTGCACTTAAGGAAGAAATGTGTGTGTGTCACCATGGAGACCTCAGAGCTGCTATGTTGGGGACAAGACATGCCCCTCATAGGAAAGATGATGTGACCTCCTCATGGGGAAGAGAAGCCAAAGCAATGCCGGCTTCAAATCTAGTTGCCCACCCCTGGTCTTGTGCTCAACTTCCTGTCTGAGAGGTGGGCAGGGGTGTCTGATCTCTGAGGTCCCCATGGGAAAGTTCACAGACCTGGTGTGAGACGCTGTGGGTCTCCCCAAATTCATGAGCTTTTGCGTGAGTTGGCAGCACCCCAAAACAAGTAGAGGCTTTCCCTCACTTTGGCCGTGACCTTCCATGGTCTTCATAAGAAATACGCTAAGATGGAGACTACTCTCTTCTTCCCACTGCGCAGAGTGGGGCTTCTCTGGAGCCTCCATGGGGCCCTGCAGAGATTCCCTCACCAGCAGGGCCCTAGGCTGTGACAGGCATTTCTGACCAGGGCTTTGCCCCATGTTCCGACCTCTTCCCTCCCTCTGTCTGGCTTCCACAGATGGAGCTCCCATGGGGGCCACAGCCTAGTAGGCCTGTTGGAACTGTAGAAGGCAATCTCCCCATTTCTAGACACTCTCTAGGGCTAGAAAGACCCCACTACAGGACCCACTAACCTGAGCCTTCCTGTACCCAGGGTGGCCTCAGAAGCCCAGCTCTGTCCCACACTGCAGGGTTAGCCAAAAGTCATCTGTTCCATTATTTCCTCTTCTAGATACTGTTGCATGTCCGCTGACCCAGGTGACCTAGCCCAGCCAGCTCTGCCAACCCCTGCCCTGCTCTCTTTACTTGCTCTAGCCACCTAGTCTCTGAAGAGCTTAGCCCCACCATGAGACTGCACTCCTTCCCATCCCCACATCTTGTCCTTGGGATCTCAGTGGATGTCATGTGTCCCAGAAGTCACACCCAGGACGTGGCTCTGATAGATGGTTCCTTTTCAACCCTTGCCACAACTCCAGTCACACATCTTCCTTGTTCTCCTGTCGGCCTCACTCAGGATAGGAGCCTTGTCCCTCTCCCCTCTGTCCCAGGAGCCTTTAGCAGTGCCTGGTGATGATACATGCTCGTGAAAATGATTGTAGTTGGCTTGTGCATGTGTGGAGGGTTCAGAAACTGGGTAGCAGCTAAGGGGCAAGAGGCCTTGAATGCCAAGGTCCGATTTTGGACCTCATCCTTTGAGTAAACAGGAAGCTACCAGTTAAGGTTATCACCTCAGATGGTTCCAAGGAGGGGAGGGAAAGAGTATAAATGCACCAGGACGCTCTACATGGCAAGGGCTGTAGAGGTGGGCTCTCCATCCTAAGGAGCATCATTCCTCCCTTGTTGTTCCCGACCACAGAGAGGATTGATGTGTGTAAGGGTGGCATGGATCCAGCCTTGGGTCATTCTTGAACTTCTCTCCCTGTGAACTACATTCCTCCTGTATGAATGTGCAACCACACATAGAATGGGGACCACACCACAGTCTCTGTGGCCACATTTCTCTGTCTTCATGGCTTTGTCAAGCCGTGTTCCAAGTCGTGAAAATGGATGTTCTCTGGCCCAGCCTTAGTTCTCCAGGGAATGACAGGGTCTTTTTTTTTTTTTTAACCAGCTTCCCAGGAGATTCTAACATGCCACAGGGACTATGGAACCCTGCTGCAAGATGCCTAGCACCCATTTACCACTTTCCTTCTAGAAACTTCTGCCCCAGATGGCATAAGATAAATACACACTGCAGGAAGCCGAGTCCGTGGGTTCTCCTCTGAGCTTCTGTCCTCTTGGGAGCATCTTCTCTGTTCTCACCCTAGCAGCATCCCGCTGGGACTCTTTTTTTTTTAGGGGGTACCTCCTACAAGCAGCCTCCTGACCATCTCTCCTGTGGAGTTTGTCCTGTCTCTTCTGAAGGCCTGTGTTACTCTGAAAGATCCTCAAATGACACTGTCAGCTCTGCTCAAGTCCCTTAGTCATTGAGCAAGTATGCCCCAAGAACTTTCTATTAGTCATTTCTACATTGCTGTGACAAAATACTCTAACAAAAGCAACTTAAGAGAGAAATAGATTATTGTGGCTCACAGCTGAAGGTTATAGTTCGTAGTGGTGGGAAAGTCACAGCAGCAGGAGCGTGAGGCAGATGATCACTTTATATCCACCTGAAAACCGAAATAAAGGCCTGAGCTCAGCTCACTTTCCCTTTTTTATGCAGTCTAGGACCCTAGCCCAGGGAATGGTGCCGCCCACAATGGGCAGGTCTTCCCATCTCAACCTAATCAAGATCATCCCCTATGGGTATACCCAGAGGCCTATTTTTCAGGCAATTCTAGATCTCAAGTAGATAGTTGCGATTAATAATCACACCTATTATAGGGGTGATTATAATTAGACACTGGGTTATCAGACAGCACACTGCCCCCAGAGACACTCAACACAGTGAGGAGACAGACTGACAGAAACCTATATATAAAAAGAAAAACTCCAGGTGGAACTTTGGCATTTGGCTGCCAGGATCTAAATCCTAGCTCCACCCTCAATACCTGTGTGACCTTAAGTAGGCTGCTTTTGTGTTCCTGGGCTGAGGGTTGGCGTGAGAGATGAACAAGACATCAGGCAACATGTATAGTTCATTTCAGGCTCCAGTGTGGAGGTACTCAGTAGAGCAGGGTTGATGTTGTATAGAGAAGCCATGGGAGAGGAGAGGCTCCTGTTCCACCTCAAGTGGCCAGGAAAGCCCCCTAGGGGCAAGGCAGGTGTCACAAATGGATGTTCCAGCCAAGAAGATAGTCCTTGTGCAAAGAAGGGATGGGAAGGTTATGGTAGGCAGGGAGAACAGCCTAGGCACAGGCCCGAAGCAAGGGAGGAAGTGATGTCATCAGGATGTACTAAGAAGGCAGAGGATGGAGACTACAGGAAGTCTGGCTGTCTGCCAAGCCTCAGTTTCCTCCATTGCTGCCCTTGTGGGGACAGATGACCGAATAGAAAGCATACATCTAAACTGAGCTGGGGGCAGCTGGGGCTGTTACTGATGCTGGGAAGCCATTGCTGGCTCTTACTTAGTTCCAGGGGTCCTACCTGGGCAAAGCATTCTGGAAACTTCCTTGAGAGCAGCCTGGAAAGCATCTGAACAAATCACATGGGGGTAAGGAGAGTAACTAACAGCATCCTAGCTCTGTCTCATTCCCAACCCCCAGGGCCAAGCCGGGATACCCTCCTTCCCCTTCCAGCACCACTTCTGTCACATGTGATGGAGATTCTTAGACTCCTCTGCCTCCAGGCCTTATATGTTTCAGACAGAATGCCCCAGCAGGGGTGACAGGCATCCCCAGACCTGTGACAGGAGCTGCAGCCTGGCTTTGCCTCCCCACTAGGCAGAGGTCACCGGTCTGTCTGGTGTCTGGCTACTGAGTTACCCACTCAGGGAGGACCCACAGCTGGCTGTTGCTCTGGGTGTTAGGCTGAATTTTCTTACTAACCATTTCTCAGCCTAGCACCCAGAGTGGCCTGGAGAGGCCTCTAGGGAGAGGCCAGGCCCTAGCAGCCACCACTCAGATGCTGGTGGATAAAGCCAAGGCTGTTACGGGGACTGTGCTAGTTTTTGCCTTTGTGACTGAATTCCTTAGAGAACCAACTTAATGGAAGTAGGACTCACTCTGGCTCATAGGTCCAGAAACTTTAGCCAAAGGTGACCTGGATCCCTTGTTTCCAGGCCTGAGGTGAAGGGTCGTGGTGGGAGGGCCTGGTGAAGTGGAGTGGCTCATCTCACCTCAAGGTACCTGGGATACAGAGACATTAGAGGCAGATAATTAATTAAGCAAAGTATATTTTACATTGCTGGGTGATGACCGCTATGGAGATGAGCAGGTATGTCAGAGAGGCGGATGGGAATGATAGAGAACAGGGTTAAGGAGAGAGAGGAGAGAGCAAGGCTCTGTGGTGGGAGTGTGTTAGCCAGCAGATCCAGTAACAAACCTGGCATTTAGAGCAGTGAGGGGAGGCCTCTCCAGGGTGACTTTTGAACAAAGCCTGGAAACCTGGAAGTCAACCAGTATGGCAAGCACTGGTCCAAGGACAGCAGGGAGTCAACAGAGGGCCGTGAACCCAGGAGTTCTGTGGCATGCTGTGGGCCTAAGTGCTGAGACCAGTGACGCTGTAATCCAGGGTGGGTAAAGGAGCACAGGGCTGGATTCTGAATTCCTTTCTAAATGTGGGCTGGATATGGGCACGGAGTCTGTGTGACCCCACACCCGCAGCGGGGTGTGGGCTGGGTGATAATCAGCCCCAGTGTGTATTAGGAAGCTAAGAGGAGACGCAGAGCAGGCAGGCTCGCTCATATAGTTGTCTAGCCCAGACATGCAAATTAGGGAGTCATCATCATAAAGTATTTATGTCTAGAGTTGGGACGAGGGTGTGCAGGTAGCGAGAAAAGGTTGAAAAGAAGACCCAGAACTGAGGATCAGTCTCTGTCCTTCCTTCCTCTCCTGCCTCTCCAAATGCATTGTCCCCTCTCCTCCCACCCCAATGTCTCCACGCACACTTCTTTCAGGGTGCATCGCATAGCCAAGGCCAAACGTCCTGAAACAGCAGATGCAGCCTAATGCATGTGTACCTGTCATCCGTCCCCCACCCGAGCACCAGGACAGAGGTCGCCCACCCTCCCTGTGACAGTCAGCTTTCCTTCCCTTCTGCCCATCTCGTCCCCTGGAGTCCTATACTTTTCACCCACCTCCCTTCAACCCCAATGACCTCCCGTCCATCTCATCTCCTCTCAGACTACATCAGGAGACATCACCTTCACTGCCCCTGACCCACTGTGCCCTCTTCCCTGCCTTCCCATCTGGCCACTCCACATGGGGCCTCTTGCTCATCCTCTGAAACTTTCGCTGAGCCCCACATCTCTTCTAGGGACAACCTGGTGCCCTCTTCACAGCCAACCTCCCCGCTGCCTCGTAGCTGCCGATGTGACACGGCAGAGGAAGGGGGAATGCCATCCATCCTTTGCTAGACTCTGACCCTCAACTTCTGAAAACGGCAAGTTTGCACCCCACATGCCAGCCTCACCCCTCTGCGTCCTCCCCCACACTCACCTGCCTTAGGCCCTGAGCACACCTGACTCCATTTCTCCTGTTGCCAAGGCTGCTTCCTTGTCTGCCTGGGGAAGACTTTCTGCACCCTACATCCTGCATCTTGCTCTCAGAAAGTTAGGTACCACCCTTCTTGTGGGCCAGATATGCTCCACATCCTTTCCCTTCCTGCATCCTTGCTCTCAGAAGGCTCCTTCCGCACACAGACCCCCACGCTTTCCTGCATCACAGCACGGAATCATTCTTCTTTGTAGTTAGTGCTTGCCTCACCTGGCAATTAACCACATCCTGCCGCACCTCTGATGTTATGCAGGACGGTGCTTCGTGCCTGGCGCTATTGTGCAAGGTGCATGTTGTCTCACCGATTAGCTCAGGAGGGGGAGTAGGCAGGGTGCCTCACTGGCCCTGAGCAGGGCTCTGCACGCATGAGAAGCCTGATCCTGGAGAGATGATGGATGGAGTAACTGTTGATTTTCCTCCAGCTCATCCTTTATAATGCTGTCAGGAAACCTTTCTTCAGATTGTTCTCATTAGCTAACGCATTGAGTTCCTCCGATTTAGTCAGCAAGTGTGCTGAGTCCACTGGGTGGGTGGTACCTTGGGATGCAGAGGGGGCCTTCCTCCTAGGATGCTGCATGCTCAGGAAATGAGCAGACACGTGGCATGCCTGGGATGAGCGATGAACTCTAAGAGCTGACAGACATGACAGGGCACTGTAGAAGTGGGGTGCCCTGTAGCTCTGGGCATGGAGGCTGACCTTGGGTAGTGAGAGGACTTTGAGTGGGTCTCCATGGTGATGGATTTGGGATGGAATAAGAAGATACAAAGGGGTTCAGGCAGGGAACATTTAAGGAGCAAAACAATTCTGATGCCAGGGCCATTGTAACCTCTGTGTCTTGTTTGTAGCCCAGGACAGAAAGAAAGGTCCAAAGCCACCCTGATTGATTTCAGCTGGATTGTCATTGTCCCTAAGTAGGCAATTTGTCTAGATCCTATGGTTGTCAAGTCTCACAGATACCAGCCTCTCTGCTCCCAACCTGTCAGTGAAGCCAGGGAGGCAAAGGGATGAAATTTGGTCTCTGTAGGAAAGACCATCTGCTAAGGCTTCTAGTCACCTGGAAGATGGCGTGATTTACATCATTCTGATCTGCTGGTCCAATCTACCCTACTAGAAAGTGAAAATATTTGCACTATTTCCTGCATTTTATTTATGTGTGTGTGTGTGTGTGTGTGTGTGTGTGTGTGTGTGTGTGAGACAGCATGTGTAGAGGTCAAGGACAACTTTGTGGGAATCAGTCTTCTCCTTCCTCCATGTGGGTCCTGGGAATTGAACTCAGTTCATCAGGCTTGGTGACAAGTTTCTTTACCCCTGGGCCATCTTGACAACCAAGAAAAAAATATTTAAATAGGAAACCATGACTGTTCTCAGCATAAGCAGAGTCCCCTCTCATCATGACCCCCTGAGCATTACCACTACTTACATGACATTTACATAGTATGTGCAAATTATAAATGATCTCTATACTTATAAAAATTGTAAGAAAATCAGAGATTAATTAAAGTACATGGTAGAGGGCTGGGGAGATGGCTCAGTGGGTAAAGGGCTTGATGAGCAAGGGGGACCTGACTTTGGACCTTCAGTAGTCACACAAAAAGTCAGGTGTGGCGGTGTGCATCCACAATCCCAGCAGCACTGGGGAGGAGGAGACAGGACAATCCTTACAGCTGTTCTCCACCTTCTTAGTGCTGTGACCCTTTAATACAGTTCCTCATGTTGTGGTGACCCCCATCCATAAAGTTATTTTTGTTGCTACTTCATAACTGTAATTTTGCTACTGTTATGAATTATAATGTAAGTATCTGATATGCAAATGGTCTTAGGCTACTCCTGTGAAAGGAATCATTAGGGCTTGCTGTCCAGATAGTGTAGCCGAGTCAGTAAGTTTCAGGTTCAGGTAAAGACCCCATCTCAAAAAGTAGTGTGGAGAGCAACAAAGGAAGACACCCATCGTCAAGCTCTGTCCTCCATATGCCTGTGTATGCACTTCCATGTGTGCCTACACATACATATGAACACACACAGGAGCATGTACTCACGGTAATAAAATAACAACAATAATGTGTGGGACAGGATTGTGTAGGACTGCACAATTTTGTGTAAGGGCTCTAGCATCCTCTGGTTTGGGAGCATCAGGAGGTCATGGCAATAGTCTTCCATGAGTGACACCTGTATCTTCTGCCAACCTAGCAGAGGTCTATTGTTTCATATGACTGTAACAGAGTGTCTACCAAGATTCACAGGTCATCCTGGGCACAAAAGCTTGGAAATGTTCAAGAACAAAGGAGATTTTGCACCTGGCTGGAGCTAACCAAAGAGAAAGAAATGGGGAGCATGGCAGCAGAACCCCTTTCTTGTATGCTCCTTGATAAAAACAACATGGTGGAATTGCCAAGTTCTGCTTGCTGGGACTTTATCAGCCTTCTGTTGTTGATGGTTCTCTTCACTGCTTAAGCTTTCCTCTAATTCCTTTTCACAAATTGGAAACTTAGCTGGGTGGGGTTTTGTCCTGAGGTTAACAGTCCCTTTATTTCATTTAGCATCAGGCTTTTCTTTAAACTTTTTATCTCTTTGAGCCCTAGACTTAACTCCAACAAAACACTTCCTGGTGCTCCCTTTGTCCTCAAACTTTGTATTTTGCACTTTTCCTTGCTCATCTTGCTCCTTTTCATTATAGATCTGCATATGAGTGATTACTAATAACCACATGACACAGTCAATACTAGGTTGTCTTGAAATCTTCTCTGCCAATGCCATTAATCCAAAATACTTTAATTTACCCTCAAACAGATTTTTAGGACAAGGGCAAAAAGCAGTACCATTCTTTTCAAAATAGCATAATAGCAGTCTCTAGGCTACTCACTAATCTTCTTCCCTTCTGAAACCTCTTTGAATTGGGTTCATATTGTTCTCAGAACCACTGTCCTCTATGCTCCTACTAGGGTGGCTCATTAGGCCCTGCTTAAAGCATTCAACTGCTTTTCTAATCCAAAGTCCACATTCCACCAACAAGTAGCTTGGTCAGACCTGTCACAGCAATATCCCACTCCTGGTACCAACTTCTGTCTTAGTCAGTGTTTATTGCTGTGAAGAGATGTCATGATCGAGGCAACTCTTACAAAAGAAAGCATTTAATTGGGGCTTGATTGCAGTTTCAGAAGCTTAGTTCATTTTCATCATGGTGGGGAATGTGGCAGCAGGTGTGGCAAGCATAGTGCTGGAGAAGTAATTGAGAACTATATCCTGAGCTGCAGGCGGAGAGAGAAGGAGAGCCTGGGCCTAGGATGAGCTTTTGAAACCTCAAAGCCCACCCCCATTGACACGCCTCATCCAACAAGATCATACCATATAATCCTTCTAATCCTTGCAAATAGTTCCACTCACTAGTGACGAAGCATTCAAATATAAGAGCCTATGGGGACCATTCTTTTTCAAACCACCCAACTTGAACTTGATGTTTTGGCTAGTCTGGATAACCAACTTACTCCAGGATTCTCTGTCTCTGCTTCCCAAGAGCTGAGCTACAGTTAATTCACTGTGCCCACCTGGATTTTACATGGGTTACAGAGATACAAACTTGGTATTCATGCTTGTACACCAAGCACTTTACCACTGGCCTATTGATTCAGCCCTGTTATGTGTGTTTTATGCTCTTTTTGGTTCTTAGACATTTGGGATGTTTGCATTTTTTTAAATTGACTGTCCTTATCATTGTTAATGTTATTTGCTGTATTACGTATTTGTAGTCACCACAGCATTTGACTATGTAGCATAGTGTACTTTTTCTGCCATTTTACTTTTGATATCTATCTATACATTTCTTTATATTAGAAATACATTTCTTGTGCACCACAAATGTACCTTGTACATCTATACATCTCTTTATACTTGAAATACATTTCTTATACAATGTGTACCTTGAGTATTAGCCCAGTCTGGTGGTCTCTGCCTTTTAATTGGAATTTAAACTAATTACATTTATTGCAATCACAGATATAGTTAGCTCTAAATCCCTCTCTAACTCTACTTAGATTTGTGAAATTTTACTATTTTGTGTCATCTGTCCTTTCCATTTTTCTCTTTTCCTGTTTTTTTTGGATTAGTTGAATGTTTTCTTTTCATTACGATTTATTTTTTAAAGAAGTATGTTAAGTATGTGTGTGTGCATGTGTGTGTGTGTGTGTGTGTGTGTGTGTGTGTGTATGTGCGCGTGTTTGACATGAGTGCAGTGCCCATGAAGGCCAGAAGAAGGCATTGTATCCTCTGGAGCCAAGGGTTTGTGACCTACCTGACATACGCTCTGGGAACTGAACTCAGGTCCTCTGCAAGAACAGTGTGTACTCTTAATGACTGAGTCACCTCTCCATCCCCTAGTTGAATACCATTGTGATTCTCTTTATTGTTTTGATGTCTTATTAGCTTTTTACATTACATTAGTTGTGTCTTTAGGTTCTGTAACTCTTGACTTTCTGTGGTCTATTTTGGGGTGATAGTTCCTCACTTCACATGTGGGGTGCCCTCCAGCTGAGCATGTCTGTTCCTCTTACTGACCTTTGAGCCATAATCACCCTCTATTTAATTTTTCCAGGTTTTTTTTTCAGGATTTCTTTATTTTTATTTATGTGTTTGGGTGTTTTGCCTGTATGTCTATGAACTATGCGTGTGTGGTGCCCATAGTGGCCAGGAGAGGCTGTCAGATCCCCTGGAACTAGAGTTACAGTTGCTAATTATCATGTGGATGCTAGGAATCGAACTGGGTCCTTTGAACGAGTAACGAGTGTTCTTTACCACTGAGCCATATATCCAGCCCTAATTTTTCCATCTATTTTAAATACCACACTTGTTATCATTTTTGTTTAAAGCTATCTTTTAAATAATTTTTCCATGTGTATATGATGTGTGTGTGTGTGTGTCTGTATGTGTTCATGAATGTGTGTGAGCACATGTGTATTTATTTACATGTGGAGGCTAGAAGTTGATATCAGGTGGCTTCCAGGATGGCTCTCCCTCTTGTGTAGGGAGATAGGGTTTTTCACTGAACCCAGTGCTCACTTGTTTGAATATTGTGGCCATTCTACTTTGACCCCATTTTGCTTCCTGACCTCTGGGATTACAGGCAGGCCACCACACCTGGCCTTCCCATGAGTGCCTGGGACCCAAACTCAGGTCCTCATACTTGGGCAGCAAAAGCTTTAGCCTCAGTGCTATCTCCTCAGCACCCTTAGATAATTTTTAAATTTTATTTTTATTTTACATGTATGTTTTTCCTGCTTTTATGTATGAGCTATGTGCATGCAATGCCCATAGAGTCCAGAAGGAGGTTCAAATTCCTTGGAACTGGAGTTACAGATGGTTGTAAGCCTCCATGTGGATGCTGGGAACTGAACCTGGATCCTCTGTGAAAGCAACCAGTGCTCTTAACCTCTGAGCCATCTCTCCAGCAGGATATTTTTTTTCTTTGACTGAAAATAGATTTTTTTTCATACAATATATTCTGATTACAGTTTCCCTTTCTGCATTAACCGATATTCTATTGCTGCAAAGAGACACTGTGACTACAGCAACTCTTATAAAAGAAAGCATTTAATTGGGGCTGGCTTACAGTTTCAGAGGTTTAGTCTATTCTCATCATGGCAGGAGCATGGCAGCACTCAGGTAGGCGTGGTGTGGAGACATAGCTGAGAGTTGGGCATCTGGATCTGTGGGCAGCAGAAAGAGAAAGATACTGGGATCTGGGTTGGGCTTTTGAACCCTCAAAGCTCACCCCCAGTTCACATTTCCTCCAGCAAGGCCACACCTCCTAATCCTTTTAAATAGTGCCACTCCCTGTTGACTAAACATTTAAATATATGGCTCTATGGGGGGAGCGATCTTATTCAAACCACCACACCTCCCCATATACCTCCCGGTTCTTCCCTACCTCCCCTGCTATTCAGATCCATACCCTCTGTCTCTCAATAGAAAACAAACAGGCATCTAAGGAATAATAATAAAATACAATAAGATAAATCAAAAACAAGTCAGAACATGACAAAACAATTAAACAAGAAAAAGAGCCTAAGAAAAAGCACACGAAACGCATATAAATGCAGAGACACAAATGTTCGCACACAGGAATCCCATAAAAACCTGAAACCAAAAGCCTGTGTGTGTGTGTGTGTGTGTGTGTGTGTGTACGTGTGTACACAAAGGATCTATAAGGTTAAAAAAAATCCCTGGCTTAACATTATAAGACAATTTACATTCTTATAAATATTCTTGTGTTTTGTCTGTGTCATCATCAAACTACTTGGAAGCCATGAGCTCCTTGTAGGCTGCACTTCTGATATGTGTTAGGTAGGACCCAAGAAGTCCTTAGCTGAGTGCTAATTGTGCCCCACTGCGGAGGTCAGACATACCCTTCCCAGTACAGCCAGCCTTCTTATCCAGGGATTCTGCATCTATAGGTTCAGCCAGCCATAGATTTTTTTTTAAGTTCTCATTGCATCTGTGATGAACTCCTACTGTGTGTTTGTTACTATTCCATAAATAATAGAGTAACAGCTATTTGCACTGCTTTACTGTGTCATTTAACTTCCCATTGCTGTAATAAAATGCCCCAGGCAAACAACTTAATGGTGGAAATATTTATTTTGGCTTACAGTCTCCAGACTGTGATCAGATGGCTCCACTGCTTTCAAGTCTGTGGTGAGGTGGGAACTTCATGATGGAAGGTATCAGGGAGGAAGAAAGCTGCTCATCTCTTGGCAGCCAGAAAACAGAGAGAGCATCTAGAGGTACACTGGGTATGCTGCACTTCAAAGGCACACCCTCCATGTCCTTCTTCCATTCAGGTCTCACTTCCCAGTGGCCTATCAGCTATGAGCTCAGCAGTGAACTAACCCACTGATGAAGTTAGTACCCTAGATCCAATCAGCTCTCAATTGTGCCATTAGCTGAAGCCCAAACCTTCAATACACAAGTCTTTTGGAGTTGAATACCCAAACCACAGCATTCCATCCCTGACCCCAAAGGCCCCGTTAGGTCACCTCCTAATACAAAGTGCATTTAGTCCCCCTCCTCCACCTAAAGTCTGAACAGTTCCAGCATTTCCTAAAAGTCCACATGTCCTCTGAGGCTCGTGGCTGACTCTCAGCCCCTGTAACAGTTAAAAATAAGTTGTAAGGTACTAAAGAGATGGCTCAGCAGTTAGGAGCACATACTGTTCTTTTTTTTTGTTAATTAAAAATAATTTTTTATACTGAGATTCCCTATGTAGTCCTGGTTGTCCTGGAACTCTGTATGTAGAACAGGATAGCCTCAAACTCAAAGCTCTGCCTGTCTCCACTTCCCAAGTACTGGGATTAACCACCATGCCCAGCTTGACTGCTCTTACAGAGGAACTGGGTTTGGTTTCCAGCACCCATGCCCACCATCCAGTTTCAGAGATCCAATACATGCATCAGAGATACACACATGCAGGAAAAACACTCAGATACAGAAAATAAAATAAATATCTTTAAACTATTTTTACAAATAAATCACATACTTCCAAGATATAATGCATAGAGTATGTCTATTCTAGAAGGGAGGATTAGGACTCCCATGAAAGAACCAAACCAGGGTAAGATGGAAACCCAACTGGGCTAACATTAAGTCCTGTAATTCCATATATGGTCTCAGGGACTCATGTTGATGTGGTGTAAACTCCAAAGACTTGAAAATCCCTACTCTGTGGGCCCACCAGCTATGGCCCGTGTGGCCTCTCTCCTGAGATGACTCTACTGGTTTCCTGCAGCTGTCCTTAGCAGATATCCCAAGTTCCTGAACTGCTCTGCTTCCTGGCTCTCCATGTGTCTTCAAGCATCACTGACGCAGCTTCATGCATTGACCTCTCAGGAGCTCCCTGCACACATCCTGACCTTGGCACACACTGCCCAGCCTCTCAGACCTTCTAAAATCTTGGTGGAAGCCCACAAGACCCTATAACTCTTGGTTTCTGCATACCCACAAAGCCAGCATGATGTAGTGACTCCAGGGTCTGCTACCAGCATGACAGCAGTTGCTGAATACCAAGAAATGAATTCTGGGAAAAGAATAGCTTGAACTGTGAGAGCAGGGTGCTGTACATTGTCTTCTCAAAGCAGCCTTCCAGAGGACTTTACCCATTGACATCCCTTAGCCTGTGGTCTGGTTGCCTTCTGAAATGATCTCATGGTATCTTTCCAGTCGTCCTGGTATGCAGTACTTGGCTTCGTTTCAATGGTTCTAATGTCTCCATCAGCCACACTTTCCTGAGACTCAAACTTAAACCTTCTTTTTTTTCTTGAAAAGACCAAGGTTTTTAATCTTTTTCTGTTTTTTTTTTTTTTTTTGCTCCTGATTCTCACTATAAATCTGACTACAATTAACCAGTTAGCCAACCATGCCAAATCCTTGAAATTTCCTCCACCAGGTTAGTATGTTGCCTTTAAATTCAGCTTCCTACAATATCTCAGAACATGGACAAGGTGTGCATGAGTTCCTTTACAGAATGTAACAGGGGTGGCTTGTGGTCCAATTGACACCTGTTTCCGTATGAAACCTCTTGAGTGTTTACCTGCGTTCCTGTCAGCATTCCGTTTTTCTGAGATTCCACCAAAATCTCCCCTGAAGCCTAAATGACTTTCTAGCCATCTCTTCCATAATTTTCTAAATTCCTCCTGCAAACCAACCCAAAGACTTCTGGACCACATGGCTGGGTAATCACAGTTACAACCCCACTCGTGGTACCAATTTCTCTATTTGGCTTTTCTTGACTGACAAAGCATCTGAGGTAACCACCTTAAAGGAGGAAGAACTTATTTTGCCTCACAGTTTGTGAGGTATTAATCCAGGGTCAGCTGGACCTATTGCTTTGGGCTCAAGGTGACAGAGTGAATATAGTGGAACAAAAATTCCCACTTGATAGCATAGTGAGAGGAGGGGACAGGAGACAAAGTACACCCTTCGAGTGACATTCTTCCTCCAAGTAGGTGCTACAGCCCATTTTCTGCCATCTCTCAGCAGTGTCATCAGATTATGAGTCAATCAATGGACAAATGAATTGATAAGGTCAGAGCTCCCAAGATCCAATCCCTTCCCCAAAGCCCATACACGTAGTCTTCACTAGTGACTAAAGGCCAATGCATAAGTGTGTGAGAGACAATTCCTAGCGTTGCTGACTGGTTTTTAACTGTCAACTCAACACCAACTAGAATCCCTTGGGAAGAATCTTGAGAAATCATCTACTGTAGCTTGACCTAGGAACATGTCTGTGGGGGACTGCCTTGATTGTTAAGTGGTTTAGAAAGACCCAGCCCATTATAGGTGGCACCATTGCCTAGATAGGTGTCCTGAACAGTGTAACAGAGGAGAAAGCTAAATGAGTTGAGGAAGTAGGGCTGCATTTATTCATGTCTCTCTGCCCTTGACTGAGGAGGTGATGTGTGACTAGCTGCTTGAGTTCCTGCCTTGACTTCCCCCTCCCATGACGGACTATAATCTGGAATTGTAAGCCAAATCAACCCTTTCTCACCTGGTTTGCCTTCTGTCAAAATATCTAATCACAGTAACGGAAATGAAGCTCGAACCCTGGCCAAATATAACACTAACAATTAGGTGTTCTAAGTATAGAGGCAATTTGTGGCATAGGAGGAGATTACACAGGATCTCTGAAAATACCTCACATACCTCAGCAGTTTATAAAAGGAGCCTGAGCACCCTTGGCCTCTCACCTCCACAGAGGTCCAGGAGCCAGTCACTGTGGACACTGACAGACCACGACGCTTGAGTCAATGTCCTATGAAGCTCGAACCTTCTCTGTCTTGGCTAGTGGTAACAAGCACTATTGCTATCTGTCTGCATGTCAGATTCTGCTCCCTCCATCTCTGTCAGATGGCTCTTTCCCTGGTCCTGGGTTATTTTCTTATACAAAGGCCCTGTCAGCTCTGAAGTGGACTGCTGGAGGTGTCTAGAGGGCTAGATGGTCCTCCTCGTCACCACCACCTCAGGTGTTCCATCGTAGATTGGCACTGGCCTCGTCCCTGCTGTTTTCAGTCACCATATTGTTTAATGCCCAGGGTCTTGCCATATAACTTTCATTTCATGTATCTGCCCATCTTTAGGGTTTTTTAATGGGTGAAATCTTTTAGGTGGTATGGAAAGTCCATGAGTAGTTCATGTCAGGAAATCAATGGACTAACTTTGTTGGGGAAATCTTTGTTAATAGAAGTTTTGGAGTTGTTTTTCTTTTCTTTTTCTTTTTTTTAATCTCCTGTGGCCTTCAACATCTGAGCCCCTTGGCTGTCGTGAGCCGAATCCCCAAGATTCTGCATGTAGGAGGGTTGTTGTTGAGCTTGAATGAGTGACAAGGTATTTCAGTGAGGCTGGGAGGCAAGCATAGGCTAAAGACATGGACCTAAGGACTGGAATGTGATGTCAGTGCCTGGCTGATCTCCCCTGCTGACCCCTGTGTGGTCAACAGGCAAGACCCATTCCTATCTTCAAAGTTTGGAGACTTATGTTCGCTGGCTACTGAGGAACAGAAATGCATGTCTGTCATACCAATGGTGCCAGGGTTCCCCTGATCCTTCTTACCTCCCCCTAAG